>CM040821.1:23735821-24335821 GCA_022828995.1 Vimba vimba | reverse complement strand
CCATTTCTTGCTCAGTGGAAGAACAGGGAATGGGTTGTGGTGGCACACTCTTTGCTCTCATAGAAGACTCTGAAACAGCTGGTGTGGACTTATAAATTATAATATGGTGGATTGCATATATTGACTGATACACTATTATCACTACTATTTTGTCTAGAGTCCGGGATGAAGTCATCAGAGGAAGATTCTTCAGTGTTTTTATCAGCGTAAGGAGAATACTCTTCATCAGAGCAAGATTCTTCAAAACTGGAAAATTCAACATCTGGCTAAAAAAAAGATAACAGTAACAACAAAACTAATAACAAAATGATAACAAAAATAGTGTATGCTACTATGCTTATAGTCCAGCACAGTTTTGATGTAACAAACTTGAAAATGTTTATGTAAAAGAAGGTGATGTAAAATAAATTAACATACCAGTGTCACATTCTTCAGGAAGCAGGTTTTGTGCCATGATCTTGAACATACTGAAAGAATATAAAAATAAGCATGTTTCTTTTTTTCTTTTTTTAAAATCATATTACTGCTTATTTTAAAATGCAGAAAACAATAGATATGCCTTGGAAATAATAATGATTTGAATAAAACTGCACAAAAAAACATTTAATAAAAATACCGGGAAATTATAGGACAGTCCATTTAGTTTTCAATACAAAAATGAACACACATACAAACATACAGTATATGAGTGATGCAGATACTGACATTTGTACGGTGGCCGAGAGAGCTCAATGCGCAGCAACTGAAGAAAACACATGCAAATAGAAAAAACGTGCTTATTGCTCTTGAGCATCCCTATGCCCTGCTCCCTTCAAAGGGCAGACGGTAGAGCTCTTGAAGTGGGACTTTGGAGTGAGCAGGGCACTAGTGTGCCATTATGTAGCTTTTAAAATAAGCTTTTAAAATATGCGTTATATATTGTCGCTGTCTGGCGGAAACCTCGTATGTCCAAATTTTGTCAATTTCATATTTTTTCACAAATCTATGCTATTGGTCAGTACCCACGTGGGTCTGTTATTTTTACAAATTATTAACCAATCTAAAGTGTTGAAAATAGCTTGAGAGCAAATCTCTTAACTCCATTGGACACTTCAACTGTCTGAGAATCCTTATAACTCCACCTCTTCTTCACTTCGCGGGCGGCGGAAACTTCGCAGCATTTTGTCTCCTCAGCCTTCAAGATTGAACGTCTTCAGAAATCCTCGTCGAGCAACGTCCTCTGAGGTAAATGTTTGAGGTAAAATATATTATATATAACAGTTTTATCTCGATCTTGAAGTAATGGTAGTGCTACGGTGTAATGTATCGTTTCTGAGGATGCTAGATTTTTCTTTCTGCTAGGTCTAGCATTGGACGGTAAGTTAGCTATCTTGTTGATTCAAATCTTCCATGGTTTTGTTTCTGACGAGAATAATGAATTTAATGCACACAAATTCCCTGCCTTTGACTTAGTTAGCCACTATGCATTGTTTTTGTCGTCATGTTTGGTGAGATAGCTAACGTGATTTTCGTGGGGCTTTAAAGAAAAGAAATCTCGACCCCCGCTAACTTAGTTCTGGTGCTCGTCTGAGGAACAACCTAATTTAATGTAACTTACTATGTCAGGATTGTAGTTTACAATGTTAAGGCACGCCGTCATGTTCAACAAGTAACCTAGCTGCCTTTGTCGTCATGTTCATCATAATCTGTATTGTAAAAAGCGCTATATAAATGGTATATAAAAGGTGACTTGACTTTAAGCAAGCTAGCTGGCTTCTTGCCTCGTTATCATACGTAAACATGCCGTATAACTTAGGGAAACGATCATTTGACCTTTATTCATTTTATTTTTTGCAGCAACCATGTCTGTGTCCTTAAAGGAACTCTGTCAGATGGTCAATGTGCCATATGATCAGGCAAGGGCCCTAATAGAGAGTGAGAGCTCTGATGGAGAGAGTGAGAGCTTTGATGGAGAGAGTGTAGAGAGAGAGGAAGCAACAATGGAGGATACAGTGGTGGAGGATACAGTGGTGCATGCTGGTAGAGTGAATTTCTGAGAGATAATCATGATTTCACATGCCAAAATTTATGAGTTTTATGCAGATGGATTTCACAACAATAGACATTTGTTTAAAAAAATGCTTTTCTGCATTACTGTACAGTACTTTTTATATTATCATGTTTCCCTTTACATGGTATGAAACACATAGGCGTCGATTTCGGTGGGGACGGTGGGTACGCGCACCCACCAGATTTCGTCATGAGTCATTTTGTACCCACCACTTTTAACTTCCGTCCATATTATTTTGACTTTTGGTTCGATTTTTTTTTACCGTTTTCAGTGGTTATGAGGAGCAATATGAGAGAGAAATTTGGTAATCATTGTCTGACCAAACAAAAAAACATTATAATGATTTTATTTTGTTTTTTTTTATTATTTTTCGGGAAAAAACAACGTGTCAGTTCTCGGTTACGGACGTGAGCGCTCTGAAAGCGGCACTAAAAGACTGCTTTAAAACGTTCACAGAGACCTCAAACAGAACAGCTGCCTTTCTTTAAATTGAATTTCGTTTTGTATTAATTATATCTTAATTTTAATCAATGTTTCATGAACCAATTGCCTGGATTTAATAAATAAGAAGTAAATATAGCAGACAATCATGACATTGGAGGCGCCGGCGAGTGAACTGGAGTTCGTCTCATAAATGAACCGAAACTCAACGTATAATGCACATTCACATTCACAGCGTATTTAGACACATTTAGACGCATTCATAATCATTACTTTTACCGGTTCTTTGTGGCAAGCTTTATGCGTGCGGTCGTGCGCTTGGAATTTCATGTTTTGTTCTTTTATAGCGCCACCAAGAGGCTCAGTCCCACCATTTTTTTTATGTGTCCTCAGAGTGAGCCCATACATATGTGTGTTGATTTTGGTGAAAATATCTCAATTCGCTTCAGAGTTATAGACATTTATATGAAAAAACACGTGAAAAAATTACTGACACATGACTTTGATTGGATTTTACTACCCCTTACTATCAATATTTTCGCATTTGGGCATGGGCAGTTAGCTATCGACCTATGTTTCCAAACTTCTGACGGCGGTTTCGTCTCGATCGGACAAGCGGTTTCGAAGATATAGCCTAATGTTTTTTAATTGCTAAATCACAACGCTACACAAACCGTAAGGCAAAACCTAACATGTTTGGTATCGTTGGACTCGACAAGAATTCAGGACTCTAATGAGATGAGTCTTGTGAAAATAAGTCGACCACACCCAAAGTTATAAGCCTTTGAAAAAAAATTCACCACTAGGTGGCGCTGTTTTGAAACTTCTCACGCTCCTTCAGGGCATCGTGCTGATGACCCATACCAAGTTTCGTAACAATCCGTTCATGCATTCTTAAAATACAGCATTTTAGCACAAAATTCAAAATGGTAGTGGCCGACAGTCCAAATGGCCGATATGGTAAAATTGGATATCAGTCGACTCGGCATGTTGCCCTGAATCTAACGAGACCAATTTTATGATTTTTGGACAAACTGTTCAGAAGTTATAAGCAAAATTAGCCATATTTCATATCTCCGGACCAGTAGGTGGCGCTGCACCGACATGCAGCATGTAGCCTCAGGTCATGCTTGGGATGACATGTACCAAGTTTAGTCTGAATACGATAAAGCGTTGCGGAGATACAGCCTTACGTCTGTTTTCGCAAGCGCTACGTAAAATTTGTTTGTGGGTTTATCGAAAACAGTTAAGCGAATCAACTTGAATTCCATATCTTTTTGTCGGCATGGTCTGTAGATGATCTGGTTAAATTTTCGTGAAAATCGGAGCAACGGCCTAGGAGGAGTTCGAAAAAGTAGCTTTTTTAGAAAATTCAAAATGGCGGCCATATTTTTATGACGGAAAATGACGTCATAGGGTGCAATAGGGTCGAATCGGCATGAGCTCAGAAATCAGAGGAAAAAATAATTTTGTTGATTGGCCTTACAGTTCAAAAGTTATTAGAGTAAATATGAGTGAAAATTTGGACAGGTGGTGGCGCTAGAGGGAATGACTTTGAATGACAAAATTGGTGTATTTAATGTTGGGACTGTCCTCTATCAGAATGTCAAACCATTACAACTTTCCCGCAATCGGTTCTATGGACTGCCATAGACTCCCATGGCGGAAGAATAATAATAAGAACGGGAACAGATACAATAGGTGCCTCCGCACCTTCGGTGCTTGGCCCCTAATAATGAGGGAGCCACAGGCTGTCGGGCCTAGATGTTCATCAGCAGCATGTGCCAAGTCAGCCAAACATCACTGCAGTGCAATCGGCGAGCCTGAGAGGAATAACATTTTCAATCAGTTTTGGCAACATATGACCTGGGAGGAGAAGAGGATGTATGTGCATGGTTTAATTGATGTGGTCCCCGTGCAAAGGAGAAGGGGAGCTGAAAATTCTTGAAGATCAAATTCCATTTTTTTTTTTTTACGGGTCAGCGGGCAGAGAACCAGTGAGAACCAGGACCAGTGCAACATCTGTTGTGCTTTCAAGACTGGCAACTTACCTGATGGCGAGTGGCAGCACCACCTCCTTCAAAAAGAAGAGGCCCGTGCCGAAAAGTTGTCAGACAAAAGCAAGGCCAGCAACAACACTATGGTCTTATGTATGGACTTACAAGCCCTCCTTTTGTGCCCAAAGCTAAAAGCCTCTGCCTTGTATTACAAAACAAACCTTGCAGTTCACAATTTTACTGTGTACAACATGCTGACACACAGTGCCACATGTTATGTCTGGCATGAAGGTGAGGGATCCCTGTCTGCCAGTGAGTTTGTTTCATGCATTGTCGACTACCTCTCTGCACACACTGAGCCTGACACATTTATTCTGTGGAGTGACGGCTGCGGGTATCAGAACCGGAATGCAGTTCTAAGCAATGCACTTCTTCAGTTCTCTATGAAGAAAAACAAAGTCGTCATTCAGAAGTACCTTGAGAAAGGGCATACTCAGATGGAATGCGACTCCGTTCACAGCGTCATCGAGAGGCGTCTGAGGGACCAGGATGTTTATCTCCCAGCAGAGTATGTTAACCTGATGAAGAGGGCCCGTGTGAAGCCTCATCCATATGAAGTCAAGTACATCGACCACACCTTCTTCCAGGACTTCACCAAGCTGAGGCTCTGCAAGTCTCTGCGCCCTGGAGTAAGGCCTGGTGACCCAACTGTCCACGATATCAGAGCCATCAGGTAATTACCAATGTAAATCTTATGTCTTATCAATATACTGTAGGCATGACATTATGATGTTGCATATTATTTTATGAAATCTTACAGTGATTATGTTGTTGTGTTATATTTTGTGCTATTAGGTACAACAACAATGGAACGATGGACTTCAAAATCAACCACTCTGATGACTGGCATCCACATCCAAGTCACCAACTCCGAAACTCCACCTCAGACAGCCACACTCTATTCAGACCGCCTGAAGATCAAAGAGCTGAAATTCAGACACCTCCAAGACCTGAAGGAAGTCATCCCAAAAGACTTTCACAGCTTTTACAACAATTTGCTTCACTAGCTTAGAAACTTGAAACTTGATTACTTGAATCTTGAAACTTCTGCTGAACACAAAGGAAGATATTTTGCAGAATGTCAGTAACCAAACAGTTAACTGGACCCACTGACTTCCATAGTATTTTTTTTTCCTACTATGGAAGTCAATGGGTCCAGTTAACTGTTTGGTTACTGACATTCTGCTAAATATCTTCCTTTGTGTTCAGCAGAAGAAAGAAACTCATACAGGTTTGAAACAACTTTAGGGTGATAATATGATGACAGAATTTTCACAGTCAATATGATGGCAATGTAACAACACACACAGAGCCTCACAGATACATGCACACAGACAAGGGCTCACCCTATTCACAAACACAAATACGCTCAGTAATGGGCTTAGTAAAGCAAGCCTTGTCTGTGTGCATGTATCTGTGAGGCTCTGTGCGTGTTGTTACATTGACGTCATATTGACTGTTAATCTGTTAAACTATGATATCAGTTATTTATTATTTATGTAATATCTACTTTTTACTAGGCTTATTAATACTAGACTTATACATGTGCATTGAATTTTACCACAGTCGTTAGTTTTTGTAACTATTGAAGCCTTTTCTCTTGTCAAAAGGCTCAACGCGACCGCAGACTTTGCGTGCAGATTAAATTCCGCCTATTAGACAGCCTGTTAATCGTTTTATTTTGGTATTGCATCACTCATAGCTCTTAAACGTTTAAAATAGAGTTTAGGAATATGTATGTAACCACAATCATTAGCTTTGATTAGCTCCTAAAGTATTGTCTCTTGTCAAAATGCTCAACGTGACCGCAGACTTTGATGAACACTGCTGGCAGCAGCGACGTCTGTGTCCGTTCCATTCTTATCAGTGACAGCGTAACCTCGTATCTCCCCGCTCCCAAGTCATAAATCTCGTATCTCCATTTAAATATGATTTTGGGGAAATGTTGTGTTAATGTTGGTACACAAAAGTATATGATAGCAATATAAGGTATAATACCAACTTTAACGATACAATGTTTAATAACTCAAAAAATATGCGGTTTTTTTTATTTCCTGAAAAATATTGGTTTTGGAGATACGAGGATTCTGCCCGACAGCGACGATATCTTGTGTGTGAGTGTCTCAGCTTTAAAACTTTGGACCATACATTACCTAACATTTCTTATGAAAGTTTTCTTTATGAAAATTTAAACATAACATGAAAAAAATTTTACAGTGTAAGTGATGTATAGATTTATATCTTTTCCTCATGTTCTTTTTCTCTGTCTTTTTATTTATTTATTTTAGTTTTCAGCTCATTGTTCTTTTCTCATTTGTATTCTGATGACATTGAACATAATGTTAATACATTCTGTATATTGTATACAAGCTGTATGTCATAAACATGTAATCTCTGTATGTTTTGCAACAACAACAACAAAAAGTTCAAAGAAATAAAATGAAATAAAGTAGACTTTTGAGCTGTAAGCACGTCCCAGCCGGGTTCGTCACTTATTTGGTTCCCCTGGAAACATTTCCGTTGTGGTCTGTGTTATTTGCAGTGCGTTTCTGTACTTGGTTGTGTTGTGAACTTAGCAACGCGTTTCTGTATTTGGTTGTGTTGTGAGTATTTGGAGCACATGTGTGTTGTGAAACTGATGAAGATGTTTTCTTAATTTGTGGGTGTTTTTTTCTATTTGCATGTTTTTTTATTTATTTGCATGTGTATTTTTCTATTTGCATGTGCTTTCTTCAGTTGCAGCGCTTTGAGCTCTCTCGGCCACCGTACATTTGCATGTAAGGCCAAGCCATTTTTGACTTGACACAGGTCCACTGCAATCTTCACAAGAATCCAAACTGGAGATCAAGAAAACACGGCAATCTTCACAAGAAAACAGCACTGTGAACTTCATGGTGGCACTATAACAAAAAGGATTTATTAAAATAACTTCATATGTTGAACATAGCACAACTTTCATTCCAAAGTGTGGTGTGAATGGGCCTTAACTGTTTACTTCTCTTTGACTGAAAGTCACAAAGCATGTCCAGATTGAAAAGTGTGCATATTGGGTCTACACCTTATCCACAATAAAGAAGCTGACACATACCCAAAGCAACATATTTTCCTCAAACCCTAACCCTAACATGATGGTCCTCGTAGTGGAGAACTGTCCTTACATTTCAGGTCAGTGTCATGCCTATCCCCCAACACACGAGTTATAAAAATGAATGAACAGAGCAAGGTACATTTTACTTGAATTTGAGACGTCACAACGACATCTTTAAGACGACAGTCCACGTCAACCAGTCTAGTATGATGCCCAACCATCCTACACTTAACATTGCCTGTGTCAAAGAGAAGAAAACAATTAAGGAACATGTGTTCACTTACTTTCTCTTTCACTGATGAGGAAGGATTCACACTGCATTCAGTCACAGCCACTGATGTCTCGTCACAAAATTCCTGTAATTGTGAGCAAGACAGGTACAACACTGAGGCAAGGATGTTTACCAATTGGGCACCACAACTAATTCTAGTATCAACCAAAGTCTAAATATCTAGTGTCACTTTCATGGCTACGTTGTGCACAAAACAGACATAAAAACATGTAAGGAGGAGGCTGATACATGCAGATCTTGTCTATAAAGTCAAACAAATCACATACATGTTACATTATAAAGATCAACATACCCTTTCCTTTACAATCAAAGCTGAATCTCCTTTTTTTGCAACCATCTTTGATTTGGTCATCTGAAATCAGACAGAGCAATTGTATGCTGTTGCAGGGCTCTCAAGTTTTGAAGACAGGCAAGAGTTACATTCCCCCAAAGGGGGGCGGGTTGTACGTGTCGCGGGAATGGGGGTGTTTCATTAATAATATTAGGTAACACTTTATAATAACTGCATGCTATTAATCATTAGTTAAGCATTGCTAAACAGTTAATTCATCATTTATAAAGCATTAATAGACATTAATAAGCAGTTTATAAATGCTTTATTCTTGATTTATAAGCATATCTATATTGTGTTTAATAATTGTATTGTCATACTTTATTAATGATCAATTTATCATTTATAAATGAAGTATAGCATTATTTACAAACCAGTTACATTATTTACCATTATTTACAAACTAGGTGTTGTCATTGATTAATAAGATCACTTAGAAAGTGTAAGTAAATGTAGTAGATTCAGGTAGTTATAAAGCATTTAGTAGTGGTCAGCTAACTATTTTGTGAGCTCATCTAAAGTGAGGACTATTTATGTTTTGTAAAGCATTTACAAAGGAGATTTAAAGGCTCACTGATCTTCTAAACAGAAAAAGGAAACAAACACAACACAGTGATACAGAACATAAAAATATTTAACAGCCTTTAAATCTCCTTTGTAAATGCTTTACAAGGCATAAATAGTCCTCACTTTAGATGAGCTCACAAAAATAGTTAACTGACCACTACTAAATGCTTTATAACTACCTGAATTAACCATGAATTACAGTAGAAATACATGTTAATAAAGCATTTATTAACACACTAAGTAATTATTACTATATGTCTGAATAATAATATGTATTTAAACAGTTTATTAATCATTTACTTAAACTTTCTAAGTGATCTTATGAACCACTGACAACTCCTAAATAACCGGTTTGTATATAATGTAATACGTCATTTAGAAATGATAAATTGATCATTAATAAAGTATGAAAATACAATTATTAAACACATTATAGATATGCTTATAAATCAAGAACAAAGCATTTATAGCTGTATTTATAAACTGCTTATTAATGTCTATTAATGCTTTATAAATGACAAATTAACTGTTTACTAATGCGTAACTAATGATTAATAGCGTGCAGTTATTATAAAGTGTTACCTAATATTATTAGGGGTTCAAGCATGAAATGCTGAAACCCTATTGTAATTGTAAGGATTTGTAAAATGCATCGTGCAGGACAAACCGTAAGGCCTAGAGACTTGAAACCTGGCCAGATGGTAGGCCTCAATTTGGGGACAACCTATCAGAGTATGACCCCGAATGACCCATAGGTGGCGCTACAGCAACCAAAAGTTCAAAATTGCTCATAACTCTTAGACCGTTTGTCCCAGGATCAAGTGTCTTATATCGTTAATTAGTGTCTTATGTCTATCTCCGATTTGCTCACCCTTCAGCGCCAATTTCGAGTAAATTTAAATTTCGAGTAAAATTCTTTTTGAAAAACCTATTTTTGCGAACTTCTCCTAGGTTTTTGGCCCGATCGGAACCAAACCACTGCAAGAATATTCTCTGGAGTCTGACAATCAATAATCATCCAAAAAATTCAAAATTTCAATTAACGGTCGATAAGGGGAACCAAAATATTTGATGGCACCAGGGCCACTTTTACTAAAACGGTTATAAATTGTGAACGGAAAGAGATTTTTTTTTTTGCTAAACTTGGGATACATCTTCCTGAGCTCAATCTGAGATCACTTGAAAAAAATCGCAACAATTGGCCACTAGGTGGCACTATAAAACGGTTATAACTTGTGAACGGAAAGAGATATTTTCGCAAAACTTGGGACACGTTCATGAGCTCATTCTGAGGCCACGTGAAAAAAAATCACGACAATTGGCCACTTGGTGACGCTATAAAATGGTTATAACTTGTGAGCAGAAAGAGATATTTTCGCTAAACTTGGGACACATGTTCATAAGCTCAATCTGAGTTGAGCAAAAAATCGTGACAATTGGCCACTTGGCTATAACAGTGAAAAAAATAATGAAAATAGCTATAAGCGCACCCAACCGTTAGTCTACTGAAAATTGGCACGCAGTGTCTTTGTGTTTTAGAGCCTTAGAAGTTTCAAGCCCGTGTTTTTTTCACAGGAGTGACCTCCTAAGACTCCTGAATCCTTGCCGAGTCCAACAATACCAAACATGCCAGGTTTCGCCTTATGGTTTTTGTAAGTGTCATTTAGAGCTTTAAAAAATTGTGGTTATCTTCAAAGCCGTTAGTCTGATCGAGACAACAACAAAAAAACAAAGGAAATTTGAAAACATAGGTAAATAGCTAAACAATAACGCCAAAATGTTAAAATTATGATAGTGACAAAAAAATTAATTAAATCCAATCAATTTCACCCATGGATCATTTTGATGCTCTCACATGTTTCAAACGAACAATGATGGATTGTGATGAAATTTGTTTTGAATTGGGACTGGCGAATCCCCGTCCATACTGTCAATGACTGTTCGCAAAGACCCGCCCACTTTAGTTACTATTGCTATGTCTGACAAGCGACGCCACTCTCACACCACACCAAGTTCTCACGCAGTGAAAAATACATTCCGGATCAGAGAGGAGACTGCGCACTGACAGACAAGTACTTTTGATATGAAACAAAGTCTCACCTTTCAAATGTAGTCATTTTTTAGAGACATTTAAACAATAAATACCGTTTTGTGACTCTTTAATGTGTCTGATGTCCTTAATGTGCCTCGCTGTAGACTCGAGGCTCAGTTAAAGCTGCTTGTGAACCGATCATCTCTTCCTTCTAGTTAATTTATAGCATTAAAATAAACATGAATGAACATAAAAGGAATGTTGTTTTAAAGTGCTAAGACGTCAGTACACTTTGTTTTTCAAATTTAAATCCTCCAATGTTAATCTACTAACTCTCCTGACTGCTTTGTTGGACAAAATGGCGGATTATGATTAGTCAGATCGCCTGTCAATCAAACTCCCTGCGAAGGGTCAATTGAGAATGCCTGTGCGCACAATCCTGATCTAATCGACAACTTTGCAGTTGCACATAGGAAAGCCCGGAAAATCCCGCTATAATGTAAGAGAGCATCTTTTTAATGTATTTGGACCTAGGCCTAACAATGTGTTATGGTGTGCTGTCACCAGTGTTTTTTTTTGTTGTTTTTTTGTTTTGTTTTTGGTGAGCGTAGGCTACTCCTGATTTTGTTAGTCATCTCATCTCTTATATGCTGTGTATGATCATATCCTGCCCTATTCATGGTAGCCTACTCGCGGACATTGCGTCATCAATGTCATCAATTGCGTCATCAAGGGGCCCGCCTTGATAATCCTACTTAAGGGCCCGGTGTTGGCTCGTTACGCCACTGAATATAATTGTCTAAACTCCTTATCAAAATTACATATTTACAACAAATCTGACACATACAGTATATATGGGCACACTTTGAGTACTACTAATAAAAGTGGTGGAGATCAGGCAAGACTACAAGAAGACTCAGGCAAAAAGGTGCTATAACTGTAAAAACGCTTTAAAACCATATATTTCCTATGGTAAACTGCCTGTATTGGCTGTAAATTGACTTTTTCATCTATGATGGCAGTTGTTAAATGCTTGCTAAATAAAACTTAATAGCTTTTGATGCTTTTGTGCTTTAAGGCCTTAAAGGCCTTAATTGCTTGAACCCCGATAAATGCTGCTTGCAGCTTTAATTATTAGTGTTTTTGCTGTTGTTATTAATAATTGCTCAAATACCAAATACAAAGTATTTATTCAATTTTCGCATGTGTGTGTGTGTGTGTGTGTGTGTGCGTGTGTGTGTGAGAGAGAGAGAGAGATTGAGAGAGAGAGAGAGATTATGACTCGTGTTGTTTATTGTAAGTGTTTGTTGCCTTTTTGGGCTTGTTGCCTTCCACCTGCACTGTCTCCTCCCCTAATGGGCCTACCCTTTTCGCCACCTTCTCTGGTCCAGCATCTTCTAACCTGGCCATTTTAGGGGACTTTCCTCTCAGGGCGAATGAGAGGATGCTTAATTGCTTTTTACCTGACATCTTAGAAAGACAGATGCAATGATCAGGGCCGTAGCTAGAGGATTCGGGGCCCCCTGAAAAAGTATTGATGTGGGCCCCCACCACCCTCCACCAATATCATATACTGTACAATAGATGAGCATGGAGGCCCACATATAACAGAAGATGGTGATATTGTTGTAAAACATTTATTTTAAAAGTTGAATGTTTATATAAAAATTAAAACTAAAAACTAACAAAAAGCAAGAAATTGTTAAATAATAATAAAACCAATTTTAAAAAAGTAACAGCAAAA
Source organism: Vimba vimba (assembly GCA_022828995.1). Taxonomy (NCBI): domain Eukaryota; kingdom Metazoa; phylum Chordata; class Actinopteri; order Cypriniformes; family Leuciscidae; genus Vimba; species Vimba vimba. The sequence continues at coordinate 24,323,219 of CM040821.1, read as the reverse complement.
TATATATTTTTTTTTTCACATCAGTCTGTAATAATTCATAAATCAAAAAGTAAACGTTTAGAAATTGACAAGTAAAATTTTAAAAATAAAATCATTTATTGTCTTATTTTTTAATAAAGATAATATGGAACTGGTAGTATATTATTAATTAAAGCTAATAAATGTATTCAATCCAAGTGCAGTGAGTTGTAGGCTATTCGTGTTTTCTTGATCGGCAGGTCAGGTGCATAATGCAATGCGTCGTGACTTGTATAATCGTGTAAAAAGACAGGGATTGTGGTGCGCACCGATAATGAAGAGTGACAGGACCGGCAGGCTGCAGACGGTTTTCTTATTCCCAGCGAAATAACAATACAACCTGTCTTTAAGAACGTCTTGATCGACTGGGATACAACAACTCTCCTTCTTTTCATGGCGTTTCTGGTTCCCTGATTTATGATTTATTTTCCCTTGACATTTTTCAGTCAGTTAGTCTCCTGCTCTTCCACCAAGTAAGTTCATCCTTAACTTCAGGCACTGCCGCCTCAACTCTGATTGGTTCTGTTCACGAGCTGGGGTGGGACTTACAATTTTATTGGGTCCATCTGATGCTTGTCACTGACTGAATTATTAATAAATACTTTAAACCGGACTAAACCATTTTTATGGAGGTAAGAGAAGCAGATATTTGGAAAAAATATTTAACCAAATTGCATGTTTTTGTGGTTTTCATTTAAATCTCAGGCATACAACTAAAATAAATATTAGAATTAATCATACAACAGGGGCCTATATAGTATAACTGCTGGATTTTGTGGGGCCCCCTGAGCAGCGGAGGCCCCTATAATTGTCACCACCTTTCACCCCACTAGCGACGGCCCTGGCAATGATTAATGCATCTATGGCCAAGATATAATTATAAAATATGACATGATTTTAAAAGTGACCTATAACATCGACTATGCAATACACTTTAATTTATTTAGTGCTAATACAATTATTAAGCCTATTTGGAGAGAGAGATGTTTATAATGTGACAATATGTCAGTCATCGTGTGATAACGAAAATATGACTAGGCCTAGACTACTTGTTCTGAGCAGGTGTTGTCAGTGAACAGATTGTAAAACTGTTGGCTAAATTACAGACACTCATGAAAAACTGATGTTAATTATCTGGTAAACATTCTCTAACAGCAGTCAAGTTGTCACTGTTTGTGTCAAACATGACCATTCAAGAAATTATTGTGTTGTGAATTTGTTGTAACATTAAAACAGGAGATCATGACTTACTCTGTGCTCAAAGTTATGCTCGGAGCTCCAGTGGTTTCCTCTGTGGGTGAATGAAACTTTTGGGAGACTTTGTAGCAGAATCGTGAACAATTCCAGGATATACTTTTTTTTTCCATTGGTTGTTGCATTAAATCTTACCCAGATACAATAGGGCTATTTTCTGATTGGCTATTGTGTAGCCCCTTGCTTTTTTTTGATTGGCTGATAAGTGGCAGGCTCAACTAAGAATTCCAGGGGAGACGCGCTTGATTCCTGCTGGTTCCATAGAGAGGGCGGTGCGGGCAGAGAAATTTTGGGGCGCTGCGGCATATTAAATATAGAGGGTTTTCACCGACGTCACGTTCTGGGCGGTAACCCGGATGCGCGGCCATTATGGAGGCACTCGGATGTAAACAACAGCATAGATTGCACAATTTATGTACTACTGAACACACTGTTACACTAATAAACCACGGAAAAAAACATCATATAGAGAAGAACTTAGTAAGCAGGAAAGAGCGTGAAATTTTGCCAAACTAAAGTTAATATGTGGTAAAGATCCGAACGAGCTAGCTTATCCCTTTCTGCAATTCTTCCTTCTATTTCTTATCTCGACATAGGCTACGTTCAGATTGTCAGTCCAAAAAACCACATGAAATCTGTCTCAAGCTACATCCATATGTGGTTTGAAATCCTATTCAAATCACATATCAGGAAATCCGCTTCAGTCTGAACGCTCTGATCGGATTTTGCGTGGTATGTTACTTACGCCATGTAAAATGTAAATGTCAGACGTCGTTATAGGGAACATGCTGAAAGTCGCTGCCGAAACAAGGCTGTGTTGTTGCATAGTGCCGGACGAGCAGAAAATTATTATTTTTGAAACCGGTGCAGATAAGAGCACGGAAAAAAAGCTGTGCATACCAGCCTCCTACAGTTCTGCAGCAGGCTCAAGACCATTGCTCAAGACGCAGTAGTCCAGCGCGGCGGCTACACATTTCCATGTTGTAAAATTTAAATAAGACAACATCTCTATTGCAAATGCAAACCCCTCCAACAACACAATGTCATTGCCATATTGCCAAAGAGCTGCATGGACACACAAATCGGATCTGAACAGTTGCGATACACAGTGTGGACATCATTTTAGATCACATTCCAATCGGATACAAAGATAATCGGATTTGGATTGACAGTGTGAATGTAGCCATAGTTAACTATGTCAACATTGTGGCAATTACGGACCCTGAAGCACGACCTGCAGATGGATTCCAGCAGTTGTGGAGTTTTGGTATTGAATGTATGTGTTCATATATTTGCACAAGTAGCTTCAGATCTGGAAATGTTGTAATGAATTAAATCATCTGTCAATTAATGTTTCAGTTTGCTGAACAATACCTGCTGACAGGAACGATTAGCAATGTTCAGACTATGCCTGAAGCGGTCAGCTCAGCACGCATGAAAGTAGCCTGCACACTTCTTGGATGTCGAGGTGTGTCATGTGTCGATGCTTTAAATGAAAGAGGAACCGAGTCATCTTGCTGGGAATGAACTGTTTTATTAACTGACCTTTTATTGCTACAGCTAAGCTACTCGAGCATAACACAGTCACATGCATCAGAGCGCTCTCCCAGGCGACGCGCTGACGTCACCGTTGCGCGACTCCCACAACCTGTAGTTACATATCACAACATCTCCCCCTTTTCAAAGGTTAAAGCTCCAACAGTTAAACAAGATGTACTGCACATCCAATAAAGATAAACATGAACATAACAGTCTCTGGGTGGTTGATGTATTACATCAGCATTACTTATTGTGATCTCAGGCACTTAATTCCTATTTATCCTGTCAATTATCGGATATTTCCCAAACATAACAATCTATCCCTATGGAACATAACTTAACTTGGGAACATAATGTAGCTTTATTAACTGGACTTATCACTCAAAACAGAATTACTGAGGAGACAGTGTGAAGATAAGTGTCATTAAGTGTTCAAGTGTCTCTATATCTGAGAGGTACTCTGACCTCACGACCTCTGGATGTCACTTGAACAGTCCTCTGAGGGGACGGCTGGTGTGGTGAACACACCACAGGTGAATCCTTCAGTCTCTGGACAGAAGCAGGGTCACCATGACTGGGTCTAGCCATAGAAGGAGGGCTGCTGGGCAGCTGCAGCAGAGAACCCCTTAGACTGCTGCTGCTGGTCTGGAGGGTCAGCAAGCTCCGGGACTGCCTGCAGATGTCTTCTATTACGTTGCAGCACTGCACCGTTGTCTCTCTTCACTATGTAAGACCGGGGCTCACTGCACTTTATCAATGACTTTAGCAGACGTTTTCCACCCCTTTTCTCCATCCAATTTCACTCTAACGGCCTGCCCAGATTGGAGTTCAGGAAGTGGCAGAGCAGAGTGACGGCGGTCATGGAAGAACCGGTAAGCTGATTTAGTCTGAGCATCCTTCTGCTGGATTTGATGTCTGTCCACAGGAGAAGCTTGTAGTTTTCCTTCCAACATAGGAAGTGTGGTCCTAATGTCTCTTCCAGCCATAAGTAAAGCTGGGCTCACCCTTGTAACAGCACTAGGGGTGGCTCTGTAGCACATTAGAGCAAGATATGGATCGGGCTGCTTCAGGATGCGCTTAGCAGTCTGCACAGCTCTCTCGACAGCGCCATTTGCTTGGGGATAATGAGGGCTGGTAGTCGTATGCGCAAACCCATAGCTTTGGCAGAAGTCTTGAAACTCACCCGAGGTGAATTGTGTGGCATTGTCGCTCACCAGCTCCAGCGGTATCCCCCATCTTGCAAACATGCCTTTGAGCCTGGTAATGACCTGGTGGCTGGATGTTGAAGACAGGTGGGCAATTTCGATGTCCCTGGAATAATAATCAGTCACAATGAGATAATTCTGTCTTTCTAGCTCGCACAAATCAGCAGCAATGCACTGCCAGGGTCCCCCAGGTAAAGGTGTGATGAGGAGCGGTTCACGTCTTTGAGTGGGTCTATTTTCAATGCAGAACTTACATGTTGACACTGCCGTTGCGATCTCTGCACTGATGCGAGGCCACCATACTGACATCCTAGCTTGAACGCGACACCTTGTTAGACCTTGGTGTCCCTCGTGTAGCTGTTTGAGCACTTCTGATCTAAGTGCAGCTGGGATAACCAGTCTATCTTGATACAACACCAGTCCATCAGTCTCAGAGAGGTGAACTCTGACAGAATAATATCCATGCAGGGACGGAAACAGCGATGTCTTTGGTGGCCATCCGTTCCTAATGAACTGTACAATCTTTTGCAGCTCTTCATCCTGTAGTGTGGCGGAGCGGATTTTGTCAAGTTTTTGCGATGAAACAGGCGCATTTGCTACCACTGACTCCACATATGCTTGTACGTCCTGGTCAGTGTGTTCATCACCACTGTCAGTCAGTGGGCTCCTAGAGAGAGCATCGGCTATGATAAGCTGCTTCCCCGGGACGTGCTCTGCCACAACATTGAATCTCAGTAGGCGCATTAGGAGTCTTTGGCACCTTGGAGGGACTTTGTCCAGGTCGTATGTATTTATGAGGGGTACCAGTGGTTTGTGGTCTGTTTGTAGAAGGAAGCTTTCCATGCCTTGCACATAGCGAGCGAAGCGCTCACAGGCCCACACTCCTGCAAGACACTCACTGCATGAAAAGAGGTGTATCCGGACCAGTATACTCCTGTATACACTGCTGAAATTCGTAAGAATCCAGGAGTATACTGGCCGGATAGCTCAAATTCCATGGGTCTGTATATATCCGTATACATCCGAAATGATACCAAATCGGATGTATGTTGTGGACGTATACTTCCGTGCTACAGCCATTTGTTGCCATGGCAAATAATCCCATCAATGGTTTTTTCAAGAGAACATTTTCACACCTTTGTGCACCTTTTGGCCTTCCCCCCTATTGGTCCTTTTCTTTTAAAACCACTCCCATTACCCAGACCACTATTGGAGGACAGGACACATTGAAAACCCAGGAAAGTGATTTGATTGGTTACTTTTAGAACATAGCCCACCCTAGGCCTTATCGCACAGTGATTTGATTGGTTATAGGCCAGCTATGCAGATATTGCTCAGTATACACTAAACCCCCCTTCCCCCAATTTTAATACATTCAAATATAATTTTAAAAACACACACAAAGAACAATGAGAAAGTCTGACATTTTTATTAAGGTAAATAAAACATTCCAAAGAGCATTATAAACAAGCATTAAAAAGGAATGGGGTTACAAAAATATTTGAGGGGATGAAAATGTAAAGGAACAAAAACAAATATAACATGAACATTCCAAAGAACATTATAAACATTATTAAAATTAATGGGGAAAAAGAAATGTGAACAAAGGTGTAAAGGAAAAAAATACAAAACGTGGAGATAAGCAACATGCACATCAAAAAGGAACAAATATACAAAGTATACAATATAAAACGAGATCAATAAATAAATATAGAAATTAAAGTGTATATAAAATATATGTAAATATTCATTTTTTCAAACTGCCATGATACACTGGTGGTGTGACATGTAGCGTGGGTCATCCTCTAGTCTGGTTTGTAGTGCCTGGCAGAGAGCAGATAACTCTGTGGTTCTGTTTGGTGGAGACCTCACCATCCACACTGACCTTCCATCAACAACAGCATCTTCATCAGACATCAGTTCTATTGTTGCAGTCTTCCACAGTTCCCTTTCTGTGTTGGTTTGTACAACACTGGACCTGGTCTCCAGCATCTGCAAAACATAACAGTAATTTAACCACTAAAACACAGAGAGGAGGACAGTTACATTCTGAAGAAAAACAAAACAAAACTGCTTAACCAGTTTCTTAACTTACCCGTCTCTTTTGTTGACGGTTCTTTGCAATGTTCCTCATAGTGTTTCTTTTCTGGGCCTTTTCAGGCTGAGCCAAAGAATACTTCCTCCGCAAAGTCTCAAAATACGTCTTGCAACCTGTTGAATAAATCATAAATAAATGTAATGCCAATAAAACTAAGTAAAACAGAGGACATTAAAATGATTGCAACATCTTTAAGATTACCTTTTGCACATTCAGGGTCAACGTCTGTAAAAGTTGTCCTTAATTCTTTGAAGAGGTAAGTGGTCACAGCCAGGTTATGTGATGAATTTATTCTGGGGGAAAAAGTTGCAGGCATCATTAATGAAATTCAGTTTTGGTATTTCAAATCCATATAGTAGTAGATTAAACTAACATTTACAGTATACAATACGCAATCTTACCCGGTTTGTGGATCGTATTTGTGTGGGTTGTTCTCTGAATTATGGAGGCGCCTTACAGATTCCTGTAAAGTTTGAAATTAAAAAGCGTTTAAATGGATTCACAATCTGCAAGAACCACAAAACTGAATTTTCAGTTTGAATAAGTTGGCCATCACAGTAAACATAAGAGACAAAACATATCAGTTCATAAATCTTTAAGATGTCACGCAGCGCCTCTGATATCTTACCGGTTCGTGCCGCCTTCTGCCTATACAAGGCCACCAGTGCAGGTGTATGTTGGTCAAGCACAGCATAGAACTGGTTCCGTATGTTGACGTTTGTGATGCGTTGGAACTCAGCACAAAGCTACAAAACCAAAAACAAACAAAAATAATTATATAAAAAGACTAATACTCGATTTGCAACAGAAAACACATTTGTGATGCAACATGTTCAGTTAAAATACATTGTTGAGCAACATGGTCACATGCAAAGTGATAGTTCTTACCCACAGTGAATAGTGGCATTTGCTGTTCCATTTGAATGTGATACATATTAAAAATTTGGCAGGGAAATATGTGTGAAGAGTGGCAGAAAAGAGAAGTGAGTCTGTTTTACCTGTGATTCAATCCGAAGAGCCGGCCATTTCCCCAAGAAATCCTTCACCTGCACAGATAAAACAATCAATATGAAACCAGTCAAATTATGCAATCAACCTCTTTAATGACAAATTAATGATACAAAATTTCAACTGAATGTAACTTACCGATAAAGTTGCTCTCTGGTGACAATGTAGGTCTGCACATGCACACAAAAACAGACAGCAAGAGATTTAATTTTTAAGAGACGTTTGATTGATGCTAATGAATTAGGCTCCAAATAAAAGAAATGGTGAAAAATAGTTACAGCCTAAATTAACATTTGAGTCACCTTGATTTTGGGGGATGCTCACTGCACTCCTTCCACTTAAACCTATAATGAAAAGACGTTTGTAAAGGTTTAATAAAAACTTGCATAGTTCATTCGGTAACTATTATGTCCATAACCTTAACTTTGTTTGAGTAAAAGTTAACATAACTGCTAACGTTAGCCACTAGCTCATTTGGATGCATGTAGATAACATCACATTGAACTTGCTAGAGCAGGGCGCTTAACACAAACAGCAGCAACACACTCAAAAACAGAAGGGCTATCTCTTGCTGAAAAGAGTTATTGACTAACGTTAACATTATTGCCCTGCCACGACATTAACAGTAGCTGCTAACGTTACACAGGATATTCTGTAACTAGCAGGCGGACTGACGGCAATCGCGCCCGCGGCACCGCGCTTGCAACTTAAAAATAGCCTCGTCTAACAGTCAAATATCACGTGTAATATGATATTCTTACAATATTACAACAAGCAAAGTAGTTTTGAAGTGTTTTGGTTTACTTACAAGTTGTTTCATGCTTGATACCACGTCGCTCGAGAGGGTAGCCATCTTGGATAGATTTTTCAGGTAACGTCAGCTGCACGTCATGACGTCATATCACGTGATCGACAGTACACTTTAAAATATTGAGTGAACCAGCGGTGTTCACTCAGAAATGCTGAGGCACACAAACATAAAAATACATATTTGTTCATAGACATTAATAGTTTAAAGGTGGATTAACTCAGCAAGAGATTTTAACTGTAGTGACCTCGGTCTTCAATTCAGTGGAGTAGAAAAGCTCAGGTTCCTTCTACCTTTTTAATAAATGTCAAGTCACCTTTATTTATACAGCACTTTACAAAACAGATTGTTTCAAAGTAGCTTAGAGATAACAGGAAAATAATGCAAGAAAGTTTGTTTCCAGAAAAAAATAGCTTCACAGTCCAGCTTAAGTCAGTTCAGTGGTGATTCATTTTGTTGTATAAATAAATAAATACATTTAAATGTGTGTATATATATATAGCCACTTTGGAGAAAACCGTGATGTCATCGTCCAGCTCAGTTCAGATCTCATATAATAGTGTCAACGCAGGCAGATCAATAATATTGTTGAATATTAAATTAAATGTCCCCAACTAAGCAAGCTAAAAGCCAATTGTGAAAAAGGTGACAAATGTTGTTGTCTGCAATTTGTAAAACGTCACAATAAAATTTGAGATATTCTGAAATGTTTGGTTCATTTTTCTTTATTTGTTCCATTAAATTTATTGCTGGGAAAAAATTAATCGCGATTAATCGCATCCAAAATAAAAGTTTGTGTTTGCATAATATATGTGTGTGTACTGTGTATAATTATTTTGTATATATAAATACACACATATGCATGTATATATTTAAGATTTTTTATTTATTTATATATAAATTATTTATTTATATTTATATATAATATAAATTATGTATAAATGTATATACAGTATATACATGCAAATATTTCTTAAATAAATACATGCATATGTGTGTATTTATACATACAAAATAATTATACACAGTACACACACATATATTATGCAAACACAAACTTTTATTTTGGATGCGATTAATTTTTTTCCAGCACTAATTAAATTCCTTTGTTTATTTCATTAAATATTCAGATGTTTTTGTGAACGTATATGTTCAGACTGGGTGTTTATTTTGTCCTGTTTTTATAAAAAATATTTGATTAAGAGACTTTTTCTCATGCAGTGGTTTAAAGGCCCTGACACAGGCGACGTGAGTCAACCCTAGAGTCGGCTTTAGTCATTGCTAGTTCTTTGACGTCGGTTTTGTGTTTCAGGACCTTAAGAATTTATTTATTTTTCTGTACAAAAAGCTTGTTTGCTGTAGCCTAACCTAGTAGTCCAGAGATAATTCAATCCTGAAGTCCTCCCTGGCCACCCCTCCCTCTGAGAACAGCCAGCACTGTGTCAGTCATTAACATATGAAAGGTCTTCACACCTAACAGTTGTCAATCCTCTCACACCCAGCAGTGTTTCAGCTGTATATGTCCGTGAAATTTCACGGATTCCTGTATATGTCCGCATATGTGAGGTTTCCGGGTTTATCTGGAAATATACTGTTCCATGTTACTCTGATCCGCTTTTTCCCACATACATCCGGCAAACATCAAATTACACAGGAGTTTACCATGCCCGTATTTTGCCGGATTTGAGTCTTTTCATGCAGTGACTCCTTTTCAATTTGGGAGTATCTCTTCTCTGCATCTGACAATGTGCGGGAGCAGAATGCAACTGGCTTTAACACACCCTCCTGTTCCTGCAATAATGCTGCTCCTAATCCGTAGCTGCTCGCATCGGCGCTGATGACAGTCTTGCGGTTGACATCATAAAATGCAAGTGCTGGTGCTGACACAAGCATAGCTTTCACTTTCTCAAACGCCGCTTCTTGTACATCACTCCACACCCACTCACTTTCCTTCCGGAGCAGGGCAGTGATGGGATGCAGCTCTGAGGAGAGGCCAGGCAGGAACTTTCCAACATAGTTGACAAGACCCAAAAAAAAAACCTGTTTAAGCTCCGTAACATTGGTTGGGCTTGGCATCCGTGTGATGGCTTTTACTTTGTCAGTGTCAGGTCTCATGCCTTCTGCACTTATGAGGTGGCCAAAGTACTTTATTTCTGTTTTGCCAAAATGACACTTGGCCGTGTTCAACTTTAAACCACTGTCCTTTATGGTCATCAGCATCGCATCAAGACGGGTGTCGTGTTCTTTCCTTGTTGCTCCATAAACAAGTATGTCGTCCATTACTACGACAACTCCATCATGACCCTTTAACAGTGTCGACATCTGTCGTTGGAAGATTTCTGGAGCCGATGTGATACCGAATGGCAGCCGTCGGAAGCAGAATCTCCCCATCAGGGTGATGAAGGTTGTCAGCTTTTGGCTGGCAGCATCCAAGGGGATCTGCCAAAATCCGCAGGAGGCATCGAGGGTAGAGAACACTTTAGCTCTGGCTAGCTTGGGAGCAATATCCTCCGAAGTTGGCATGATGTACCTCTCTCGCTTAACTGCCTTGTTTAAGCGTTTTAGATCGACACACACTCGCACTTGCTCCTTGTTCTTCTTCACTACTGGAACCATCGGGGCACACCAGTCAGAAGGCACTGTAACCTCTTCTATTATGCCCAGGGCCAGCATGCATTTGAGTTCAGCCTCAACTTTAGCCAGGAGGGGGAACGGGATGCGACGTGGCGTCGTCAGTGAGTAGGGCTCACAGTCAGCTTTAAGTTCGATTTTTACGGGGTCGCACTTGAGCAAACCAATATCCCCAAACACATGACTTAACATTACAGTGTCCATCCCGTCTACTCTCATGACCAGTCCCATTCTTGTGGCAACACTCCGTCCCAGGAGGTTGTGAGAGTATGGCCCTTTAATTACAGTTATCCAGAATCTGTACTTTTCCCCTTTGTACTCACTTGTTGCCAGGAACTTGCCAATACTCTTAACTTCGCCGCCGGGGCTGGTGATGGGTCCTTTCCTTGCAGTGACCAGGCGGGAGCGCTGTGGCAGTCTCTTGAATGCAGCCTGTGACATTACACTGATGTCTGCCCCAGTGTCTATTTTGAATTTCACAGTGCTGCCATTAACAGGTAAGTCAACAAGCCACATATTTTCTGAATCAGGTTGATCCATTATGTCTGACACATGTTCAGTAACTTCTCCAAGGAAAAACATCTCATCTGTGTCAGTGGTGCTGCTTGGCATTGTAACCACCTCTTTCACCTCTTTGTAACCTGTTTTTTCTGCCATTGTCCATCGTTGCTGCTCCTTCTGCCATGGAACTGCCGCCTCCCCTGTCTTATGGTGTCCACTGCACACTCCGAGCGCAGGCTCACATTTTGTTGCTTTATCTGTTCGCTCTGGCGCGCTATTTGAATAGCTCTTTCAAGAGAGAGTTCCGGCTCGAGCTGTAGCTTCTGTGATACATCGTTGTCAGATATACCAATAACTATTCTGTCCCTGATTTGCTCATCTTTAGTGTGCCCAAACTCACAATACTGTTCCAGTTCGTATAAACTTCTCACAAAAGCCTCTACTGACTCACCGGGCTTTTGTGCTCTCTTGTGAAAACATGCTCTTTCATGGATCACGTTTCTCTTGGGCACAAAATGGTCGGAGAATTTGGCTATCACCGTGTCATAGTCCAACTCCGGTCTACCTCTCTCCTCTTTCTCGTCAACCTCTCCGCTGTCATCGTACACAAAGGAATCATAAATCGCTTCCGCCTCTCTCCCCATGGCGTAGAGAAGCGTGTTTACCTGCACTTCACCGCTATCTTTGTCCAACTTTGACGCCACCCGAAAGCGGTCGAAACGTCGGCGCCACATCGGCCATTCCGCCGGGCGCGTGAAGTCAAAAGATTCCGGAGGTCCGAGCTTCGCCATGTCTTATTTTCAGAGCGGGAGGTCGGCCACTTCTGACACCATGTCATGTGTCGATGCTTTAAATGAAAGAGCAACCGAGTCGTCTTGCTGGGAATGAACTGTTTTATTAACTGACCTTTTATTGCTACAGCTAAGCTACTCGAGCATAACACAGTCACATGCATCAGAGCGCTCTCCCAGGCGACGCGCTGACGTCACCATTGCGCGACTCCCACAACCTGTAGTTACATATCACAACAAGGTGAGTGCTGTTTTAATTCTGTAATACCGTAGTAATATTGTAATGTACAGTATGTCATGTAGTACACCTCTGTAGATGCTATCTTCACTCTGAAAATTGTATTTAATCAAGTAAGAATATCCAAATATAAAGAGGGGATAGAGAAGAAAATCATAGAGTAGAAAATAACTTGAAGGATGCAAAAAGTAATGCAAGAATGATTTAATGTAATTTCAGAACAGGTCTGACATAGTATTTTTCATGGTGTTTATGTTGACATTTAGTACACTATGATATGATTGCCCAATGAATTCATATTTATCTTATTAATGTTAACAAATGTATAGGTAATGCAGAGGAGTACTGTGTGCTTTGCAGCATGCTGGAAGACGACCCCAACGAAAGCATGATTGAAATGGTATACAACTTATAATACTCACACCCAGAAAAGCAATAGTTTAACTTTATGTGCCATGTTTTTTTTGTGTGTGTGTGTAGAATTTTGTTATTTAAATGATAGGCTAAATCTTTTTTTTTTGTTATTTAAATCTTTTCATATTTTTAAATTCTATATTGTTTTAGATGTACTAATTTACAAATATATTCATCTCTTTTATTTTCAGGTACAGTGTGAGAGCTGCAATAGATGGGCATTTTAAATGTTGCAACTTCAACAGCCTAAATGTGTTTATGTGCAAAAAATGTGTGGTTTAGTTTGAGTGTATTTGCATTGATAACAGTCTGCAGCACAGTGTGGTCTTATTTAGTTCATATTTATATTAATAACTAATTTTATTGTTTTACTTGTTTTGTATTGTGCCTCTGTTGCAGGATTTTGAATTTTTGAAATTAATTTGATTAATTATCTCATTTCTATATTGTTCTGCTTGATTATAAATTATCTCAATAACTATGTTATTTCAATTTACATAATCAATTTACATTATCATCTGTTTTTGGTTAAGTTTGTAACATCTGTCCAGGGACTACAGGTTAAAAACTTACAAATCATCCCATCTGTTTATTTCATACTGGTAGAACAATCTGATGAGGTATTTTGCACTGTAAAAGTATCCTACCCGTTTATTTCATACTGGTAGGACAATCCGATGGGGTATTTTGCACTGTAAAAGTATCCTACCCGTTTATTTCATACTGGTAGGACAATCTGATGGGGTATTTTGCACTGTAAAAGTATCCTACCCGTTTATTTCATACTGGTAGGACAATCTGATGGGGTATTTTGCACTGTAAAATCATCCTACCTGTTTATTTCATACTGGTAGGACAATCTGATGAGGTATTTTGCACTGTAAAAGTATCCTACCCGTTTATATCATACTGGTAGGACAATCTGATGAGGTATTTTGCACTGTAAAAGTATCCTACCCGTTTATATCATACTGGTAGGACAATCTGATGAGGTATTTCGCACTGTAAAAGTATCTTACCCGTTTATTTCATACTGGTAGGACAATCTGATGAGGTATTTTGCACTGTAAAAGTATCCTACCCGTTTATTTCATACTGGTAGGACAATCTGATGAGGTATTTCGCACTGTAAAAGTATCTTACCTGTTTATTTCATACTGGTAGGACAATCCGATGGGGTATTTTGCACTGTAAAAGTATCCTACCCGTTTATTTCATACTGGTAGGACAATCTGATGAGGTATTTTGCACTGTAAAAGTATCCTACCTGTTTATTTCATACTGGTAGAACAATCTGATGAGGTATTTTGCACTGTAAAAGTATCCAACCCATTTATTTCATACTGGTAGGACAATCCGATGGGGTATTTTGCACTGTAAAATCATCCTACCCGTTTATTTCATAGGACAATCTGATGAGGTAACGTTACTTTGCGCTGTAAAATCACCCTACCATAGCGTATTTTATTTTATGTAGTCACAGACGCGAAGCAGAAACGCGCAGTAGGATTTTACGATGTGGTAGGATGAACCGATAGATATGGCTATAATTTTGCGCTACAGTAGGAAAATCTGACAAGGTAGGACAGATCGACAGAACACCGGCAAAGCGCCATTGTGCCTGTGTGCAGTGTGTGCATCTCTACAGCTCTGATTAGGACTACTGACACCATGTAAGTAAATAATGTTCATTGTCCCTCCTTGCTATTCTACATGACGGCAAGATTTTGAAAAGACTTTGGCTTGTTCCCTAATGTTATCAGTCTCCCAGTCGTTCTCCATAGTCAAGCCACAAACAGTAGGAATCTAGCAGAGTATGGTTTGCTCCTCCCTCTTATGACGTCATCACCCAGTTACTGTAAAAAACACGCCAAATAAATGTTATTTTAATGCATTTTAAGACAGAAATGTTTAAATATAATTGGTTGTGGTGGTTAACCTGCAATTTACACTTTAAAGATTTATCATCAGCCAATGAGATTGTGCATTCAGCCCTTTTACTTTCACAATTGGTTGCTGATGAAAAGGAAATTACCATATTTGGATCCGACAGCATTGTACAGTGAAGAGAGAGCTTTCCAGCGGTGCCTGTGATGACAGGAAGAAGACAGAGATCGCGGAGCAGCATGTTGATTAAGAACGCCAACTTTTGTTGAATTTATGAGAAATCTACAGACGCAAACATACAAAGTGTAGTAAAATAAAGACCTAAATGTGTATTTCTGACTTTTTTTTCACCACAAGTCTGAAAGAAGACATGTTATTGAAGACAAATATCCAAAAATCTCAAAATTGACCAGTAAAAAAAAAAAAACGATGGTTTTGCCTGCCGTGTCTCACCTTAATTGCTCGGTCAATATTATCATCACATATTTTACATTTACATTTTTAACTGTAGTTACCACAGACAATTTCATATAGCTGTTTGTGTATATTTTACACATAGTAAAATACTGTATGTGCAGCTTATCAACACCAGACAGATAATGATTTATGAAACAGATGCTCTTTACTCATCTCAATTGCACAAAATAAATGCAGTAATAGAAAGCATAAAAACGCACAAGTGAAACACACTGAAAATTATATGCATTTAAAAATTTGGTGGGGAAGTCAGTCATCCAATCGGATCTTCTGCATCCACTCAGTCCGTACCGCAGCATCAATGGGGAATGCATGAATGCTGACTTCTTTGTTGTAACGTGACTAAACGGTACATAACGGCACACAACAATGAAGAGCTGAGGCTGTCACCCTCTGAAATGCAAATCGCTTCTCTTGAATCCTAAAAACACTCATTGTGAAAAATTATCTCTCTGGTAATGGAACTCGGTCGTTGTTGTCTCTCGCTGTCAGATCACCGGAAGTACTGGCCCACACACTCAAGTTTGAACGTCAACGGTCGCCATATTGTGCACGGGGCGAATTTCCGGTTCACGTGGTTACGCGGAAGCGGTGAAAATTCTATTTAATAAATTTTAAGGCCAGGCAAGTAGTTTGTTGAGGGTTGGTTTGTAGGGAAGGACTACACGCCTGCATACATATATTCAAACGTGCATACCTATAGACTGAACTTGTAATACGCATGTGCACGCCATCAGTGTTCTCACAGGTTCACATTTTTTAACCCTCTGGGGTCTAAGGGGTTTTTGGGGTCCTTGAGATGTTCTGACATGCCCTGACATTTGTGCTTTTTTCAGTTGCTTATAAACATATTAATGGCAAAGGTATAATTACACTCTATTTAGCACAAACAGGGCTACCATAATATGTGAGCAACATGTATGTACATGTTTGTATTTTTGAGAGAATAATGTTTATGCATGGTTATTGAAAAAACTAAAAACTAAAGTTTCTGAAATAAGGCCACAAAACACATACTAAATATGTGTCCACAAGACTTTTGACTAATGGATGTTGTCGCCTAGAGTTTTTTCTTCAAAATGATCTGAAAATCATCCTGCCTCATCATTCACATAAAACAATACATTGATTTAAATTTTGCAAGACACTTTCTGTTTGGAAAGGCAATATGCGAGTGGGCGTCAACGCACCAACACCATCATGCATATTGAGTAGTTCGCACCTGAGGAGACAATGGGTCCCGCATACTTAATGAGCCATTCATTCAGGTGTGTCACTGAGCCACAAGAAAGAATGCAAGAGCAATATATATATATATATATATATATATATATATATATATATATATATATATATATATATATTCTACCAAATTGGTTCACAGTTGGAAGCATCTCATTTTTTTTTTTTTTTCACAAATTGTGCTTGCAAATTGTATAATATCCAAGGAAAACATGTCTAGTAATTGTGCAGTTAATTCTCATACTGTATTTTCAGTTTTGGAATATGTATCCTCTCCCCAAATTTGTCACTAATAAAACACAATAAAAATTATTTAAAGAAAAGTCTTATATTTACCTTTTATTACATCTACCTTATAAATATGTTTTTTTATTAAAAAGGTTACAATTACAACAACAATTCAAATGCAATCTTTCTTTGTAAAAACTAAAGTATACATTTTATCATACATATTTCAAAGTTAAGGATTCATTACTTTGAATATAGCCTAGGCTACATTGGAACAAACACATAATAACATATTATTTGATTACTTTATTTTTGACAAAACATACTATATTTAATATATGAGCAAAAATTGGCAATCAAAAGCTTATTTGAGGTGGCAGATATTTTACAGTAAAAATGTATAATCTATCCAAAACTAGTCAACAAAATGTTGTCTTTAATATGTCTGTAACATAGGTCTTTCGTTTATATAAGAAATATAAATGTTAATTTGCAGTTTAATACGTTGCTTATACAAATACATTTTATTTCAACATATTTCAGTCGATTTTTACTCATCTCAGTATATAAATAAAACTGTCTGCACACTTGAATCCTTTCAGCAAATTTAATAGCCAAGCTTTCGGTCAGACCGAAAGCTTGGCTATTAAATTTGCTGAAAGGATTCAAGTGTGCAGACAGTTTTATTTATCTTTTGAGATCTTCAGTTTTGTTTGTCTGGCACCTTGTTGTTCGTGAGTGCGGTGTTATCCTTTCAAAACACTCATCTCAGTATAGCAATATAGTTTGCTAAAAGCGGATCATTCATTCACACACAGAAATGTGATTCAAATTTAAACCATCTTTTTGCGAGTTGTGGTAAACAGCGCGCATCTCTGCCGTTCATTCATTCACACACAGAAACGCGATTCACTTGAGAATGAAAAAACTTACTACAGTATTCCATAGCTCAGGATCCGTTGCTCCTCGAAATACCAGCACTTCTGAGGTACATTTTCCATTATTATTATTACGATAGTATTATTCCTCACAGCGCTGTGAGACGGTTTAAACAAGTACAATGATCTGAATAAACTTGATGTGTTTTCTCAAGCTGATATGGGGGCGTTCACAGTTTGCATGGATTGCCTCAGTCATTTGCGTTTGAATAGCGCACGCTCTCCGTGGGCGGGGTCACATTAAAACATAATGAGCTGCGATGAGAACGACTGACATCTGTCTCTTTTCATACAGATTACATAAACTGAGAATATTTCCATCCATCCATCCATCTTCTACCGCTTATCCGGGACCGGGTCGCGGGGGCAGCAGTCTAAGCAGGGATGCCCAGACTTTCCTCTCCCTAGACACTTCCTCCAGCTCTTCCGGGGGGACACCGAGGCGTTCCCAGGCCAGCCGGGAGACATAGTCTCTCCAGCGTGTCCTAGGTCTTCCCCGGGGTCTCCTCCCGGTGGGACATGCCCGGAACATCTTCCTGGGAAGGCATCCAGGAGGCATCCAGAAAAGATGCCCGAGCCACCTTAACTGACCCCTTCCGATGTGGAGGAACAGTGGCTCTACTCTGAGCTCCTCCCGAGTGACCGAGCTTCTCACCCTATCTCTAAGGGATCGCCCAGCCACCCTACGGAGAAAGCTCATTTCGGCCGCTTGTATCCAGGATCTTGTCCTTTCGGTCATGACCCACAGCTCATGACCATAGGTGAGAGTAGGAACGTAGATTGACCGGTAAATCGAGAGCTTCGCCTTGCGGCTCAGCTCCTTCTTCACCACGTCAGACCGGTACAGGGACCGCATTACTGCAGAAGCTGCACCGATCCGCCTGTCAATCTCCCGTTCCATCCTTCCCCCACTCGTGAACAAGACCCCAAGATACTTGAACTCCTCCACTTGAGGCAGGAGCTCTCCACCAACCTGAAGCGGGCAAACCACCCTTTTCCGACTGAGAACCATGGCCTCGGATTTGGAGGTGCTGATTCTCATCCCAGCCGCTTCACACTCGGCTGCAAACCGTCCCCAGCGCATGCTGGAAGTCCTGGTTTGATGAGGCCAGCACGACAACATCATCCGCAAAGAGCAGAGATGAAATCGTGTGGTCCCCAAACCTGACCCCCTCCGGCCCCTGGCTGCGCCTAGAAATTCTGTCCATAAAAATTATGAACAGAACTGGCGACAAAGGGCAGCCCTGCCGGAGTCCAACATGCACCGGGAACAAGTCTGACTTACTGCCGGCAATGCGAACCAAGCTCCTGCTCCGGTCGTACAGGGACCGGATAGCCCTTAGCAAAGGGCCCCGAACCCCATACTCCCAGAGCACCCTCCACAAGATGCCGCGGGGGACACAGTCGAATGCCTTCTCCAAATCCACAAAGCACATGTGGATTGGTTGGGCAAACTCCCATGAACCCTCCAGCACCCTGTAGAGGGTATAGAGCTGGTCCAGTGTTCCACGACCGGGACGAAAACCACACTGTTCCTCCTGAATCCGAGGTTCTGCTATCGGCCGGATTCTCCTCTCCAGTACCCTGGCATAGACTTTCCCAGGGAGGCTGAGAAGTGTGATCCCCCTATAGTTGGAGCACACCCTCCGGTCCCCCTTCTTGAAAAGAGGGACCACCACCCCGGTCTGCCAGTCCAAAGGCACTGTCCCCGACCGCCACGCGATGCTGCAGAGGCGTGTCAGCCAAGACAGCCCCACAACATCCAGAGACTTGAGGTACTCAGGGCGGATCTCATCCACCCCCAGTGCCTTGCCACCGAGGAGTTTCTCAACTACCTCGGTGACTTCAGCTTGGGTGATGGACGAGTCCGCCTCCGAGCCCTCAGCCTCTGCTTCCTCACTGGAAGACGTGACGGCGGGATTGAGGAGATCCTCGAAGTATTCCTTCCACCGTCCGGTGATATCCCCAGTCGAGGTCAACAGCTGCCCACCTCTACTGTAAACAGCGTTGGTAGGGCACTGCTTCCCCCTCCTGAGGCGCCGGACGGTTTGCCAGAATCTCTTCGAGGCCGACCGATAGTCCTTCTCCATGGCCTCACCGAACTCCTCCCAGGCCCGAGTTTTTGCCTCCACAACCACCCGGGCTGCAGTCCGCTTGGCCCGTCGGTACCCATCAGCTGCCTCAGGAGTCCCACAAGCCACATTGTTTCTTCAGCTTGACGGCATCCCTTACTTCCGGTGTCCACCACCGGGTTCGGGGATTGCCGCCTCGACAGGCACCGGAGACCTTACGGCCACAGCTCCGAGTGGCCGTGTTGGCAATGGAGGTGGA
This sequence comes from Vimba vimba, assembly GCA_022828995.1. Lineage (NCBI taxonomy): Eukaryota > Metazoa > Chordata > Actinopteri > Cypriniformes > Leuciscidae > Vimba > Vimba vimba. The sequence continues at coordinate 24,303,611 of CM040821.1, read as the reverse complement.
GAACATGGTCCACTCGGACTCAATATCTCCAGACTCCCTCGGGATCTGGTGGGTCCAGGTGGGAGTTGAAGATCTCTCTGACAGGAGATTCGGCCAAACGTTCCCAACAGACCCTCACAGTACGTTTGGGTCTGCCGAGTCTGTCCAGCTTCCTCCCCTGCCATCGGATCCAACTCACCACCAGGTGGTGATCAGTTGACAGCTCCGCCCTTCTCTTCACCCGAGTGTCCAAGACATACGGCCGGAGGTCGGATGAAACGACCACAAAGTCGATCATCGACCTCCGGCCTAGGGTGTCCTGGTGCCATGTGCACTGATGGACACCCTTATGCTTGAACATGGTGTTTGTTATGGACAAGCTGTAACTAGCACAGAAGTCCAATAACAGAACACCACTCGGGTTCAGATCAGGGGGGCCGTTCCTCCCAATCACGCCCCTCCAGGTGTCACTGTCGCTGCCCACGTGGGCGTTGAAGTCCCCCAGTAGAACGACGGAGTCCCCAGTCGGAGCACTTTCCAGCACCCCTCCCAGAGACTCCAAGAAGGCCGGGTACTCTGCACTGCCGTTCGGCCCGTAGGCGCAAACGACAGTGAGAGACCTATCCCCGACCTGAAGGCACAGGGAAGCGACCCTCTCGTTCACCGGGGTGAACTCCAACACATGGCGGCTGAGCTGGGGGGCTATAAGCAAGCCAGCCTCCTCTCACCATGGGCAACTCCACAGTGGTGAAGAGTCCATCCTCTCTCGAGGAGTGTGGTTCCAGAGCCCAAGCCGTGCGTAGAGGTGATCCCAACTATCTCTAGTCGGAATCTCTGAGCCTCACGCACAACCTCAGGCTCCTTCCCTGCCAGAGAGGTGACATTCCATGTCCCTAGAGCTAGATTCCGCGTCCAGGGATCGGGTTGTCTAGGCCCCCGCCTTCGACTGCCGCCCGATCCACTTAGCACCGGCCCCTTACGGCCCCTCCTGCAGGTGGTGGGTCCACGGGATGGTGGCCCCACGTCGCTCCTTCGGGCTGAGCCCGGCCGGACCCCATGGGTGGAGGCCCGACCACCAGCCGCTCGCATACGAGCCCCAACCCCGGGCCTGGCTCCAGGGTGGGGCCCCGGCTGCGCCATACCGGGCGACGTCACGGTCCTCGCTTTATTTTTCATCATAAGGGTTTTTGAACCCTTTTTCAGGGTTTGTTTTTTATAAAAATTACTTCATTTAAAAGAAGAGAATTCAAGCTTCATGCCTGTGTGTCTGTATGCCTGTTTGACTGAGTAGTCGCTGAGTTATTGTTAATTTTCGGACGCGTTTTAGAACTGACAGAGAGAAAGCAGAACTCACATCATGTTTATTTTTCTTTATTTGGCAAAAAGCACAACACTTTGTTTTTATTGTGAGTATACACAACAGGATCAGTTGATGAATGAATCTGGTTTGTAAGATCAAAGTCAACAGAGTATTTGGAGTCTCGTTTGAACTGATAAGAAAAAAAGCGAGCAAATCACGCCGGCGCGATTGTCGACCCCAGGGGGTTAAAGTTTGCGTAGAGAGAACTTAAGAGTTTTCTGTTAAAACAATGTTGTGTTAGCGGCCCCTAAGTTAATAACTAATGATCGTTGCGACGGAGGTCAATCAATCAAAACTAACTTTTGCTGGACAATAACTTTATTCTAGAGCTGCTATAAAGCCAAAACAATCTCTGTTACTTTAATTTCGTATTATCCCTGTAAAGCTGCTTTGGAACAATCTACATTGTTAAAAGCGCTATATAAATGAAGATGACTTGACTTTATTTTCTTTGTGTCAAAAAATAGAGACGCTGCGCAGTTATACTGCGTGAAAAAACTCCAGGCCCAGAGAGAAGGAAATTAATAGTGGAATAAAGTCGTTATTTTGGGGGTTTTTTGCACACAAAAAGTATTCTCGTTGCTTTATAAACTTAAGATTGAGCCACTGTAGTCACTTGGACTATATTAACGATGTATTTAATACAGTTTCTGGGCCAGCAAGTTATAATGCCTTAGAAGCTTACGGAGGAGTGATCCAGCTCTCAGATTTAATCAAAAATATCTTAATTTGTGTTCCGAAGATGAACGAAGGTCTTACGGGGTTGGAACAACATGAGATGGAGTAATTACTGACAGAATTTTCATTTTTGGGTAAACTAACCCTTTAACTACTAGGCATGTCCAGATATTTGTCATCTGGAAATGCTTAATTAACCTCATGAATGACTTGTACTGTTTTTTTATGATAAAGTTAAGTAAAATAACTGCTTCAGTGCTGCAAAACAAACAACTCTTCTAATGCTAACTTAATTCTATGTAAGCTATATTACAGCATTGGCCTATTAGTTACCAGCCTTAACTGGATGGAGACACGGAGCGCCCCGTAACTCACTGACCTGTCTGCTTTCACAAATCACGCGGTGCAGATGGGAGGGAGAAAGGCTGACTACGCAGCTTATGGTAATAAATTGTGTATTTCCCTCACAATTGTCACAAAAAACTCACTTCTGCCTGTCTTGTCTCTCTGCGCGTTGCTTTGCTAGATCATGCTGCGCAGTGTTTTTTTTTTTCACTTCTGCACGAGTCTGCGCGAGAATATGGGGGTGTGGCGTGAGAGTGTTAGAATTGGGTCAATTGCGTGAGTCTCACGCTGAATATGTGAGAGTTGGCAGCCCTGTCATCACCCTTATCACTGCCACTATAAATGCACACACCTCACCCCAGCTCATCGTCCGATATCATTTATACGAAGTGGACTTCCAGCGACCTGTCTCCAGCGACCCGTCCTTCCACCGTGTCTCCATCCCTGCCCGTGTTTGTCTACCTCCACACCCACGGAATCATCCATCATCCTCTCTCCTTGTTGTTGTCAATAAATTTACTGTCCACCTTCCATCTTCCTCTCCTGAGTCTGCTTCCGTAACACTGATGATATTTTTATTTAACCCTCTGGGGACCAAAAACGCGCCTGCGCGTTTTGCTCGTTTTTTTTTTTTAGCAATGAAAATAAACACTAAATGCTCTGTTAATTTTGATCTTTCATTTTCGTGTAATACATCAATCGATCCTGTTCAGTTTCTATTTTTTTTCTGTATACTCACAATAAAAATAAAGTGTTTTGCTTTTTGACAAATAAAGAAAAATTAACATGATGCGATTTCTGCCTTCTCTCTGTCAGTAAACTCCCATTTGAAACGCGTTCGAAAATGATCTATAACTCCGCGAAAATTCAGTCAAACAGGCAAACAGACCCACGGGCATAAAGCTAGAGATCGCATCTGTTAAATGAAGTAACTTATATAAAAAACAAATATTCTCAGCTTCTGTAATCTGTATAAAAAGAGAGCGAATCCAGTCAAGCTCATTACTGTCACGGTCACGTTCCTCTGCCTTCATCTGTGTGTGCACTTCATTCCCCAGAATCCTCCGTGGCGCACACCTGCACTCACTCACGCAATCACCAATCATCATCACCTGCACTCCCTCATTAACCACCCTTTATATTCAGCACTCTCCCTTCACTCCTTGTCTGGTCTCGTCGATGTTCGTCTTAACATTACCCACAGACTCCCGAACACTTACCTGGATTCCTACCTGCCATTCTTCCTCTCCGATCCGTCCTGCCTGCCATCCTGTTCTGCCTTCAGCCCGACTTCATCTACAAAGAGAAAGAAAGACAAAGACATTACCAACCAGCTAAGCATCCACTGTTATTCTGTGTTTCTGTTACTCACCATCTGTCTGCATCTCCGCACTTCCTGCAAATAAAGCATTAAACTTACCTTCTTGTCTGCATCCTCTGTAAAGCCTGACAATTACGAGCTAATTCACAGTAATGTGACCACTCCCCGGAGAGCGCGTGCTATTCAAACGCAAATTCTGAGAACTATTGAAGATCTGTGAAACGCCCACATCAGCTGTAAACAAAGCGCGTCGCGATCGAGTGAGGCATAATATAGCCTACCTTATGGAGAAAAGATTCCTCAGAACAGTGCTGATATGAGGAGCAATATCTCCTGATATGAGGAGCAGATCCCGCTGAGGAGTGAGGTAGGCTGTTTTCTTTTCTCAAGTGTGGAATAACGTTATGGAATAACGTTAGTGTAGGCCTATGCAAACCGCAAAAAGATGAATCGCATTTCTATAATATGATTCGCCTTTCTGTGAGATGAATGAAGGGTACATATTTGTAAAGACTGTTTAGCCTAAATATAAATCGCGCGTCTGTGTGTGAAAGAATAAACTGCTTTGCTATAGCCTACTGAGATGAGTAAAAATCGACTGGAATATGTTGAAATAAAATGTATTTGTATAAGCAACGTATTAAACTGCAAATTAGCATTTATATGCCCTAATATTTCATAAAAACAACGTTACAGTCAGTCACTTGTTGACTAGATTTGGGTACAGTTTTTAGGCTACTGTAGAATATACTGCCACATCAAATAAGCTTTTGTTTAGCAATTTCTGCTCATATCAAACGTTATATATATATATATATATATATATATATATATATATATATATATATATATATATGTATGTATATATATATATATATATTTGTCAAAAATAAAGTCATAGACTAAGATGTTAGATGTTTCAATGTTGGCTATATTCAAACTAATGAATACATATGATAAAATGTAGGCCTATAATCTTTTTTCTTTTTCTTTTTTACAAAGAAAGAGTACACTTGAAATATTGTTGAAATTGTAATTATTGTTGTAATTGTAACATTTTTAATAAAATAGCAAAACATATTTACAAGAGAGATGTAAGCGAAATCTTAAATGGTCAATATAAGTCTTCTTCTAAATACATCTTTTGTCCTTGCATTGTGGCTCAGTCAGTGTCACACCTGAAAGAATGGCTCATTAGGCAGAGTCATTAAGCAGAGTGGGTGGGACATTGTAATCTAAGGTGTAAACTACTCCTCCCCCTCGCATATTGGCTTTCCAAGCAAAACCTGTTTTACCTGTTTTACCTGTTAAAGTTTGCGTAGAGAGAACTTAAGAGTTTTCTGTTAAAACAATGTTGTGTTAGCGGCCCCTAAGTTAATAACTAATGATCGTTGCGACGGAGGTCAATCAATCAAAACTAACTTTTGCTGGACAATAACTTTATTCTAGAGCTGCTATAAAGCCAAAACAATCTCTGTTACTTTAATTTCGTATTATCCCTGTAAAGCTGCTTTGGAACAATCTACATTGTTAAAAGCGCTATATAAATGAAGATGACTTGACTTTATTTTCTTTGTGTCAAAAAATAGAGACGCTGCGCAGTTATACTGCGTGAAAAAACTCCAGGCCCAGAGAGAAGGAAATTAATAGTGGAATAAAGTCGTTATTTTGGGGGTTTTTTGCACACAAAAAGTATTCTCGTTGCTTTATAAACTTAAGATTGAGCCACTGTAGTCACTTGGACTATATTAACGATGTATTTAATACAGTTTCTGGGCCAGCAAGTTATAATGCCTTAGAAGCTTACGGAGGAGTGATCCAGCTCTCAGATTTAATCAAAAATATCTTAATTTGTGTTCCGAAGATGAACGAAGGTCTTACGGGGTTGGAACAACATGAGATGGAGTAATTACTGACAGAATTTTCATTTTTGGGTAAACTAACCCTTTAACTACTAGGCATGTCCAGATATTTGTCATCTGGAAATGCTTAATTAACCTCATGAATGACTTGTACTGTTTTTTTATGATAAAGTTAAGTAAAATAACTGCTTCAGTGCTGCAAAACAAACAACTCTTCTAATGCTAACTTAATTCTATGTAAGCTATATTACAGCATTGGCCTATTAGTTACCAGCCTTAACTGGATGGAGACACGGAGCGCCCCGTAACTCACTGACCTGTCTGCTTTCACAAATCACGCGGTGCAGATGGGAGGGAGAAAGGCTGACTACGCAGCTTATGGTAATAAATTGTGTATTTCCCTCACAATTGTCACAAAAAACTCACTTCTGCCTGTCTTGTCTCTCTGCGCGTTGCTTTGCTAGATCATGCTGCGCAGTGTTTTTTTTTTTCACTTCTGCACGAGTCTGCGCGAGAATATGGGGGTGTGGCGTGAGAGTGTTAGAATTGGGTCAATTGCGTGAGTCTCACGCTGAATATGTGAGAGTTGGCAGCCCTGTCATCACCCTTATCACTGCCACTATAAATGCACACACCTCACCCCAGCTCATCGTCCGATATCATTTATACGAAGTGGACTTCCAGCGACCTGTCTCCAGCGACCCGTCCTTCCACCGTGTCTCCATCCCTGCCCGTGTTTGTCTACCTCCACACCCACGGAATCATCCATCATCCTCTCTCCTTGTTGTTGTCAATAAATTTACTGTCCACCTTCCATCTTCCTCTCCTGAGTCTGCTTCCGTAACACTGATGATATTTTTATTTAACCCTCTGGGGACCAAAAACGCGCCTGCGCGTTTTGCTCGTTTTTTTTTTTTAGCAATGAAAATAAACACTAAATGCTCTGTTAATTTTGATCTTTCATTTTCGTGTAATACATCAATCGATCCTGTTCAGTTTCTATTTTTTTTCTGTATACTCACAATAAAAATAAAGTGTTTTGCTTTTTGACAAATAAAGAAAAATTAACATGATGCGATTTCTGCCTTCTCTCTGTCAGTAAACTCCCATTTGAAACGCGTTCGAAAATGATCTATAACTCCGCGAAAATTCAGTCAAACAGGCAAACAGACCCACGGGCATAAAGCTAGAGATCGCATCTGTTAAATGAAGTAACTTATATAAAAAACAAATATTCTCAGCTTCTGTAATCTGTATAAAAAGAGAGCGAATCCAGTCAAGCTCATTACTGTCACGGTCACGTTCCTCTGCCTTCATCTGTGTGTGCACTTCATTCCCCAGAATCCTCCGTGGCGCACACCTGCACTCACTCACGCAATCACCAATCATCATCACCTGCACTCCCTCATTAACCACCCTTTATATTCAGCACTCTCCCTTCACTCCTTGTCTGGTCTCGTCGATGTTCGTCTTAACATTACCCACAGACTCCCGAACACTTACCTGGATTCCTACCTGCCATTCTTCCTCTCCGATCCGTCCTGCCTGCCATCCTGTTCTGCCTTCAGCCCGACTTCATCTACAAAGAGAAAGAAAGACAAAGACATTACCAACCAGCTAAGCATCCACTGTTATTCTGTGTTTCTGTTACTCACCATCTGTCTGCATCTCCGCACTTCCTGCAAATAAAGCATTAAACTTACCTTCTTGTCTGCATCCTCTGTAAAGCCTGACAATTACGAGCTAATTCACAGTAATGTGACCACTCCCCGGAGAGCGCGTGCTATTCAAACGCAAATTCTGAGAACTATTGAAGATCTGTGAAACGCCCACATCAGCTGTAAACAAAGCGCGTCGCGATCGAGTGAGGCATAATATAGCCTACCTTATGGAGAAAAGATTCCTCAGAACAGTGCTGATATGAGGAGCAATATCTCCTGATATGAGGAGCAGATCCCGCTGAGGAGTGAGGTAGGCTGTTTTCTTTTCTCAAGTGTGGAATAACGTTATGGAATAACGTTAGTGTAGGCCTATGCAAACCGCAAAAAGATGAATCGCATTTCTATAATATGATTCGCCTTTCTGTGAGATGAATGAAGGGTACATATTTGTAAAGACTGTTTAGCCTAAATATAAATCGCGCGTCTGTGTGTGAAAGAATAAACTGCTTTGCTATAGCCTACTGAGATGAGTAAAAATCGACTGGAATATGTTGAAATAAAATGTATTTGTATAAGCAACGTATTAAACTGCAAATTAGCATTTATATGCCCTAATATTTCATAAAAACAACGTTACAGTCAGTCACTTGTTGACTAGATTTGGGTACAGTTTTTAGGCTACTGTAGAATATACTGCCACATCAAATAAGCTTTTGTTTAGCAATTTCTGCTCATATCAAACGTTATATATATATATATATATATATATATATATATATATATATATATATATATATGTATGTATATATATATATATATATTTGTCAAAAATAAAGTCATAGACTAAGATGTTAGATGTTTCAATGTTGGCTATATTCAAACTAATGAATACATATGATAAAATGTAGGCCTATAATCTTTTTTCTTTTTCTTTTTTACAAAGAAAGAGTACACTTGAAATATTGTTGAAATTGTAATTATTGTTGTAATTGTAACATTTTTAATAAAATAGCAAAACATATTTACAAGAGAGATGTAAGCGAAATCTTAAATGGTCAATATAAGTCTTCTTCTAAATACATCTTTTGTCCTTGCATTGTGGCTCAGTCAGTGTCACACCTGAAAGAATGGCTCATTAGGCAGAGTCATTAAGCAGAGTGGGTGGGACATTGTAATCTAAGGTGTAAACTACTCCTCCCCCTCGCATATTGGCTTTCCAAGCAAAACCTGTTTTACACCATTTAAATCAATGTATTTTTTTTTGTGAACGATAAAGCAAGACTATTTTCACATAATTTTGAAGCTAGAACTCAAAGGGACAACATCCATTAGTCAAAAGTCTTGTGGACACATATTTAATATGTGTTTTGTGGTCTTAATTCAGCAACTTTCATTTTAATTTTTTCCAATAACCACGCATAAACATTATTCTCTTAAAAATACAAACATCTACATACAAGTTGCTCGCATATTATGGTAGCTCTGTTTGTGCTATATAGAGTGAATTTACACCTTTGCCATTAACATGTTTATAAATAACTGAAAAAAGCACAAATGTCAAGGCATGTCAGAACATGTCAAGTGCCCCAAAAATACCTTGGTCCCCAGAGGGTTAAGTAAAATAATAACTCGTTTCCTGAATTAATGACCCTTTTAGAAAAATGTGGTTCTTTGATTTTGAAATTAGCTGATGATCAATAAAATGCAGCTCATATTTGTTGCTTTCTGTGACGTGAACTCCATTAAATCTGTATATATAGCACAGAAATTGAAGATTTGATTTATATCTGTTTTGCAGAGACACATTTATGTGACCAAAAGTAAATGGAATCGTTTTGATAAATCACATCAGCTATCTTGTCTGTAAAAACGCATGAAGTGACCAGGTGTAAATAGGCCCTATAATGTGCAGTAAAAAGGAAAGTAGTTTCCATTGTCACCGACTCCTCTCAACCTCTGTATCCCTTTTTTCAGTTACTGCCACCAGGTTGTCGATTTAGAGCCCCTTTGGCCAAAAAGAAAGCTTACAGGAACTCTTTTATTCCTACAGTAATTTCTATTTTAAATAAGGCCATATTTATTTACATATCTGTAAGTTGTTTTCTTTAGACTAATTGTTTAATTATTTAGACATTTTGTTTGTGAGTGAATTGTATTCCGTATATGTGAGCCTTTTTAGCCAAAGACAAATTTCTATCACTGGCTGATAGATAATAACGTTTTTTAAATTGAATTGATTTTAATTAAATTGAATTAACTTGTAACATTTTAATTATATTCTGATGAAATGAACGCGATTAGTTAATTTTGATGAACGATAATCAAAGATCCGAGTCAGTAAAATTATCCAAACTTCCCATTACTAGTATGTACTAAAATCGCTGGCAGCAGGCTAGAAAGGAAGACAAAGTAGCTGTGTCCCAATTCAGGGGCTGCATCCTCCGAAGGCCATTTGAAGGCAGAGTGCATCACAGCGGCGCAACGAAGGCTGTCCCCATTCGAAAGTTGTGTCCCAATTCAGGGGCTGCATCCTTTGAAGTGAGCGGCCGACGCAGCCTTTTGAAGGAAACACCAAGACTCGTTTAAAGGGGAAAGTATAGCCGATTGCGCCATCGTGCCGCATCGGAGGCTGTCCCAATTCGAAGGTCCTTTGAAGTCTCCTTTGAAATGCAGCCTTCTTTTCACATGAATGCAGGATACATCCGAAGGATCCTTCTGTCACAGAGTCAACAACATCGACAGCACCAGAACTCTACACTCCACCCACTCGTTCCCACTCGAGTACTAAACCCCATTACAAGTCACCAATCTTCACTGATCATCATCCAGCACTATCAAACTCTTCCCACTGCAGTTCACCATTGTCTGGTCTCGTCGTTCCCTCAAAGAACACTTACCTGACTCCTTACCTGCACGATACCTACCAGAATGAATTGTCTTCAGTCATCTGTCTCGATCTCCAGTGCCGGATTATGCCGTACGGGCTTTCCAACGCACCTTTCGTCTTCCAAGGGTTCATGAACGAGGTTTTCCGGGAATTCCTTCACCGCTTTGTCATGTGTAAATAGACAGTGGAGAACTGGCCACAACCCACTTCCATCAAGGAAACTCCAACACTTCCTGGGGTTCGCCAACTTCTACAGTTGATTCATCAATGGCTTCAGTAAACTCCGCTCATCACTCATCTCCTTACTGAGCAATGGGGCCAAGTCTCTGTCCTGGAACACCAAAGCTAACACCACCTTCAACCAACTTAAGAAAGCCTTCAGTACAGCTCCTACCCTCGTTCATACCAATCCGGATCTCCCCTTCGTCATTGAGGTGGACGCCTCCACCAATGGAGTAGGAGCTGTGCTATCTCAGCGGCAGGGTGATCCTCCCAAACTCCATCCATACGCCTTCTATTCCAAAAAAGCTGGAGGGACCTCAACACCCCTTCGAAGTCATCACTGACCACTGCAATCTTGAATACCTTCGTGATGCCAAAAGACTGAACACCCGCCAGGCACGCTGGTCCCTCTTCTTCACCAGATTTAACTTCACCGTGACATACCGACCTGGTAACAAGAACCAGAAAGCGGATGCACTCTCCCGGTTATACCATCCTGAGTCAATCACCACACCTCCTGAACCAATTCTCCCTCCAGCCATCATCGTTAGCTCAATCCAGTGGTCCCTCGACGACCAAGCCACACAGTCAGAGCCTGCTCCCCCGGGAGGTCCTGAGGGACGGACCTATGTGCACACACATCACCGGCCGTCAAAGACCAACGCTGGTCACAGTCCTCCAAGACCAACGTTGCCTATCCCTGATCTATAAGACATATTTTTAGTGCTTCTATTATATACTGTTTATATATATTTTAAACAATATCTAATATCATAATCTATCCATGTGTAAAAAGTGTTTTTCATAAAAAGTACAATATTTGCCTCTGAAATGAAGTGGAGTTGAACAATCTAAAGTACTTTATATTTATACTTAAATACAGAATAAATGTTTTTCGTTACATTCCACCACTGGTTATTTGGAAAATGAAACTAACAAAATGTATTGTCACATAAACAAATTGTTGCTAGCTGTATCCCGGGAGTTGTTCAATGAGACGGTCTGGTTTTTGTCACCTAGCAACTGTGACAGCCTTTGTGAAGAGCGGCAGTAACATTTGTACTGGACTTTATATAAAACTTTATACAAGTGTGTGTGTATATATACATATATTTATATATATATATATATATATAGTTATAACTGCCTAAAAACAAAATGGAGTTGAAAACCTATCTAAAAATGTTCAGCATGGTCAACTTATGTACATAATAAAATCTAAAGAGTATAAACTAGCCTGTATAAAATCATCAACAATTTAAAAAGTCAAGATTTTAACCTTTATTGTATTTTTTTTCCTTTAATTTTTATCTGATTACTCAATTAAATTGAAACCCAATACTTACATTTAAAAGTGTAATCTGGCAATTTCGTCTCCAGCGCACAAGGAATTGTGGGGTAGGCAAGGCTGCAAAGGATCCTTCTGATGTATCCTGCATTCACAAGAAAAGAAGGACGCGTTTTGAAGGAGCCTTCGAAGGACCTTTCTTATTGGGACAGCCTTCGTCGTGCCATGATGATGCAATTGGCTATACTTTCCCCTTTTTAACAAGTCTCAGTGCGTCCTTCGAAGGCCGTGTCGGCCGCGCACTTCGAAGGATTCGTCCTTCAAAGGATGCAGCCCCTGAATTGGGACACAGCTGTGTATCAGAGGTAAACTAAACATTGGATCCTACTGAATGTGTCTGCACTTGCTTGGCTCCTCATTAGACACTTGTCAGTAAATGAAACCTAGAGGGTATAGTTCCCAGTATAATGTGCCTTACTGGAAACTGCTGTTATTACAGAAAGTGGTCTAGTTTTACCTGTTGTGTGACAGTAAATTCTTCAAATTTTCTCCAAGGGTCATGTTCAAAGTCATGGCTTTGATGGCTCTGTTAACACAAGAATCTTTAAAATTGATTCATTGTTTTGCTATTTTAAGTATGAACAGTGTTCACTGTACATATTCACATTTTGGCAGGCATGTATTATGATACTAATCGGGGCAGCTGGTCTCGGAGTCCTCCCCAGTTCTACAGCGCCCCACAATTTTCCAATGTTAAATCTGTGGTTAAAAATGGAACTACAGCAGAATCTAATTGTGAGCCATTGGGGCAGATTTCAGACTACGCCGCTTATTTACATGTGACCTTACATAAACCTTGCTCCAGACCAAGATGATATGAATCAGGTCAGTAACCAGTTGTCTGTTTGCGTATCAAATGAATGAAAGTTTAAATATGCTTTTCTTTTCTTCACCGGAATTTCTCCACACAGCTTGTAACATTCTAAAACAACATTCAGAGGCAATAAATACTACATTAAGGCCAATCAACATTAGAGCGCCACCCTCAGGCTGAATAACACAAGGACACTAGACCTCTGCCTAGACCTCACTGAATAGGTGTAGGGCTTTAACCCTGGTGTCCTTTGCCACATTCACTCCATTGGCCCTTATCAGTCATGGCCTCCTAATAATCCCCATCAACTGAATTGGCTCGATCGCTCACCACTCTCCTATCCACCTATAGCTGGTGTGTGGTAAGCACATTAACTGTAATCGTGCTTAGAATTATAAGGTTCTATCTCCACTTTTGGTCGAAATTGAGTTTTTGACATAATCTGATCCATTAGGTGTTTATTAACCCTTATGTGCTGTTGGGGATGTTTTCATCCACTATGGGGTATTTTTTAGTCTAAATTTGGCCATAACTTTCTCTGTGTTTCAGCAAATGGAATGATTTTTGGTGACAAATCTTATTTTGACACATATTTTGGGAAAATGCTTTGAAATTTTTCAAAAACTCAACGGTACACTGTGGGCAAATTTACTACCCTTTCGTTATGTTTGTGGCTGAAAACAGCCACTACTTTAAACTGCTGTAAAAATATATCAGATAAATATTTTTTTCAAATTTTTTTTTTATTCAGGATTTTAACTCTTTAATTGCCAAATTCGTAAATGATGTCACTGATTTGGGAAAAAACACACACAAAATGACTCATTTTCAATGTAAAATGTGATTGTGGACTGGATTTTTTTTTACCTTTTATCACAGTCTTGGACATGTCAAAGATTAGAAACAACATTGGTTTTGATGCATTGTTAGTTTTTGTGCAGCATCAGATTTTAACTTTTTCTCCCTCATTTACTGTTCGTGGCTGTTTTTGCCCCATTGACTTCCATTATAACCACATTTTTTGATTGCAAAGTCATGACACCATATAATTATGCATTTTTGATTGTTGGTGGTTTTCCCTGTTGGGAAGAGGTAAAATTTTTAATTTTTACTGTTGATAACCAGGTGGCACCATTAACCCTTAGATAGGCCTGTGCAAAAAAAAGCTTAGTTTCTGGCTTTTACATGGAGTTATATGGAGTTTATATGAAGTATAATAGCATAATAAAGTGTGTGTGTGTGTGTGTGTGTGTGTGTGTGTGTGTGAACTCACCTTGATGCGTCTGAGAAAATCAAAATATGCACCTCAGCTCTCAGAACTACATGGAGTAAACAAAAACAAAGTAAGTGTATTTATGCATCTGCTGCCTTTTGATGGTGAGAAATGCAGACTAAACAAAAACAAAGCAAGTGAATTTAAACGCGTGCATGCAAGCCTGCTGGTCATTTGATGGTGAGAAGAGCAGCAAGCAACATAGAGCCGTGAGTGGTCTGATTGTGTTGCCCTGACGTAATGCATGGCTGTGTTTTATTGTCAACTCTTAATATAAATGTATTTAATGAATATGCTGTGTGTAACAACTGTTATGTAGGATTGTGAAGACTGGCGCAAAGGGCTGTTTTTCCACTGTGTCAGTTCGCATGTCTACATTGAGGTAAAAGAAAATAATGTTTTTATGAAATGTTTGCGATGCTACAGGACTATTTGTGCATTGTGTATATCAAGCACTAATTTTAATGATTTTGTGTCTGCAGACAGATTGCTCCTGCTGCTTTGCCTTGCCCAAATTAAGTTTTATATATATCTTTTCTTTTCTTTTCTTTATTGTGGTTATTTTGCCGTAGCCTCCGTCTAAAGCTCTGTCTGACTGATGTGGTATTGGCTGTACTAGTGGTGTATAGTTTTACATTCTCTATCCACTCTGCTAGTGATAACTTTCTTGTCATTTTCTTCTTTTTTCTAGAGTACTAGAGTAGCTGCTCACAAGAGAGGTTCCTGGTTCCGTCCTCGCGCACTGCACCACGTATTGTAGTGGTAATCTGCACTTCACAATATTGATTGAATCATTGGCTTGTAGTGGTTGTGCCTGCCTCTGTGTGTGTGTGTGTGTGTGTGGGTGTGCACGTGATCGTGGGCTCCAGATTCCAGAGCACGGGCGGTGAACGTCACACGTATCCCGGACAGGTAACCTGCCTTGAGTTAATAAAGTTTTGTTATTGTTTTTCTATTGAAAGCACGTCTCTGTCCAGTTCATCTTTGGTGTATTTCTACGAACCTGCTTGCCTTAGATTAGATATTTAGCAGTTAAGGTGCAAAGCATATCCTGGTGTGAGAGGCACCAGGTGGCGTAGTCAAGAACCTTTAAACCTAGATCTGGTCAAAGTTACATCAGGTCACACATGCAGACAACATTTTGGCAGAGGTCTAGTGTCCTTGTGTTACTCAGCCTGAGGGTGGCGCTCTAATGTTGATTGGCCTTAATGTAGTATTTATTGCCTCTGAATGTTGTTTTAGAATGTTACAAGCTGTGTGGAGAAATTCCGGTGAAGAAAAGAAAAGCATATTTAAACTTTCATTCATTTGATACGAAAAACAGACAACTAGTTACTGACCTGATAGCTGAAAGGGATTCATATCATCTTGGTCTGGAGCAAGGTTTATGTAAGGTCACATGTAAATAAGCGGCGTAGTCTGAAATCTGCCCCAATGGCTCACAATTAGAGTCTGCTGTAGTTCCATTTTTCACCAGAGATTTAACATTGGAAAATTGTGGGGCGCTGTAGAACTGGGGAGGACTCTGAGACCAGCTGCCCCGATTAGTATCATAATACATGCCTGCCAAAATTTGAGTATGTACAGTGAACACTGTTCATACTTAAAATAGCAAAACAATGAATCAATTTTAAAGATTCTTGTGTTAACAGAGCCATCTAAGCCATGACTTTGAACATGACCCTTGGAGAAAATTTGAAGAATTTACTGTCACACAACAGGTAAAACTAGACCACTTTCTGTAATAACAGCAGTTTCCAGTAAGTCACATTATACTAAGAACTATACCCTCTAGGTTTCATTTACTGACAAGTGTCTAATGAGGAGCCAAGCAAGTGCAGACACATTCAGTAGGATCCCATATTTAGTTTACCTCTGATACACACACTGTAAAAAATATTACATGCTATCTACTTAAAAAAAATTATGGTAACAATATTACACGTATTATATTTGAGTAGATTTTAAGGTTTGTTTTTTTAGTGAAATCTACCCGAATAAATTAAGTAAAATTTCCTAAATTATTTAGTCTATGGGACATGATGAATTTAATATTATTAGTGGAATGTGCTTTTTTAATTTAAGTTGTCTCACAAATAAATCAAGCAGAATTTACTCATTTGTATTAATGAAATTTACTTAATTATAACATTTACTGCCTTTTTCAGGTTAAGATAATAATGAATACATAATGCACTTTTTGTTATCAAACATGCTTTTATTCTGTATTTTTTGCACAAATAAAACAAATCTATATAAAATGTAAGACAGCAGTTTTAAGATATGAAAAATAAAAGCAAAAAAATGCTAACATTTTCCATGTCATTGAGAAAGATCATCTTGTTACACAAAAACGTGCATACAAATTTGTTTCTGTTGGAAAAGTCACATTCTGGACTAAAACTTGTGAATAACTTTTAGCAAAACATATAAAATAATTTGTACTTGCTGAAAGCTTGTATGTAGAACAATTTTAAACATTCATCAATCAATGCAGTTTTTTTTTCACCAGAACTTGGTCATAATGCATTGTCTCAATCTAAGTCATGAGTTTGTTTGAACTGTAAGTGTTAGTAATTTAGGGGAAAACTTGCAAACATCCAGTTCCAAGAAGAGCTTCTGAAAGGCCTCAAAAGTGTGCCTCAGTTCTTTCGGGTAGGTGAGGTTTAGTGCATACGCGAGTCCAAGAAGAACAGCACAGGCTCTTGCCAGATTTTCCAAGCCAGCCATGACTTGCATCCCCTCCAAGATGATGCTGAAATCCTCCTGATAATCCCTCTTGCAGATGGCAATTTTCATTATGTGCTGCATGATATCTCCATTGTCACACTGTATGTAAAACAAACATTAAAGAAGTATTTTATCTTGTCTGTCTCATTATAAGTCTGTCCATAATTATAAAGTTGATTTGTGTACGGTTGTAAAACAAACACTTTCAAAAAAAAATTCTTATAACAGCTTAAAATGCTAAGACAACTAGAAGTAAACCATTATAGTTTATTTTCTTTGTAATCACTGAAACATAAAAATATTATGTTTCAGTGGACCACAAAGACAAAGACTGTCACAATAACATAAGTATAGTTTCACCAGTGACAGAGGGTGTATTCAGGAAGAAAAAATAAAATAAATTTAAAATTACATTTGGTGACACTATTGTGGGGGGGGGGGGGGGGGGGGGGGGGGGGGGGGATTAAATTTCGATGGTCCACTTTAGACATTCTACTAACTGTAAGTAACTACATGTCAACTAACTCAGAGTATTAGTAGACTGCTAGATTAGGGTTAATAGATTAAGTTAACATGTAGTTGCAGTTACTTATAGTCAGTAGAATGTCTAAAGTTGACCATCAAAATAAAGTGTTACCTTTTTTCATATAGTGGCTGACAAAAATCTATTTTGTGTTAAATATTTTCACATTAGCTTTATATAATTTAATTGGAAAAAAAGATTATTGTTTAAGTTGCATTTCTATTTTTATATATAAAAACAATGTACAAATACATTTCTCAAAACACCATAAATATATAGAATAATTATAATCACTTACATTGTACTCTTGGATGAGGTCATCCTCTTTTTCATCCAGATAACAGATCAAGCAACGGAGGACAACGTCTCTCATCATGTCGATGTTTTTATAGGGATTCTGATGTGACAAAAGTTTGTAAATTAGCATCACCCAAAAATAATGAAAAAAAATATTTATATGTTATGAAAGTAACACTCCTTTAAAATCTGGCCTAGTACTCCCCCTCTGCAAGTGAATATGGCCAAAAGTTTAGGAGTGTAGAAGTCCAACATCTTCATAAAGTTTTGTTCTAGGTGCAGAGTGGTGATTCTCCTACATTCTTCATTAATCTGAAAAACAAAACAGGCAAATATTGATGGATATGTTCAGCACATAACTACATTTTTGTCTGTGATGGTGTTTAATGACAATACAGGACATTAATAATAAATAATAATAATAATATGTTTATTTTATATAGCGCCTTTCTGAGGACTCAAGGTCGCTTTACAATAATTACAAAAACACATAACATAGAAACATGACATAGAGACAATACATATAAACTGGGAAGGATAACATAGTAGAGGTATAGTACATAGAATCAGAACATTCAGGGGTCAGGGAAACAAGTGACAAAAAGATGTGTTTTAATGTGGGTTCTGAAGTCTTGTAGTGATGAGAGATTGCGGATTTGTTGTGGGATTGAATTCCAGAGAGTTGGCGCAGCGGTGCAAAAAGCCCTTCCACCAAATGATGATAGTTTGTGCCGTGGGATTGTCAACAATGAAAGCATTAAAAAAAAGTTTTACCTGGAGATTGTCAAATAGAGCAGGCCAGCGATCTTTGAATTCTGCAACACTGGGGCACAGTTCAACCACCTCATGTCTTCGGAGAGCAAAGGTTTTTGACATTTTTTCATTGACCACAATGGTATTGTCCCTCTTTTTCACTTCAGTCAGTAGATCAACTCTCTCTTGTTCCAAACTTTCCTGATTTTCCCTAGCTGGGTAAGGTGGTAGATAATTCACTTCTGCCTTATGAGGTTTTTTGACATTTTTTGCAGGCTTCCTGTCCTCTGGGTTCTTCTTTTTCAATGTGTTGCATGCAACTTCAGGAAAACCAAACTTACTGAGTCGTCTTCTGTAATCAGCCATCTTGTACTTCAGGCTCAGTTGCCAGCCATGAAAGCCAGATAAAGAGCCTGGTTCCTTTTTTTTTTTTTTTTTTAATCTTCATTTATATAGCGCTTTTAACAATGTAGATTGTTTCAAAGCAGCTTTACAGAGATAAGCGTATAATTTAAGGTAACAGAGATTGTTTTAGCTTTATAGTGGTTCTTTAATAAAGTTATTTTCCAGCTAAAGTTAGTTTTGATTGATTCGCTTCCGTCGCAACGATCATTTGTTATTAAATTAGGGGCCGCTAAGACGACACCATTCTCTCTACGTAGAATTTAAACGCGAACCTGTGATAAACGCTGATGGCATTCACATGCGCATTAAGAATTGGTTCTATAGTTATGTGCGTTTGAATATATGTGCGCAGGTTTGGAATTCCCTACAGACCAAGCCTAAATAAAGTACTGGTTTTTCCTTATAAATTTTGATACAGAATTTTCTTTTCTTTTGTCACTTCAGGGTAGGTACGCGAAACGAATTTTCCTGACAACGCTTTATCTGTAGAGTGGTAAAGGGATCCTCCATAGGGAGAGACTAGTTGGCACTTCAGCACTGCGTTGTCATCGGGTCCAGGCGAAGGTCCATCATCAGATCTGGATACGGCCTGGATCCGGCAGGCTGCGGGAAAACCTCGGGATAAACAAAGACACTAAAATTTGCGTAGATGCCATTCTTCTTATGATGTAATGAGTACATCAGGATTTATGGGAAGTGTTCCCGGTTCCAGCTGACCTAATCTATGCAGCCTAACATTGAATTATAGAAGTCTATAATGTATTATGTGAATGCTAGGTCAAAGAGATGTGTCTTTAATCTGGCTTTGAACTGACAGAGTGTGTCTGCTTCCCGGACAATGGTAGGAAGACTGTTCCAAAGTTTTGGTGCTAAATAGGAAAAGGATCTACCGCCAGCAGTCGACTTTGATATTCTAGGTATTATCAACTGGCCGGAATTTTGAGATCGCAATAGACGTGAAGGACTATAATGCGTTAACCTGTTAGCTAGCATCGGCCCGTGGACGGGCCGTCAGGGGCGTGGCTATACTTTTATTACTTTTTTTAAGCTTTGTTTTATAACAAATATTCAACTGACTATCATAAACTATGCATCATTTGAAAGCTAAAACACTCAAGAATCATGTTCTAAACTTATTTTTGCAATCAATACACCAGAGAGGAATGGGTTAAATTAAATGCAAAAGGACTGTTCATGTAAAAATGAGCAAAATGAACCGCAGTACTTATCTTTCATCTCCTATGGTTCAGGGCTGCGTTCTCCGAAACTACCTTAACGCTACGTCGTTCTTAAGTTGTACCTTAAGAAGTACCTTATCGTTAATACGTGTTTTCCGAAACCTTCTTAGTTAAGTATACCTTCTGTAAGTCATACGTTCGTAAGGTTGGTCTGGAGCGCTCTTAGCTATACCTTATCGCTGCTGACGGTTCATACCGCTAGTGGCCACCACTACGCAAAAAGCTTTTTTACATCACAGTTTAATTACACATAGAAAATTTTATATGAACATTTAATATAAAATCTGATTTAGTATTAAAATTACATTTTTACTTTACTTTAAAATTTTACACATAAAATACTTAAGTTGTTAAAGCCTACACCCAGTGTATGGAAGTGTTTTCATTAATAAAGTTTCCATACACTAATGGTTGTTAGCTTTTTTAATTACTATCCTAAGGCACATCAGCTGGCGAACCATTTGACAGAAAAGGCTTAGGAGTCTATATAAAGAAAGATGAGTTTACACAAACTTTATAGCTATGGCAGCGAGACAGCGAGTACTTGTTTTAAATCAAAGACGGCGCCGTCCGCGGAGCCAGTTAGTGTATGTCAACTACTTTATAAGAGAACACTTTAGTCCACTGACTACCATGTCAGAAGAGACCATTGTAAAAAAAATTCGCCTGCCACGGGAGCAAATTCTGCAGCTCTTGCATCTTGTTGGCCCAGATTTGTCAAGACAAACTCGACGGAGCTACCCCCTCAGCCCCGAAATTCAGGGCCCGAAATTACACAAATGAGCGATTTACGCCAATAATGTGATACGGCTGGTGGATAATCAGCATACGTTTTGGAGAACATTAACACACTTATGGCCGTGAGGGTTTGGGATTGCACACTTGCTAAATTATAAACACATACTCATATTTATTTCTGCATGTACATATTTCAGTGAGCCCCGATAAATGCAGTTTGTACTATTTCTAAAACGCTTCTTTATAAAGAACATTGTTTTCTCAATACTTTACCTATACCGCTGTGAAGGAAAGAGCGCACAATCGATCATCGAGGCATCGATATCAACCTATTCAGCACCTCCACCATGGACAGCACCTGCTAAGGTCGAACTTAAGAAGGTTTACCTTAAGCAACATCCTAAGGTATAGTTCGGAGAACACACGTAGGAAATGTATACCTGTAGTTAAGGTGTACCTTTTGAGTCTTCGTAGCGCGCTAAGAGACAACGTTATCGGAGAACGCAGTAGTGATATGCAATGTTTTAATTGAACAAATGATAAGATTAGATACTGCAATTAAGAATTTGTTAGATTTGCAATCATAAGAGACAATGAAGCACTAGACATGTTCCATAACATTATCTGCATCAAACAGAAGATGTGCAAAATACAAGGTAAGACTGTTTTAAAATATCAATGAGGAAGAACCTCCTCTTTAAGTTGAAATATCTTCAAAACACACCATTAAGCTACACAGAATACTATTCAAAGTTGTAAAAGCTTCTGTTCAGCTTTAGCAGAAGCTGATTTTCAAAATTGCAAGTCCATCCTGGCTCTCCTGGGGCTAAATAACAATCCTGATATACTAAACAGCCTCTTACACACCACTGAGACAGGAAGGGGTGTGTTTAACCTGATGTACAACTTGCAGTTCACGAGTTCACACTTACATACAACTAGAGGAAATAAAGTTTAAAGGAACACTCCACCGTTTTTTGAAATAGGGCTTATTCACCTTCTTTCCTACATTTAGATAGGTGGGCAAATGCATTTTTGTCTCAGTGCATGCATTGTTTTAGTTTGACAGGGTCGGCGTTAGCTTAGCTTAGCATAATGAATGGAATCCTTTGTTGCCAGCTAGCATGTCCTGAGTAAAAGTGATATATATATATATATAAAAAAAAAACCCACCTAATTCCTTCTTGTGGTCTGCGTATTCACAACGAGTACAAATAGCGATGCAGATAAACACTAGGCGATTTCCTATGCAGATATTGACTTGGGACTATATTAGGGGGAAGCACAGGCGAAGCACTGCAACTTGGGCGCAGAGATATCACGCCCAAGTAGCAGTGCTTCGCCTGTGCTTCCACCTAATATAGTCCTTAATATATAAGTCAATATCTGCCTAGGAAATCGCCTAATGTTAATCTGCATCGCTATTTGTACTCGTTGTGAATACGCAGGCCACAAGAAGTAATTAGGTGTTTGTTTGTTGTTGTTTTTTTTACTTTTACTCAGGACATGCTAGCTGGCAACAAAGGATTCCATTCATTATGCTAAGCTAAGCTAGCGTCGAACCTGTCAAACTAAAACAATGCATGCACTGAGACAAAAATGCATTTGCCCACCTATCTAAATGTAGGAAAAAAGGGGAATAAGCCCTATTTCAAAAAACGGTGGAGTGTTCCTTTAATGCGTATTTGGCATGCTGTCCGGGGGGAGGGCTCCGAGCTCGGAGTTCGGCCCGAACCCAGAGTACTCCCCCCGTATGTAAATGGCATACCTGCCAACCTTGAAGAAATTTTATGAGTACTACAACCCCCCCCCCCCCCCCCACGTCACGCGCGCAAGAACCTGACAGCCCACCGCCAATGTACGCTCCACCGTTGCACACACACCTGTGAGAAACCTATGAGATACCTAACACTATAATACATATTATACACATAATATACTTTCACCAATTAAGATTTATTAGTTACTCCATAACCATATACAAGTAGACCATAAATGTTATTCAATTACTGCAATCACTCCGAACATTTTGTACAGAGAGGCATAGCCCATGGAAACTTCTTCCACCTGAAAATCTTGTCAGAAATGAAAGTAAACTGAGGACATTCTTTGTAAATAAATAAATCAAAACATTAAATAAATGTGCAAAACTAGCAGTTATCAATATCAAAATCAGTTTGTTAAAAACAAACAACAACAAAAACTATAATTTTCCATGCATAGTTTAAACTTTTGCATCGTTTAACTTGTTAAAGGTTGCAGATTTGGCTTTTTTAAGTAGTGCGTCAGTGAAAGTCTCTTTGTAACAAATGCTGCCTTTGGAGGCAATCATGACTTTTCTTGTCACCAGAGAACTAAGCATCTCTGTGCTCAGGCTAGCACGACATTGTGTTTTGTTTTTAGTGACCAAGCTGAAAATCCTTTCACAGTCTGCATTGCTGTGAAAAATCACACACACCCCAAGCATAACTGTGGAGAGGTTTGCAAAAAGTTTCTTTCCTCCTGATTCCATCACACCTAATTCTCTCCAAGCTTCATCAGTCCGTTTGGTAAGAAAACCATCATTCAAGGTGGAGGACTGAAAGAGCCGAAACTCCTCCTCCACTTCATCCACTGTAACACCATTTCCCAAGAAGCAGGGGAACCTGTCTATGAAGTATGTCAGTGAGGAGAATTTAGCTGTTTGTCGTCTGCTTATATCAGCTACGGCAGCATGACGCAGCAATTCATCCCCATAGGGGAATTTAGAGAGCATGTACTCAACAGCTGCAGTGAAATATTTCCTTACATCCCTGAAGAAAGCTCGAAGAGGTAAGTTAGCTTGACTTTTGATGAATGTCTTTGTGTCATGTCCAATTGACAGCTCATCATCAGGTAGCTGGTGTTCACTGGATTTGTACAGAGTGGGTTGGCATCCTCTCTTTACTTCTTCCATCATTTCCACAACACAGTCAGGTTTGCAGAATGCCAAAAGCATTTTTTGCAACTGTAGCTCCAATATCTGCAGCAATATGGGCACACATGGCTCTTCTTTCTGCAGGTTCTGATTTGCAGTTTCAAATAAAGGTATAGCTCTCTTTAAAAAAAGAGCATACAGCTTGGACTGTGGGTCAGTCAAGAAAGCATACAACTTCTGTGGTTTTGTGACCTCTGTTTTTTCTATCTCCTTTTCCTTTTCTTCTGTTTTCTTTTTGGACAGATCCCTCTGTTTTTTGCCCATTTCTTTTTGTTTAAAAACAAATTGGTTTAAGTCAAACCCCTTAGGTGGTTGAGCTGACTGCTGTGGAGTGCTTGGTCCTGCCGGCAGCTGTTTGGTTGTAGGTGCTATCTGCTGCCGTGGAGTGCTTGGTCCTGCCGGCAGCTGTTTGGTTGTAGGTGCTATCTGCTGCCGTGGAGTGCTTGGTCCTGCCGGCAGCTGTTTGGTTGTAGGTCTTGTCTGCTGCCGTTTTGGTGTAGGCCCTGCCTGTTGCTGTGTGGAGCTTGGTCCGGTCTTGGACTTTCTCTGGTGGACTTTGGTCTTCAAAAAGCTGGAGGCCAAAGTCTTTGAGATAGCAAGCTTACCCGAGGTAGGTGTGAGAGTTGAGGGCTTAGAGGCAGCTGGGCTCTTCAGAGAGGGATGAGCTGAGGATGTGAGAGGTTTAGCTGCCTTCTTCCCTGCTGCCTCTTCAGCAAAAAACAGAGTCAGAGGTTCCCACTGCTGGAGGAGTCGATTGACACATTTGCCAAGAGCCAGCCATCTGGTCGAGGATAATTTCAAAATCTTCCTGACATCAGTGTCGCACAGCATTTGTAGGTCACGCAGCAAAGCTTTCCTCTTGCTACTCTTGTCAAGGTAGTAGTAGATCAAGATGAGCATGTCTTCAATGTCAATACATAGACTTCTTGAAGCTTTTTCCGCAGCTAAATGCATTAGGTGGCATGCACAGCCAACCATGTAAATGTGGGGATTCTGTGACTTAATGAATGCTGCGACGCCTTTTCTTATCCCCTGCATGACAGAGGCGTTGTCAGCAGAAAAGCTTACACAATTGCCCCATGGTATTTTCCTTTTGTTTAGTTCCTGGTCAATGAGATTGTATATCCCTTTGCCAGTAGACTCTCTACACTCAACAATTTTCAGGAGTACTACAACTATTTTTCCAACACTGGGATCATAGACACGGACAACCAGAGGATAAAGCTTGACATCATCCATGTCTGTGCTACCATCGGTTGCAATGCTGAATGGGGAACGGCACATAAGGTCACTGATGGCCTGTTCATCATTTGAGGAAAGTGTGTTCAATATAGCTGCTGTCTTGGTTCGGGCACAGCCGTACTGCTGGGCAATTTGACTATCTGGAAACATCTTCTTAAATAATGGTCCAGCATGGTCAGCTATAGACATTGGCACATTGTGCTCAGCAATAAAGTTGGAGAAAAGTGTTTCTGCCCTGATGGTCCGTAGATCTTGATCTCCAAAAAACTTTGTGGTGATCTTAGGGACTGAGGCAATGGCACTTTCCAATTTCTTGTGTTTTGTTCCTTCCACATGGCGTCTGCAATCTGAAAATAGAGGGGGAATTATATTCCTGCATGTTGTTACAAATATTATGAATTACGTCACACACACACACACACACACACACACACACATCAACATGCAAAATTCATTCAAAGGATACATGTAATTTACATTAAAATACATTGTTTGGCTCATCACTAGTACTTTCTAGAAAGATTACAATAAATTATTATTACTGTGTAGAGGAATGGCGTGGATGAATGGCTGTACATATTGAAACTACACAAATGTTGTCTTGTATCCTGTCCAATATTTTGTGCCCATATTTTTGTTAATCTAACCAATAGGAGGCGGAGTGAGCTAATAAATAGGCCTAAGTAGTAACGGTACGTTCACACGGGGCGTCAGCGTCAACGCTTGACGGAAGGCGTGGCTGAAGTTTGGCACTGACGCCATAGTCATAGCAGCGTCAGCCAATGAAATTAGACAGGAACTCAACAACAAGCTTCATTGTCATTCAATGGTCATAAAGGACCGGGTGATTGCCCACCGCAATAATTAGTTTCTCCTTCATTTTAAAATTTATCCTCAGTTTGCTGCTCTTGAACAGGATGAACGTGATTGGCTGCCGCCTGGCTACTGTATTTGCATAGAGCGATCTGATTGGCTGACGCTTCCGTCGGCGGCGCTTCACTGGCGTTGCTCGCGGCAGAAGTTGAGAATTTTTCAACTTCTGCCGCGAGCAACGCCAGTGAAGCGCCGCCGACGGATCCACAATTCTTTTCGGCAACGCTTGACGTCACCCATTCAAAGTCAATGGGAAGCGTTGACGCTGACGCCCCGTGTGAACGTACCGTAATGTGTTAAAGATGAGAGTCAGACCAGGTTACACTTAGCCTTCTGAATTACACTGCGCAAACCAAAAGTAATACTACCCACTGGAGGAAGAAGGGTTGGTTCTCCACAAAACATAAAATATTCATTTTATTTTATTTTTCGTGTTCGCATTTATGAGGAAAAAACAATGTTAGGGGCGTGACAGTTCTCCGTTACGGACCGCTCTGAAAAGCGGCACTAGTAACTGCTTTAAAACATTCACAAAGACCTCAAACAGAAAGCACAAAGACTTTCTTTAAAAAGAATTTCGTTTTGTATAAATTTTATCTTAATTTTAATCAATGTTTCATCGAGCAATTGTCTGGATTCAATAAATAAATAAGTAAATATGGACAAGAGATAATAACGACACAGAGGCGCCGGCGTGAACTAGAGCTCGCCTCATAAATTGACCGAAACTCAGCGCCTACTTGACTCACAGACATGTCTACTTTTAAACAGAACAATTCAAAACGAAAGAAAACAAGACTGCTCTCTGCTTATGTTATCTGTATGAAATGTGCATTTCTCTCTGGCGCGTTCACTAGGCTACTGCGAAGATCGCGAGACAGCATCATCAACATCATCTTTGCAGTCGACACGACACTGATACAGGAAACACTTGTTTATTAATAAACAATTAAAATTTCTCCTTTCTATATTTAACATTATTTATAATCATTACTTTTGCCGGTTCTTTGCGACAGCTTTTACATGTTAGCCTAAGTTACATGAACGCGTGAACTGAACTGAGCTCGTCACAGCTGGACTGCCTGTTATAATGTCAAGGTCATTTTTAATGTTCATAAATTCAATTAGTTAACTAACTGTTACCTTTATCTTACGTTAATCAGCACCTGGCATATCTAAAACCTTCTAGATTTCTAGCCATTCCACCACTTTTCTATTCTAACTGCCAAATAATTTCCCCAACTAATGAGAAGGATGGCGGGTTTGATAAGCTATCGTTAGTCTATTGACACTATGAACGTTTATTACTCAAAGTCATCATCCTTTTATTTTTAATATAATTATGTTTTGGGATAGGGAGCATTTGTGTGTGAGACTGTGTTCGTTACCTGTTGCCCCTTGGTGACTGATGTCGACGTCCGTCTTGCAGACGGTGCAGAACGCATGATGAGGTAGCCTGGACATCTGGAGGCAAGGCCATCTCTTACGATAGCGGTCTAAAAATCTTTGTGTTTTCCGAACCTTTTTTTGTGGCGGTTCAGCCATGGCATGAAAGCCTAGGTATCTTATCCATATAGATGATCTTATCCGGCTAGTCTGGCTTGCTTGAGGCACTGAATTGAATTGAGCGCGAAGCATAATAGGAGGGGCAGATGGGCGGCGGGTTAACATGCAGCGCTCTGATTGGCCGAAAGCTTTTCACTCCACTTAAACGCTGTGGCTCAGTGGCAGAAACAGCGTCATAGATTGCATAGAAACTGAAATCGGCGAAATGCGAGGAGCAACAAAATGCGTACCTAGAGAGCAGCGAATCGTACAAGCGTACTTATGGGTCAAAATGCGTGCCGAGTACGAAAAATGCGTACATGTTGGCAGGTATGAAATGGCTAGGACTAGAAGTGTGGAGAAGGGGTGATGGAGGGATGCTGCTAAACTGTCAATGGATTGAGGTAAGACCGCTGAATGTATATATACACCTTTTGTCATTTATTGCTGAGTGATCTCCACTCGTGTTAATTATCTGAACATGCCCCTCCCGAACTTTGTTAATAAAACATCATATGGAGGGAAAGGTATTCAGCAGACTGGTGTAGTCAGTGGTTTAATCACACGCAACCCCAAGTCTGCCACCGTTAGCTATCAATATGCGTTAGCTAACTTGACTAACATTAGCTATCTGTTTACAAGGCACGTTTCAATATGAAATCACTTGGCTAACAATAGTAACAACATTAACGTCAACTCACCTCAATATGTTTTCTCAGATTTGAGGGTGAAGTTTTGAATGCTGAAATTTAATTCACCCATGGCAGGCAAAAAAGACATTTCAGCCGATAAGAATCTCCCTTGACTTAAGTGAATTCTAACATATCCTTGTGATATGGCCATGGGGGATCCCTGTCGGGAATCTTGGGATTATTGCTGGCAGCGAAAGCTGCACCTTCACCAGTTTCAGCGGTCATCTTCCACTTCGCAATGGCGAACTGACTGCTGCGTGAGCGTATGCTGGCAAAGTTCATGGCCTCGCGCATTCTTTTTTTCAAAAGAAAACCAAGTTTTTCATTGGTTTGGAAAGCCAGTGTAATAAATACTTGGAGCGGGCATGGGGAAATGTATCGGAGTAAAAAGTAAACTTTGTCTTTAATATTGTAGTGGAGTAAGAGTGAAAGTAGATGCAAATAAAACATACTCAAGTAAAGTACAGATCCCCGAAAAAAATACTTAAGTAAAGTAACAAAGTATTTTTATTTCGTTACTTACCACCACTGCTTGAATCACTGCCTGACATCAGGACAATTCAGAGGAGGATAAGGGAGGTTTTTGATATGCTGACGCTAACGGGAAGTGGTGTGAGCAAAACTGTAAAGAAAGCTGTATAAATTAGATTATGTGCTGGCACAACTAGTTACAAAACAAAAAAAAGGGGAGGTGGAGATGCAACTGTAGTTCTATTGTGGCACTACAGGATATAAAACCCTCCAAGCCATGAATATGCCTCTGCCTGACATCAGGACCATTCAGAGGAGGATGCAGCATGTTAAACTGGAGCCAGGAGTGTTGGGGGAGGTGTTTGATAGGCAGAGGCTGAAGGCAGATGCAAACATGGGGTTTCAAATTATTAAAAGTATTTAACTTCAGGAGAGGGAGCCTGAAAAATATTAATATTATAAATATTACAACTATTTAAAGAAACAGCCGTTTAACCAAGGGCAACAAAAACAGGTTTTTCAACAAGAAAAATAAAAATGAAGAGGCCACTTTGCCAGGGGGAGGTGAGTGATCCAGCGACCAGACTGCCAGGGGCCATAGAGGACCTAATGAAGCAACTCAGAATGGAAAAGGAGAGAAGAGAGGGTGTTACACAACAAAACAAAATAATACATGAAATAAAATAAAAATATTTCAGGAGAAAGATATTTATTTATCAAATATTTTAAGTTGTACAACTATTTACAAAAAATAACTCTATTTACTATTTACAGAACTATAGGGCATCCCAGAGCCTAACCATTTAAAAAAAAAAAAATCAAAAAAAAAAAAAAATCAGGGGTTCCTTTGTGAAAGGGACATCCTCTTTCTCATCTGTTTCCTGGGCCCTATAAAGCAGTAAGAATAGGGACAGTGGTCAATAAGGGGAGAGAATACAGTTAAAAGCAGACTCAACAGAGGACATAGCAGGTAGCGCTATATACTTGGGACAACCCAATCACAACATATTCCAACATCACAAACATACTGTACATTGTGTCATTACCACAACAGCAATCATTATAACAGCCCTAAGCGAACTCAAAACATCATGAAGAGTGAGAGAGGAGGATCCTGGTTTGGTCATGTACTCTGACCTCTTACCTAATCCAAGTCAGAGGGACATTAGTGGTTGGGGAGAAGTTGCCACCCGCTCTCTGTGATTTTCAATGATGTCTGAGTTCTGATGGCTATTGGTTACAACTGACATTTTAATAGATCAGTGGTCATACCATGGTTGGATGTGCAGCATTTGGATGCTCTAATCGATCCAATAAGGGGTTCCATATGTATGGCTTCCCTAAGGACATAGAGCGAAGGAAGAGGTGGATGGCAATGGTTAAAAGACAAAACCTGTGTCTGACAGAAGACAACAACAACAGCAGAAAACTCGGTCATGTAAGTAATGTTCACAGAGGTGACATGACAATTTAAAGGGCATCATATTTCCAAGTGTAGAGAATTATGACTCTTCAATAACATTTGAAGTGTGCAGTGGAAACTGATTTTATAAGCCTACCTTCAGGTACACTTTGAAGATGACCAATTTATTGCCAACAAATCAGGAGGAAATTTGAGATTGAGGCCAGATGCTGTGCCAACAGTAATTATACATCGGCCTAAGCCAAAAAGGAGGAAAGCCACGTCAAGGAGTATGCCTCCAGCTGTTAATGTCAGGAATAATGACCACACCTATTATGGCACATCAAACATTGGTATGATATACGCAGCTAACAATGTTTCCCATGTTATATAATTCAAGGATAGACTACACTCATAATGCAACCTTCAGATTAGTACATACAGCTTCAAAACAGTTCAGGGATTTTCCAGAAGATTCATACACCACATGTAGATAATCTACAGATTTCTTCATACTTTACCATTGGCAATAGATTAACTTAGATGAATGTCACTATAGGAGTGTAGTGTACTCTTAAATGACAATAGGTGCAAATCTGAAGGCAGCATACATATAACAGCAAGAATACCTTGTTATTGTTACAGAGATAGAGGGAGAAATTGAGGTGGAGATCCAAGGGAATGAAAGGGACATAACAGACAGACTGTGCGTTCACACCGCCGGCGGCGAGAGCGTCAAAGTGGCCAGAAGCCATTCATTTTCAATGAGAGCCGGCGGCGAGCTGCGGCGAGCTCCGGCGAGGGCGGCGCGGCGCGTCTTGGACGGCGAGAGTGGCGAGAAGAGTTGAAATCAAGTCAACTTTATAGTAATAAGCTATGACGTGGTTCGGTGGCAACCAGCGGCAACCAATCGGAATGTAGAAGTCCTCCACCTGAGAGGATACAAGAGAACACAATCCTGTAAACTTTGGTTCCGACCGCATTAGTTCCTAAGCAAAATGGAGGAAAAATTAATCATTTCTGTTGCGGGTTTCCCGTTATTGTACGACTTGTCATCCATAGTGTTGTCAGTTTGATTAGAAAAAGCTGCGCAACACTATTTATAGGTAACATTTTCGCGCTAGAACTTCTTTGAACTAAAAACGCTTGTTTTTTCAGCGGGAATGCAATTAATTTGCTCAAAATAATAATGATTTTGGCCAATTGCAGCTACGGTTTTTGCGGCCCCTTTAAATAAAGTTTAAAAAAAAAATCACGCATTCTAATCTACGTCAGAGCGTCCCCGAATCTTTCTACGGCGTCGGTGGCAGGGCGGCGAGAGCGAATTTTGCCGCTCTCGCCGGCGGCGGTGTGAACGTACAGAGAGAGAGAGAAACAGATGCCAGCATACTTACAGGGGCCAGTCAGTCAGAGGTCAGCAATGAAGAGGCCAGTTTGCCAGGGTCAGGTGCTCCAGGGTCCAGACTGCCAAGGGCCAGTTATGACTGGGCTCACATGGAGGATCTAATGAGGCAACTGAGAATGGAGAGATTACTCAGAAGAAGAGCAGAGAGGGCTCTGGTAAAACAGAAAAGGATTAATTTGGCATTAAGAAAAAAACACAATTTGATTAATCAAAAGTTTAAAACAATCTTCAACACAGACCAAATTAGAGCACTTGGGCATTCAAAAAAAAGGGGGAATACGGTGGGGGAAAGAAACCGTGAAAAAAGCAATTAGAATTAGGTTCTGCTGTGGCACTACAGGATATAAAACCCTCCAATCCATGAATATGCCTCTGCCTGATATCAGGACCATTCAGAGGAGGATGCAGCATGTTAAACTGGAGCCAGGAGTGTTGGGGGAGGTGTTTGATATGCTGAGGCTGAAGGCAGATGGCATGAACGAAATGGAGAAGAAATGTGTGCTCACCTTGGATGAAATGTCCATCACCCCTAGCGTCGAGCTGCATCTGGGAACAGGGATGATGTTTGGGAACACAACATTACCTGGCCACAAAGGCCAGGCCACCCATGCCTTAGTGTTCATGCTGGCTGGCTGGGTCTTTAGCAAGTCAACTAGTGCTGCTCTGAGGTATATGGTAGCAGAGGAGCACAGACCAGAGTCCTACCTTACCACTTCATGGTTTTTGGAGAAGGTGGACCACTGGTTTGACCTCATGTCGTCACGCAATGCTGTTACTGCCCTAAGTCATTTTAAGATGGAGGAGTATGATAAGGCCATCAGCTTCCTCCGCGACTCCATTCATCTGTTTCGGGGCCTGAAGATCGGTCCCAAGGGCAGCTGGAAACCAGTTCAGACAGTACTGGTGATGGCCACAACAACAATCCTGGAGGTCCAGCATGACTTGTTGAGACAAGGGCACAAATTTGTGCTCACAAGCCGCTTCACCCAGGACTGCCTGGAAAACACTTTTTCGTCCATTAGTCTGAGGAACTCTGTCCCAACACCTGTAGAGTTCCAATATGCACTGCGGGCTGTCACCGTGGGCCAGTTCCTATCACCAGTACATACTGGCAGTTACCTGGAGGATGGATCGGACCACTTGGCAGACTTCCTGGATACGCAGAACAGCAGCTGCAGTCCTCCTGAAGTTCTGAGAGTGGAGCAGCTGGTAGACCTGACAACACCACCTGAAATCACCAAAACAGAGTCCTGTGTGCTATACCACCTGGCAGGATACATTGTGAAAAGAGTCATCAGCTTCTCACTTTGTGACAAATATCAGTGTGCACTAGTACAAAATGTCATCAATGGTGAAAATGAAAGCGCTGTTCTGCTGGAATTGAAGGAATTTAAAAGGGGTGCACTTTTCCATCCATCTGATGAGGTTTTCACTCTTGTTTAGAACGTGGAGCAGCTGTTCCGTGTGAAGACGAGTGATTCCCTCATGGAGTCCTCAAATGCAGTGGCACAGCTGGAACAGGAGGCCATGTTACTGGACAGCAACCTTCCCTCATGCCATGACCTGAAGAAAAAAATCATCTCCACATACATCAGGCTGAGGTTAATAAAGTAAAGGCATAGAACCAGTTTATTTGTAGTGCACTGACAATAGTTTTATATAATTAGTTTATTAATTAAATTAATAAAAAGACAAAAAGACCTTGATATATGTTTGGTAATTGTACCTAAATGAATTGAAAATTAATTTGCTACATTTCAGATTAATATATTTGTTTTCCTTAACATTTTAATTAACAGTAACTTAAACACTTTGCAGTTTGAATGATGTCCTGTATAAACAAAATGACGGAGTATGTTTTTATGTTTCCACTGTTCGATCGCCCCCGCGCCTCACTCACTCACACACAAATATAAGTAAACACTTATCGATCACGCCCACACCTCTCTCTCAACATATTCCAGCATTGCAATCTTTACATCGCAGCCTGCTTCAGAGCTAAAGCGGAGCTACAGATTAGGTGTCCCTAAAGAACCCGTGTATCTAACAGTAGTTCCGCATTGCATTAATTAATTTGCACGCAAGTTTTATTTATATTTATATAATAGGCCATGATGACTTTTGGGGATTGCCTCATAGGGCCGGTTCAAGTAGTGGGGGGCAGAGGGGCTGGGGGGCCAGTCAAAAGGGGTTGGCGGGCCCGAGTCGGCCTGCGGGCCTTAGTTTGGTGACCCATGGTCTAAAGCCTTTAAATGTCTAAATATTTAATAAATGTTATCTGATTATGTAATCCATATGAAACCGAGAGGTAGGCCTACAGATGATCCACTCAAACATGTTTAGCTATCATGTGAGTGCTTCCCAATGAGGAAAGGACAAGGCAAGAGTGAAAATCTTGCTCTTATTAAATGTAAATCGCCCTGAATTAAAGTGTAAAAACAGATCAAATAATTTATTTGTCAAAATGTTGCGATATTGTTCCATTTAAGTTCAGAATTATTCTATAGGCCTAAATATTATTTAGTTTAACAGTAGCACCACGAAGCACTGTGGTTCGAGATTTATAAAAAAAATTAAAAAACGCTTTATTCACAAATCGCATGCACCCTGGTTGTAAGGATCCAAAGATCCCTGTGGAATTTAATACTGAGTTGAACATTTTGTTCATGACAACAAATGAACGTGTTTGAAGATTGTATTTAGTTTTATTTGGGAAAAGCTGGCCCAAACCGAAGTAGCGTTTTAATTCTTCAATTATTGAAATAATGAAATATTTATTTAATAAACGTATAACAGAAATATTACTACATGAAGCCTAAATTATTTAATTCCTTCATTATCAACACTTTAATAGCTAATGCCTAGAATAGCGATTTAAAGGTGCATTAAGCAACTTTTCATGTTAAAAATACCCGTTTTCTAATCCATACATGCTTAAACAATTGCCTAATGGGCTGAATGAGCCCTTCTCTGATCACTGAGATTGTCTCTATAAACCTGTAAAGTAAAATAAATAAGAGGGATTCGGGCCGGAATTTTAGACTGGGCGTGACGTCATGCGCGTTCACGGCATGCTCACATAGCTATGTCTGGCAGGTTTGTGTATTTGCCGGCATTCTCCGTAGAAGATGGATTGTAAGAGACCTGCTTGTAGTTCATTTCAAACACCAACGCAAACTCCACGTAAGATAAAAAAAAGAAAACTTTTGTCTAGTGCAACCAAAAGGGCCAAATTGGACTCAGACAGGCGTCGGAATAAGACGAGAGTAAACATAGGGAAGGCTGATATATAAGTTAGATAATTAGACACAGATTTTGAGCAAATTACTGCTTAATTAGGATGTATTGCTATTGGAATATGCTACTTAGCAGATCAATAAAACAGGCTAAACCCCCGCAAATCTTCGGCGGATTAGCGTGTTTGGCTTTTATGGTAACGTCATACTGCCATTTAATTGTTTATTACCTTGAGACAATTGAGTGTACTTTTTTGACCGACTGTGTAGCTTTGAGCTTTTACAAAGGAACAACTTATATTGTTCATGAACGTGTTTCCATAATAATACAATCATAAGTGGATACAGTAAACACATAACATTGTTCAACATGGAGATAGATGGAAATAAAAAACGAAGTTTTCTACTACCCCCGTTTTTCCCTCACACATAAGTGTGTAATTTACTCAATTGCCTTCCCTTTCACATATTTAAAATGACTTGCAGATTTATAACTTTATTACCTCTGAAGACATTATGATTGTAAACAAAAGATTTGCGGCTGATGCTCCTTTGGTTATGAACAGCTCGTGCTCGTGCAAGCGTGCGTGTGCGTGTGGTCCATGAGCGACGCGTGCACATCTCTGGCTGCAGTTTCGCTTGCCGCCAGAGGTGGCATAGTTCTGCAAAAACTCAGAAAGTTGCTTAATGCACCTTTAAGTGTGAATTGTGACTTCTCTTTGTTTTAACACTAGAACTCCCAAGGCGGTCATTTTGACCGTTTTTAAATTTTACAGTGTAATAACTTTGTTAAAATAAAATAAATGTGGCTGTAGGACTCTGACTTTTCCTAAATATGTGTATATTTTATTCTGACACTGTTATTTTATTAAAATCACAAAACACACAACAGTTCTGACTATTTCTACCTAGAATGACCATAACGGTCATTTTGACCGCACGCATTATAAATATCATAAGTCCGCTACATTGCAAGTTTCGCGGAGGGACTTCATCACACGACTGGCGAGCAAACTTCGCTCCGACCACATGGAATCAAAAGCCATACAACTGGAGGAACTGCAAACAAAATAAAACCAAGGAGACATGTGCCAAATGTCACAAAGTGTGTGGGAGCTGCACATGAAAGGCGGTGTTTACCCGTGTGGAATGTGCGTAAGCATCAATGATGCGGGGTGTTTGCGCCGTTCAAATGGGCAGTTAACCTGATTTTGTTCGTTAATATTTTTTGTTCACTGAAACTAATCGTTCTAAAGCAGTTCGTTTTCTTGTTTAGCTAATGTTCATGTTTTTTCTTAGCCTGTTTGTATACATTTTCACATTCATTTGAATTAAAATTCTGTAGTAGTGTATAGTGTCCTGTTTATTATTACCTATCATTGTAGATCCATTTATTTTTAGATTTTGTATTGATTATTGAACTTATTTACAAACAGGGCTGTACTAAACAGTATGAAGCTTTGACGTTTCCTAACTTTTGTGCATGTCTATTCACGTGGTGAGTGCGGTGAAAAAAATATTATTTTTACGCAAAACGTTCCTCAAATAGAGGCAGCACCTGTCGGGGGAATCTTTCTTTTGTGCTTGTTTTAAGGGCTATGATGACAGGAATTAAAAGCTTCATTGGAAAAGAGAAGGTTAACATGTACAATAGATATGACATGACGAAAATGACGTTCAGTACGGCCATATGAACGTCAAAGTATGAACGGTCAGAATGACCGCTATGTTCGTTCTAGTAGTTATGGAATTCTGGTAGTTCTAGTGTTAAGTCAGTGTCAAACTCAGATAGTCTGTGGGGGGTTTGAAGGAGCAGTTCAGTGGCTTAATCGTGGGGGTGCAGGAGTGTTAATCGCTCCTCTTTCATATGGAGAGTATCGGATAGCCAGCCTGATGATTCAGAACAGGCAAAGGCAAAATTCCTTTCAGCATAAATCTCTTGATGTGTCCAAATGTAGGCCCTATAGCCTATTGTAGTTTTACTTATTGTATTTAAAGGTTTTTCACTCAAAATTTCAATTGAAGTGTTCAATCCAGTTGTTTCATCTGGTTTTGTAGAGTTTTAGAATGTTTGAGCAGTGTGTATGATTGTTAACAATCTGGCATTATCTAAACATGAACTGTTGACGAAACGCGTTCATGCCAAGAAACGAATGGGAGTGAGCAGCAGATACAGAGCGTTTTAATTCGCGATCAAGCTTGTTTTATTGTAAGGTGAATTCAACTAGGCATTCTGTGTCTTTGATAGCCTGACGTCGTCATACTCAGATTCTAGTCAGAATGTGAGTCTGATAATGCTCCATTGGGCTGTGATTATGGGGCGTGTTTCAACCGAACCAGGAAGGAAAATGCCTCTGCACTCAATTGGATAGACCTACAACCAATCAGAGCAACGGAGTTAGTGACGTATGTTCTTCATTCATCTTTGCCTTGATCGCGGTTCTCTGTTCCTCTTAAAATGAATGCGCAGTTGATATCTTCTATAACAGATGCGATGGCGGAATCTACACATGATGTTTCATAAACAAAGTTCGGGAGGATCACGTTCAAATAATCAATCCAATCAACTTGTCATCAAACAATTACCATATCTACCCTATCAGCATGAGAGGAAGCATATATTTATTCACTCTGTCAACTCACCTAACATTCCTTGACAGTTTTCAGCATCCCTCCACTCACTCTCGGCTTGTTCTTCCACAGCCAGGAATATGGGGGAAGTACTTTGGGTTCGGGCCGAATACCGATCCCAGAGCCCTCTCCTCGGACAGTACGCCAAATATGCATTTATTCTGTCTGACCTATTTGTAAGTGTGAAATCTCAATTCTCCAGCGGCAGTCATCTTTGTTGTAAACGAATTCAACCCAAGCACTCGTTGGTGACGTGGATGATTACGTTACTGTTGATAATCTGTCCATCATTGTATAAAGCCCGGCCTGACAATTTGATTGGTCCGAACAGCTCTGGTTCGGGCATAATAGCTCCACAACGGATCAAGTCCAGACCGAACTTATCCTAAAAATGACTTGAAGTACATGCCGGTTAGAAATTTTGTTCGACTTGATACAGCGCAGACGCCACGTGACTGTG
Source organism: Vimba vimba (assembly GCA_022828995.1). Taxonomy (NCBI): domain Eukaryota; kingdom Metazoa; phylum Chordata; class Actinopteri; order Cypriniformes; family Leuciscidae; genus Vimba; species Vimba vimba. The sequence continues at coordinate 24,266,264 of CM040821.1, read as the reverse complement.
ACATATACCATCAAAGTACTGCGAGAGCGATTCGAGAGTAGCCGGAGAACTTAGCCAGCGCAGCTTCTCAAGAGCGGCTGCACTGGGCTGCACGAGCTCTGATGACGACACAGCTGTTCCACGATTGGCTGGATTCACCGCATGACAACGATCACGTGTGTTTCGTGTTTATTCGAACACCTTTAGTTCCTCTAAAGCAGTAAACAATCTTTTCATGTAGTTGCGATGTTATACTGTGTCATGTTTATCAAATTAAAACTGATTAAAAAACGTAGACTCCACTTCATTGATTTATTTAAACCTTGAAATGTGCGACGGGGTTTCAAACTTAATTAATTTTAGTGTTCTTTTTCATTTTCATTGTTTTTTATATTGAAAGCAATACTACTTAGTTAGTCTGTTATTTTGTGTAGCCAAGTCAACAAAATCTTTTTCTGATTTGTTCAATCTATGGATCTGTTTTGAAAAAAATCTTTCGTTGCTATGGCCAGATATCACTGTCAGTCATCTCAATTACGTGAATGATTCACAAAACAATAATTTAGCAGATTAAAGACGGCTGACAATCTTCCTTCATCAGTTTTGTCATCTGTGCAGCGGCTCGACTGGAATGTAGCAAATTTATATTGTAATGTGCCATTGATAATTAAACAAAACGCTTGACTTTAATAAACAGTTACCTATTTAAGCATCAAGAACGACAAAACTTGAAGAGGGGATTTAGAAGTGGGTATACGCAATGCCGACTGAAAAAGAATTGCACTACACCAGTGCATGTTTTGATTCATCATGATTGTGGGTTAAATAAGATAAAAATATTTTTTTTCATGAAACCAAACTACATTTATTTTCAAACTAAACATTGCAACATACATTTAACATTTATTTTGGGCTTTTGAATTTGACAGATTAGATTGTAAAATTTATAATTAAAGGCACAATATACGTTTCGCCACTAAAGGTTGCTTATTCAAAATAATAAAGTAGTAGCTTGATGTCCGTGACTGAGCATGGAATCATAGGAGTTTTCAGATGCATCCGAAATCGCATACTTCCCTACTATATAGCAGGGTGAGAAACAGTATGTGAAAAAAGTACGTCCGAGTTCACAGCACTAGGTATTTCATATTCAGAATACAAAGAATAGTACCAGTAATAGACAAGTAAAGTTTTGCACTCCGGATTCCCAGCCATGTAAAGAATGAGGTTTGTCTTGATAGTGACCCAGGGTAACTATTTAAAGTGTGAAAAGCCCTATTGTGTGCTTAAAGGGATAGTTCACCCAAAAATGAAAATTCTGTCATCATTTACTCTCCCTCAAGTTGTTCCAAACCTGTATGACTTTCTTTCTTCTGCTGAACACAAAAGAAGATATTTTGAAGAAAATCGGTAATCAAACGACTGATGGACCCCATTGACTTCCATAGTAGGAAAAAAAAATACTATGGAAGTCAATGGGGACCAGCAACTGTTTAATTACCAACCTTCTTTAAAATATCTTCTTTTGTGTTCAGCAGAAGAAAGGAAATCATACAGGTTTGGAACAACTTGAGGGAGAGTAAATGATGACAGAATTTTCATTTTTGGGTGAACTATCCCTTTAAGAGTTTCTTATGTGTACTGTGAGAGATATTAACATTTAGTTTATTTAATATATGTAGGGAGGTCCAATGGTCATTAATGGCTCCCAGTGGATTCAGTCTAGAGTTTTTCGGTCAAGACTGTGCGCTACCCATTTTCCCAGGTGCTTACACCAGAATGTCTCAATACCAATCTTGGATCAGCTCTCAGATAAGCACCGATCAGCCTGGTTTTGTCTCATTCCCTTCCACTGAATCTCAGTTCTCACAAAGATGTGTTCTGTGTCCTCGAGTCCTTCCGAGTTCATTCTTTCAAGACCGGTCTTAACGAGAACACAAGTCCATTCTTTGAATTCTTTGAATTGAGAAACAGCCTGTGTATCTGAGCAGCGAGCAGTAGCTGAGAAGTCTCTAGGCCTTATGGTCACAATCAGTTGTAGGGAAGAACATCTCATCTAAAAACTCTTACTGACCCCAAACCTTTGAACGGTAGTGATGTTATGTTAACAAAAGCTTTTATATTTCAGATAAATGTTGTTCTTTTGAACTTTCTATTCCTAATAAAAATTGTACACAACTGTTTTCAACATTGATAATAATAATAAATGTGTTTCTTGGGAATCAAATCATAATATTAGAATGATTTCTGAAGGATCATGTGACACAAGACTGGAGTAATGATGCTGAAAATTCAGCTTTACCAACACAGAAACAAATTGCATTTTAAAATATATTCAAATAGAAAACAATTATTTAAAATTGTAAAAATATTTCACAATATTATTGTTTTTGTTGTATTTTGGATCAAATACATGAACCCTTGCTGAGCAGAAGAGACTTCTTTTAAAACATTAAAGCTGCATTATGCCAGAGCCCGTCTACGGAGAGCCTTGGCACTTCCTATTAGCCCCATTGTATCGATCTTGGTTGCAGTTCCATTAGAATTCCACTGGAGGTGATCGCGGGCGAGTGCAGACTGAATGGGAGTCTATAGGGCTAGACGGCTAAATGTGTCTCTTTCACCCGATTGCCGTTGAGAAATCTCAGATTTTATTGTAGGTTTTGCAAGTTCAACATGGGTTATAGGTCGAAAGTTGAATGAACGAGTACTTATTTCTTTTCGATTTCTTACAGGTTGAGTTGTTGTTGCCCATAACACGCTAGCATTCTGCTAATGATGTCAGCATTCTGACGTCATTGACATTTTAAAAGACTTTTTAAACCAAATAAGTGACTCTAAAAAATCTAACACCCAGCAATGTGTATTTTCTTTGCATCTCCTTTCGATTACAACATTCAAATTACTAGAGAAAAAATTATATCCTGAGAAAAGTGTATTTTGAGGGTTTTTCGCCATAGACCTCCATTCATTCTGCACTCGCCTGCGAGCACCCCCGCATGGACAGAGACGTGTTACTGCAGCCAGTCCAGAAACCGGAAGTAAGCAGAGAGTGCCAATTCTCTTCCTATTAGACATTCTCTGAGCTTTGCCGATTTCTTCGCTGTTTTCTCGCTTTTTGCTCGCGGGTTTCTCTATAGAGCTCACCCTACAGCTTCGGAATAGATATTTGACAACACTGTCGTCAAAACTTGTTGGCTCGTCCCATCTTCTCCCGCTGGTCATGTGCATTTGTTTTCAAAGAACCCGGCGAACGCACGACGGGGTGTGGGGAGTGAATTTCGAGGGGGGACGGCATTCCAGTTGAAAGAAAAAAAAAAAGGTTATATATAGGCTATATATATATATATTTTTTTTTTTTGTGGACATTGTAACGATTACTATATTTTATCTACAATATAATAGCTACATAAACGTAGCACAATATATGATAATAAAAACTTAGAGGGATTTTGATATTTATCAATGGCATTCTGTAAAATTGGCTGCGCTATGTCGTCTTTTGTTATTTGCCAATGCCTGCAGACTGCAGCCAATGGAAATGCTTCTCTATCAGTGTGCGTCTTTCACTACTCACAAAACTTCAAAACAGACCGCTTGAGGTAAATAAATAATCTTGGATGATGAACTGTAATATTGTTCGAAAATCTGAATAGAAACCGTTACTTTAACAGATGTCATAACAGAAACTATCATATGAGTAAGCTGTATTAACGTAGCTGAAATGATCCGGTCTAAAATAATAAAAAAAATGGCCATCTTAAAATTAACCGGTTGTTTTGTTCGAAAAGAGCTTTTCGGATTTCGAAATCGAATTTCCGTTACACGTATGGAGTGAAAAAAAAAAAAAAAACAGTAACAGTAACAGATCCAGAAACGCGCACACTGTAGGCTAATCCAGAAATACATGCGTGAGATGCACAAAACACACACAAATGGCGACACATGCTGGTCAAAACTGTAAATGTAATACAGGCCAATCATGTAATGATGATACCTTTTACAAACCAACTGCAAATGTGTTTAACAGTTACAAAGTGAAATCTATTAAATACAATTTACTGGTAATGTTATACTGTACAGATAAATAAGAACGGTCTATAATGTTTGTTTATTAATTGTAGGTTTTTTTTAAAAGAATAAAGAAAAAAAGAAATAAGTTTTTGTGGCTAATTGTAGCCTTGTTGTGAGGTAATCAATTTAGGCTAAACTCTTTGTAAATAATATTTTATTTAAATAATACCCCCTCCCCCCTCCTCCCTCCTCAAAATCACACACAGATAATAATGGTGAAGCTGCTCTCTCTTACATAATTTGTTAAAAAAGATAAATCAGCTACATCAAAAACAAAATTGTATTGATATAATAATGATTTTAGAAATGTCTAAACTTAAATCTAAAAGAGATCAAATACATTGAGTAATCCTCTGGATCCATATAGTGGTTGTAGGTAAAAGTCTTTGATCATAAAAGTTTTTGTTTTGGCAAATAAATAATAAAAATACCATAAATCCACATAAAATAACTTGCATATTATGTACTGCTGTAATATGTCATGCGGCGCCGCGTTATCGACCAGGCAGAACAATCCTTCCATCCACCATAGATAATTTCTCAAATTGCTTATCTAATCTGTCTCAGCTGCTGCCTGAACCCAAACAAACAGATGAACTAGAAGAACTAACTAGCACTATGAGCACCATTCTCTCTAGAACATTGGATGTTGTTGCACCCGTTAGATTAAAAAAGGTCAGAGAGAAAATTAAAGCACCATGGTACAATAATACTACGCATGTTCTAAAGAGAGAAACCCGTAATTTAGAGCGTAAATGGAAACAAACTAATTTAGAGGTCTTTAGAATCGCGTGGAAAGACAGTATGTCACGTTATAAAAAGGCCCTAAAAGCGGCCAGGGCTGAGCACCTCCGCAAACTAATAGAAAACAACCAAAACAATCCTAGGTTTTTATTTAACACCGTGGCTAGACTAACAAATAAACAGACGTCACCCGAACAAAATATCCCGTTACAGTTTAGTAGTAATGATTTCATGAACTTCTTCACTGAGAAAATAGAAAACATCAGAACCACAATTGTAAACGTTCAATCCTCAATCGCGCCTTATAATTCAGCCTCAATTATCCCCCCGCAAGAACAATTACAGTGCTTTACAACTATAGAACAAAAAGAGTTAAATAAACTTATCACTTCATCTAAAACAACAACATGTTTATTAGATCCTATACCAACTAAACTACTGAAGGAAGTGTTACCTGTAGTGGAAGAGCCTCTCCTCAATATTATTAACTCGTCTTTATCTTTAGGTCATGTTCCAAGAACATTTAAACTGGCAGTTATAAAACCTCTCATTAAGAAACCACAATTAGATCATAATAATCTAGCAAATTATAGACCCATTTCAAATCTACCTTTTATGTCTAAAATACTAGAAAAAGTTGTGTCCACTCAACTGGACTCTTTCTTGCAAGAAAATGATATCTATGAAAAGTTTCAGTCAGGATTCAGACCGCATCATAGCACTGAAACTGCGCTCGTTAAAATCACAAATGATTTACTCTTAGCTTCTGACCAAGGCTGCATCTCAATACTAGTTTTACTTGATCTAAGTGCTGCGTTCGATACTATAGATCATACAATACTCTTAGATCGACTACAAAATTATACTGGTGTTCAAGGACAAGCATTAAGCTGGTTTAGATCATACTTATCAGACCGCTACCATTTTGTCTATTTAAATGGAGAAAAATCGATCATAATTCCAGTAAACTATGGAGTGCCGCAGGGATCTGTGTTGGGCCCTCTGTTATTCTCAATATATATGATACCACTTGGAAATATTATAAGGAAACATGGAATTAGTTTCCATTGTTATGCTGATGACACTCAAATATATATTTCATCATTCGGATGAAAACGCTAAATTATCCAAATTGACAGAGTGTGTTAAAGATATAAAAGATTAGATGACGCGTAATTTTCTTTTATTAAATCCAGACAAGACAGAGGTAATACTTATCGGTTAAAAAAAACGCCCACAGAACCTCTCACAATACAACTTTGACATCGTAGGATGTCCTGTTACTTTATCCTCTACAGTAAAAGACCTGGGTGTTATACTCGATTGTAACCTGTCTTTTGAAAATCATATTTCGTATGTTACAAAAACAGCCTTTTTCCACCTCAGAAACATTGCTAAGCTACGTAATATGCTATCAGTTTCTGATGCAGAAATGTTAGTTCATGCATTCATGACCTCGAGACTAGATTACTGTAATGCTTTATTAGCCGGTTGTCCTGCATCCTCAATAAACAAGCTACAGTTAGTCCAAAATTCCGCTGCTAGAGTTCTTACTAGATCAAGAAAATATGATCATATAACACCGATTTTATCATCACTACATTGGCTACCTATAAAGTTCCGTATTAATTATAAGGTATTGCTACTGACTTATAAAGCCCTAAACGGCTTAGCTCCAGTCTATTTAACGGATCTTCTATCACCCTATAATCCATCATGCTCTTTAAGATCAATAAATTCAAGGCTTTTGGTCATACCTAGGATATCCAGATCAACCAAAGGAGGGAGAGCATTTTCACATTTGGCTCCAAAACTCTGGAATAGCCTTCCTGATACTGTTCGTTGCTCGGACTCACTCTCCCAGTTTAAAACTAGATTAAAGACGAAAAACATCTTTTCAGCCAGGCATTCATATAATATTGTTAATCTCACAGTTTCAAACTACAATCCGGCCTCTAGTTCATAAATGCCAGAGGAGAACTGGCCCCCGACTGAGCCTGGGTTCTCCCAAGGTTTTTTTTTTCTCCATTAGGTCACCTGATGGAGTTTTAGGACACCATTAGGTCACTTGATGGAGTTTTTCGGTTCCTTGCCACTGTTGCCTTTGGCTTGCTCAGTTGGGGATATTTTGGGGATATTTAATTTTATTCTATCAATCAATAAATTCCACTAGAAACAAACTTTGTTGTATTATTTTATTTTAATACTGTGAAGCTGCTTTGATACAATCTGTATTGTGAAAAGCGCTATACAAATATTCTTGATTTGATTTGATTTGATAAAAGACTGAGTGGCAGCATTTGTTTGAAAAACACATCTAAAAAGGGAAAGAGCTTTACGATTGACTGCACAATTAGATTTGACTACAAATCTGAAGTATATTTTTTACAGAATGGCGAAAGCTACGCAAATGGATCACTGCAATTCATAGAAACAACTGAATTCCAGGCAGTGAAAGGTGGATTTGCAGTTATCATTTTGAAACAATATGGGTATTTAGGGGTAAATTCATACCCTACAGTATATATTGTATTCAATTAAATATTGACATCGTATAATTCTGCATAATTGGATGTTTTAAATAAACACTGACAAAAAACTATACATGTTTTAAGGCTAATCTGAATCTAAATTTTTAAACTTAAAATTACTTAAAATTTTAAAATTACTGTAACCATGCCTCATTTGTATATCCTTTTCCCACATAAATTTGAAATATTCCAAATGACCCCCCAGCAGGAGTTTATTGCGATCATTATGTTGTTGCGTATCATCAACCTTTTGTTACTTGGCACTTTACAGTCACAATGACACTGTATGATTGATGTATCGGTTTCATTTCAGATTTTTCCTCTTATTCAACTTGTTGACAAATTTAAATATCTAACATTCTGATTAAATATTTGTAAATAAATGTATTTTGTTCTTCAAATACAATGACATTCACAAACTGACAGTTTGCCACCCTTATTTTTATTGATAGTAAAAAAAAAAATGACAGAAAGATAGAGAAGAGTTTGTTCTGTAAAGGCCATCCGTGGAACAGAAATGGCAAGCTTGGATGTGATGCGTGTGGTAGTATAGGAAGATTAGGATTACACCATCATATGGGATCAAGGTTGGCCAAAGAATGGTTGGACTTTCAAATATGCAGTAGTGGAGACACAAGGGAGGCACAAATGGCATCACTTTGGAAGAAAATCTGGCAACATAAAGGAAGCCATGGACATAAGACTGCTGATGACATCATGAGAAAAGCAAAGGAGGGTTACTTAGAGTCCAGTGTTCAAAGACAGAATGCACATTTGGAAGAGAACACAAACAAAATTTTCAGAACAGCATATGATTTGCAAAAACCAGCAGCCCTTTAGCCTAATGGAGGACTTCGTTGATCTCCAGGAAGCCAATGGTATTACATTGGGAGGTGTGCTTCAGTCCAGAAAAAGCTGTGGGGACATATGTGAGTTTATCGGAGAAGAAATGAGAAAAAAAAACTGGTGACACACATAACTGAAAATGATTCAAAAATGGGAGTGCTTATTGATGAGTCAACTACAGCAAGCCATCTGACTGTGTTAATTGTCTGTCTTAGATGTGCGATTGGCTCAAACCCACCCACAACTGTAATATTTGAATTACTTGCTTTAACCTCAACAACAGCAAAGTCCATTACAAGTTCACTTTCGCAGTGTCTGCAACAGCACTTTCCAGAGGAGTTTCTCAAACGCAACTGGATCTCTTTCACCTCAGATGGTGCATCAAATATGATAGGCCGTGTATCTGGAGTCTCTACCCAGCTGAAACACCTTTACCCTAATCTTATTGTGTGGCACTGTTGTAACCACAGGTTGGAACTTGCAGTTGGCGATACCATCAAGGAAAATGGGGAAATCAACCACTTCCAAGCATTTATGGATAAGTTGTATTCCCTCTATCATGCATCTCCCAAAAATGAGCGAGAGCTACATCACAATGCAGAAGAACTCTCTGTCATCTTTCTCACCATTGGTAGAGTTCTTGGGGTCAGATGGGTAGCCTCAAGTGAACGCACTCTCAGAGCAGTGTGGCAGCTGTTTCCTGCCTTGCATGAGCACTTTCAGAGAGCAGCCCAAGATCCTCGCAGAGATGTGAACAAAACATGTACAAAGGACTTGCAGCTAGACTTACTGCAACAGCCTTTGTCAGGAACCTTGGAGTAATGAGAGATGCTCTAATAGAGTTATCAGAGCTGTCACTCATGTTGCAGAGTAACACCATCACTCTTCCTCTGGCTCACTCATTGGTCTGTCAGAAGGTGAAGGTGTTTGAACCACGTGCTAAGGGAAGACAGGGAGAGTTTGCAAGAACTGCTTCAGAAGCTGCAGAGAAGGCAGAGTTCCATGGTGTGGCACTCCATCCAGGGAGAATGGTAGATGTTGCCATAAATGCTCAAAAGTTTTACGACAGTCTGGCATCTTCTCTTAGGAAAAGACTAATGACAACATCAGCCTCTAAAATGCCACATGGTGGGTCTTCTACTCATATCTCTGAATATGATGACATATTGTCATCCTGCAGGACCATCTACCCAAGATACTGGCCTGGGGCCGTATTCACAAAGAATTTTAAGGCTAAAAGTAGCTCCTAACTGGCGAATTTAGGAGCAACTCCTAAAAATAATGGGCGTGTCACTCGTAACTTTAGGACTCTTAATTTTTTTGACTAAGAGTAATTCACAAAGCATTTTAGCCCTAAAAGTAGCACCTAAGCCTGGGACAGCTTAAAAGAAGTCGAGAGGACTCCTAACTCACTAAGACCTATTCACAAACCGCTTTTTGTGGCATTTCACGTTTGAAATGCGTATGCGGCGGCTACAGGAGCTTCCAATCGCGAGGGAACAATTTTGCAGTGTAGGCATAACTAGGGATGCAATAACGCCACCAGCAACAACCAAAACTAGGCTACTCATTGCATGTAAACTAATTGTAAGTTAACGTTTCATTGTGAATCAAATTAAAATGTTCTTCTCTTTGCAAACGTAGGCAGAGGCATATAGTGACAGATTAATTCAATAATGTTGCAAAGATATTGCATCAATCCATATGTTTCATTAGGCTACTAGGCTATTTGTTTTGCCTTACTCTTTATTCATTTAGGCTATTTATTCAGTTATTCATCATCTACCATCCTTCGCACTACTTGTGTAGCGCACGCATTCTCAGACCTGTCACCTGTCACTCATCATCGTAGGGGAGGTGTTTGGGATCATTCCCGCGTTACAATCATCAGCCAATCAAGGTGGTCACTTCAGTCAAGCTCGTGCATGAGTAATGACGTCATCCATAGCAACGAAGACTCACTCTTAGTTTAGGAGTTGTCATTTTTCTTTACTAAGAGTAGGTCTGAAAGGCGTTGTGAATAACTTTTAAGAGAAAACTCCTAGCTAAAATCTTTAAGTGCGATTCAGGAGTACTCCTAGTGGTAAGATAAAATGCTTTGTGAATACGGCCCCTGATGATTACGATATTCTGTATGGTGAAGCAGAGGTGGTTTCGATGTGCAAGAGGTTGCGCAATTAATTAATTGACCTGCAATTAATGGTTTCAGGGAGTACAAGGAGAGTGGTGGAAAAGCAGTCCCAGAGGATTTGAAGCCACTTGTCACTGCACTGGAATCAGTTGCTGTGTCCACTGCAGAATGTGAGAGAAGATTTAGTTCTATGAACACCATCCTTACTCCACTTAGGAGCTCTCTTGGGATTGGTAGACTGAGCAGCATCCTTTTCCTGAGCCGCAATGGGACACCATTGGCACAGTTTGAGCCCATGAGCTATGTGAAGTTGTGGCTGCTGAGAGGACGATGGAGTGCTGACCACTTAGCCTGTAGGAAGAGAGAGAAGGGGAACGTGAAGGAGGAAAAGGCCATCTGGTCACTCTTTTAATTGGTAATTCTAAGTAAACCGTCTTTTTTTAACAAAGTAAATGGAAAGTAAAATGTGAATTTAAATAGCATATGTCTTTCTGTTATTCTTTAGATAGCTGGTTGCTGTAGCCTGTGGTGGTGACAACCTGCTTGGATGAAAGAGAACTTGGGGCTGTTCTCAATGTTCATATTGGACAGATTCCTCAAATTGTTATTTCAGAGATTTCCTTTTTGTGGACATTTTAAGCTTTTGTTCTATTACCCTGTCACATACTCTTAAATTAGATGCATGTTGCATCATTCATCTTCTGTAGTTTGCAATATCTAGTGTTGCTTGCAATGTTGAATAGTTTCAATACACTGAGAACTTCTTGTCTCATTCCCTCTGCCTTACAACTGGATTCACCTTTGCATGTTTAATAATATTAACATATCATTTTACCATATTATAAATATCTACGTTCGAGCAGATATCCACAACCACCGTATTTAACAGTAAACACTGGTCTAAACATTATAATAGCAACAATAGCACAACAATAACTAGTAGCTACAATGTAGTTTATGCAACAATAACATGCTACTAGAGTGTCTTACCTTAAAAATCGTTCTCATAAATACTCAAATCGTGTTCTTCTAATTCTTCTGAGGTAAATCCAAGGTAAACAGCACAGCACATTGAGCACAAACACAGTCTTCCAAACTCGAGGAAAAACAGGGATACGGTACTTGTTTTTGAGGTAATGAGTCCATTAACAGCTCTGCATTCCTCCACGTGGATCATTTGCATGTCAATCTCTCGTGCGCGCGTGGGCGTGGTCACATTAGAGTTAATTAGCTCGGACTGGAGAAACTGTACATGTCGTTGCTTTCATATGGATTACTTAAACAGAGAATATTTGTTTTTTATATGGTTTACATCATTTTAAAAATGGAGACTTCAAGCTTTGTAAAGACACATGTTTCATGCCACAGTGACAAGCATTCGCGAAGTTACATATCATTTTCTGTCGCATTTCAGAATGAACTTCACTTTGAGAGAGACGGGACAACGCATCATGTTTATTTATATTTTAATTTACGAAAAACACAATGTTTTGTTTTTATTATTTGCAATAGCCGACCCCAGGGGGTTAAATGAAACATAAAATAAATAATTTATATAATTTAGTTATTATAGATTATAAAGGTTTTTAAACATCTGAAAGGTCATCTAAAGCCAGATGACCTCTATTTTTTTTTTTTCAAAATAGAGTCTGCCCAGTGAATTTTGCCTATTTCCACCACTGTATGTGTATATATATATATATATATATATACATATATTAGTTTCTACCTAAGTACCTGCATGTCTGAATGGGCTAAAGGCTGGGATTTAGTGAGTTTGAAGTGAAAGTATTTGAGAGAGCAATATTATTATCTAATTTTTGACAGAGGTGGCTTTTAGAAGCTTTTGCATTGGAGGTCTTCATGTAAATTCACAGGTTCACACTTACATATAATTAGATGAAGTAAAGCTTTAAGCATATTTGGCGTGCTGTCCGGGGGGAGGACTCCGAGTTCGGATTTTGGCCCCAACCCAAAGAACTCCCCCGAGTATAGAAGTGATTAGAACTAGAAGTGTGGAGAAGGGATGGTGATAAACTGTCAATGAACGAAGGTAGGTCTGCTGTATAACCTCTTATCGCTGATTAACTGAATGCTCACCACCCGTGTTAATTATGTTGATTATCTGAACGTGCTCCTCCCGAACTTTGTTAATAAAACATCATGTATGACATTCTTGCTCACGTTCATGTCACTTGCATGTCACTTGCACTTCAAAAAATATATACAGTCCGCGTGAAACATGCTTAAACATTTTTTTTACAAGTTCTTAGTAATTAAAGTGTTTAGAAACCAAGTATTTGCATTTCTTTTTAGTTTTTGTAAATAATGATCTCATTTTTTGTTCTATAATTTCTGAGTTGCCTTCTTAAATCTAGTTAACAGAATTATTTTTCCTGTAAATCACATAAAACTGATACAAATGTTTTAAAAATATCATTTACTAAAGCATACTGTATCAGTGATTCATATTTCAGCCACAGAAATAAGATATTTTATTTTAAATTTAATACAGTGATTGCTTTTATTGGTCGCACCACATGATGAGTGGTCGCTCCAAATGACATGAAGACCTTATATGGTTAAAAATCGATTTAAAGAGATCAATGAACAATACATTTTATACAAAAAAATTGATTTAAACCAGATTTTATACAAATTTCACAGAATTTTCCTGAACATAAACATTTTATAAACATTTTTTTTATATATATATAAAAATCACATCACAAACACAAGTGCACCATTTAATTTAACTTGACTTAGAATTTCTTTCTAACAAATAATAATGTTATAGATATTAATTATTTCATAAAAGTATTGTATACAGATAACATTTGGGGTCAATAGTTTTTTTTAAAGCAATTGATACTTTTATTAATCAAGGACACATTCAGTTGATAAAAAGTGACAGTAAAGATATTTAGGCTATAATGTTACGAAAGATTCTTTTTCAAATAAATGCTGTTTTTTTAAACTTTCTATTCATCAAATAATCCTGACATATAAAATGTATCACAGTTTCCACAAAAATATGAACATTGATAATAATCAGAAATGTTTCTTGAGCAGCAAATCATTAGTGACCCTGGATCACAAAACCAGTCCCAAGTTGCACAGGGTATTTGTGGCAATAGCCAACAATACATTGTATGGGTCAAAATGATCGATTTTTCTTTTATTCCAAAAATCATTAGGATATTAAATAAAAATCATGTTTCATATTTTGTAAATGTCCTACCGTAAATATATAAAACATTTATTTTTGTGAGTGAATATAGCAATAATCGCAAACATAAATGTTTTTCTCAATGTTTCGATTTTTTTTGCACCAGATTCCAGATTTTCAGTTGTATCGGCCATTGTTCTATCTTAACAAATCATACATCAATGGAAAGCTTATTTATTCAGCTTTCATATGATGTATAAATCTCAATTTAAAAAAATTGACCCTTGTGACATTGACCCATTGAGTGGTTTTGTGGTCCAGGGTTACATATTAGAATGATTTCTGAAGGATCATGTGACACTGAAGACTGGATTAACGATGCTGAAAATTCAGCTTTGATCACAAGAATAAATTACACTTTACTATATATTCACATAGAAAACAGATATTTTAAACTGTAATAATATTTCACTCTTCTCCTATCAAGGTACTCCGCTCTTGCTGCAGTGTCAGAATTTTTTCGCTTGGCAGTGGCATCTGGTAAAATAGATTAAAATAGTTTTAAATAAATAAATAGTCAATAATAAATACACTACTAATAAATGCATTATTACTAAACTGAAATTACATGCTCTAATTTTTTTTTGTTGCATTTTTCTCATATTGTACAAAGAGTAAACATAAACTGTCTGAAATATATAAAAAAATATCCCAAATTGTATAAAAATCTATTCCAGATGATACTAAAGTAAAATACTTTTTGTATATAAACCATCAATTGAATATAAAAACATAAAACTGCCAATCTAGGACATATATCTATCATGGAAAACAGTCTGCAGTGGTCGCACCACATAATATTTGGTCGCACCACATGATATTTTCAAATTCAGTCAAAATTTAAAGGCACAGAATTGGCCACCTAAACAAAACAAGCTAGCTTCCTAAAAAAGTTCACGATGAAGTTTATAATAAAAATATATATTTGTAGAAATACATTTTTTGAGGTCATACCATATGACATCCAAATGTGGCAACTACATACCAACCATTACAAAGGTTTATTACAAAGGCTGCTTGTTGCTTCCATGGGTCCTTGGTAAATTGGTTTATGATATAACTTCCTGTGTTTGAATAGTTTTCAACATAAAAGTCCCAAAATGGTAGTTCCTTGATGGTCACACCACATGATATTTCATAAAATGGACATCATCGGACAAAGTTTGTTTGTATATTATGATGGAAATATAAATACAAATGCTTTGAATTTTTTTAAAGTATTACAAAACATTTTGGAAATCATGCCAAATAGTGCAGAAAATAAATTTGAATAAATTTAGAGTAATTTCAAAGACATTTTCAAAACAGAAGTTATGGCCAGACGGTCGCACCACATGATGTTTTGACACTTTAAATAACAAAAAATAAAAAAATAAATAAGTAAAGGTTTTTGAAAAGTTAAAGTGAGTACATACATGGGAGAGGTACTACAAATATACAGTATCTTTTTATGCATTTAAACCCGTTTTTTCATGAAAAAATGCAAACGGACAGAAAATTTAGGCATCACGTCATTGACCCAATTACTGATGGTGCTCGTTATCATCTTGCTCCATGTAGTTACAGTGTAACATCTACAGGCTGTAATTTAAAGTGGTGCTTGTTTCATGTATTTACAGGGTAAGGACAATAAATATGCAACACTTATTATTCTTTTAAACAAACAATTTTTAATCAACATTTAATTTAAAATTAAAGTCCTGACAAGAAAGTAGCACATTATATTCATTTTTTGCTCTTGCTTGCCTTTAAATGGGGGTAGATTTCCTGTAACGTGACTTATTGGAAACCGCAGTTATTGCAGAAAGTGATCTGGTTTGACCGGTTGTGTGAAAGTAAATTCTTCTAATTTTTCAAAACGTGGTTGGTCCCACCCACATCCAAAACACGCCAATGAAAATCCTCCAAATAAGCTTTATGATTGAATCAGAGATAAACGTTATGGAGGGTGGGGCCAGAGAACCACTGATAAATGTGGCAGTATTTACTTGACATCTCATTAAACCTGACAGTTGAGGAAACAGCAGTAATATCACAGACCAGAAGATAAGGATGAAGATTAACACAGCTTTGTGTATTGCCGGAACCATACTTCTCAACATAGCAGGTAAAATCTACAACATGAAAAAACTTAGATATAAGTTTAATAAAGCGTTTAATTAAATTGTTTAATAACTGACAAGCAATTGAGTTCCTAAAAACCTTTGTGAGCACATACACATAGACTTGACTGAATTGATGTTTCTCATGATAAATCTAAAACCTTTGGATCTAAAGACTTGTGGTTAAATGCTTGTAATTGCGTTTGTAGTTATCTTTTAGAAGCTAAAATATATTTTTTATTTATTTAATATTATAATTTTGGTCTCTTTATAAATCCCATACTTTTAAAATAGTGATAATAACAATAAAAATGAATAGTGTCCAAACGTTTGACCGTCTATTATATTACTATTTTTCAATTGTAAGTGTACTGTATATTATAATAATTGAAATATTTTTAAATTTCAATAATAAATATTATATTTAAAATTACAACTAGCTAACAGTTTATAACTAGATTATTTTTTCATAGACTGATTTAAATTGTTATATGTCTAAAATCAAGTCAAGTCACATTTAAAAAAAAAAAAGTTTTTAAAACATATTTATTTTAGGGTGACCATATTTTAGTTTTCAGAAAAGAGGACAGGGACGTGATTAAGGGGTAGGGGCGTGGTTGGGGATGAATGCCTCAAAAAATACTTGACAAAAAAAAGCCGGTTTCATGTTTTGCGTGCAAAGGCAAGCGCCAGTCAATTAGTACACGATTAATGGTCCCATGAAAAACATTGAAAAACAGACATTTTCATGAATCTATAATCTATATTTTTGTCTTGTTTCCAGTCCAAATATCTTAAAATTCTTAAATAAAGAAGCATTTACCAAGAATCATATGTAAAATGACATAAGAAATTCTATCTTGTTTTCTGATTTTAAAAAAATCTAAATTAAGTGTGTTTTTGCTTAAATCTAGCAAAATGATCTGCCAATGGGGTAAGAAAAATAATATTGTAACTTAACTAAACTTCATTTAATGTTTTTTTATTTTTATTTTTTTAGAAAACAAGATATCATTTCTTATGTCATTTTACTTATCTAGTAAATGCTTCGTGATTTAAGAATTTTTTGATATTTGGACTGGGAAACAAGACAAAAATACTAATTAAGAAAAGCATTTTTTTGCAGTGTAGTCTTTTATACATTGAAACTTCAGTATCTGTCAAAAACGGACAACTTGTAATGCAGAAGGATTTTCTGTATATGAGACGCAGTTCTATTACGTAGCAGAAACACTGGCAGTGTGAAAGCATAATGTAAGCCTGCTGCTAATTCACATACACACTGCATGTAAAACTGGCCTAATTTAGTTAAGGATTGTTACTTTATTCATGTCATTACTATGAAATAATTTAACTAAAATTAAATAAATACCATTATTCAGGTGAAGGTTTTATCTTGTTTTCATGCCAATGGTACGTGCCAGCACTGATGTAAGAGTTTAACAGTAACACTTTATCAGCTTTGTACAAACGACTGTCTACTTTTTGTCTACTTGTCTTTGTCTACACACACAGGTTCCCTCTGCCAGTTAGATGGTAAGTTGTCATAATGACCATAAAACTCTTGTTCCATGCAGAATGTTTCTTCTATGTCTGTGAGGCATTTTAAGGAATTCTCATATTACTTTTTCTCTCATTAGTATGTGGTCAAGCCCCCCTAAACAACAAGATTGTTGGAGGGGGGGATGCAAAGGAAGGGTCTTGGCCGTGGCAAGTCAGCATTCGTCTCGGGGAAAGTGGTTTATGTGGTGGGAGTCTAATCAATAAAGACTGGGTTTTATCTGCAGCTCACTGCTTCCAAACGTATGTTGGCATCTTAAATTAAGCTTAAAGGGATAGTTCACCCAAAAAATGAAAATTATCCCATGATTTACTCACCCTCAAGTCATCCTAGGTGTATATGACATTCTTCTTTCAGACGAATACAATCGGAGTTATATCTAAAAAAAAAAATCCTGGCTCTTCCAAACTTCATAATGGCAGTGAATGGTTTTTTGCTATTTTGAAGTGCATCCATCCATCATAAAAGTGCATCTATCCATCATAAAGTGCTCCACACAGCTCCAGGGGGTTTATAAAGGCCTTCTGAAGCGAAGCGATGTTTGTGTAAGAAAAATATCCATATTTAAAAGTTTCTTAAGTAAAATAACTAGCTTCCGGTCAAACGAATATACTGGGCCCTATCATACACCCGGCGCAATGCAGCGCCATGTGCGACGCAAGTGTTTTTTGCTAGTTTCAGCCCGACGTAGTCCGACGGCCATTCACTGCCATTATAAAGCTTGGAAGAGCCAGGACATTTTTTAATATAACTCCAATTGTATTCGTCTGAAAGAAGAATGTAATTTTCATTTTTGTGTGAACTATCACACTAAGATACAATTGTAAATTGATAATTGTGGGATTAAAGTAGACTTTCTCTATTTACAGCTACGGTGCGTCTGACACTGTGATGTACTTCGGGCGTTGGAGCCAATCGGGCTCAAACCCTAATGAGACATCCAGGACAGCGAGTCGAGTTATCAAGCATCCTGACTATGACAATCCCAAGTTATCTAACGACTTAGCACTGGTCCAGCTCTCTTCTTCTGTGAATTTCACTGATTACATTAAGCCAGTCTGTCTGGCGGCTGCTGGTAGTGTATTTCCTGGAGGTACAGAGAGCTGGGTGACTGGATGGGGAACGCTACAGCCTGGAGGTGAGTGAATATTTGTTTGTCAATTAACTGAACAAAATAATACTGTAACACTTTTTACCTAGCAATTTACCTAGAAATGTTTTTTAAAAGCTGTCAAAACATATCCTCTGATCTGTGTCAAAGGCCAGGTTTCTGACATACTGCAGGAGATTATGTTACCAATTGTCAACAACAGTGCCTGTGATAATGCTTATGGAGGGGGCATCACAAGCGAAATGATTTGTGCTGGATTTTTAAATGTGGCAGGGAAAAGTTCATGTCAGGTAAGACATCAGTCATTCATTTTAATCTAAAGCAATTTACAAAACTACTGTCCAGTTTTCGGTCACCTGCACACTTCACACTGCCACCCTAGTTGCTCAGTTAAACTCTTAAAGTCTTTACTCCACTGATCATGAACTCATACACTACAACTGCTTTCTACACCTGATCTGCAGAGAAAAGCATGCAGTCCCAGACTATTATAAGGGATAGTTCACCCAAAACCTTCTAGAACCGTCTGAAACAATTTGCAGCTCGAGTCAGCACAGATCTACAAGTTACACGATCAAAACTCACTTTCTGACGTGCCCGACAGTCACTCTGACTCTAAATGAGTAAAAAAAAAACGGCGTATATGATCCTATGATGCTGTTTTTTGCCAACTCATTTAGTGCTCCAGTTACTCCAACTGTCCATTGAACTGAGAACAGTACGGATAAAGGCGGCAAAATGTATGTTTCTGATATATTTTGCTGAAAAGCATAAAGAATAACAAATAAAACATTGGAAATATAACAGGTATCTGATGGCAGTAGTTCTCGAGTCAACAGAAGTTCACTGATAATGGTTTCTCGTAGTTCTCATGTAAAAACTAATTTGATTAAGTTGATTTATTCACTTTATTTGCTTTTAAATATCCGCATTTCACATCATTATTGGGTGCTTTAATAATCGGTTATTTTAACTTGTTGATGATTTGACTTGATTGAAATGAACTGTTTCGCTTTATAAGACCTCACATAGTCAGGAGCCACGGGTATTAATTTTATGTTGCCTGTATATGCTTTTTTGATTCTGAAAATGATGGTAACTGTGGATTTGCATAAATAAATAAATAGAGAGACATACTGCCAAATAGACAACTGAAACATACTTTAGGCCATGTGTCCATCAAAGCATTTCTTAGTCTTCTGAAAATGCCCAGCTTGATGTGCTTAAGAGCGCTTTGAAGGCACAATCCACAGAAGTAATGTGCTACTTCGTATCTTATTTCACAGATAATTAATTTTAGGAACAATTACTGACCTGCAATATTAACTTCACCTCCATTATTATTTATAGTCGACAAGGATGTGACAGTTGGCCAATGTGGTCTTTGTCCTCACCCATCCTCCACTGTGATTGGATGGCAGAGTAAAAACTGACAGTGACTAGTGCTGCGTTTTACCCATAGACTGTTTAAAAAAAAGATGGACTATGCATCTCACTGTAGGAAAATAAAGCCAAAATGTCCCTGAAATGGCCGCTGTCATATTGTGCTGTTGAGCCAGAATCTGCGCAGTAAAAGCTGCATTATCAAGGTCCCTCCCAAACTCATGTAGACTCAATCACAAGCCTATCACATCCTGTCTATGTTCAATCATATGTGCAGATGTATGCATATCTACCTATGTATGGTAGATACATGTATTTATTGGCTTGTATTGCCTTTTTCTCTTATCACCCTGTGCAACTGTGAAGGGTAAAAAAAAGTTTCTTTACAAATGTATAGCAATAGTCTTCCTTCCAGCTGTTGCACAACTTTGCTCCAAAATATAAATCTAGAGTGGATGGGAAAAAAGCTGCGCAAGTGTACAGCTTTAATTGGCATTGGCTGTACAGCCTGTATATTATCTGGTAAAACATTTATTTAATGTATGTTAGATGTGCAGCAGCAGAATGTCTTACATGGAATGCTCACAGGAATGTGTGTGAATGTATTGGCAGTAGCAAATCACGGTACTCAGTAGCAGCAGTATAGCCGATCTATTCGGAAAGACCAAACACATTAACATTGCCATATCCATTGTATGCCAATATCTATTATCATGCCAATCTCTCTGAGACAGAAATGCCTAGTTCTGGCATGAAATTCTAGAAAGTGCAGGCTGATAGGTCCATAACTCAATTTGGTAGCGAACACAATGTTATCTACATAGCGCAGCTGATTGGTTGCTGTTGCGGTATTATTATGGTAGTATTTGATTTGCTGTTAGCAGTCTTCAGTGCGCTTTCAGAAACCCTCCACCCTCCCCAGCTCCACCTGTATAGTTTTTTTGTTTGGCTCACGTCCCATTCGTTTACATGGAGAGGACAGGGACCTATACTGCAGCCAGCAACCAGGGGGCGATCAAAATGTTTTGGCTTCACTTTTCAGGATGTGTGCGGCACACTTGGTTTTACTCAAAGTCTAACATTTTGGGCTGAAAAAATCTTTGGTGGACACACAGCTGGCATACTTTTACCTTTCGGCTACACTGTTGCATACTTGTGTCTGTAACAGTTGTTCACTGTATATTGTCAGAAATATTAATGCTGAATGTTTGTGAATACAGGGAGACTCTGGAGGTCCAATGGTCAGTAGGAACGGCTCCCGGTGGATTCAGTCCGGCATTGTGAGTTTTGGTGCAAAACGATGTGATGACCCCTTATATCCCAGTGTGCTCGCCAGAGTTTCTCAGTTCCAGAACTGGATCACATCTTACATGGGCAGCAACCCTCCTGGATTTGTTGTGTTCAACTCCAGTGGATTCAGTTCACTCAACCTCCTTTTATTTACCATTTCTCTCACATTCTCCATCATTCCTTTCACATTCTCCCAGTATCTCTCTTCCTAAAGGTAGTTTGCACATTAATTCTAAGGGTTCTTTGATGAAGAGGATCAAAGGGTTCTTTGTGCTGTTCATGCTCTCACACAGAGGTGAAGAGAGCAGTTATACTGTCATTTTTGGTCATTTATTTTTTAATCTTTTCAATAATGTACTATTCTTGAAAAGCTATCCTATTGACATAAACTAATGAAATTCAGCATGCTTGTGTCCTCTGAGATTAAGGATGTTTGCATAACTACTTGAGATCGACTGATCTTGTTTGTTTTATAACAATACTGGTTATTTGTATGTTTATATGTCTGATGACCGATGCATAACTGAAATAGGGTCTGAAGCTCTGCAATGTGATCAGGGATACTGGTAGTGGAAAATGTAATAAATTACCATGTTGTAATCACACTGTCTTAACAGAATAAATACATGGGAAAGGTTCTCTCTCTCTCTTCAAAATTTTTTGTAACATAATAAAAAAAACTTTACAATCACTTTTAATCAATTTACATCCTTGCTGAATGAACTTATTAATGTCCTCAAAAAATATCTTGCTGACTCCATACTTTTCAACAGTAGTGTACACAAATATATTAAGCAGCACAACTGTTCAACATAATAAAAAAAATAAAAAAATCTTGAGCATTAAATCAGCAATATTAGAATTAATTCTGAAGGATCATGTAACACTGAAGACTGGAGTAATGATGCTGAAAATTACAGAAATAAATTACTAATTTTTTAAATATATTAATAGAAAACAGCTATTTTAATTGTAATATTATATCACAAAATATATTTTGTGATACTGTTTTTATTGTATTGTTGATCAAAGCATGAGCAGAGAAAAAATTGAAATTCCTTTAAAAAAAACAAAGAATATATATATATATATATATATATATATATATATATATATATATATATATATATATATATGTATATATATATATATATATATATATATATAAGCCAGTATATCGGTCTAATGGCAGTCTCCAATAATACGGGGAAGGTTGCTGCACGTTACTGTCTTTCCTTTTACGCAACACAACAAGATTAAATGAAATACATGTTCTCATTTCTATTACCTCGTTATTTCATCTGACTCCATAAATGAAAAAGGTTTTAATGATATCTGAGCACCATTAAAAGTGAGCGAATGTTTGATTATTCTTTTTTACTCTTTAAGTATATTTTACCCATTCCAGATTAGGAAACTATGTCGCTCAGAGGTCCTCACGTCTTCTGTTTAACACGGGTCTCATGTTCACAAGCTCATCAGTTTAGTCATCAAACAGAGGTAATTGCTATATACCTGAGATCAGTCACATTCACGTTTACACAAAGATACTTTGGTATAGCCCCATGGAATTGCATACATTTTAATTTAACTTAACGGTTACTTCAGTAGAGGTATGGACACTATTACAGATATAAGTTGACCAACATTACTTCTCTCATAATACAGTAGCTCTGGATTGGCCATGCCTTGTTTTCCCACTTACACTTATTTAAAGTAACATTAAATTTAAAGGTAAGACACATCCAAATTTAGATTGGTCAAGCATCATTTGCTGTTCAAATATTAGTCGTCACTAATCTGATGCAAAACTTGCGGGAACATAATAATCTGTTTAATCTTCTAGGGAAAACAATTTCAGAGTCAGTCGGAATATATCAAATGTAACAATTTATTATGTCAGGTAAATGTATCATGCCAATCAGTTCAAAGATAATAAATGCAAAACATCAAATGCTCTGGAATAAAGAAAAAGATGCGAACCTGACATTAGAAAAATACATGATGCTGAGAGTTTTGGCTACTCTCAGCATCACAAGCTAATTTGAGTTAAAAATCACGACGAGCCTTCTTTAACATCTCCCAAAATATTCAGACCAAGGCAGAAACCACTTTTCAAATGTAAACATGAGTTCACAGTGGGAATTTGCATTAATCACCATCCAAGACTTACTGGGGACAGAGGTTGATTTACATGGGGGCACACCCACAGCAGTTAACAAGATATCTCTAAACTCTCCACACATTATTACCTTTTGGTTTACTTCTTTGGTTACCTTTGTACCAGTCGCACTGAGACATTTCAAATGATACCAAACGTGTAATACTGTATGATAATTATTTAGATTCTTGGGTGAATTTTAGTGATCTCCGCATAAGAGAGAAGGAATGGGGGAAGAGGGAAAGAGATGTAGATTAGGATGATTCTGAGGTGAGACTTGCGTCTCGTACGGTGCACGAGTGAGTTCAAATGTTAATTTCCTTTGTTCTCTCAGAGAGTCAAGTCAAGTCAAGTCAAGTTTATTTATATAGCGCTTTTCACAATACAGATTGTATCAAAGCAGCTTCACAGTATTAAATTAAAATAATACATCAATGCTTGTTTCTAGTGGAAAACGTCCACGTTTGGTAATGCTGATCAATAGTATTGTTGATTGATTAATTAAATTAAATATCCCCAAATATCCCCAACTGAGCAAGCCAAAGGCAACAGTAGCAAGGAACCGAAAAACTCCATCAGGTGACCTAATGGAGAAAAAAAAAACCTTGGGAGAACCCAGGCTCAGTCGGGGGCCAGTTCTTCTCTGGCGTTTATGAACTAGAGGCAACAAGAGAGTTGCCCTCTCTTCCAGTTTTCCCAGTGTGGGTTTCCAAATTTTCCAAATTTCAAATAAAAATATTGTCATTTAGAGTAGACCATTTCTTTGCAGAAAATGACAACTGGTCAAAATAATGGAAAAAAGAAGCCATGTTTTCAGACCTTGATTAATGTAAACAAGTTTATATTCATTATGTTCATAATAGGGATTTATTTAAATGTAAGATGTTTTACACGGTCTTTGCAGTTTTACAATATCTGATTTTCTTTTGTGTTGGGATTGGGGAGGCAATCAAAGACCTTAAGAAATTACCTTCTTATTCGAAGTGCTTACGCTAATTTTTTCTTATAATTTTGTTTTGAATTTTAATTTTATAGCCTATAGAACAAAAGGAAAGAATTTATAATTACAGCTTTGTACATATTTTTTTCCAGCAAAAACATAATTTATTTATCTTTATAATATTTACTTTCTCCTTCCTTGGAGTAATCAAACATTCCATGACTGGCTGAGAAGGTCAGTGACGGAGGCAGATGGAGACTTGGAAGGGTTGAAGGTAATGTATAGTTCATGCAAGTCTCTGTGCTGTTTAGAAACAGCGATGATGATTTAGAGGAAATTGAATAGTCACAGTCCAAACAATCTATTGTGTTGTCTAAAAACAGCGAAGTATAAGAAACGGGGTGGATTAGGGTGGGAGATGATACCTCTGTATGGAAATCCATCAGCCAGTCTTCAGTTACTAATTCCACCAGTGTACCCTTGGCCACCGATATCACGGGCTCACACCTCTGGTCAGACTCACTGGAGGTTTGCCCCGATCCAGAACGGGGTCTTCAGGGACTCATCGTCCAGGGTGCAGGTGACAGCAAGATAACAAAAATCTTTAACAAAATAAATGATGGCTCTCCTGAGCCAAGACAATCACCTTAACCCTTTCGTCCATTTTGGGCGGTCTGGTCATCTGTCACAGTGTGTTTGCAGGCAAACAGATGAATAAAGTTCCCAACGAAGTTTAATTTCAAGTAGACTCAAAGCCAGGCAAACAGGCAAAACACAACTTAACGTGAACAGCAGGAACTTAAATGCACAATGGTGATGAGATGAATAACCAACAGCTGATTGTTAGTGTCCATGGTTACAGATAGGTGGCAGGACAGTCAAAGGAACACAGGAACTGAAGAATTACAAACTGAAAGTCCAAGGACAAAAGTAAACAGAACAGAATGATGACAGTCTGATTTACCTAAGAACATTGGTCATATATGTTTAACATTAAAAAGGATGGTAGAGAATTAAGGAATTTAGGAACTGGATTGTGTTAAATAGTGTGAAAACACTAATTTTTATTTTATTTTATGACTTTGATTCTTTACTGAACACCATTATTACATAATTTACATTATGACATAAAAGACTTTACACTGTTGTTGGATAGATCAAATTAAAATAGCATGCGTTTTAATGCGTCTGACAGAGTTGGCACAAATTAAGTTATGAAGTGAATAGAAAAAAAAAACATTTTCTGATAAACCTGTTCCCTAACATGGTTCATTAGCCGAGACCTTGATCTACAAATATATCAATTTATAATAATGTATTATTAAATAATAAAAACTAACTTCTAAAATATGTTTTGTCCCTTATCTCAAGATTCATTGATTTAATAGTTTGGGCTCTGTTGTTAATTGTAACCTTTAATATTATAGTAATGTGCAAGGGCTGCCTATAGAGTTTACAGAATTATTTAACCTTAGGAAAATTTTGATCACATCATGTCACGCCGTTGTGATCGCACACAAAGTACACTAAAAACACCTCAAATCAGTGATGATTTTGATCAATTTTTAAGCTATTACTCAATGTGCAGCTGGAACAAGCCCCAAAGATAGCCATATTCAAGTTCAAATTGAAAGCATGTTTACAAGTACATTCACTTATACCTTTATTTATATAGCGCTTTAAACAATACAGATTGTTTCAAAGCAGCTTTACAGTAATAACAGAAAAGTTATGCATTTTGCCTGTTGTTCAGCTGAA
Source organism: Vimba vimba (assembly GCA_022828995.1). Lineage (NCBI taxonomy): Eukaryota > Metazoa > Chordata > Actinopteri > Cypriniformes > Leuciscidae > Vimba > Vimba vimba. The sequence continues at coordinate 24,240,424 of CM040821.1, read as the reverse complement.
GTCAATGTTGATTCAGTTCCATTGCAAAAACCATCAAATATTAAATTTTTTCATTTCATCTATAAGGTAATGCTGCAAAAAATTATATCTCCCAGCTCAGTTCAGTTCTAATACAACAGCATCAGTAGTCAGATCAAAAATATTGTTGAATATTAATTTTTCATCTCTTGCTAAAGATGAATGAAATAATGTAGTGCAATGTTCATTATTTATGTAAAGATTTTGTCCTTTTAATTATAATCTTATATAAAAGACAGTACTCCCAGTATGGGAGTTTATTGAATTTAGAGAAAATCACCCCAGTCTGCAGGACTTGCTGATCAACAGTGAGAGTAAAAGGGACAAAACCACCAACCTCCGTGTCCATCATCCTGCAGATTTCGTCACTTTTCAAGAGAATAAGTTGTTTGTGCTAGTCCTGAAATGGGAAATGTTACAATAACCTGTTAACTGCTGATGTCTTTCTGTGTTTTGTTTTGTTTTGTTTTTATTTTATATCCCTTGATGCTTTTGGTCCAAAATTGTGCTCATTTGGATAAAAACTTAAGAATTATCGCAGATTTACTTCAAATATCTTTAAAATGAATATTTTGTTGTATTTTTACAAAGCCTGTTCTTAAAAATATTCCATAAATCTCTGAATTTTATTATTGACTTAATTTATTCTGAAAATTTGACAAGTTGCCAATGTTTTCTTTTAAATGAGTCAACAAAGTTTTAAGTCCAAAGGCTTCATTAACAATGTATTTCAATTTGGGTATGCCATTTATTGGATTTGGGTTACGGTATTAGTTGTGTTGTTAAAGCTTATTTATAACACTGTTGAACTTAAAGTGTAAGTTGCAGGTTAACCACCACAGCCAATTAATGTGTAAATTAAAGTGCTCTATATGTATATATTTAATTATTTCTGTCTTAAAATGCATTAAAATAACATTTATTGGGGTTTCTTCAAAGGTAGTGTGTTTTTTCAGTAACTGGTGATGACGTCATAAGAGGAACTCGCAACCCATACTCTGCTAGATTCCCACTGTATTGTGGCTATTTGGAGAACGACTGAGAATGTGGGAAACCATCAAATTCTTTATGGACCACAGCCCTACAATTTTTAACCGGTCAGACGTGAGAGAGGGGAGGAAATTGCCAGGACCCATGGCACTCAAAGAGTTATTAATGCTTGGTGTGAGGAGAATGAGTGGAGGGTTGGCCAGGTGTCCTGGTGAGTAGCTACGTTAGAGCTAGTCTAGGCTAGCCTGGTGCAAACTTAACCCGGATAATATAAGGGAACAAGCCAGTCTTTTCAAAAGTTTGCCGTCATGTAGAATAGCAAGGAGGGACAACGACTGAAGACATTATTTACTTACATGGTGTCAGTCGAAATCAGAGATGCACACACTGCACAGGCACCAATCGCTAGTCAAACGTCAATACCCTTCCTCAATCCACGCTATTTCTCACGATTTAATTAGCGATGTTTATTGTCAGAAAAGAAAGAGATATCGATGTCCCCATCACTGTGTGTGGGCTATGCACCCAATTGAATCAGCAGTGGAGAGTATGTGCTGCCGTGAGGTGAACGCGTTTAGTAGTTTAGTGTAACAGCTCGACCTGCGACCGGCTGATCTGACGTGCCTGAACCCGGTGCCTGAACCCGTTTGTTTTGCGAATAGCTTATTCTCATTTCAGGCAGGATCACGGTCCCCTTGAAGTCAACACACACGAGTATGTTTACAGTTGAGTTATTTTATCCATAATTTTTTTTATCAAATAAAACATACAACCACCTTTTCTGTAGTTATGTAAGGCATCTATAGCTGCTAGCGTACGGTAACTCTACTAGTGAGTTCCTCTTATGACGTCACGCCCCCTCTAGTGGAAGGGAGCGGGAGCGGTTAAAACCACTGTTAAAAGTGCCAACTTTTCATATTATATTCAGCATTTTGGTATAAAAAACAATGGTGGGCGGTTTTTATCTTTATGTTTAATAAACACATTGCATTATCTTCGTGAAAAATTTAACCTGCAATTTACACTTTAACAATTCTTTCTCTCTCCTGGTTATTACTTAGGCAGTGTCAAATAAGCCAGAGTCTCAATTGTTTTAATTGTATGCAAAAGAGTGATTCATTAGCTTAAAACAAAGAAAAAAAAGAAAAGAAAATATGAATTTGACTAATAACATTTTTTCAAGGTTTCAATAAATATCGCAGTATCTCGTTACTGCGAATTCTTTTGGCCACGATAACCACGGTGTGAAAAGTCTAATATTGTGACAGCCCTAATTTGCATTGTGCTATTTCAGAGCAAAACAGAAGTTTAACTAATATTCTGATTCAGAGGAAGCAAAAGAATAATGGAATGACTCCTTTAAACTATCGAAATTAGAGGAGTCAGTAGTGTTATGTTTATATGAAGAAAATAGAAAGTCTCAAAGCCTCATCACATTCAGAATTCCACAATTTCATGAGTTTGCAAATGACTTTTCAGGTCTCTTTGATATGTGAAACTCTTCTCGCACTGAAGACATTTGAAAGGCTTCTCTCCAGTGTGAAGCCTCATGTGAGTCTGAAGATTTCCTTTAAGTGTAAAACTCTTTCCACAATGAGGGCAGATGAAAGGCTTCTCTCCAGTGTGAAGTTTAATGTGAGTGTTTAGGCTTCTTTTATGACTGAAACTCTTTCCACATTGAGGACATATAAAACAATACTCTCCTGAGTGAATCCTCATGTGGCATTGAAGGGTTTCTTTACAACTGAATCTCTTTCCACACTGAGCACAAATGCAAGGCTTCTCTCCTGTGTGAATGTTCATGTGAGTATTAAGACTTTCTTTTCGTGAAAAGCTCTTCCAACACACATTGCAGGTGAAAGGGTTTTCTCCAGTATGAATTCTCATGTGTGCATTTAGGTTTCCTTTATGTGTAAAAAACTGTCCACATTGAGTGCAATTGTAAGGCTTCTCTCCAGTGTGAACTCTCATGTGGGCTTTAAGGTTTTGGTTTTGAGTGAAACTCTTTCCACACTGAATGCATGTGTAAGGCTTCTCTCCAGTGTGAACTCTCATGTGGACTTCAAGGTTTTGTTTTGAATTTAAACTCCTTCCACACTGGAAGCAGGTAAAGTAACTGTTAGATTCGGTCTTCTGAGCTCTTTTTCGTGAGGAAGTCATTTCAGTCTTTTTGGATTTTTCTCCAGTCATGAAATCATGATGTTTCTCATTCTGATTTTTCTCTTCCATTTCATTCAGTTCTTCACTCTCCTCTTTTAGTGACATCAGGTCTGAAGTAAAAATAAAATAAAAAATACAAATAAAAGTTAACCCCCCACAGAGCAATAAGAATAGATCTATTATAACATCACTGGACAACATAGACCATGAAATTCTTATGGAGAGCATTAGCATGGTTTAGGTTCTATCTTTCAGAGTGCTAAAACTTTGCTTGCTTAAATGAAGAAATGAAGTGACACAGGGCTCGGTATTAAGTCCTATGCTTTTCTCCTTTTATACTCTTTAACTATAGAGACACATTATCATTAGCTTTCACTGTTTTGGCACAGTTTGGCACAATTTAAGTGATACTTTAAAAAGTGAAGTGGCAATACAACAGTACAATAAACAAGAAGTTTATATGAATAGACTTACATTTTAGACACAATATTGTTAATATTGTTAAAAGAAAATAGTTCCAAACAAAGCCACATCAGAATCGTTGCATAAGGAGCACACAGAGGTGTTTTGTTAATGAATGATCCAGCGTGGTTGAATGAATTGAGTGAGTCAATCATTTAAATGGTTAGTTCACCCAAAAATGAAACAATTGTCATCAATTACTTACCCTTATGTTGTTCAAAACCCATAAGACTTTTGTTGATCTTCAATACACAAATGAAGATATTTTAAATGAAATTTGAGAGATTTCTGTCCCTCTATTGATAGTCTATGCAACTACCATTTTGTCGATTTGAAAAATTCATAACGATTGTAAAACTAATCCATATGAATCGAATGATTTAGTCAAAATTTTCTGAAGAGACTCGATTATATATATATACAGTGAGGAAAATAAGTATTTGAACACCCTGCTATTTTGCAAGTTCTCCCACTTGGAAATCATGGAGGGGTCTGAAATTGTCATTGTAGGTGCATGTCCACTGTGAGAGACATAATCTAAAAAAAAAATCCAGAAATCACAATATATGATTTTTTAACTATTTATTTGTATGATACAGCTGCAAATAAGTATTTGAACACCTGTCTATCAGCTAGAATTCTGACCCTCAAAGACCTGTTAGTCTGCCTTTAAAATGTCCACCTCCACTCCATTTATTATCCTAAATTAGATGCACCTGTTTGAGGTCGTTAGCTGCATAAAGACACCTGTCCACCCCATACAATCAGTAAGAATCCAACTACTAACATGGCCAAGACCAAAGAGCTGTCCAAAGACACTAGAGACAAAATTGTACACCTCCACAAGGCTGGAAAGGGCTACGGGGAAATTGCCAAGCAGCTTGGTGAAAAAAGGTCCACTGTTGGAGCAATCATTAGAAAATGGAAGAAGCTAAACATGACTGTCAATCTCCCTTGGACTGGGGCTCCATGCAAGATCTCACCTCGTGGGGTCTCAATGATCCTAAGAAAGGTGAGAAATCAGCCCAGAACTACACGGGAGGAGCTGGTCAATGACTTGAAAAGAGCTGGGACCACCGTTTCCAAGGTTACTGTTGGTAATACACTAAGACGTCATGGTTTGAAATCATGCATGGCACGGAAGGTTCCCCTGCTTAAACCAGCACATGTCAAGGCCCGTCTTAAGTTTGCCAATGACCATTTGGATGATCCAGAGGAGTCATGGGAGAAAGTCATGTGGTCAGATGAGACCAAAATAGAACTTTTTGGTCATAATTCCACTAAACGTGTTTGGAGGAAGAAGAATGATGAGTACCATCCCTACTGTGAAGCATGGGGGTGGTAGCATCATGCTTTGGGGGTGTTTTTCTGCACATGGGACAGGGCGACTGCACTGTATTAAGGAGAGGATGACCGGGGCCATGTATTGCGAGATTTTGGGGAACAACCTCCTTCCCTCAGTTAGAGCATTGAAGATGGGTCGAGGCTGGGTCTTCCAACATGACAATGACCCGAAGCACACAGCCAGGATAACCAAGGAGTGGCTCTGTAAGAAGCATATCAAGGTTCTGGCGTGGCCTAGCCAGTCTCCAGACCTAAACCCAATAGAGAATCTTTGGAGGGAGCTCAAACTCCGTGTTTCTCAGCGACAGCCCAGAAACCTGACTGATCTAGAGAAGATCTGTGTGGAGGAGTGGGCCAAAATCCCTCCTGCAGTGTGTGCAAACCTGGTGAAAAACTACAGGAAACGTTTGACCTCTGTAATTGCAAACAAAGGCTACTGTACCAAATATTAACATTGATTTTCTCAGGTGTTCAAATACTTATTTGCAGCTGTATCATACAAATAAATAGTTAAAAAATCATACATTGTGATTTCTGGATTTTTTTTTTTAGATTATGTCTCTCACAGTGGACATGCACCTACGATGACAATTTCAGACCCCTCCATGATTTCTAAGTGGGAGAACTTGCAAAATAGCAGGGTGTTCAAATACTTATTTTCCTCACTGTATATATGCCTAAAAGCCTAAAATCAATGTTCATCATATAAAGCATATATATATATATATATATGATGAACATATTGAATTTAAGCTTTTATTCACATATAAACATAGATAAGGACACATAAACAGAAGCTCAACTGAACCTGCTTGACACACGAGAACAAACCTCATTGTTTTCAAGCTCAAACATGCTGCATAGCACATGAGAATGAACCTCATTGGTTCTTGCGGAACCTCAAACGATGCGTAACATGTGAATTAACCTCATTGGTTCTTGCGGAAGCTCAAATGTGCTACGTAACAAGAATAAACCATAGACTGTAAAAAAAGATGGACGACGCCCCTTCGCTCTCTTCCATTGATGAGAACTGAAGCCGCCAGTGTCCCGATATGGCGCTGACATATTGAAACTTGAGTCTGCGCAGTAGCGATCTCGGGACCAGACCTGCACAGTAGTGAGCAGGAAGTAAAGCCGCGAAATCAACGCTCTGCCCTCACTCTCGCAGAATGCACTCAGGGAGAGTGGATTCTGCACACTTTTTTAAAAATTGATTGCAATACGACAAGAGGCTTGATAAAATAAAGTAAATACAATCTCCTCAGTCCTCCGAAGATCCCGAAAAAAATGTCCGTTGGTGCTTCAGTGACTACTTCGCTCAGAGAACCTGTCAATCACAGCTGTCAATCATGACGTTACACCACCGTATCACGTAACTAACTAAAAACCAACTTATTTTTGAAACAGACACTTGAACTTACATCAGCGTGATAAAAACGACAGCAAATGAAAGAAACCACCTTTGGAAAAAAGATATTTGAAGTGTAATTTAATTGTTTAGTTGGTCTCACGTACCGTTAAATAACACGGGGAGGCGGGGCTTATGACCTATACTAGGACCAGTCACCGGGGGGGCGATCGAGATGTTTTGGCTTCACTTTTCAGGGCTTGTGCGGCACGCTTGGAATAAACCTCATTGGTTCTTGCAGAAGCTCAAACGTGCTGCAAAACAAGAATGAACCTCATTGGTTCTTGCTGAAGCTCAAACGTGCTGCGTAACATGAGAATGAACCTCAATAGTTCTCGCACTTCAAGCAAACATGCTTGACCTTCCGTTTACCACAACTGATATGCGAGTTGATGAATTTAGGCTTTTATTCACAAAAAAACATTCAATCATGTAAAATGATTGTGTCTCGTCAGATAATTAATAAACTGCACAATTCATATGGATTAGTTTAAAGATCTCTTTTTGAAGCGTCAAAGTGGTAGTTGCATGGACTGTCAATGGAAGGACAGAAAACTCAGATTAAATAAAAAATATCTTAATGTGTGTTAATGTGTGTTCCGAAGATGAACGAAAGTCTTACAGGTTTGGAACTACATGAGAGTGAGTAATTGAAAATGAAAAAACTATTGAAATTTTTGTGTGAACTTTCCCTTTAATGACCCATTCATAGACAATCTTTCTTTTTTTTCTGAATAAATCAGCTATTTTGAATGAATCAGCTGAATCAATGATTTGATGACTCACTCATTAAGACTATGACTCGCTACCACCTACCAGTGGTTGTAGTTTCATATTTAAAAGTATTGTTTCAGTTTTTCATATAAATATCTATCTTTTTAATTTTTTGTATGTTAACATTAGTGTCTGTGGTGGCAAGTATTTTATGAATGGTAATGAATGATTTTGCAAAGTTATTTGAATCTTCTATACAGTGTTTTATTAATATTAAGCTGATGTGTACATACAAACGTAATGTTGTAGACAACAAAAGTAAAGTTAAACTCACCTGATACTGTTGCATAATCAGGGGTTCTCAAACTTTTTGGGGCCAGGGGAACCCCTTATAGGGTAGAAAACTTTCCCAAGGACCGCCTCATCAATATATTAGTGATTAAACCCAAAGTTAAGCCTGTCACGATTATGAAATTTGGCTGACGATTAATTGTCTAAAAAATAATTGCGGTTATGGCGATTAATTGTCAGTTTTAGGGCTTTGACGATTAATTGTCTGTGTTAGGGCTTTGGCGATTATGCCGATTAATTGTCTGTTTTAGGGCTTTGTGCTTCATTCATTAAATAATTGTGATAAATTTAATCCTTTGTAAGTTATCATTTTGCAGTGTAAGATTACAGTTAACACCTTTAAATATTAAATAAATATATAGCTATGACAATTTGTTTATTAAACTTAGTGAGTGTATAAATCAGCAGCAAAAAGTAATTTTTGAAAACATCTGCACAGTAATTTAATAAAATTTAAACATGTTAATAAAAACAAATGTGCACAAATCATGATAATATGATACGCTTCAAAACAGAGCGGAACAAAGCGCGTATGCGCATCGCGGGTGCAGAATGATGTGCTTAATGCAACATGGAGTCACAGTGCGCAGCGCTGCACAAGTGCACATTTAAAAGTTCACGGCACAAAGCAAAGAAATGTCGAGGGCACAAATCCTAGTGTATATCAGTACAACAGTTTATCCAAATCCACAGCCCTTTATCTACAGATCAAGCATTATAACGTCAATGTCACAATGGAGAAAGTTTTACCGTGTATCCATTTGTAACCGGACGACGTGCGCTGTTTGAATGCTGAACGGAATGATTGACAGCTGCAGACGAGTTTGTGAACTTTAATTTAACAATGTAAATATACTACTGTCCCTCACATTAAGCTATGAAATGGCTTTAGATGACTTTGAATATGTTGCTGGAAAACGTAATTAGTGCTTGTCTATTTATTTTGGTCCATGACTCCCCCTTGTGCCGTAGGCCTATAAAAGAGCGCAATAATCGCGGTTGTCTGAAACAATCGCGGTTAGATCAAATAATCGCGATCAGACGGTTATTTAATTATCGCGACAGGCCTACCCAAAGTTATTGTTAGATGGGAGTAATGAACACAATATGCTTGTTTAATTGGCTCAAATGGCCCCCTTTTGTTTATACTGACTTTCTAATAATACAAGCAGCTCTAGGTCAACCTTAGAGGGCATTTTTAAGGTTGCAGTAAATCAGTTTAAAGGGCAGTAGCATTATATTCAAAATTAATGTAAAATACCAATAGATAAAACTAAAGAGACATTATAAACATGTATTTTAGTTGCCCATGTGTTTATTTTATAGTAGCCTATAAAAGAAATGATAGTTACATTCATTAAGAACAACATTAATTTTAAAGCCTAAACAAATATATTTAAAGCAAAACTGAAACTGCAGTTTGGCTCCGCTTTCTTTCGACACAAATCCAAATGTTTTCATAGTCACATATATTTGGATGCTAAACTATTATTTATTTCGTAAACAAGGCTTTGTACTTCACCTGTGTCCCAATACCCACGTAAAACATCATCCTTCACAATGCGCATTTGCGTTTTGAACAGAACATGAACTGCTTTCTGGAGCGAGTCACAAAAATGAGCCGAAACTATAGCGTACTTGCCTCACAGACACAAGTCAATAAAATCTTTAAGTAGGCCTATCTACTTTAAAGTTTCAAGTCTACTTTTAACATCCTATCCATGTTTAGCTTATTTGATGTTAACACACACTCTTACTCACACACACACACACACAAGTTTATTGTTTTGATTTAGAAAGCTTTTTAGGGTACTTCCTTATTTTCTTAACTTAATGAATGATGTCATAATATTGAATGTCATAACTGGAAATAGGATTTTTTTTCAGGTGCTTTTGAAGGCAGCATTAGTATTTGTCTCATGTGATCTCAACATTTCTGTCCATGTGAGGGACCCGCTCCATGTCAAATAAAACCACTTTAATTAAGCCATTCACGTGACATTCTTCAAAAATATCATTCATTTCTGTAGAGGCATTTTAATAAGGTTCAAATGACTGAGTTCAGCATTGAGAATGAAACCAACCTGTTTGTTCCTCAGTATCTTCAAGTTTCACTATGAGTATTTCTTCAATCTTCATGTCTTCACTCTCCTCTTTAATAAACGCCATCTTTATAATAGTGGGTCACGTGGATCTCGGCTGCTTCACCAGGAGTTTTCCTGTGTGTTTGGACACTCTGTCATGTACAAGATGAGAAAAATTAACAGAAATATAAAAAATCCATACTAAATCTCTGGGTGCGTCTCAATAAGCTCCATAGTTCAGTAGAGAGTAAATGGTCTCTAATTATCATGATTAGAGATCCAACTTAAAGGAGAAGTTCACTTTCAAAAAAACTTTTGCTGATGATTTACTCACCCCCATGTCATCCAAGATGTCCATGTCTTTCTTTCTTCAGTCGCAAAGAAATTAAGGTTTTTGATGAAAACATTCCAGGATTTCCCCCCATGTAATGGATTCTATTGGGACCCAAACGGTAGAAGGTCCAAATGACAGTTTAAGTGCAGCTTCAAAGGGCTTTAAACGATACCAGACGATGAATAAGGGTCTTATCTAGCGAAACGATCGGTCATTTCCAAAATAAATAAAAAAGTTTAAGTTTTATAAGCACAAACGCTCGCCTTGCTCTGTTCTGTGATGCGCGTTCGTGACGTCACGTAATACGCAATTACGTTGAAAAGGTCACGCTTGACGTGTTTACAAATGTGCGGAAGGAGGACCATATACACATTTTCAAATGTATTTGTGTCAGTTTATCGTTTAAAATGCCCATTTCGTGTGCATATCCTGGGTGTTTTAATATTAAAAAGCCAAAAAGAACATTTTCTTCAGGACAGAAATTTTTCAAGCGTGACCTTTTCAACGTAATTGCGTATTACGTGACGTCACGAACGCGCATCACAGAACAGAGCAAGGCGAACATTTGTGCTTATAAAACTTAAACTTTTTTATTTATTTTGGAAATGACCGATCGTTTCGCTAGATAAGACCCTTATTCATCGTCTGGTATCGTTTAAAGCCCTTTGAAGCTGCACTTAAACTGTCATTTGGACCTTCTACCGTTTGGGTCCCAATAGAATCCATTACATGGGGGGAAATCCTGGAATGTTTTCATCAGAAACCTTAATTTCTTTGCGACTGAAGAAAGAAAGACATGGACATCTTGGATGACATGGGGGTGAGTAAATTATCAGCAAAAGTTTTTTTGAAAGTGAACTTCTCCTTTAAGAACACACTGGAATGGTGAATATTATATTATTATTATTATTAGTAGTAGTAGTAGTAGTAGTAGTAGTAGTATGATGTAGTGTAATGCAGACTGAGACCCTATATCACAACTAAAAAGAGGTTTGAGTCCCCTTTAAAGTTCAGGTACAAGTCAATGCACTGACTTTGTTCAATTTGCACACTAAATAAGGGGTCCTAGAGGGAATGAGGTCCACCCATCACAGTTTCACAAAATCCTGCGGGAATACAGCTAGCTCTTCTCAAATGGTAAACATCATCCAGCCCTAAATCTGCTCGATATTAAAGAGTTAAGCCATTATAAACATAATATGATTTTCTGTAAAGCTACTTTGAAATTAAGTCTTTTGTGGGAAGAAAAAATGATTTGACTTGAATGAACCAAGTGCAATATTCCTTTTATATAACAGACACTAAATCTATCATTGTAAATTATAAAGACACATTTTGGTGTTGTTTTAAACTCAGTTCCACTTTCACCGGAGTTCCATTGTTTTTCTTCCACGCTCTCATCACTTGCTAGTGCCCGAATTCGTAAAATGAGACGCATCTTTTCTGTTACTAGTGTTGTGGGGCTTTGCTCACAAAAATTACGTTCATTCATGTTAGATAAAGCAAAACAATTAATTTACATCGTTTGTATAAAAAAAATGTATACCGAATGGCTTAAAACATCATTTTACACAGTTAAAAACACAAACCTTTCTTCTGCGAACTGCAGGAGGGGGAGCGCGGCGCCGCCTTATGACGTCATATCATCATGCCAAAATAAAAGTCCTATTCGCGTATTAAAATGTCAAAGCCAGGGGTGAGGGGTCGGAAACTTTTTTCAATAACAAGCCAGTTTTTTTTCCATTTTTGTTTGATGCTTTCTTTAGTGCCACAGTAAAAAAAATATTATTTTACTTTTATAAAATGAGCAAGGATTAAACATGAGCCAGATTATTCAAAACAAAAAATATGCAACAATAGGTAACATGTTGCAATGTGTTAACTGCAAAATATTTTTTTTTCACTATTTACGATTTACGAATTCAAGCGCACGATTTAATATTTTGTTCCTTCGATTTGCTAAACCATGCAGACGATTTATTAATTTGTTCCCTCGATTTATAAATCGTGCGCACAATATAGCAAATCTAGAGAATGAAATAGAAAATCTTGCTCACGATTTAGCCAACTATTATTTCCCTGCATGTCATGTGAGGGGCTCCGTAGAAATCAGGGTTTGGTTTTGATTTTTAAAATTTCAAACCGAATTTATTAACTATACAATAAAGACAGACACGTCAATGTTTAAGAAAGACTGATAGTGTTAATGTAAGGTTTATTTATTGTTAATGTAGTATTGTGTTAATGTATAGTTGAAACTTTACATTCATGACCCACTTTGGAGTATGGAGTTAACCCTTTAAGCCCTGAAGGCATTTTTAGAGTTGTTTTTTTTTTCTTCTGACTGACATACACAAAAGTATAGACTCACAACTCCAAAACTATAGCAAGAGTAAAAAAGGTAGGTATCGTTTGATAGGAAACTTTTTAACTTTGAGGGTAAAAAATCATTACATTTGGACATTTTCATATATATATATATATATATATGTATATATATATGTATATATATATATATATATATATATTAGTGCTGTCAACGTTAACGCGTTAACGCATGCGATTAATTTTTGTCTGGTTTAACGTGTTAAAATATTTAACGCAATTAACGCAGCATCCGTCTTTTCTGCCATCCGTTGGCTAGCTTACATTATATGATCACGCTCTTATTCATTTTAATGCTTTTAAACATTTCAAGCGCGGCAAGACAAAAGAGAATGCGCTGTCTGTGAATGTCCTTAGCCTATGTGACACACATACACACACACAATGCATAGACAGGGCGCCAGAATCCAGTTCTCTTTCGCGCTTGAACTAACAATAACAATAACAATCCCAAAATGTCAGTTTTGTCGATTATCCTCATAAGAGCAGACTTAAATGATTTATATAAAGTCTAAAATGAACAAAGAGTTGTGAGAGAATGAGGCATAGACAGTATATAAACGGTGAGATCCGCGTGTCTGTCTGCTCTTAAAGGGACAGCAGCAGGCAATAAAGCTTCCTGTCAGTAAAGTTAAAGAACAAAGGGAACAGAGAAAATGACTCACTGCTCTTGACTAAATAACTTTTGTAGCTTTAATAAGGATTAACTATTTAATTTATAGTTTATGCAGTGCAGACTGCATATAACTTTGATAACTTTATTAAATTTCTGTATATTTCCTAACTGTTAAGACAGGAAGGGCACGAGTAAATATGACATTTATTATGGGTTTATGTTAGCATTGTTTTAAGTTCACTTAAATTAAAAACTGTTATATTTTTGAAGCCTAATAAATGTGGAAAAAAAAATCAGTAGCTGTATTAATATGGCCTTCATTCATAAAAAGATGCCATTAAACAAGTATTTAAAATATACTGTTTTTATGTTGTTTCTACATTCATTTGATTAACTGTGAAATTATTACATTATAAAATATATTAAAAACGTACAAAAACATTTCTTTTTTTATTGCGATTAATTGCGATTAATCACAGAAAAAATGTGTGATTAATCTAGTTTAAGTTTTTAATCGATTGACAGCACTAATATATATATATACATTAATTTTACATATATTTCTTATTTGACATGCAAAAACACGCAAAGGAAATATGGAGGACATTTCTTTTTTTGGTGATATTCCCCTACATGTGAGCTGCATCTTAATCAAATGTGGTGATAGCATAAAGTAATCAAAAGTTACAGCATTTGGAACCAAGGTAGCCTTTTTGTTTAGGACTTGACTTCACACAGAACACGTCTAAAAACGAGAGACTATTTAAAGTGGGACTGAAAAATCTGTCCTGTGCAGGTCTCTACCTCAGGGCCTTGTAGACCATAAGTACAGGTTCATGAAACCTGGAGTATGTTGACATCCCACCAGCCTCCAGAAAACACAGATTTACCACCGCACATTCCATTCTTTCCCGGTGAGCCTGAGTTGACTGTCCGCCCTGCACAACCTGACTCGTCCTGTACTGCAGGAGAAATTCGACAGGCGATAATCATTCATGTATCAACACAATAGGAGGAGTGTAAAAACTTTTTTGAAAATGTAAAATGCTGTAGTCAAAGTAACCAGTTATACTTCCATGGTTAGTACAACAAAATATTTATTTCAAATTGCAATAGTAAATATTCCTGTTATTAAATTTTAATATGGATGAAATTAACACACGGTAGACATACAGAACCTGAATTTTTCTTTTTCTTAATGACTGTGCATGGAGTTGCTCAGTTGCAGCAACTTAAGTACAAGCCGAATTAAATAATGATAAACACCTGTGCAGATTAAATGAATTACCATGACAACTAAAGAGTGGTGGGAAAACTGAACAAAGGAAGACAGGAAACCAGTGAAAACAAACAAACAAAAGTCCATGATACTGAAACTAAGAATGAATGTTTGTGACAAACAGTACATTACAGTAATACAGTGGCTAAATTAACGAAAACAGCACAGCAGTATTGACTTTATGAACTTCTTTACTTACAAGATTGATAATATTAGAGAGAAAATTATAACTATGCAACCGTCTACTACAGTATCGCATCATACAGTGTATTGTAGTCTTCCTGAGGAAACGTTTCATTCATTCGTTGCTATAGGAGAGGAAAAATTGTCTAAACTCGTTAAATCATCTAAATCAACATGTATGTTAGACCCTATACCAACTAAGCTATTGAAAGAGATGCTTCCAGAGGTCATAGATCCTCTTCTTAATATCATTAATTCATCTTTGTCAATAGGATATGTACCGAAAACTTTTAAGCTGGCTATTATTAAACCTCTTATTAAAAAAACGCAACTTGATCCTACAGAATTAGTCAATAACAGGCCAATCTTGAATCTACCTTTTCTGTCAAAATTAATAGAAAAGGCAGTATCCTCACAACTATGTTCCTTTTTAGAAAGAATGGTATCTGCAAGGATTTCCAGTCAGGATTATGAACATATCATAGTACTGAGACAGCTCTCATTAGAGTTACAAATGATTTGTGTCACAGTCCAGTGTCGCTTCCAGCCCCAGACCAGAGTCCAGTGTCGCCTCCAGCCCCAGACTAGAATCCAGTGTCGGCTCCAGCCCCAGACCAGAGTCCAGTGTCGCCTCCAGCCCCAGACCAGAGTCCAGTGTCGCCTCCAGCCCCAGACCAGAATTCAGTGTCGGCTTCAGCCCCAGACCAGAGTCCAGTGATGGCCCCAGAACATGAGTCCACTCCAGCCTCTAAATCCGCTTCAGAGGCTGATTGCTGTGTCATCAGTTTTGCTACTTAATGTTTATACTTAATGTGTGCTATTTGAGTTCACAGTGTGACACTTGAGGTAATTTTATTATGTTTGTGTTTTCTGAATGATAACATGGTTAAACCGGTGCAAAATTTGTGCATTTTGTATAGAGTTTTGGAGAAAACATAGAGTAAATATGGAATGTGTGTGAAAACAGATGAAGGGCCCTATCTTACACCCGGCGCAATGCAGTGCCAAGCACGACGGAAGTGTTTATTGCTAGTTTCAGTCTGACGCAGTTATCATTTTCACGTCCTGTGCCACGTTGTTTAAATAGCAAATGCATTTGCGCCCATTTGTGTGCCCATGGTCTGTGCCCTCGCTGGTCTGAAAACGAGGTGTGTTCTGGCGCATTGTTGGCACGTTGCTATTTCGAGGCAACAGAAATAGACTGAATAGATTTTTTTTGTTATTTAATGAACGCGTACACTCTGCTTATTAAACACACAGGGATGCACAGCAGCACACAAACATGCCAAATATTTTAAATAAAAGGATTACAATGTAAAAGATTATTATTGTGTACATAAAGATATGGTGGAATGCGGCTAGTCCCGCAGATGGTCTGCTTGCGCACTTTTACCTCGCGCACGAGCAGTTCCATTTGCGCTCTGGAGACGTGTTCTGTCTTTCCACTATCAAATTCTGTCATGTAAATAGCAAATCTGCCTTGGCGTGAGCACAACTGGCATTTAAAGGGAATGGGAGATGAGACTCTGAATGGTTTAATGCAGGTAAATCCCAAAACACACCCATTACTCATTATGAGAATAGGGACAACCCTTTTAGACCATGCTCCTTGCGCGCCGACCATTTTTCCCGTCATTAAACTAGCAAAAAAAGAATTTGGACATGCCCTAAGGGTTCACACATTTTCCCATATATGTACTGTGCCATAAATATCACTTAACCAAACCTCTTTCCAGAGACCTTGGCATTGTTGTAAATTACCAGTATATGATTTTATAATTTACAATACAGATAAAGTATTGTACGGCAAGGAAGATTCCTGGTCCAGGTAGATGCCTCAGCTGGAGCAGAAAATCCAGTGGTCTACATCAGCAGGAAGCTATTGCCAAGGGAGGCCAGGTACTCAACTATGGAGGAGTGTCTCGCCATTAAGTGGTCCCTTGAAAGTTTAAGATATTATCTCCTGGGGAGGGAGTTTGATTTGGAGACAGACCACTGAGCACTAACATGGATCCAGACAATGAAAGACCACAACTCCTGAGTAATGAGATGGTACCTAAGCCTCCAACCTTACAAGTTCAAGATGCGGCACAGACCAGGACGACAGAATATGCTTGCTGACTACCTGTTGTGGTACCCGGACAGTATGCGGCCAAGAGAAGTGGGAGGTGATAAAGTATACATTCCCGCTGGGCAAAGCGCACATACACATAAGTATATACTCGCTTAAGGTGTGGTTATGAGTACATCAGATGACCACTTCCCCCCTCTCTATTTTCAGGCACCAGTCAAGGTAATTTACCTTGGCAGTATGAGAACACACTTCCAACAGGGGGCAGTTCAATCATTTAGACCAAATGTAAACTGGAGGGAGTCAGCTTATTTATCGGAAAGATTGGTGAGATTGTTAACTTATATAACCTCTTTTGTATTATCAGCACAGGGATCAATTTAATTAAGAAAAGATAAACAAGAATAACTAACACAACTACTAAATTAATACCATGAATGATAAATGAATAAAGTGCATACACCGTAAAATACAAGTGATTAAGTGGCTTATCTTATGGAAAGATAAACTTGTTTCTCCAAACTAATAAGGTGAAGAAACTTATTGTGCATCAAACAAATGAAATAATTATTTGTTTATTAAATATCATCAGTTATATTGCCTCTATTGTAAATTAGAAAGTCATTTACTGGTAATTTACAACAATGCCAAGGTCTCCGGAAAGAGGTTTGGTTAAGTGATATTTATGGCGTTGACGTCTTCCACAGGTTGTGTTCTGGCTGACAATACAGTTGGGAAAGGAGCTGGATTCCATTTCAACAGCCTTGCACACAAAGTTCTGTGGGATGCTGATCTCCTAGGGTCCTAAAAAAGGGTCCTAAAATCTGGAACATGCAGATGAGGCCCTGAAGTAGGTACAGAACAACTCAGAACACGGAGACGAATGTAACTTGAAGTGAAGGTTTGCTCTCCTAAACTTGTCTCTATACGTCTTCTGACTCTCTGGGCTAGAGACTCAGACTTAAGGCTGATTTATACTTCTGCTTCGGACCTACGCCGGAGACTCTACACTATAGGCAACGTGTTGGTTTTAATTTATACTTCTGTGTCATTGTCCGCATTGACGCGCAATTACACATGCAGAGGGAGCATGTGAAACCTGAGGGAGGGGTTCTAGCAGACCAATCACAGCGCTTACGTCCGCGTAGAATTGACACGATATATTTTTGGATGTTGAAGTCTACTCCCTTATAGGACTAAGACCCAGAAGGGTGTATCTGTTAGGTCTCACCCAATGGGAGACCTTGGTTGATCTGGTGCTTCTCCATTCCAGTGCTGTGATTGGCTACTGGCATCAGAGGGGGCACACAGTGTGGCCCATCCTTCTTTTCTTTGTGGAACTAATTTGCATAAAGCACACAGTTAGAAGTCTTTAAAGTTTTTCAGATGCATTTCTCACTTTCCAAACCACCACCAGAATACCTTTGGCCATATTTTCCAAACAAATAGTCCAAACAAGATGGAAAAAGTTTAAACTGTCATGCATTTATTCATGTGTACATTAAAGCTGCATTATGCAGCTTTGCAGACTTCTTCGCTGTTTTCTCGCGGGTTTCTCTATAGAGCTCCCCCTACAGCTTCGGAATAGATATTTGACAACGCTGTCGTTAAAACTCGTTGGCTCGTCCCATCTTCTCCCGCTGGTCATGTGCATTTGTTTTGAAAGAACCCGGCGAACGCATGGAGCCATGTCCACTGAGGTATGTATAATACACAGAAGGCTAGCATATAAATGTTTAGATAGTGTATGTGTGCAGTGCCGTAAAGCAGTTTGTTACATCGCGAGACCTGATATTGCGCGATACTCCCTGATGCTGCGGCCGGCGACCCGCCGGCCCAAAGTTGCAAGGGTGGTTTTTCGTCTCACAGGCGCTCGAGGGGTGCGAGATGACCACCATTCAACCCGAAAACAGTCATAACCATTCCAATGACTCCGAAGCTGTTCGGTTAAGATAAAAAAGTTACTTAGTTCACCTTTAACAGATGATTTTGTGTAAGATGTTGCACTACAAATAGCTGTCACTGAAAATTCTTATTTCTTTCAATAAGTATGAAATGAATGTGTGTAGTTTGCATCAGTTTTAACCCTCTGGGGTCTGAGGTGTTTTCTGGGTCCTGGAGGTGTTCTGACATGCTCTGACATTTATGCTTATTTCTGTTACTTGTTACATTTTCATGGCTAAAGTCTAATTACACTGTATTTAGCACAAACTCTGCTACAATAATATATCAGCAGCAGGTATGTAAAAGTTTGTAGTTTTGAGATGATGACGTTTATGCGTGGTTTGTGAACAAAAAAAAAAAAAATTGTCACTGAAATAAGGTCATGAAACCCACACTGATTATTTCTTCACAAAACTTTTGAAAATTGTATCACGTAGCCTAGAATATATTCTCCAAAACTATGTGAGTCATCCTACGTACTCGTTCAGATAAAACAATATATTGATTTAAACTTTGTAAGACATGTTTTGTGTAAGAAAGCTTTATGAGGAGGCGTGAATCATCATGAATATTGATGTGTTTCACACCTGAGAAAGACAAAGACCCTCCCATAATGGCCCTATCAGGTGCTATCAGGCCCTATCATTATGAGGAAACCTTGCACAAAGAATGAGGAGAGATTTAAAAAAGAATGGCTTTTTTTTTTTTTTTTTACTTTTTTTTATTATTAGAAGCAGCATGTAATAACAGATATACATCAACAATATACAACAGGGGTACAACTACAACAGTTAAAAGAAAACTGAAAAAAAAATAATTATTAATTATATATTTACCTATAGAAATAATTGCCTATTAATTGTCATTTAAGTGAAATTACTGAACTTAAATTGAAGTTGAACTCCAGGTTTGTTGTACTATAGAAAAATATGTTACTTCAAATGTTTCCATTTGTTAAGAAATTATGAAATGTAAAAACATGAAGCCTAATGTTTGGCGCGTTTTACTTTTCAAACGCACAGCGCATGCAGAGAACATTTACTGAAGCGATCGAGCCGCTCCAAACTATGAAACATTATTGTTACCACATTATACATCTACGTTTGAGCAGATATCCACAAACACGGTATTTAACAGTAAACACAGGTCTAAACATTATAATATTCACCATATTAGAGTAAACACTCATACTAGCCTACTTTTATATCATGCTGTGTTTTATTATCGAAGATAAAAACATCCTTGTGTCGTACATGTATATAAATTTAGCATTAGGCTTCATGTGTTTACTCCAATCTCATTTCATAACGTACATTTTAGTCTGGCACCAGTTTGACTAGTTGCTACAATGTAAAGTTCATATAACAATAACATGCTTACTATTATGAGTGGACATGTCTTACCTTAAAAATCTTTCTCATCTTCAAATCACGTTCTTCTAATTCTTCTGAGGTAAATCCAAGGTAAACAGCACAGTACAAACACAACATGCCTTGACAAACTTGATGAAAAGCAGAGGGCTACTGAAGTCTCTGATTCTAGGTTTTTTGAGGTAATGGGCGTTTACAGGTCTGCGTTCCTTCACGTTGACTATTTGCATGTGAACAGCTCTTGCGCGCGTGGGTGTGGTCACGTTAGAGCTAATGAGCACGGACTGAAGAAACTGTGCATGTTGTTGCTTTCATACGGATTACTTAAATAGAGAATATTTGTTTTTTTATATAATTTACATAATTTAAAAATAGACTTCAAGCTTTGTAAAGACATGTCTCAAGTCTGTGTGACAAACATTCGCTAGGTTGCAGTTCATTTTCTGTCGCGTTTTAGAATGAACTTCACATTAAGAGAGATGGCAGAATGTGCATCATGTATATTTGCTTTATTTACAAAAAAACACAACATTCTTTTTTTATTATGAGTGTACACAAATAAAAGAAGACATTTAACAGTTTGTAATGATGTATAACACTTATATGTAAGATCAAAATCAACAGAGTATTTTGAGTATCTTTTACACTGATAAGAAAAAAAGCATTTTTTTTTGCCCTCTAAAAGGGAAAAAAGACGGAAAAAAGCGTCTTCTTCTTGCCCTCTAAAAGGTGTCTGGCTGTTGTCCTAGCATCTTTATCTGATGTGGTGTTAATCCACCAAGACCCAATCAAAATGTATCAAACCTTTTTCCACTTCTACGGAAAGAGAGGGGCCCGGCCATAAACTGGGCCCTGAAATTGCAGTTCAACACAATGACTATGGGAAAATGTGCATCCATGGCAAAACCAGGTGAGAACCACTGCTGTATTAGATACATAAATGAAAAATTTCCAAATATCTTCACAAAAATGTTTATTGCATATATTTGTATAATTATATGATAATACCTAAATAAATGCAACATTACATACAGAGTAGTGGTCACATGACAACTGAACGAAAGCGACTCGGACCGTAGGACTCGGGAGGTGAACTAATTTCTTTTTCCTACTGTAATGATTATGTTCTGTTTGGGACACTAAAGCCGGGGACACACTTAATGACTGTAAGGCCGATTATGAATGTAATTTGCGCTTTTGGGCATGATCAGTTATAAGTATCAGAGTCAGAGACAGTTGCGTTTAGTCGGTGTTCACAGTCGTGTTTAAAATGTGCTCCAGTCATTGGAAACAGTCTGCAAGTGTCTTCAGCTCAGTCTTAGAATTTTTCAGCTAATCGTCAAGTGTGTCCCTGGCTTTATATTGTATTTCCTGTATTCCCGTTCATCATTTGTTGCCAAGGTTATTGATTCTTTACTTATGCCCTCTTAATTATCTTTCTGTTTCATCTGTCTATTCAAGTCTGTGTTAAGTCAGAGTTAGCTCTCGCCTGTGTTAAGTTTGGTATGCTTAGTGGTTCTCCTGTTGATTGTTGTTATTTAGAGTTAAATAAAGACTGCTGAAATTGAGATCCTTGCTTCATCATCCTTGGCTAACCATGACACCAACAGAGACTAAACCTTGAGTAGGCAAGTTCGGTCCTAGAGAGTCGCTGTCCTGCTGAGTTTGGCTCCAACCCTGAAAAAAACCCTCACCTGCCTGTAGCCTTAAGGCGGGCGTACACGGTGCGAGTTCGGATACTCGGGAGGTTATGAGATATTGCACATGTTAGGAGTCAGTTAACTTGACAATCACGTCAAAGCAGCTGGTACACGGCATGACTGTCCTGCACGAATTTTATCCCGAGCTGGCGGGCAATCACGTGAGCTTTCGCGCTAAACACAGAGACCAGAGCTTTCAATGTTGCAAGCAACTATAGCTTCAGATAGAAAAATGACAGAAATGTGTGTGCAAATGATTTGTTGAAAAGCAGAGAACAGTAGCCATTCCTTTCAACATAAACAACATACAGAGAGAGAGAGAGAGAGAAATGTGTGTGTGTATCCGCATGCTGTATGGTTGCTGCCACTGAGCTATAGCCCCATTGATCTAGCCTGTGACGTGCTTGTGCATGATTTGGCAATAGGGACAGCCTATAGTATACGCTCGTGAAAATCGGGTCGACTCTCCGAATTTTTTAAACATGTTTAAAAATGATGCTCGTAACGTGCTCAGCTCGGCTCGTAATTCCTCTCACATGCTGCGAGCCACGACCATGGGGGCAATACCGATTTCCACGCGATCATCTGCGAGCTCGTAAAACACTCGCACCGTGTACACCCGCCTTTAGGAATTCTGAAGACACTGATTAGCTTGCTCAGGTGTGTTTGATTAGGGTTGGAGCTAAACTCTGCAGGACAGCAGCTCTCTGGGGACTTGTCCACACGGACACGGGTATTTTTATAACCGTGACTTTTTTTACGCGGTTCGGCCGTTCGTCCACACGGAAACGCAGTATCAGGTCACTGAAACCGAACATTTTTGAAAACCCCTGCCAGGGTGAGGATTTTCAGAAACGGCGGTTGCAGTGTTGTCGTGTAGACAGTAAAACTGGGGTTTTTGCTTCTGATTCAGGCTTCTGATTGGCCAACGTGGCTTTACGATCGCCGCCTGCTGGTGTGGCATGCTCTTGACAGCGCGTGATAGCGTGTTTTTGTGTTTTCACGTAGGCGGAGATTTATTTTAAACCGAGCATGTGTGGACGGGATTTTTTTTTAAAACGCAGGAGGAAAAACTCCGGTTATAAAAAATAATGCGTGTCCATGTGGACTAGGCCTAGGACCAAACTTGCCTACCCCTGGCCTAAGCCTATGTAGCTGTCACGTGACAAGGAATGATTCTGACCCTAAATTAATAATTCTGTTTCTCATAATTTGTCAGTAGCTACACTATCATTTTCCCAAAATGTGAAAATTCACTTCTTTTACAAACAGCTCACTGTGTGTCTAAGAGAAAAAGAGGGATGATAGTGTGCTGATTTATTTGTACTGTTTGTGAAATTAGTCAGAGAAAGATTTATTCAAATAAAAATAGAATTGCATTATAAGCACATAGCTTTTATGCACAATAATTCAAATCCTGAGCTGAAATTCAGGCACTGAAAAGATCGATACTTGGCACCTGTGTATTGACATAATATCCTCACAAAATATTGCGATACTATGCATTATTGATTTTTTTTCCCCACCCCTCTAATATTTCCCTGTGGATTCACTCACTAAAGTTGAATCAGATAATGCAGTGCAATGTTCATTATCTTGTTTCATTTTGTTTGTCTCTTTATTTCTGATATTTGTTTCCGAGGTATTTAACTGAATCAAATAAATAAACAAGGGCACATTAAAATTGAAATTAATTTCGTACTATACATTTTTTCTGGTGCCATTTTAAACTGCCAAGCCATTTAAATCTCCTTCCACACAAGGAACACAAATAGGGTCTTACATATGCATGACTTTTCAGGTGTATCTGTAAGTGTGATGGCAAAAGAAATTTTTTATTGCACTGATCACAATTAAATCTCCTTTCTCCAGAGTGAATAAGCAGGTGATTTTTGAAATTGCTCCTTTTACGAAATCTCTTGCCACACGTAGAACACTGCAATTTCTTTCCAGAATGACTTTGCAAATGACGATTCAGGTCTCTTTGATATGTGAAACTCTTCTTGCACTGAAGACACGTAAAAGGCTTCTCTCCAGTGTGAACTCTCGTGTGAACTTCAAGGTTTCCTTTACGTGTGAAACTCTTTCCACATTGAAGGCAGATGAAAGGCTTCTCTCCAGTGTGAACCCTTATGTGAATATCAAGGTTTGCTTTGTTTATGCAAGTCTTTCCACAGTGATGGCACATGAAAGCCTTATCTCTAATGTGAGTTATTACATGATTCTCAAGTTCTGTACTGTTTGTGAAACTATTTCCGCACTGATGACAGAGAAAAGAGTTCTCTCTTGAGTGAATCCTCATGTGGTAATTAAAGGTAACTTTATGTCTGAAATTTTTTCCACACTGATCACATGTGAAAGGCTTCTCTCCTGTATGAATTCTCATGTGAACCTTGAAGTTTCCCTTAAGAGTGAAACTCTTTCCACAGTGATGGCACATGAAAGGCTTCTTTCCAGTGTGAGTTATTACATGATTCTTAAGGTGATTCCTGTTTGTGAAACTCCTTCCACACTGATGACATGGAAAACGGTAATGTCTTGTGTGAATCTTCATGTGCTGATCAAGATTTTCTTTGCATCTAAAACTCTTTCCACACTGGCCACATATGAACCGATTCTCTCCGGTGTAAATTCTGACAGAAGTCTTTAGACTTTCTTTATGTGAGAAGCTCTTGCCATTCAGTTTGCAGGTGTTAGGGCTCTCTCCGGTGTGACTTCTTTTGTGAGAATTAAGGGTTCCTTTACGTGTAAAACTCTTTCCACACTGATCACATGTGTAAGGCTTCTCTTTGGTGTGACTTCTCATGTGAGACTTAAGACTCTCTTTTCGTGTGAAGCTCCTTCCACACAGTTTACAGATAAAAGGGCTCTCTCCAGTGTGGCTTCTCATGTGGGTATTAAGGGTTCCTTTACGTGTAAAACTCTTTCCACACTGAAGGCATGTGTATGGCTTCTCTCCAGTGTGACTTCTCATGTGAGTCTTAAGGCTTTCTTTTCGTGAAAAGTTGTTACCACACAGTTTGCAGGTGTAAGGACTCTCTCCACTGTGGCTTCTCATGTGGGTTTTAAGGTTTCCTTTAAGTGTGAAACTCTTTCCGCACTGAAGGCATGTGAAGGGCTTCTCTCTGGTGTGAATTCTCATGTGGACATTAAGGTTTCCTTTTTGAGTGAAACTTTTCCCACAGTGAAAGCAGGAGAAATCACTTTTAGTTCCTGTCTTTCGCGCTCTTTTTTGCGAGGCAGTCTTTTCATTCTGTGAGCACTGAGACTTATCTCCAATTATGAAATCATGATGTTCCTCATACTGTTTTTTTTCTTCCACTTCATTCAATTCTTGACTCTCCTCTTTCAGTGCCATTAGGCCTAAAGTGAAAAAAGACAAATACAGATTAAAGTTAACCCCAGTTTAAAGGCAAAGTAACAGACATCAAAACCAACATAAAATCATTAATCAAAACCAGCATAAAGAATCAAAACCAACAACACATATGCTAGATCATATGCACTAAGCTAACGAAGGAGGTGTTACCTGATATCTAAAAACCTCTTCTCAATACTATAAACTGTTTTCTTTCGTCATCAATCACAGCTTGACCTAGAACTGGTTTATTATAGACCAGGGGTCTCCAACCCTGCTCCTGGGAAGATACTGTCCTGCAGATTTTAGCTCCAACCCCAATCAAACACACCCGGACAAGCTAATCAAGCTGTTTAGGGTTACTTGATAATTACGGGCATGTGTGTTTGAACAAGGCTGGAACTGAAGTCTGCAGGACAGTAGCTCTCCAGGAGCAGTGTTGAAGAACCCTGTTATAGATCAAAGAATGTGCAAGACCTTAATAATTTTCTGTAGAACAGTGGGCAGTTTAAATTCTCAGGACAAACAAGAGACTCATGATATATCCAAACTATATATATCCGACTATCCAAAATATATCCCCAGACTAATTTGTCTAATCTTCACGGTACTTTAGACCGCGGTGGAAACGCAGAAAGCAACAGGTCTGGGGTAAAAAAGTTCCTGGGACAAATTGTTCCTGGTAATTTTGGTGGAAACGCGGCTTAACATGCTACTTGTAGGAATAAAATGGTCTCTAGTTTTCCTAATCTTTATATTGTTAAATTCAATTCGACTGAGACATTTTGCGAAGCAAATGGTTCAGTTGATTCAATGTTTCGAAAAGCTTTTCAACCTAGGGTCCTTTGCACCATGACGCTGAGCCAAACACCACCCCCAGAAGCCTTTTTTCACTTGGTCGAACATTATTAAAGTTAGTTAATTTAGAGAAATTCAGCCGGATGGCTTAGTGCAGGCGCTAATGGATCCAAGGATGTTTCTCATAAATTACCCCACTAATAATGCCCAGAATGGTACCAAACTTCTACAGTATTACAAATAGGTTCTGTACTTATAAAACGAGGCAGTGTAAAGTTTGTAAGTACATCAGGAGTTTATTTAAATAACACTTGCCTGATGGCTCATGCTACCGCTAACCCGGACGTCGACGTCACTTCCGTGATTTGGGAAAAGCACATAAAATTCCTGGCCAAAAGCGATGCATAAGGATGTAGTGTAACGACGAATTATTATTTTTTTCGAAGTGTTGACAATTTAGTGTTAACTAATAATTGTTGCAAACTAGTACTACCAACAAAATATTAGTACATTCCTGGATCTGGGCGTCGTTACACAACATCCTTATGCATCGCTTTATATGCAACCATGAACTGCGCAGTGCGCACTCCACAACATGTTTACTGAAGGTGCGTTCCATTCGACCATGAGTGGACTGCGAAGTTAAAGATGGCGCGACCACCACAAAGTTGCCCAACATCAAATAGCAAACGTAATGAAAGCAGAATGAAACTGCACTACTCGTTAATTTGTGCTTCAGGACCGTTTATCAGTTTGGACCAATGTCAGTGCAGCGCAAACCGATCTTGATCAAGCGACACTGTTACTACCGGTTACTACACAGTGCTAAGAGATCCAGTAAAGGAAGCATTTGAGCATTTGAATTCGCCACTGAAGTAATAACATCGCTGCGAGATCTAGTGAGAAGCATTCACATTTCTCTGTTATTAACGGATCAAACAGCGCTGACGTGCAAACCAGGAGAAACATTGTGCCATGAATGAACTAGTTATAGGCTTTAAGTCCACAGATCAGCAACATTCACCATGGATTCAATGTAGTAACACTATCTGTAACCATGGAAGTTTGGCAATGAATAGTAAAATGCTTTCAAGTACGTCACACATCTTTTCCCAGCATTTCAAAACTCAAATATTATCAAATTTAAATGTTATTTAAGGGTTTCTGCAGGTATATTCAAATTAAATTTAGTGCTTTTTAATGCCTTTTTTAATACCATTTTTAAAATTTTAATGCCACACACGACGGATATTATACATGACCACGGATATTATATATATATATATATATATATATACATATATATGTGTGTGTGTTGATAATAATACAGCTATTGATGTCTGGATAAAGATTTGCCTTCAAAGACCTCAAAGTTTGCCTTGATTGTTTACATTGCACACATTTTGTTTAAGATCAATAGGTTTTTTTTAACGCTTACTTTTTAAAAAATCTTATTATAAGACATATCTTATTATCTTATTATAAGATTTTTGACTGCTAAAATTTGTATAAATTGTTGTTTGCCTTAATAATGTGGATAAATAAATAAAAAACAGTGGTTTAAATTCAAACTTTTCTACTTGTCAATAATTAAAATGTCTAAAAAATTCAATAATTATCGATACCGAACGATATGAAACATTAAATCTAGATACATTTTTTAGCTATATCGCACAGCCCTACACTGTTATTGATACAGTTCCTGCATGTGCACCGCAAAAAAATTTAAACATACAAACATGAACATATGAAGAGTTCAGATGCAAAAGCCTCTAAGTGCCATCTGAAATTTTCTTCTAGAATGATAATTTTTATCAAGCTTGTATATTTAAAGGAGAACTCGGTAACTCTAGCTAACTCTAGTCACTTCTTCGCTGATTTTCCCTTTTGTTGTCGCATGTTTTCCCCACAAGCTCCCCCTACAGCTGTGGGGGGGGCGTATATTTTACAACACAGTCGTAAAAAACTCGGCCTCCTCCCCCTCTCTACCGCTGCTCATGTGCGTTTGTTTTGATCGGAGCAAGCCAACTGTATCGCGTGGAGCTATGTCTACCGAGGTGGGTAATCTAGTAATACATCATACATGCGTGTGTGTTTATGTCGAATTGCCGTAAAGCAATTCGTGTTTCGCGCTCGTTCTCGTTTCTCATGAGACTTCTAATTTCTATCTTGCCGGGACGGTAGTGCCCAAGTTGCAAGGTTGGTTTTCCGCCTGGGAACGCTGGGGGGAGCGGGGAAAGTCACCAATATCACCAGAACAGGTTGTTTAACCATCCAAATGATTTCTAGACAGTTTTATTAAGTTAAAAAAGTTACCAAGTTCTCCTTTAAGTTCAGTAATTTCACTTAAATGGCAATGAAAATTACCTATGAATTGTCATTTAAGTGAAATTACTGAACTTAAATATACAAGCTTGATAAAAATGATAATTCTAGAAGAAAATTTCAAATGGCACTTAGAGGCTTTTGCATCTGAACTCTTCATATACTCTTGTTAGTGCTGATAGTGAGGAATTACAGTTCCAAGATCTCGTAATGCACCTCAAACTGAGTAGCTTGTCACTGAGAAACGTCCTGCTCTAGTCGTCTTTGCGATGAAGGTTCGGGTTGAATAACTAGGCCTAGTTCTTCCAATGTTTCATCATTGGACTTGCGCTCAGATTGATATGGTAAAATAGACGCCATTGTTACGGTCTTTACAGTGCGTATAATCACTGATGACTGAGGAAGCCTCTGGACAGAGCTGACGTTCAGTTATGGTAATGGGCGTGTAGCTTCCGACAGGTGCTTGTAAGCGGTAGACTAATTACAACAGACTGGGCAATCTGGCCAATCAGAGCAGGCTCACGGAAAGGAGGTATTTAGAGAGAATGATTCATCCGTTGAGTCGTTTGAGAAACATTGAACAATGTGGTGATGTGCAATGTATATTATGAGAAAATGTAAGTGTTTTTGACCTTTGATGCATGTAAACCTGTTGTAGGAAACCTCCGAAACAATTAGTTACCTTTAAAGGACAAGTTCGGTATTTTACACTTAAAGCCCTGTTTACAGATCGTTTCTGATGAAATAGAACGGTTAAGATTAAAATTTTGACACATGCTGCTGTCCCGAGAATTTTAGGTTTCTTTCACTTTCCCCCCCACCTACAGAATGGCTGCATAGGTGCACTCGAACATATCCTTCCTAAAACGCATTAAACTTTCGTTTACAAAGAGATGAAACTCACCGAGTGGTCAGGGGTGTTCACTGATATGCTCATACAAAAATCGCTGCAAAATATGCTTTCCAACAGGTGTTTTACCATTCGTTGTAAAACTGTGGATCTATTTTTCCAAACGTCTCACACCCATAGATTCTTCCGTTGAGAGTAGGGCTGAACGATATTCTGTTTTAACATCGACATCGCGATGTGCGAATGAGCGATAGTCACATCGCCGGAACATGCGATGTGAAGGGTAACGTTAGTAGCACCCATAGTGTAAGAGAACGGTAGCACCAGGGTAGCACACAGTAAACACGAGTTTGTTGTATGGCTCGCGTTCCGCGTGCCTGCACAGTGATTGGTTCGCTGTGCCGCAGCTCACCGCGCTCACGCTCACAGCCAACATTCACTGGCAAGATTTCCTATAGCTAAAAATGCACGACGAAGAGGATCCGCCGCAAAAAAGTCAAAATCAGCTATTTGGGACTAGCCTATTTCGTCTACAAAAAGGAGGATCTTGACCAAAAAGAGGTAGGCTACTTTGCTGGAGTGTTATAAAGTTGTGGATGGTTGTCTTTTTAAAAAAAGTCGTTTATTTTTCGTGTTCGCATTTATAAGGAAAAATGTTACGAGACATTACGGACGCGACCGTTATGAAAGCCGCACTAAAAGACTGCTTTAAAACTTTCACAGAGACCTCAAACAGAAAGCACAAAGCCTTTCTTTAAAACGAATTTCGTTTTGTATTAATTGTATCTAAATTTTAATCAGTATTTCATTATCCAATTTCCTGGATTTAGCCTAATAAATAAAAATTAAATATAGCAGCCAGCGCCTGAACTGGAGATTAAGCTATCATCCATGAACAGAAACTCAGCATAATAGCCTACTCTCCTCACACACCTAAAATAACAATAATAGTAAAACAATTAGAAATATAACTATTATCTACAGAAATCTCTACTTTTAAACAGAACCATTGAAAAAATTTTTTTATCTGTATGAAAAGTGCATTTCTCCCGATCACTGCTGCGAAGATCGCGAGTCAGTATTGTCAACATCATCTTTACAGAAAACACTTGTTTATTAATAAACAATTAAAATGTCTCATTGTAATATTTTACATATTATTAATCATTACTTTTGCTGGTTCTAGGTGCCGTTTACATGAACGCGTCACTGAATCAGCACAGAAAACATAATTTTTCGGGTCCTAGAACCTGAAGAACGTTAGGTCCTGTGTAGAACGTTCACCGAATTCTGAGAGAAATATGTTTCTGGAGTAAAATATTAAGTGGCCTTTTTGTTACTTGTAATGAAGCTTGCTTATTAGTGAAATTATTAATAACATGGAATGGTAATTATTGACTTTAGCCTGGATTGATGGCTCGCAATATCGCGATGTATATCGTTGGGAAAAAAATATCGCAATGTAATTTTTTTCCAATATCGTGCAGCCCTAGTTGAGAGCTTGAATAATAGACACTCCAGCCCAGTTGGTGGCGATAATGCACCTTTGCCAATTGCAAGCAAACCGCTGGCATTTCATTGAATACACAGAAGAAGCAGAAGAAGAAGCGGCGGAGTAATACCGTACCTCACACAGCTCTTTCAATACAAGTCAATGGAGTTGGACAAAAACTACGATAAAACCTGTTGGAAAGCATATTTTGCAGCGATTTTTGTATGAGCATATCAGTGAACACCCCTGACCACTCGATGAGTTTCATCTCTTTGTAAACGAAAGTTTAATGCGTTTTAGGAAGGATATGTTCGAGTGCACCTATGCAGCCATTCTGTAGGTGGGGGGGAAAGTGAAAGAAACCTAAAATTCTCGGGACAGCAGCATGTGTCAAAATTTTAATCTTAACCGTTCTATTTCATCAGAAATGATCTGTAAACAGGGCTTTAAGTGTAAAATACCGAAATTGTCCTTTAAAATATCATAGGGGCACTTTAAGGAACTCCAGAGACCCTGCTGAAGGCAGCATTAGTATTTGGCTGGTCATGACTGTCCACATGCTCCATATCAAATACAACCCACAGACAGGACACTCATATGACATTCTTCAAAAATATTATTAATTTCTGTAGAGCTGGACATTTTAATAAGGATGAAATTAGAGTTCAGCTTTAAGAATGAAACCAACCTGTTTGTTCCTCAGTATCTTCTTGTTTCATTCTGAATGTTTCTTCAATCCTCACGTCTTCACTCTCCTCTTTAATAAACGTCATCTTTATAATAGTGTCACATGGATCTCAGTTGCTTCACCAGGAGTTTTTCTGTATGTCCGAACACTCTGTCTGAACACACATGTTTAAGATGAGAATAATTAAAAGAAAGAAAAGACAATTTTTTGAAGTGGCAAGTGAAAGAG
Source organism: Vimba vimba (assembly GCA_022828995.1). Taxonomy (NCBI): domain Eukaryota; kingdom Metazoa; phylum Chordata; class Actinopteri; order Cypriniformes; family Leuciscidae; genus Vimba; species Vimba vimba. Next base: position 24,209,269 of record CM040821.1, on the reverse strand, counting down.
AATTTAACTTGCCCGAACGGACAAGTAGCCTGATTAAAACGTCAATAACAAAAAATAAATAGGAATCACAAAAACGCAAAAATGATACAGATTTTATTTAATTTAGTGTACGAGGCGATTGATGGTGGATTATAATATATATAGTATATTACCGTACTGACGGTAACAAGGTTGTTCTGTTGAAGCTTGCGCGGCCTCAAGGACAATTTGAATCAAATGAGCGCAGCACACAGAGTTTACAGTTTTTATAGCCTTTTTGCTATTTTATAGCCTATATTTTATTAGCCTATTATATTTAAATTAAGCAACATGACTCGACCATAAGTGCTGTTTTCCTAAAAACCATCACGATTGAAAATGTAACATTGATTTCATACAACAGTTCAAATTAAGTCACATTTTTGACACAATATTGACTGTTTTTGTTCTGTTTCAGCAGCAACAGTTCCAAAGATCACAGCAGAAACCTAGCGCAACTCACAGCAACACAACCGTGTTTCCATTACTGAATGATTCACCGTTTTGAACAAATCAGTTGAGTCAAAGAATTAATGACCCATTCCACAGCATCATTCTTGAATGAATCAGTCGCTTAAACATGACTTAATGCCTCACTCAGTAAGACGGTCACTTGCCGCCATCTACTGGCAGTTTAGTTTCATGTTTATGGCTACGTTCACACTGCCAGTCCAAATCCGATTATTTGTGTATCTGATTGGAATGCAATCTAAAATGATTGATGTCCACACTGTGTATCGCAACTGTTCAGAACCGATTTGTGTGTCCATGCAACTCTTTTGTTTTCTGGAATATCGGCATTGGTTTATATGGCAATGATGTTGCATTGGTAGGCATACGTTAAAAAAAACAACCACAACATGGAGGGGTTTGCAATAGATGTTGTCTTATTTAAATTAAGTGTAGCTGCCGCGCTGTACTACTTCTGAGGCAGTGGCAGAACCGGATGTACAGCTTTTTTTCCACGCTGTTGTCTCCGCCAGTTTTAAAATATGTCTCCGTTATATTGTCATTTTCTGCTCGTCCGGCACTTTGTAATAACACAGCATTGTTTCATATAACAACGTCTGACGTTTTCGTTTTACATGCTGTGAGAAAGTCACATAAACCACCCGAAATCCGATCACAACGGTCAGACTGAAACAGATTTTCCGAAATGTGATTTAAATAGGATTTCAAACCACATAGGGATGTAGCTTGAAAAGGATTTGTAAAAAAATCTGCTCACATTAGCTAATTCTGATCAGATTTCAATAAGATATGCACAAAAATCTGATTTGGACTGACAGTCTGAACGTAGTTTTAAAGTGTCATACTTTTCAACATTTCTTATTTGTATATTCAAATTATATTTAAAACAATTTTTAGACAGAAAATAAGCCCAATTAAGTATAGTAAGATTCATTTTTAAGCACAAACATTACAAAAAAATTTAAGTTTTAAAAAGTAATCTGGTCACATTATTGTAGGCTATATCTCAGCAATGAGTCAACTTCGCTGGTTCTCTCTCTCTCTCTCTCTCCTTTGAATTCATTCAAATAAATGAAATACACCGCGCTAATACAATAACAAAAAGGACATGCTGTTATCTGTCTATATCCGTTCAGTCACATTTTGCGCCGCAAACATCAATGACTGACAGCTTTTAACTTATCCATGCTGGCAAATAATCATGACCACCCGAAAGTGAATTATAAAATAATGTTATTAGGGCCATTCACAACCGGAGGGTCAACAATGTCGCATAGTAAAGCGATCACCAACAGAATCATTTTGGGCAGGGATTAATGTAAACACAGATATAGGATAGCAATCTAGTCTAATGTCAATGTAAACAGGCGGGACAAAAAAATAATATGCTCAAAAGATCAGATCTGTGCATCAAGACTTGCAGTGTAAACGCAGCTTTCTGTTGTGAGCTTTACTCATACAAATAGCGTTCATAAATATCAGATAAAGCATTGCCATGTTAGATTCACAAAAAATAATTCATTTTACAAGACTATAAAATTAAATGAATAGTTTGTATCGATTAAAAAAAACTTTAAATTCTTAATATCACAAACCTTTCTTAAGCTGAATCCCAGACGCAGGAGCGCGGCTCAGACATATGACGTCACATCACCAAACCAAAATAAAAGTCCTGTATAGTTCAGTGAAACCTAGAGTGCATAGAAATTTAAGCGAGAAGAAAGTGAAAATTTAATGAAATGCCAGAGGTGTTCAAAGGTCTTTTTTTCTTCTTTTTTTTAAAATACATGTTGTCCAAGGATGTGCTGAAAATACCAGAGAAAGCATAGCCTACGCTTGCAACACATCTAACATGAAATTCTGTCTAAAAGACAACAGTCATGTTTGAGTGCAAACCATTTGGGTTGGGATCTTTATTTTAAATAACAAGCTGTTTTATAAATTGTTGAATTTTTCAAAAGAGCCACAACAAAATGTATTATTTTACTTTTACACAACAAACAAGGGTTGTAAACCTTTGAATCTTTAAGGCATGCCACGGACTACTTTAAAAACAAAGAATTGTTACAACATTTGCAAATTGTTATTATTGTATTATAAATAAGATGAATTGTGTGTGTGTCAATTTAATTGAGAGCAGGGTTTCCATCCAATAAATATGTGTAGCCCCAACTAATAAAACACAAATCCATGCAATAAAATTAGTAATTGGTCCAACTCAATTTGATCAAACACAGCTTAAATTAAATTGATACCTTTATAAAATGAATTTTTGTTTGCTTGTCTAACTTAAATTAAAACATTTAATTGGAAAATAAATTATTAGGTAGAAATCCTTATTTTGTACCCCATAGAGACAAGAGACAAATCTTGATTGAGGTGTGTTTATTCGTAAAAACAGGTGTGCACTAGATATTTACTGTGAAAATTATTTATCCAAACAAGCTAGTTGTGACAGTTAAAATAAACATTTTTAAACCCTTATTTTACCCAGTCTGGAAATTTGTTTGTCAAAATTTTGACTATTAATAAGAGTCAAAATAAACTCGACTGTAAAATAAACTAAAGATTCATTTACACATGTATCGGTTTACTTATTTTTTCCAGTTTGTGTGTGGCAGAATGTAAACAACTCAATATCCTTATCAAACCTCAATTTGCTCCTAAGTATGTGTCCCCTAAAAAGAGCACATCTCATGCAAACAGCTTAATTTTAAGCTACTGGATCTTTGCATTCAGCTTATGTCCATCCAAGGTCATTTAGATTTTCTGGATAAACTGTCCTTGAGGTTGTCAGGAAAGCTTAGATCAAGTGCATAAATGAGACCGAACAGCATGATGAACGCCGAGATCACGTAGTCAAGGTTGCTCAAATCCTTAATCCCCTAGATCACAACTCCTATATCTTCTGTTCCTGTAGAATCTCCTCTTCGGATTGTGTAAATCCCCATGATTGTGTTTGCAATTTCATGTTATGGATCCTCAATGGCCTGGACAAAACACAAATCACTTTGGTTAAGCCCTACTTGAAACTTTAGGTGAACTTGACCCTTTTTGACCATGTTCACTGTTAGTTCATGTTAGCTCAGGTCCATTAAATAATATGATTTTTTTTTTTTTTTTCCTTTCTAAATTTGCATGCCAGGCAATACCCCGGACATATGGGTATATAAGGCAAGACAGCTTGCACACACACACACCTGCTTTGTTCTTCAAAGTCTAAGCCAGTGTCTAAAGGAGAAGTGATTTCCAATCACCCGTACCAGCATTTGCTGCAGAATTTAAGCACAGTACAGCGGTCTCTCTCTTCAGCCTGCAGAGATATCAGAGCATCTCTGTTCTGAGATGCTGGTTGGCACTGTTTTAGCAGCAGAAGGGAAGGGGGCTCTACACAATATTATGCAGGTGGTTTCAATGCTGTGGCTGATCTGTGCATACCCAGATTAATCTCTACGGAATGTGATCATATTGAGTATATATATATTTTAAAAAAACATCTCTAGTAAACATATATATTTATTTTATACCTTACTAAACTTGCAAGTTATGTATTAAATTAAAATAACTATTTTTAATATATCTTACTTGTTTGTTCTGTACAGCTTCATCACTGGTCTGTTCAGCATCCTCATTGGTCACACAGGTCTTTATGTGTGCTGACAGAATGAGTAATGGACAACTGATTCCACATCTCTGGCATTTCTCTTTTGGCATGTCATTAAATGTTTCAGATTCGGGTGGCAGAGCAGTGGTGTCAAGTTCCATTTGAAGAGGAGCAATGTAAAGAACTCCTTTAAAACCCTGTGTTGCTGTCTTCAAATGCTTGGCATTGTACCCACTTATTCAGGTGGAATAAGAGTGAGCTTCCAGGAGCCCCATCCTCCTTTAAAGAAAAAAGGGGGAAAAAAGACCATTGTACAAAAATACAGAAAAATAAAATATGCTATTGGTATTTTTGAGATCAGGGGCAGTTTTTACGAAATGTTTTGTCCCCGGCGATTACCTGAAAATGTATAGATACACACAAGTTGTGAGAGCAAATGTCACATAAATTAATGTTTAATAAGATAAATTAGTATTTCGCAGCACGCAAATTTATCTGTACGAGAAAGCTCTGTTCAGGTACGGTTTGTGTCGAGACATTTATTAGTCTGGCTGTTTGATGAGAAAGAGATTAAATGTAGATGCAATTTGCAATAAACTCTATAATAATCTGTACAACTGTATCAGATGTCTATTATTCTTTCTGTTGCGCGGAGCTGAGTAAGAACTGATGACAGCACGGCTTGATTTTTGGTTGACCAATCAGCGAAAAGGAGCATTTTATTCCCGACCATGTAGAGATCTAATATTCAAGCTGTTTATCCATTTTGGTTTTTATAGTTTTTCCATTTAGCGGATTAGTACAAAGTGTGATGCAAATAAAAATATCAAAAAAGACACGAGATTTGTTTATTTATATTCATGAGAAGGGTTGAATATGTGATAAATTAACGGTTTCTTAGTTTTTCCGTTTAGAAGACAAAAAACGAGAAAACTAATTATGCAAAGGCACACGGACCACAGATGTACTAATGAATTAATCTTAATCTGTTGAATTTAGCAAAAGACAATTTTAAAAGATGCAAGAAAGACATCTTTTATAGTTCTTCATAGGTTGCATTTTCATCTAAATGTATTGTTTTTCGGCCCAACCCAGCTTGCATGTGAATGAGTTGCTCACTCCCTTTAGGCATTCGCTCAAAGAGGTGAGGCAGCAAATAAAGTTCACAGGTAATATTTTAGCGGGTTTGCTAGGGGTCGTTGAATTAATCCGCCTTTTACACCCTCCTTTATTTAAAAAAAAAAACAGGAAATGATCTGTTGGCAAAAAAGTACAATTACAAAGCAAAATAAATACCATCAAATAATGGCATGTTTCTTTATGTCAGTATTAAATAAAAAAAATAAATGAAGTTTTATGTAACAAAGTTCGGGAGGAGCATGTTCAGGTAATCATCCAATCAGCACAAGAAGAAGCCAGTATAAATAAAGCCTTCCCTTACCTCCTGTCTCATGACAAATTTCTCAGCATCCCGCCACCACCCCATCACCTCACATTCAGATGGGCCTGCTCATAGATACCTATGATCTATACATTCATAGGGGGGAGTACTCTGGGGTCGGGCCGAATTCCGAGCTCGGAGCCCTCCCCCCGGACAGCAAGCCAAATACGCATTATAATATTACATCAGATTTCATTAACATGTGAACTCGTGAAATAAAGTAATTGCAAAACCGGGTCATCTCAGTTTGGATGGTGGCCCTCTGCTGAACAGGGTGCTGCCTATGGAGGTGGAATCATGAAATGAATGCATATACAACTTTTTAAGTAATTTCAACAAAACTATGCATGCACAAATTCATTTATATAACAGGGATTTATTTTCTCACAAACTATCCTTAACAAAATAAAACATACACTCAAAAAACTGCCATTTTCCTGACTGGGACCAGCTGCACTGCCTGACGTCAGCAATGACAACAAGTGCCTGGCTGACCTTACAACTTCACTGTCCTGTAAACACAGTTTAAGCAGAATCATTTTTATCTCGTTCATTATTGATTTAACGGTCCACTGCTTTTTGCTAGATACCTGTTCAGGGCACAGGGTAATAATGGTACCCCTTACGAAAAAGAAGTTTATTTAAGTGTTCTACTTTTTTTAAACCAAAAATAAATAAAGTATACTTTCAGTCAACATTTTATTTACTTCTCAAAAATATACTTTATGTACTTCTCAGAAATATAATTAAAATTACACTTAAGTGTACTTGACTTATTCACCTTATTCTTCGCCCGTTCTATTTCCCATGATTCATAGCGGGTTCAACTGACTAAACGGTTTTCTTCTTCCGGTTGAAGTGTTTGTTTACATAGAATGCTAGTACTAAAGCGTACTAGTACTAGCGTAAAGGCTACGGTGATCGTTTGTAGTTATTAAAGTAGTAGACAATTGTTCGATCAAGATGGGAAGTAGTCGGTGGCTACAGACCGCCGATGAAATCTCAAAAGATCGTGAAGGCGACCGTATCAGAGTGCCACATCCCTCAAAATTGACAGGTTGGGTGGATGACATGAAGCTATGGCCAGGAGTTAGCCATATTGACATCATTAATTATTTTATCTTTTCGGAGGGTGTAGATCGTGAGGAGATGCGCAATTACAAAAGCACCAAGGCCTTCAATTACTTCTTTAGTAATAAAGTCGGGCGCATTTCTTTACTGAAGCACGGAGACTATGTCTTTTTAAAAGCAGACAGGAGTCAAAGTGCTAACCAGCCTTAGCTTATTACTTGGGTTATGCTGCAGCAGTCGGGGGTGATAGAGCCTGTCGGATGTTCATGTATTGCTGGATTAGGGAGATCGTGCAGTCATGCAGCAGCTATCCTTTGGAAAGTATGAAGAAAAGAAAAATTTATTTTGTTTTTATCTGTGATTTAATAAAAATAACGTGATCAGATCATTTTTGATGAATGTTTTTTTTTTGTTTTGATTTAGTTTTAGCAATGTAGGGTTGACACAATATGAAACTTGGCAAATGGATATAGATCAGTGTTATGGTGTACAGTGTTTTTCCACCAGGTGGCGTTGTTCTGTGTTCTGGAGTGAGCGACAGGAACAGGTGTGGTGGGTTACCGGTGATTGCGCTTGCATCAAGAGACAGCGAGTACGAAAGGAATGACGGAGTTGGACTCAGGACTGCTCTTCCTCTTCAGTTCCAGATTGTTTTTACTTTTATTCTTTATTTCTTTGAGTTGTAGTATTATTAATTTGACTTATTTTTCCATTAAATCTTTATTTGTTAAATTGAGTTCCATGTGTGGCCTCCCCGTTATTATGTTGCTTCACCTTGAGCCAGGTGGATGTAACATAATGGGGGCTCGTCTATTAAACTGAGAGAGGCTCAGCTAAAGAATATAAGCATAGTTGGTGAAACAGTTATGTGAGAGGTAATTGGATGAGGTTGATTATTTGGTAAAGTAATAATTAGATTCAAATTATTCTTGGGGAAAAAACATGATGGAACAATTTTGATTGTTTTGATTATTTGGTAAATATTTGCTGGGGCTGAAGAGGAAAACATTGTTTGGCAGTCAAAATATTGGAACTTTGACCGGTCGTTTCCTCATGTGCATGAGAGGTAAGGCAGATTTGAACTATAATTGCCGGGAGGTATTAATGAGTCTGGTTAGACCAGCAGAGCCACGTGAACTCCCGTGTTAGGTGGAAGAGCGGTGACGCTGTTTGTTATTTTAAATTTTTATTTTAGTTTGTTGTTTTTGGTACGTCGGACGCGGGGAGACGGATTAGCCGTTGAGCTGCATGTGGGCGTACTGAAGACTAGGGTTGAGTTTATTTAGTTTATTTCTTAGCTAGATACGGGACAGCTCTTAATTCTTCTGGCATTGTGGTGCTATCTGCCTTGCGCTGGTCATTGTGAGTTTTGTTTTTTCTAGCCTGTGATTCAAGAAATTGGGTAAAAAGGGAATGGTAGTGTTTAACTTTGAAAAAAATAAAATAATAATTGGGTAGAGGTGAAGTTTGGATAAAATGGAACTACAGGATTTTTTGGCTGCTCCTACAGTGGAGAAATTGAATGGTCTTTCAAAAGATCAATTAGGTAAAGTAGTTGAACATTTTAATTTCGAAGTAGCAGTAACAAAGAGTACGAAGGTAAAAAAATTTCGGGATATGGTAAAAGAGAAATTAGTTGAGAGGATGATTTTGACTGCAGATGCACTATCAGAAGAAGTGGTTTCACCAGACGGTACGTCCTCGCCGTTTGTTATGATGGGAGTACAGAGCGGGTTTACGTTTGAGCAGCAGTTGGAAATTTTGTACATGCAGAGTAGGGAACGTGACCTGGACAGACAGCATGAATTAGAAAAAATGAGACTTGAAGAACGAGAGCGTGAAATGAACTTTGAGAAATTTAAGTATGAGCAGCAGGTTCAGGAGGTTAAGTTAGCTCAGGAAGCCAAACGCTTAAAGTTCGTTGCTGAGGGGAAAATGGGGAGTATTAGTGGTGACTCCTCGGGTGATCAGCTGGTTTCAAATAGGGCATTAAATATTGCTAGTATGACTAAGTTGCTGCCTAGATTTAACGAAAAAAATCTTGACGTTTTTTTTCTCTCTGTTTGAAAGTGTTGCTGAGGATAGAGGTTGGAATGATGCCGAACAAACTCTTTTACTTCAAAGCGTTTTTGAGGGTAAGGCTCAAGAAGCGTATATTTCACTCTCCGCAACAGGTCGGAAAGATTATAAGATCGTGAAAGACGCAGTTTCAAAAGCTTACGAACTTGTCCCTGAGGCTTATCGTCGGCGGTTTAGGGGATGGAAAAAGGCAGAAGAGCAAACTCATGTTGAAGTGGTGCGAGAGCTTATGACCCACTTTAATTGTTGGTGTGATTCTTTAGGAATAGATTCTTTTGAAAGTCTTTGTGACTTGATAATTTTGGAGCAGTTCAAGAATATTATTCCTGAGCGGATAGTGACGTACATAAATGAACAAAAGGTGAAAACCGCGGCTGAAGCTGCAGTTTTGGCTGACGAATTTGTGTTGATTCACAAAAATTCTGTTTTTTTTCAAAGAGATCACTTTGAAAATCTTTGACAGACCTACGTTGTTAAAGGCAGAGTACAGGCTTAATGGAAAAATCGACCCAAATTCCATTTGCAGGTATTGCCTGGAAAAGGGCTACTGGAAAAAAGAATGCCTGGTGTTGAAAGGCAAGTATAAGGCCAGTACAAAAGCTGTTGGGCTTGCGTCAGCATTTATTTCTAACGAAACCTCATGGGTTGGGGGAATCCCTGTTGGAGGAAAAAATCAAAACGCAGATAAGAACGGAGAGTCCGAGGCAAATTATGGTCCTTTTATTACAATGGGGCATGTTTCTCTAGTTGACTGTTCAGTTAAAGTACCTGTAAAAGATCCTGCGTGACACAGGGTCTTCTGAATCTTTTATTTTAGACTTGAAGTTGAATTTTTCTTCTGGATCTAGTACAGGAAATAGTGTTTTGATCCAAGGAATTGGGTTAGAAATATTCTCTGCTCCTTTACACAGGATTCAGTTAAATTCGGAATTGGTGCGTGGGGAAGTTGAAATTGCATTGCGACCTTCGTTACCCATGGAAGGTGTAGATGTAATTGTAGGAAATAATTTGGCCGGAAATCGTGTATTTCCTGAGTAAGGGGGTTTTAGTTTGTAAGTGGACGCCATGTAATGATCGTGCTGTGGGTGAACCCATATTTCAGATTGTTATTCCAGATGGGTTGCGTGATTTGGTGCTGAAAACGGCTCACAGGGATATAGCTTGGCATTTAGGGATCAAGAAAACCTACAACAGTGTAATGCGCAATTTTTTTTCTCTGGCCTCGATTAAAAAGAGAGGTGGCAAGTTTTATTAAGACGTGCCACACCTGTCAAATGGTAGGAAAAACGAATGAGGTATTGGCTCCGGCGCCGTTGTTTCCCATTCCTGCTGTGAGCAATCCTTTTGAGTATCTTACTATTGACTGTGTTGGGCCCTTAAAACAATCCAAAGCAGGATCTAACTACTTATTAACTGTCATATGTCAGACAACTTGTTATCCCGCTGCTTATCCCCTGTAAACGATTACTACGAGGTCTGTGGTAAAAGCTCTGTCACAGTTTATTTCAGTTTTTGGTATTTCAAAAGTTATTCAAACTGACAGAGGAACCAGCTTTACTTCTCGTATGTTTGAGCAGATTTTGCAACAGCTGCGTGTGAAACATCATAAAAGTAGTGCGCATCATCCTGTAAGCCAGGGAGCTCTCGAGCATTTTCATCAAACATTAAAACAACTGTTGAGAGCGTATTGTAATGAACTGAATAAAAGCTGGGAGGAGGGACTTCCTTGGTTGATGTTAGCCGCACGCAAAGTGGTTCAGGAGAGCCTTGGTTTTAGCCCTAACGATTTGGTTTTTGGTCACAAGGTAAGAGGCCCGTTGTCCCTTCTGATGGATAACGTGATGGAACCTGAAATGTCAGTAAATCTCTTGGATTATGTTAATGGTTTTCGATGTAGATTATATCTGGCAGGTAAATTGGCCGGAGAAAATCTAGTTAAAGCACAGCTGAAAATGAAGACATGTTTTGATCGTGGGTCAGAGCGTCGCAAGTTCAGTCCTGGAGATCAAGTTTTAATGTTGCTTCCTGTTACTGGGTCGTCTTTCTTGGCAAGATTTACAGGGCCTTATAGCATAATGAAACGGGTATCGGACCAAAATTATATTGTTTCGACGCCGGGAACATTTTCTGAACAAAACAAAAACATTTGGAAGAGGAGGTCAAGTACTTAATGAATGCTGGGCTTGCGAAAACATCTTACTCTAGTTGGGCGTCACCATGTATTCTGGTCACAAAACCAGACAAGACGTATAGATTTTGTACTGATTATAGAAAATTAAATGGTGTTACGAAGCCCGACTCTTTTCCTTTTTCGCGGATGGAAGATTGTATTGACTCCGAGGGGTCAGCTAAATTTGTAACCAAACTCAACCTTTTAAAGGGGTATTATCAAGTTCCTTTGACTTCTCGTGCACAAGAAGTTTCTGCTTTTATTACACCTTCGGGGTTATACTCATACTATGTAATGAGTTTCGGTCTTCGAAACGCTCCGGCTACCTTTCAGCGCCTTATGAATTGAGTGGTCTCAGGGCTGGATGGGTGTGCAGTATACTTGGATGACGTCGTAGTATATAGTCAGACGTGGGAGGAACAGCGTTGTCGGTTGCGCACCCTGTTTGCTCGTCTCATAGAAGCCAAGTTAACTATTAATCTACCGAAGTGTGAGTTTGTTAAAGCCACGGTAACTTATCTAGGAGAAGTGGTGGGACAGGGAGAGGTGCGTCCGGTAAGGGAAAAGGTGTGAGCTATCGATAATTTCCCCGCTCCTACTACTAAAAAGGAGCTGATGAGATTTTTGGGGATGATTGGATATTATCGCAGTTTTTGCGCAAACTTCTCGACTGTAGTTGCCCCGCTTACTGAGCTGTTGAAGGCTAAAAATAAGTTTGAATGGTCTTCAAGTTGTCAGGGTGCGTTTGTAAACGCAAAACTTCTGCTGAGTACTGCTCCCGTGTTAGTTGCGCCTCGAAGGGATCGAGTGTTTCAGCTCCAAGTTGACGCAAGTCAGGTAGGGGCAGGAGCAATCTTGTTGCAAAAGGGTGATAATGGGGTTGATAGGCCAGTTAGTTACTTTTCTAAGAAGTTTAATTCGTATCAATTTAATTATTCCACAATCAAAAAAGAGACATTGGCTTTGGTGTGGGCATTGCAACACTTTGATGTGTATGTGGGTGGTGGTTCGATGCCGGTGGTTGTTTTTTCAGATCACAATCCACTCACCTTTTTGCAATCATTACGAACCCCTAACCAAAGACTTATTCGTTGGGCTATATTGTTACAGCCATATAGTTTGGAGATTCGCCATATTCAAGGGCGAGATAATGTTATGGCGGATGCTTTGTCCCATTCTCCAGTGGATGAATAAAATCAGATCTGTTATTTGCCCTTTGTCTTCGTTTGATCCGTTTAGTGTTCTCAAGGCGCCTGAGAACACTGAAAGATGGAGTTTGGGTAGGTGATGAGAAGAAAAGGGGAAAGTGACATTTGTGTGTGAGCTTACGATTTTATTTTTTTTGATTGTGCAAAATTGGAGTTTGTTATTTCTGGTGTTTGCAGAGTTCCCTTTTAGGGGCCTCTGTTTTAAGAGGGGAGGTGTTATGGTCTACAGTGTTTTTCCACCAGTTGGTGTTGTTCTGTGTTCTGGAGTGAGCGACAGGAACAGGTGTGGTGGGTTACCGGTGATTGCGCTTGCATCAAGAGACAGCGAGTACAAAAGAAATGACGGAGTTGGACTCAGGACTGCTCTTCCTCTTCAGTTCCAGATTGTTTTTACTTTTATTCTTTATTTCTTTGAGTTGTAGTATTATTAATTTGACTTATTTTTCCATTAAATCTTTATTTGTTAAATTGAGTTCCATGTGTGGCCTCCCCGTTATTATGTTGCTTCACCTTGAGCCAGGTGGACGTAACAATCAGACTCTGGTAACGTATTAGGTGAATGTGCTCATGACAGGTTGAGAATGCAGTCACTACCGGGAAGACAGGGCTTGCATGTACAGATGAGCAGCGCAGGTGGAATGCAGGGACAGTCAGGAACATTGAGCCAAAACGACTGAGGGACATAAACTTCAGCCACCACAGGGCAGGGGATGAATTTAGCATTAGGGTGTCAGATGCTCAGCCACTACCAAACACCCCACAATATATGTCACATGCAGAATTTATAAATAATGTAGACAAAGACCCAACAAAGCCACTTTTCCTGTTAAAAAACAGTCTATTGGGCAAGTGTTACAGTGTAAAACCAGTAGTGCAACCCTGTAGCCTTGCAAATACTGCAGTAGATGCAAGATTTTTTAGACCCCATCAAACCCATGCCGGTTCTGATCTCACATGTGAGACATGTAAAAGTTTCTATGAGTTGTATGTTCAAGTGAGCAGTGGCTTCTACTTTAGAATCTGAAACAAGGGAGCAGAGTTCTTCTGATTTGTGGCACAATGCAAGAAAATTGAGAATAACTGCAAGTTCAGCTAAAAAGGTTCCTTCTAGAGCATCCACCAATCCTGATAAGTTTATGGCAGAGCACCTGTACCCCTCCTTTCTTGGCAACTATGCCACAAATTATGGTAAGGAGAATGAGGTGGTTGCTGGTAATGCACTTCGAGAGCAAGGCATGAGTATTACACATAGCGGCATCGTTGTTAGTGTCACAGCCATGGTTGTCAGCCAGCCCAGATGGGGTAATTGACTCATCTGTCCTACTCGAAATAAAATGTCCCATCCCAAGTAAACTCCATTCTACCCTCTTGGATCAACTTGACCATAACTGCAGTGATATCAAGCTAGTAGATGGAGTACCACAACTTCAGAAAACAGGTAGTCGAGGATATTACATGCAGGTACAATTAGGCATGTTTTGTGCCGGTCTGAAGATGGCCAAATTGTTTATCTGGAGCCCAAATGACACAGTTATGTTCACTGTACCATTTGATGAGCCCTATGTTCTGGAGAGGGTAGGATCTGAAGAGATTTTATTTCTCAACAATGTTGTCCCAGCTTGTGGATGAATTTGTTGGTCAGCAACTGAAACTGCAGAACAGATACATGAGCATAATGAATTCATAGAAAATATCGCTCAGAAACATTTTATTCAAATCACAAAACAACTGTTAAGTGCTGCTGCTGTTAACAGTATGAAAACTCATTTTTTACACAATCAATTACATACATTTAAAAATGCTGAGCATAAGTATTGTTGTACATAAGTGAATATTTACAAATACAGAATGTTGTTCATGTAAAATTGTGCAATTTGTTGTTAATGCAAATCTGATTAAATCTATTGTACACAAACTCAAAGAATAACAAAAAAATTCATACAAAGAGTAAATATAAACAGTAAAAAATGACAAAAGGCAGCGAGTGTCAATATGAAATATACAGGAACAATTTATGTAGATGTGTAAAGGGTGTGTGTTTGTGTGTGTGTGTGCGCACAGATGCAACTTCAACCTCAGAACATCACTGTTGTCACTTATCACTCACGGATGAGATCACCCCTTAAGTTGGCGAGGGCCGCACAGATTCTGAGTATTTTTTCAATTTTGGGGGTCATGTTTATTGGTATAACTTGAGACAAGATCTTGTATACTTTAAGTCGCCTGATTGCCCTCTCAACATGAATCCGTACATTTGCAATCCTGCGAGTTGCTGTGACTTGTTCCTCAGTTAGCTGGGCACCCCCTCTAGTGAAAGCAGGAAGAACCAATTTGACCCTTTTTTCAAAGAGTAAATCACGAATCAAGAACCCACGATCTGCCATGACTTCGTCTCCAGGCTTTAAATAGTCCAAGATACCAGAGTTCATAGTGATATATTTGTCACTGGCACGTTTATCCAGTTGAGATAAACATGATTAAGCCACATGGGGCAACAGCAACAAGGTATTTGATTGTGTTGTGCGAGTAGTAATGGCTGTAGGACTCCCCTCTAGAATCAAGATTTTTGTCGCCTTCTGTAACAAACTTTCGCTGCAGTCAATGACACAGGTAGTGTTGGGAAAACACTCCTTGAATGCAGTTGGCATAGTGGCCTTAATGGTTTCTTTTGGGAGCCAGATAATAAAAGGGCGCAAGACCTTCTCCATTTTATCAATCCAGAATGAGATAACCTTCTGGCAACACTCTGAGACACATGAAACTGCCTACCAAAGTCACCCAGCACACAATTAATTTCAATTTTATCAGTGTCATTAGTATCTGGTCACTCACTGACAAAACAAAAGCCCTTTCAGCAAATCCATCTAAGGTGGAAATAAGAGAGTTGAAGGTTTCCAGTGAGACTCCAGTGTAGAGGAACGAATCGGCATTCTCTGAAGCATGGAGTAGCTGAAATCTTCAGTTTGTGTTGTGGCATCTTTGGCCATCTTGTCAACACCCTGCTGTTCACCATAGTTGTGGTCCCAAAGCGATGGATCTTCCCACTGGGTGGAAATAGTGCTGTATGATGGTTGTGGCACCTCAGGTATGCCCTCATCCTCCTGGTCTGTCACTTCTGCTGTTGCTGTAAAAAAAGAGCACATAGGCTACATGTTAAAACTCTACAGTTTATGTCCATGTTTCTCACACTGACAACATTACAGTAAAAGCTTATGATAAATGGTGATGGAAGCTCTTCCTCGCTCAGGCTAACAACTACCTGGCCCACATAACGATAGCAGCTAGCTCTACGATAGCCCTCAGTGGAGTTCATAGCACTAAACCTACAGTAACATTCAGTGGACAAAGGCATACACCATTAATGGCCATGTTTTTAACACATTTACTCATAATGGGCTTATTGTTCATAAAAATGTAGGTTAGACTGCCCAAAGACAACACGAACATTTTTGTAGCAGGCCGGTGGAACTCGTAAAAATGTAAACAATCGGAGGTAGTTAACTAGGTTAGCTGTGAAGTGGTGCTATTGCTAACCAGCTACACAATTCAACATTAAAAGTGGCTTACCTGTCGCTTCGACGCGAACAATTGCACGTCTCTTCTTCACCACTGGTCTGTCATATCCAAGGTATAATTCCGGGTTGAGATGGTCATCCGTGAGGCGTTTGTCAACAAAATGGTGCGAACAGACATACACCTTTCTCGGTGGATGCTTCAGTTTTAACGCAGCTAACCACTCTAAACGTTTACTCTCTGGCATTGAATGTATCTGTCACGGGTGACAAAATGTTGGGAAAAGCGGAACCTTTGTTTTCTTTCCATGTTCCCCGAGGGGAATTATTTTGATGTAACACCTCACTCCGGTTCCGGGTGTAGCGGAGCTATTGTTCAAACTAATTACCGCCGATGCACGGCAGGTGTGAGGGAGAGAGGAGCGGTGTGTGCACAGGCTTTCCGCTTCACAAGAGGAGGATAAAAGAGCCATTCGAAGTCGAGTTGAGGTCGAGGTTGGAACTGGAAAAAGTCAATCGGTGTTCAGTTGATCAGTTGTTTGGCTGGGTCTCTGTCGTTGTGTTTTGGGGTAGAAGATCTCCTGTTTGAGTGCTTACATTTGATGTTGTGATCCTGGAAATTTGTGTAAGTGAAGAACTGCCATCGGAGTCTGTCGTTTAGAACTGCTTGTGGAATACTATTGGATTGAACTGCTGCTTGGATCTGCGCTGGAAGAGGAAGGAAGAAAGATAAGTGAATTAATCTCAACATTGAATCAAATGTAAAGCTTGAAGAAAAGACTGTGAATGTGAAATTTCCTGTTGAGGAGGACATCTGTTTCAGATACATTGGAGAGGAATTGAGAGTTGAATATTCCCGTTGAAATGCATGGATGAAGCGAGGCTTCTGATCAGCCCTACTGTGTGAGTGATTTGCAGTTGTTTGCCTTACCTGATGCACGTCGAATTAATGCTGTGGATTTGTAGTGAACACGAGTGCTGTGTGCTATGCTGAGAAGAGTCTTCCAACGCCTGCTTTCATTCTTGTGAAATGATCTACTTGTCCCCATCTAAATCCCAGAACGATACATCTGAACTGGTGAAGTAATGCTTTGTATTATCCTCTCTTCCACTGAGTATTGTCGTGAGGTCATCCCTCATTGAAGGCTCCGGTTAATTCTCTCTCTCTCTGAAATTACAAGTCTCGTGAAGAACCGTATGGCTGTGGAAAAGTCTGAACCGTTATACTTACTGATGGAGCTCTGAAGATGTACAACATCGCTGGTAAAGCTGCCTATAGGAGGATCTTTGTTGACATCTTTGTACGCATGCGCGAGTGGTTGTGTGGCAACAAATCAAACAGTATTGCGGGCTGTAAAGACGCGACGAGCACTTTCAAGAGAGTTAGCGGGCAAAATCCACAATATATAAGCACTTTAACATCTGAAGACCGGAGGAGGTTTGGAGAGAAGCTCAAAATTTGTATTGGTGACAAAATCGAAGTTATTCAAAGCCCATATGAGATCTCCGCTGACTGTGCGTGCAACTCCCCAAACAGACGAGGCATTTATACTTGACGCAACTGTTTTGTTTTAGATTGAACACCAGACCATACAACTGATTTAGACGCGCAAACTGGGTTATGATGAGATGTACTAATATCCGTCTGCTCGGGCAGATTCGGCTCAAAGTCGTGCATCTGCGGATGCGGAGGCGCGCGCGCTGTTAAGCCGAATCTGCCCGAGCAGACGGATATTAGTTTTTTTATTAGGCTACCTTCGCGCTCATGCGGACGCGTCGAGTATAAACAAGGTTTTACAGCTCAGCCACTTGTTTTGTTTCATATTTTTTTGCAAGTGGAAGATCTTGGTTTACATTTGGACTTGGATGTGATCTTATAGGCTTGAAAAGGTTGGTGACCACTGCATAACGCAAACCCAGTCAAACGTTTGACTGCAGTATCTTCTATTCTATGCGCCTTATAATCCGGTGCGCCCTATATATGAAAACAGTTATAAAATAGGCCATTCATTGAAGGTGCGCCTGCTTATAGTGCGGAAAATACGGTAGTCTGGGTGCTGTGGATCGCGGTTTGGGACACCTGAATCAGAACGCGAAAACATATGACTCGGTTGATTTGACTCAGTTTTATTATTTTTTATTTTATTCAATCTTCTATAAATACATAGTCACTAAGACTTAGGCCTACCATGAACAAAATGAGCCTCACAAACTCGATCAGTAACGTTAGGAATCCAGGCTTCGGAGCGTCCAGGTTCAATCGCCTAATTGCACGCAACCATTTCTTTTTATCAGGCCCCCAACGAGCCGTGCAATCGACCACACAGCAAAAGTGAACCATCCTCTTCTCTAAATCCTCCTCCAAACGTGCAAAACAATCAAATTACAGGTATCTAGCGGTGTTCCTGCCACACGATTCCCGTGATGCAACGCGGCAAACATAAACAATGACGTCACAAAAGATCCGCCTATTGAGTCTCTCGCTAATGTCTGATGAAAGTGTTTGATGATGAGGGAAGAATCCTGAAGACTGCAGCCACGCTGTGAAGTGAGTTTTAAAGTTGAGTTTTAAAGTCACAATTTCCCTCTCACGTCCTGTTAAGAGAATCTGCTGTTAAGAGAAGAAACCTTACCTGTTACCTACCGTCTGAGTCCTGCAGATGTGCAGCAACGCTGTGAAGTGAGTTTTAAAGTCACAATTTCCCTTTTTATGTCCTGACGAGAGAATCTGCTGTTGAGAGAAGAAACATTACCTGTTCCTTACTGTCTGAGTCCTGCAGATGTACTGCAACGCTGTGAAGTGAGTTTTAAATTCACAATTTCCCTCTCACGTCCTGTTAAGAGAATCTGCTGTTAAGAGAAGAAACCTTACCTGTTACCTACCGTCTGAGTCCTGCAGATGTGCAGCAACGCTGTGAAGTGAGTTTTAAAGTCACAATTTCCCTTTTATGTCCTGACGAGAGAATCTGCTGTTGAGAGAAGAAACATTACCTGTTCCTTACTGTCTGAGTCCTGCAGATGTACAGCAACGCTGTGAAGTGAGTTTTAAAATCACAATTTCCCTTTCACGTCCTGTTAAGAGAATCTGCCGTTAAGAGAAGAAACCTTACCTGTTACCTACCGTCTGAGTCCTGCAGATGTGCAGCAACGCTGTGAAGTGAGTTTTAAAGTCACAATTCCCCTCTCACGTCCTGATAAGAGAATCTGCTGTTGAGAAAGTGAACATTACCTGTCACTTACCGTTTGAGTCCTGCAGATGTGCAGCAACGCCGTGGAGTAAGCCTCCCTAGCCACTATCGCTCCATTGTGTCCCGAAGACAGTGGAGAATCGTTCCAGCGGCTACTCCGGTCCAATAGTCCGAGAAGACAGGAGTTGCTCATTCTTTCCTCAAGTTGATTATTATTCAATAAAGATTGTTACTTTTGAACTCAATTACTTGCCTCCTCCTTTGTCCGTCAGTTGCGTGCCTGTGGTGTCGGCTCCTCACGGTGGTGTCTGGAGTCAGGGGCGGCTGGTCATCCCGAGTCCGCCCCGGCCTGCACCGGTGACATATCTGATACGGAAGCGGACATGGGCATTCTCTCCTTCTTATCTTATGTTCGAAGCACTCAGTTTCTAAAAAGTTTGACATCTTCTTTGAATTGTTAAAACAACCAACAACAGCACATAGAGCCTGAACTCATTCTCTTGCTGCTAGTACAGGTCGAGCGCTACGAACCGGAAGTAGGCAACCGGAGTTGTCGTCATGGCAGCGTGCATTGTTTAGAGCAGAATAAGGTGAATACTGAGAGAAAAGTCCAAGTATATTTGGCCTGTAGGTTGTACTCAATCTTTTGATCGAGATATACTTAAAGTATAATTAAGTATTCAAAGTATACTTGTAGTTGTGTTAACTCTTTTGATTGAGTAGCCAATTAAATATACTTTTTTTACGTAGTTTTTCATATACAGTCTTATGAAACTTACATTGTTTGAAAATATTGCTTAGAATATTGATATAAAATATATCAATATTTGATAGGGGTGTTTTACCTAATGCATAATGGAGGGATATAATCCTCATCTTCACTATCATCAGAGAAGCTGTCCTCTATTGTCTCGTCTTCCTCTGAGGGGGAAATGTTTTCTGGATCTTCAGCAGTCTTATCCTCTGCCCAGTCAATGCTATGAAGAACACCACATTAGTCAATGGAACATAAACACTTCAAATGTTTCATGAAATTAAGCACTGCACTTACACAGAATTCCTGATGTCATTGAAGACATCTTCATCAATGTCATCTTGAATGTCCAGTGATGCCATGCTTTAAAAAGCACAGAAACATATATTTGAAACACATTTATGTAAGACCAACGAAGAGTATGAGGTCAAGATACATAAAATACAAACTGTTGTCAGCCATGTCAGTACCCAGTATCAATTGCAAAACATATAATTACCTTTCTTCTAAAACTGGAATTGTTGTTGTTGTTTCACCATCACCACTCAAAGACAGGGCTTCCTCTGCAGTCATCTTCCCTGCAGACAATCACAAAGTTGTTTTTTAACATTCAATCCACATTTCAAGGCATGGATATAGTACTTCAATATTCAGACAAAGTGATTGGAGTGACTGTGATTGAGGTGGTGTTAGACCCATTCAAAAATTGCTTTTAATGAATACCACACCACCTTCATTTATTTACCTATCAGAGAGTGACTCGCCAGCTATGGAGAGTCAAAATGATTGAGATATTATAATTTTGTCCACCTGATTGCGGTATTATGATGGATATTCATGTTTTAACCAAGAGGGGAAAATGCAACATCCCAAAGTGTCGTACGAGACACAATGCTCTTCTGTAAGTTGTGTATCCTACCTTCTAATGTTTATATTTCATATTTCGTTCGTATGTATATTTTCTCTTCCAAAGAGGAAGAGAGGATCGGTTCATGTGCGCTTGATCCGCCGCTTACTCTGAGGCGCTACAGAAATCTAAATCAGAAATTTGAGACCTTTTTTGTATTACAACTAACAAAACACAAAGATTATTGCGATTATTGGATATGCACTGATATCCGGTACACCTGAAACCGATCACAGCAATAACCATATGCATATGATTAATATGAAGCATCCGTAACGGTCACGTTAATTATTATGGTTGTTCAGAGCAAAGTAGTGAGATGAATTGTCGATCCTAATAAGCATACACATAATTTAGCTTTCTATATAAAGTTTCAAGTTATTTGTAGGCTATTATTATAATAATTATGATATATTATTATATGAACTTAATCTTTAAAACGTTATGGACATGACAGAGCACTGAAGCGTTGTGACCTCTTAATTATAGCCCAGGCAGTGCAGTTATGAGAAAATTAGTATATTTATTTCTCAGGCATGCCTCCATCTTTCTGCAAAATGCTTAATGTTAAAGGAACACTCCACCGTTTTTTGAAATAGGGCTTATTCACATTCTTTCCTACATTTAGATAGGTGTGCAAATGCATTTTTGTCTCAGTGCATGCATTGTTTTAGTTTGACAGGGTCGGCGTTAGCTTAGCTTAGCACAATGAATGGAATCCTTTGTTGCCAGTTAGCATGGCCTGAGTAAAAGTGATCCAAAAAAAAAAAAAAAACCCACGTAATTACTTCTTGTGGCCTGCGTATACACAACGAGTACAAGAAGCGATCCAGATTAACACTAGGCGATTTCCTAGGCAGATATTGACTTGGGACTATATTAGGGGGAAGCACAGGCGAAGCACTGCTGCTTAGGCGAAGCACTGCTAGTTCGGCGCAGAGATCTCACGCAACACATGAAATCCCACGACATCCGTCAACATACCGGCGTGAATAGTTGCTGCCTGGCTATTTTCCTTACAGTATACGAATGGCGATGAACATGGCTGATGAACATCTTTGTGAAAGACGAAGAGGGTGACTTCTCAGACAGTCAAGAGCCTGAACCATACCTATTTGAACCAGAGTTTACAGAAGACGAGCTGCGTGCTTTGGAAATAGAACGCCAGGAGGAGGAGGTTGCGATCGCTCAACAGCCTGAGGACACGAGGATGAGAGTCAACACGAACTGGTGGTGTGAATGTGGGAGAATATGCCAACCTATGCCGACTGAAATAGAGTGTCTGTGCTGTGGCGAGTGGGACAAATTTCTGCCATCGATGACCAGGCTCAGCGCGTCGGATCATGATGAGCGTGCCCGCAGTTGTGTCACATCTACAGAGGATTTCACGGCGCTGATCCATCCTGCAGTACTCGATTTTTTTTTAACATAAGGAAGATAAATAAAAGACAACTTACATGTGCACTTTGTTCTGCCTGTGCTTTGAAAATAGATGGGACGGCCGTATCTTTCAGACGTAGTACTGCTACCGTCTTTCTGGACCCATATTCCATTTTTTCTAAGTAGTCCTCTGGTGCAAAATGTTCTTCGCAAACACGATACTGCTTTATTTTGTTGAGAGGCGTTGAAGTACATATCTCCAGAGCTGCTAGCCATTTATTTCTCAGTTCCAGATTTGAAGGAATTCTGTGAAACATTACATTCGTGTATGTCCTTTGCTTATTCTCACAACCTTTTGCTACGCAGGTAATTACCATGTTTGCTGTAACTTCACAAAATAAAGAATCCAAAAGCGAAGACACTCGGTGCAGGTCACGCTGGTATGTTCTTCTTCATCTGTTTTTTTGACGCGTTGCACGCCGGTATGTTGACGGATGTCGTGGGATTTCATGTGTTGCGTGAGATCTCTGCGCCGAACTAGCAGTGCTTCGCCTAAGCAGCAGTGCTTCGCCTGTGCTTCCCCCTAATATAGTCCCAAGTCAATATCTGCCTAGGAAATCGCCTAGTGTTAATCTGGATCGCTTCTTGTACTCGTTGTGAATACGCAGGCCACAAGAAGTAATTACGTGGGGTTTTTTTTTTTTTTTGGATCACTTTTACTCAGGCCATGCTAACTGGCAACAAAGGATTCCATTCATTGTGCTAAGCTAAGCTAACGCCGACCCTGTCAAACTAAAACAATGCATGCACTGAGACAAAAATGCATTTGCACACCTATCTAAATGTAGGAAAGAATGTGAATAAGCCCTATTTCAAAAAACGGTGGAGTGTTCCTTTAAAATAAAGTTTAAAAAGGGAGATTTTTGATCCCTCTTTTGAAAGCATGAAATATGGTTGGTTGAAAATTTAATTTTAGCATTGTTGCTCACCTCATGTGGAGGTGTTGCTCATATCCTTGTGGATAAACAAGGCAATTTTCTTAACATTTCTCATACAGCACATTAATACAGTATATTGCAGACTTAAATGGCTAACTTAAAGAGGGTTTCGTTCTTTTGGTAAAAAAAAATCATGGTAAGGATGATTTTGCGTGGAATTGCCAGGAAGGATGTTAAGCCCCCGACTAAAATGCATGTTTGAGCTGTTTTAACTTAAAGCAACTTGCACTTACATATCTTAAAATATGTCAGTGCCAATAGCCGCTTTCCGACCAAGTAGTTACAGGAACTTAGTTCTAGGAACTAGAGTTCTCAACGGGTCGGGTCGGCCCGACAAACCCGACGGGACCCGCGGGTTCGGGTCGAAAATATAATCAAATGACTCGGGTCGGGTCGGACCTCGGGCTTAATCTTTTCCGCTCAGTAAAAAAAAAAAAAGTTTATTAATCATTGCTGCTGTTCACCGTAAAGAAAGTCTGGCTGCTGCGTGTAACGTGCATCATGAGAGCGGCGGGGGCAGACCTGACGCCGCTGCGTGCACGCCTTTAGCCTGGAGAGAAGATGGAGTTGGTGAGAAGTAAATTTGCCGCAGGTGAATTCACCGTCGCTACTACAGCCTATTTATATATTTAAAGTTTATTGTTTCAGTTGTTTGTATTGTTAAAAGGCGTGAACATTAAAGGATGATTTAAATTCCCATCTGCTGGTCATGATAATAGCCTACGTCTACGTGTATGAGAGAAAAAAAAAATTCGTCGCGGCGTCGGGCCGCGGGCCGGGTTCGGGCAGATAATTCATGTTTATGTGTCGGGTTACATCGGGTCCGGGCTTTAAAAGCCACGGACCGGGTCGGGTCGGGTTGTAATTTTCAGGCCCGTTGAGAACTCTACTAGGAACTGTCCACTTCTAAACAGTTCTAAGAACTACTCTCCCCCAAACTCGGTTTTGCTGTTTGCGTTTGCACTGGCCAAGTGGCCATAGGAACTGGTAGGAGGGGTAAGGGAGTGACGCAAGCACGGTGACTTTTATTTTGACGGCGCGACAGACCTTTATTTTGGCGGCGCTGAGAACGCCAGAGCAAACAATGCTCGCATTCTCTGTGTTTATTAGTTAGTGATCTGACTAACAGTACTGTTTAATATCTTATTAGATAGAACTGTTATCGAAAGTAGACAGTATATGAAAAAAAGGTAATTAGCCCATGCCGTGTGGTTGACGTCCAGTGTTAGCTGCTAGCTGGGCAGATAAACATAATCATATTTGGCTTGGTCCCCTCAAAGTTGCGTTGGATTTTCTCTTCAGCATAAAGATTTAAAGACCCATCTATCACTGTTTTCCATGTTTGTATAGTTAGTTTATGGAGTAAATATATATAGGCTATAATCTGTGTGTTTACATTCTAGCCGTTTTAGAAAAGGCGAGTGCTGGTGTTCCGCGTGCGTTCGGTCAATACATACAACCGGCGTAGCGTCATAGAACGTCTCTGAAAAGGTTCACGCCCACTTTTAGGGGAAAACAATCCGGCGAGCGCCATACACAGTAACGGATTGAGGATGTGTACTAACCCTTACAAACATGTGATTTGTATTTAAACATTTTTTTTTCACACAGTATTTTTTATTTTATTTTAAATACATTTCCATGTATTTATGCCCATCTCTGCCTGCCATCATCATCAATATCTTGCTGTTATGGAAATATCATGAATTACGGATGATGCTATCGAAAGCTAAATCAGGCTAGTTGTATAGCTGGACAGATAAGTGCACTCAGTAGCTACTCTAAATATAAAGACACAATATTATACATTTAAAGATGTTTACGTCTTAAAACCGTAGTAAAATCATTCACTGGCTACCTGGTGACTCGATGAGGTACGAGTAAATGTCCGGGTAAACCACTGGGTGGGGTTGATAGGCCAATTTGACGCTGGTAGAATGAAACGGGATATGTTTTTAAGTTGCCCAAATTAAGTTTATAAATGTATCGTTCACGCTCTATGGAAGGCAGGGTGAACATATAATTACTCGACATATTTCATCTAAGTGATTTCTGAAGTTATACACGTCTGCCGGCTGTGTACGGACGTTGTTTTGTGCCGCTATTTTGTATTGAAGTCTATGGGAAGTCTGGCTTGTTTTCCCCTAAAAAGGGGCGATTACAAAATTGACAGTTAAGTTCCCGGATGTGCCGGTTGTATGTATCAGCGTATACTAACGTCACGAGTAGGGATGGGAACCGAGAACCGGTTCTTCTTCAGAACCGGTGCCCAGTGAATCGATTCCTTGGAACCGTTAGCATGCCTGCTTAACGATTCCGCTTATCGGTTCCGCTCATTCAAATGTGACACGACGTCACACACGTGCTGCGTTGTTTTGGTTCAGAACGTAGCAAACACTATGAGCAAACATGGCATCGAGGCAGAAGCGATCTGACCGCGTCCTAACTACATGCGACGCGACGGCGCGACACGCGATAAAAAGTATCATTTTCCATGTTAATCAAAGTTTAACCAGCCGCGACATGCGACGATTCTATTTGAAACTGATCCTATTTTACTGCGACGTCGCGCTGGAACAACAATCTCAAAGTGTGGCAATGATAATATCAGGTACTATTTTTGTGCATTATTTTATGTTAAAAGCGTGTATAATGTGACTGAATATCATTTAGTGCTCCCAGCTTTGTAGCTGTAAAAACAACAATGGATAAGTCACATCAAATCTTGAAATTAAACATAATGTGAAAAAACAACGTTCAAAATGTGAAGAAAACCCGTGTATTATTTGACAAAGATTGTTTTATTAACTCAATAGCCTAATCCAAATGAGCACTGTTAATATTCCAAAAGGCACAAGCTCTTCCTTAACTGTTTTCAGTCTGTGTTTTAGTTTTTATGGCACATAAATGGCAGTTTTATTTATTTTTTTGTCCGGACCAATGAATGTGAAAATTGTCAATTTCCTAATCCTAAGGCACTCTTCTTGATAATCTTTCAAGGCACACACTAGTGTGCCATGGCATACTGGTTGAGAAACACTGCCCTAGGCTATAGGTCCCTGGACTTTACTTTGAGAAGTAGCTCACCTACTTTTAGGTTTGTTCTGAGGTTGCTACACATAATTTGTGTATACTCTGTGCTGTGTCTTCTGATCAGATATTAAAGCGAGTTAATACAAACAAATTTGTACTTATTCCCTCACCCAATAAGAATCGATAAGAGAATCGATAAGGAATCGGATCGATAAGCAATATCGATAATGGAATCGGAATCATTAAATTCGTATCAATTCCCATCCCTAGTCACGAGTAGTTCCTATAGTGCTGGTTTAGACCCTACTCTGAAGTAGGACCTAAATTAGTTCCTCCAAATGTAGTTCCTAGAACTAAAATCGTTCCTAGTTCCTGCAGTGCGAACACGCCGACATCCGGGTACTTTAGCCAATAGTTCTAGGAACTGTGAAAAGGTTCCTCCGGTCAGAAAGCGGCTAATGTTTTGTCTCAAGATTCACACCAGTAATGTTTTTTCCTAAAGCACATTTATAAAAGTTACTTAAATGTTCTAATTGAACTAAGACCTTATTTAATGTGTTGTTGGATTGTTCTGATGAAAAAACACTTATCTTTTGAATATAAACAAATATCTTTCCAAGAAATTCCAGTAGACAAACAACACACAACATGAGCTATAGAAAAAAAAAAGTGATCTAGGAGCTTTACAGTGGCTGCCTTTGCATGGCAAATCTATCCCTCGCTTTCATACCTGTCATGACAAAGCCATGAATAACGATGGTCTCTTTTGCTTATTAAAGCCTTATAAGCAGACACATACACACAAAGTTAAGATACATTTAAAAGCTTTAAAAAGTCAGTGTATGTTTAATGTATGTTTGAGTAGTTTTATAGTCGTTTTTTCTTATAATTGTCACACCTAACTTTATTTAATTTGGCATTGTTATGATTCAAACCTGTGTTTCCCTGTCTTGTGTGTTCCAGGACTTTTGTGTTATTTTCTGTCTTGCTCCATGTTTTGCAGTTCCTTGTTACTTTAATGTTGATTATTCTCCCCAGGTGTTTCTTATTAGCCACTTCCCCTTGTTATCTTCTTAAGCTTGTCTGCCTGTGTATATAGCCCTTTGTTTTACTTGTTCTCTGTTAGTCATTCAATGGACATTCCCTGGTTTAGTGTGTTTCCTCCTGTTCCGTGTTTTAATTTGTTTTCACACTTTAATAAATCTAACCTGCATGTGGATCCGCTTCCCAGCCTGCTTCTATGCCTGTCTCCAGAACAGATTTTGTTCCTTTGTCAAAGTATTTGTACCATCGAGGAATACACTACTCAATTCTGTGCTTAAGCCAATGGTATCAACTAGAAGGATGCTGTTCTGAAAGGCTTCTATCGTCATGGACTAAATGAACCATTAAAATCACTTCTGCCAAGAGGGATAAATGACCTAACCTTAGACCAATTAATAGATTATGCTCTTTTACGTGGGTCCTCCTTTACTGTCGAGGAAGTAGTAGAGAATGTTTGCCACCAAGCTCCAGTGGCCACGGAGCTTGGACCATCAGTCACCAGCATGCCCAGTTCTGATGGTCGGCAGTCCTGTGTTTTCTGTACCTTCCTGTTATGTGTTTCCTACGCCAGAGCTTCTTCACATCATGCCTGCTTAGCCTGAGCTTCTTCACGTAAAGCCTGAGCTTCACTTCAAGGTTGCCCTTCCAGAGCCTCTACCCGTCATGGCTGCCGTGCCTGAGTCAGCTCTGGATGATACAGTGCTGATCATCATGGCCACAGCTATTTTGTGTATGTGGGCTGCACACACCAACTCCATCCCATGACCCCTCAGCCAAGATGGCCGCCGTTCCAGAGCCCTTGGACAAGATTGCTGCCCCCACACATGTGTTTTCGGAAAAGATGGTTGCCTCCACGCCTGTGTCTTCGAACAAAATGGAAGCATCTACGCCTTTGTCTTCTGACAACATGGCAGCCTCACCTTCGGATAAGATGGCCGCCTGACCAGCCGGCGCCTCCCCGGCTCCTTGAACCGTTGGAGTCGCCCCGGCCCAGGCCCCCTGAACACCCTGCACAGCCTGCTCCGCCCGGCCACCTGCTCAGCCCTGACCACCTGTCCTGGCACAGTCTCCAGGCCCTCTTCCACTCCACGGACCTGGACCACCATCCCTCCCCCCTGGTCTGCCTCTGCTCCACCTCCCACCTGGACTTTTGTTAGTCTTTTTTTGGTGAGCGTCTAGAAGCCACTCTAAAGGGGGGGCGCATGTTATGATTCCAGCCTGTGTTCCCTGTCTTGTGTGTTCCTGGACTAATTTCCTGTCTTGCTCCATGTTTTGCAGTTCCTTGTTACATTTAATGTTGATTATTCTCCCCAGGTGTTTCTTATTAGCCATGCCCCCTTGTTATCTTGTTAAGCTTGTCTGCCTTTGTATAAATAGCCAAATTGTTCTCTGTCAGTTGTTGAATGGACATTCCCTGGTTTAGTGTGTTTTCCTCCTCTTCCGTGTTTTCATTTGTTTTCACTAGTTACTTTAAAAAAAAAAAAAAAAGTAAATTTACACGTTATTTAAGTCTCCTCATTGGAATGTAGCTCCATTAAGATGGGTTTCACACCACAGAGATTTGTTTTTACCAAACATAACTTAAACGGTTAGTTCACCCAAAAATGTATTTTAAGATATTTTGATGAATGTTTGTAACCAAAAAGTTTTGGGGCACCATTGAAGCCCCTGAAGGAACCTTTGCAAAAATCTAAAATATACAGACTTTCGTGTGCTCACAAGAAACTTCCGCATGCTCACGAGAATCTTTTGCGTGAGCACGAGAAAACTGCGTGTGCACGAGAAAACCAATGCGTGCTCATGCGGTACAATTTCCAGTTTGCATTACAGTGTCATTACTACAAATGTGGGAAAAGGGATGAGATGTATATGGATACAGTTGGATGCATAAAAGCCACTAGAAGACAAGCCTGCAACCTTCTGTTTTTTTTTTTTAATGGATATCAATGGAGATGGAGAAGAGGCTTCACAGAACCGTTTTTGTGAGGAAATAGCTTATTTAATTAATTGACTGCCTGTCCACTAATCTTCAACAGGTTTTGCGCTAAACAATACTTTTGTTGGGAATGATAGGCTATGTAGATTTTACTATGATAAAAAGGTTATTTTATGAGAGAATGCAAAGAAGGGAATGTCGCAACAGGTAGGATCATTATTATAGTATTTAATAGTAATATTGAGTGATATTGTATATGGTCTAAAGAAAGTATAAAATACAGATGTTTTCTTTCTTTGACTTTCAGGGTTTTACCAGTTATGTTAAGACTTTAATTGTAACTGATGTATGCATATGACGCTGATATTATGCATTTTAATGAATAAAGACAACATGAATTTAATTATAAATATTTGCATGTTGTTTAATTAAAATAAAACATTAAGTGTTGTGTCAACTGCTGTGTGCTTAATGATGATGATATAATGCTTTGTCATGAATGATGGTATAAAAATATTTTTAATGAATTAAATATGTATTAAATTACAATTAAGTTTTTAGTGTAATCTTAAATGTAGTTTTTTGCGGCCTGCAATGACTAGTGCTTTGCAGAGAATAGAGATATTCGTGCTTTTTTTCCTACAGTAAAGCACAGTCCACAAACAATGCAGTCCTACTGTACCTTTACTAGCGATTGTCACGTTTCCGTTCATGTGTTGTCTCCGACTGTGTTGTCTTTGTCTTCAATTCACCTGTCTCACTTGTGCCTTGTTAATCACCTCGTTTAGTTATCTCATTTGTTTTGCCCCAGCTGTGTCTAATTTCCCTGATCTGTTTCCTTGTGTATTTAAGCCCTGTGTGTTCCTTCAGTCTTTGTCGGTCGTTGTAGTGTCAAGGTCGGTGTTGAGTGTTGTTATGTTCCTGAGTATTCATTTAATCTGAGTTTGTGAATAAACCAGATGTATTGAAATCCTGTCTCCTCGTCTTCGGCCTGCAAAACCCTGACAGCGATATGACACCAAATTTATTCACAAGACCAACACGCTAATATTCCACAAGAAACTGACTGTCATAAAACTTTGAACTGCGTGCACTGACGTCACTGCCATTACATATAGGCTGAGGTGCCTCGTGTGATCCATGTAAGCAGAACGCTTTCTCCGATGGTAAGAGACACCCACTCATCTCCCTATAATAAGACAAATCTCTGGAGGCATGCTCCAAGCACACTCTAATTTCATCCCTATTCCCACATTTGTAGTAATGACACATGGCCTGACGTTGTCATACTCAGATTCTAGTCAGAATATGAGTCTGATACTGCTCCATTGGACTGTGATTATGGGGCGTTTCAACCATAGACTGTAAAAAAAGATGGACGACGCCCCTTTGTCACGGGTGACAGAATGCTTGGAAAAGCAGAACCCTTTTTCCATGTTCCCCGAGGGGATTATTTTGGTGTAACACCTTACTCCGGTTCCGGGTGTAGCCGAGGCAAACCTGATTACCGCTGATGCACGGCAGGTGTGAGAAAGAGAGGAGCGGCGTTTGTACAGGCTTTTCGCTTCACAAGAGGAGGATAAAAGAGCCGTTCAGGAGAGAAGAGTGGTGATGGTTGGGTTCAGTCGGTGAAGACGGTTGCTTGTGGTGTAGTTGCTGGTCGGTGTGCCTTTGACTAGTTGTTCGGCTGGGCCTCTGTCGTCGCGTCTGGGGGTAGAAGATCTCCTGTTTGGGCGCTTACATTGAACGCGGTAATCCTGGGAATTCGTGTAAGTGAAGAACTGCCATTGGAGTCTGTCGTTTAGAGCTGTTTGTGGAATACTACTGGATTGAACTGCTGCTTGGATCTGTGCTGGAAGAGGAAGAGAGAAAGATAAGTGAATTAATTACATCATTGAATCAAATGTAAAGCTTGAAGAAAAGACTGTGAATGTGAAATTTACTATTGAGTAGGACGTCTGTTTCAGATATGCTGGAGAAGAACTGAGAGTTGAATATTCCCAATGAAATGCATGGATGAAGCGAGGCTTCTGATCAGCCCTACTGTGTGAGTGATTTGCAGTTGTTTGCCTTACCTGATGCACGCCGAATTAATGCTGTGGATTTGTAGTGAACACGAGTGCTGTGTGCTATGCTGAGAAAAGTCTCCCAACGCCTGCTTTCATTCTTGTGAAATGATCTACTTGTCTCCATCCAAATTCCAGAACGAAACAACTGAACTGGTGAAGTAATGCTTTGTATTATCTTCTCTTCCACTGAGTATTGTTGTGGAGTATTCCTCATTGAAGGCTCTTGTTAATCCTCTCTTTTTCTCTGAAATTACAAGTCTCGGGAAGAAACCGTATGGCTGCGGAAAAGTCTGAACTATTATACCTACTGACTGAGCTCTGAAGAGGTACAACCTCGCTGGTAAAGCCGCCTATTGAGTCTCTCGCGAATGTCTGGTGAAAGTGTTTGATGCTGGGAGAAGAATCCTGAAGACTGCAGCAACGCTGTGAAGTGAGTTTTAAAGTCACAATTCCCCTTCATGTCATGATAAGAGAATCTGCTGTTGAGAGAAGAAACATTACCTGTTACTTACCGTCTGAGTCTTGCAGATGTGCAGCAACGTTGTGAAGTAAGCTTTTAGAGTCACTGTCCCACCATTGTGCCCGACGTATCTGATACTGAGAAGAATATATTACCTGTTACTTACTGTCTGAGTCTTGCAGATGTGCAGCAACGCTGTGAAGTAAGCTTTTAGAGTCACTATTGCACTATTGGGTCCCGAAGACCGTGAAGAATCGATCCAGTGGCTACTCCGGTCAAATAGCCCTAGAAGAAAAGAGTTGCTTATTCTTTTCCCAAGTTGATTGTTATTCAATAAAGATTGTTACTTTGAACTCAATTACTTGCCTCCTCTTTTGTCCATCTGTTGCGTGCCGGTGGTGTCGGCTCCTCACGGTGGTGTCTGGAGTCAGGGGCGGTTGGTCATCCGAGTCCGCCCCGGCCTGCACCGGTGACACCTTCGCTCTCTTCCATTGATGAGAACTGAAGCCGCCAGCGTCCCGATATGGCGCTGACATATTGGAACTTGAGTCTGCGCAGTAGCGATCTCGGGACCAGACCTGCGCAGTAGTGAGCAGGAAGTAAAGCACTCTCACAGAATGTACTCAGGGAGAGTGGATTCTGCACACTTTTTTAAAAATTGATTGCAGTACGACAAGAGGCTTGTTAAAATAAAGTAAATACAATCTCCTCAGTCCTCCGAAGATCCCGAAAAAAATGTCCGTTGGTGCTTCAGTGACTACTTCGCTCAGAGAACCTGTCAATCACAGCTGTCAATCATGACGTTACACCACCGCATCACGTAACTAACTAAAAACCAACTTATTTTTGAAACAGACACTTGAACTTACATCAGCGTGATAAAAATGACAGCAAATGAAAGAAACCACCTTTGGAAAAAAGATATTTGAAGTGTAATTTAATTGTTTAGTTGGTCTCACGTCCCGTTGAATAACACGGGGAGGTGGGGCTTATGACATATACTAGGACCAGTCACCGGGGGGCGATCGAGACGTTTTGGCTTCACTTTTCAGGGCTTGTGCGGCACGCTTGGTTTCAACCGAACCAGGAAAGAAAATGCCTCTGCACTGGATAGATAGACCTGGATAGACCTACAGCCAATCAGAGCAACGGAGTAAGTAACATATGTTCTTCATTCATGTTTCCGATCGACAAATGCCTTGATCGCGGTTCTCTGTTCCTCTTTTAAAATGAATGCGCTGTCGATATCTTCTATAACAGACGCAATGTATATCCATCATCGTATAAAGCCCACCCTGACAATTTGATTGGTCTGAACAGCTTTTGTTCGGGCATAATAGCTCTACAACGGATCAAGTCCAGACCAAACTTCCCGACCTAAAAATTTTGTGGGCGGGGCTAAGTTCGGCTGGCATCCAGGCTAAATGACACTATAACGCAAACCGGAAATTGTAAAGAGTGAGCACGCGATAGTTTTCTCGTGCGCACACAAAAGTTTCTTGTGAGCACGCGAAAGTCTGTATATTTTTTTATTTTTGCAAAGGTCCCTTCAGGGGCTCCTTCAGGGGCTCCATTGTCTTCCATAGTAGGAAAAAAATATACCATGCAAGTCAATGGTACCCCATAACTGTTGGATAACAAACGTTCTTCAAAATATCTTCATTTGTGTTCAAAGAAATGTATACAGGTTTGGAACAACTTAATAGCAAGTAAATGATGACAGAATTTTCATTTTTTCGGGGAACTATCTCTTTAACATGGGTTTTCAACTTGACCAAAACTGATTTATTGTACAGTGTATTGATTTCATGGACTTGTGTATAATCAGAGCTGTACTTTAAAAAAAAATTTAATTATATATATATATATATATATATATATATATATTTTATTATTATTATTATTATTATTATTTATTATAATATATATATATAATACCTGTCAAGTATCCCGTTTTGGCCGGGAAAGTCCCGTATTTTACCCTTCTTTCCCGCCATCCTCCTGTATTAGTATTTACCCGTAAATCTCCCGTATTTTAACCTGCGTTATTAAAAAATAATATTACCCCGGGCCCGGGCGGAGTAAAAAAAACAAAAAAACATTACCAATCTGAGCTCTGTCACTAGTCTTGCAATAACTGCCACCTGCAGTAGCCTACTACAGGTACTGTAGGTGGCAGTTGTCATGAGGTTAGAGTGTGAGGTCAGATGATGAGTGACAACGCGGGAAAAAACAGAAAAAAAAAAAAAACACGATGTCTTTCCCAGATGCCTCCTTGATTCTTTTCACAACTCCGCTGTTTCTGCCCGTCATATTTGCAGCCCCGTCACTCGTTATGCCTTTACAGTTGGCCCAGCTCAACCCGCACTCTGTAACCACGTAGTTGTTCAGTACAGAAAATATCTGTTCACCTTTCGTTCCAGTAGGAATATTCAAGCAACATAATAAATCCTCCACAAAGTACCTTACGTATACCAACAAAGTTGCGCAGTCTGAGACGTCAGTGCTTTCATCCAGCTGGATTGAAAATTCCCCTGCCGCCTTCAATCTTGTTATGAGCTGTTCCTAAAGATTGTCTGAAATGTCATTTATCCTTCGGGAAACAGTGTTGTTACTCAGGGGGATGCATTTTAATTTTTGTGTGTTTTTTTCATCAATAATCCGCTAACCATGTCTATTGCGGAAGGCAGAATGATTTTTTCTGCAGCAGTATGGGGCTGCTTCTCTTTGGCCACACGGTAAGAAACCATGTATGATGCTAGCTGGGCTTTGTCATTTAATGTCACATTTCTATGGAGAAGCTCAGCTGATGATTCAATCTCCTGTGCCTTCCTTTGAAAGAAATCCAGAGGTTTCTTTGCCAAGTCGAAGTGAAGTGTTTCCAAATGTCTTTTTAGTTTAGTTGGTTTTAAACTCTCATTTGCGAGTTTTTCGCTGCATGTAACACACATGGGTCGAGCTTCTTGGTTCGTTTTGGAATAATTAACAAAACCATATTTCAGGAAGTAGTATTTATATGGCCTTGGTCTTGTTTTTCTTTTCTTATTTGGAGGCTGTTCTCCCAAATCCTCAGGAGTACCTGCTCCGGTGTCTGGTCGAAAGCATCCACTGGTTCCGCTTTCCTCACATTCTTCATCATTATGGCGTTTTTCACTTGAAGTAGCTTTGCTAACATTAGCTAGTTTATTTTCAAGCTGGCCTCCCTCGAGGACGGTATTTTGGCTGTTGGCAGTGTTAGCCTGGTCTTTAGCTGGCTTTTTCTTCTTAATTAGCCAAGCATCCATTTTTATGTCTGGTTGCCGAGTGCAGAGCGCAGCTAAAGAACAAAAAAACAAAAAACAAAAAAAAACACAGAAGTAGAAAACGAAGTTTGTAGACTTCACTGATTCAGACCACCTGAAGCTCCTCAGGTACTGCAGCACCAGATGGCTGAGTCTGTTAACCTGCATCCAGAGGGTGCTGAACCAGTGGGATGCACTACAGGTAGGATGGTAACTCCACTCAGCAGATATCTACACAGTTTACTATGCTATATTTCAATTTTAACCATGTATTGCCACCCTGTATCTCTATGTACTGTAGGCCTACTTTAACAGTCATGAAGAGGTGGAGAGGAGTGTTAAAGTGCGTGATCTGGCAAGCCATCTGCGTGATCCAATCGTGAAGACCTACTTCCTGTTCCTGAGTGCTGCCCTTAAGCCTTTATCTGAATTTAACATTGCCTTCCAGGTGGGTGTCAATGATATTGAATGAATGAGTGAATAATAGGATATAATTAAATGTTTGTGCTTATTGTAGCATTCTTATTTCACTGTTATTTTGTTGTGACCATTGAAATTATCTGCAGTCAGAGGGAGTACAAATTCACAGACTTGAAGAGGAGATGTGCAGGCTGATGAAGAGGATCCTGGGCTACCTCATACCAGCCAGGGCAATCGTGGGTGTACCTCTCAGGGAGGTGGAGTATGGAGATGGACATCAGTTGGCTGATGAAGATCTTTTTATCGGAGCAGACACAAAGGCATTCATGAGAAGCGCTGAGCTCCCTGTGTCAGCCTAGAAGAAAATCTTTCAGTGAGTATATTACCCAGTAGTTATATTATGATATCATCTTTTGACAGTACGAGAGTATAGGCTGTAGTGTGCCTAAAAATATTACCACTAATGCATTTTTTTCACTCTTATGCTGTTGTAGAACTGTGAGAACCTTCTATGAGGCAGTGCTTAAGAAGATGTTCTCCTCCTTTCCCCTCGACCATCCACTCCTGAGGGACCTGAAAGTGCTGGACCCTGTAGCTCATCTTAACATAACTCCAGGGACAGGTAGATAATAGAAACAGTTTCCAATAGGCTTTATGCCCAGCTCCACTACTTACCCTAGCAACCACCCTAGCAATGGTCAGACACACCTGGATTAATCAGTTTGTCCAATAATGTAAGACAGGAAATAAAGGAGCTGGCTTAAGTTCAGGAAGTAGTGCAGCTGTGCATAAAGCCTATTGATATTAGGCAAGGCAATTTTATCTGTAAAGCCCATTTTTTCAAACAATTTGTCTCAAAAGGCTTTACATCGCATCATAACAACATCCTCTGGGTACTGTGCATAACCAAACAATTAATTGGCACAGTATACTTGATACTTGTTTAGATCTGCAATGTTCAGTCAAACACTTGTTTTACTTTACAGTGGAAAGGCTAGGGGCCCTGTTCCCTCAGTTGAGGCTGATAGAGAATAAGATGAGAGAGGAATTGACAGACTATCAGGTGACAGATAGTAAGCAACTCCCCCAAGAAGACAGAATCGACAGATTCTGGGGCCTGGTAGGAAAGGACATGAGGTTCAGTGAGCTGCCAAAACTTATGAAGGCTTTACTATGCATTCCCCATAGCAATGCAAGTTCAGAAAGGGTGTTTAGCATGGTACGAAAGATTGTTACAGAGAATAGGATGACGTTAGACAACAGAACTGTTTGCGCTCTACTCTCATGTAAAATTAACCACTCTGGCCCAGCCCACAAATACACTCCTTCCAAAACAGTCTTAAAGAATGCAAAGTCTGCAACAAATTTGTACAACAACTAAAAGAGTAAAGAAAAGTTATGTGAAATGAAAAGGAAAAACTGTAAAAGAAAAGCAATATGAAATGAAAAGAATGTGTGGAATGAAAATAAAATGTAAATGTAAAGACAAGCAATGTTAAATGAACAGAAAATATGCAAATAAGCCTTTAAATAAATGCTCTTCATATATACCCTTTTGTGTTTTCATTTAGAATATAATGAATGTTCACAGCATGTCAATGTCAACAAAGGTATGCCTATCATTGGCTTTATGCACAGCTGCACTACTTCCTGAACTTCAGCCAGCTCCTTTGTTTCTTGTCTGCCATTATTGGACAAACTGATTAATCCACGTGTGCCTAACCTCAGTAGTCACAACAACAATAATCAGACACACCTGGATTAATCAGTTTGTCCAATAATGGCAGACAGGAAACAAAGGAGCAGGCTGAAGGACAGGAAACAAAGGAGCAGGCTGAAGGGAGTGGAAGAGGGAGAGGCACAACCCGAACCCCCACGAAAAAAGATGACTCTGGGAAGTATCCTGCAAAAACAAGCCGATGCAATGGCAGGTCCAGTCGGCACCGTAGAGGACGGAGCCGGAGCTGAAATAACAGCCTACTGTTTGGAGCCAGTTACTCAAGGAGACGAGGACCCACTTCTCTGGTGGAAATGTGCTGCCGAGTGTTTTCCCCCAGATGTCGCGAGTGGCCCGAAAGTACCTGTGCTTCTGTGCCACAAGCTCACAATCGGAGCGGGTTTTCAGCACCGCAGGTAAAGTTGTCGGTCCACAACGTGCCCTGTTAAAGCCGGACAAAGTAAATATGCTGGTTTTTCTGGCGAAAAATCTTGACTAGATTTGTTGCCACTTGACACACAGTTCGCACTGTGTGTGTATTTTGTTTATTTTGTATTTTTATTTAATTCATTCAGGTATTTTTATTTGATTTTCGTTAAAACAATATTCGAAAGAAGACTGGACTGTGTTTTAATTTAGGCCTATTGATTTGCAATAATTGTTATAATATGGATGTTTATATTAATTCAACTCTGGTTGACTGTTGTGGGTCTATTTGCACTTTTTTATAAGCTGCTCTTTGTTGTTATTAAAAGTTGTTTGGGCTGCGTAATTTAATTTAATTGATTTGTGTGTGCGAAAACTGTTCTGGATGTTTATGTTAATTTAATTCTGTTTGACTGTTGTATTTGCACTTCTTTATAAGCTGCTATTTGTTGCTAATAAAAGTTGTTAATATTGTGCATGTTATGTTGTTATTGTTTCAGTATTAGTGTTTGGTATTCAGTTTTTGAAAGAATTAGGCACAAGCCAACAGTTTGGTGACGCCGTCTGAGCCTTACGTCATAATTTTTAATTAGTCACGGTAATGCCATCTTCCATAGTAGGAAAAAAAATATACTATGGAAGTCAATGGTACCAAAAACTGTCTACTTACTGACATTCTTCTAAATATCTTCCTTTCTGTTCAGCAGAAGAAAGAAATTCATACAGGTTTGAAACAACATGAGGGTGAGTAAATGATGACAGAATTTTCATTTTAAAGAGGAGTATCCCTTTAAGCATTTAATTTATCATTTGAGCAGCTGTTTTGACAATGGTTTAGTTATTATTTGAGCCTTTTAGGCCCATTTGATTTCCCATTTGAGCTGTCGTTTTGATAAGCTATGTATTAATATTTGAACTTTTAATTAGGGCCTATTTTATTTGTCATTTGAAAAAAAACAACACTTCCATAATTGTACAGTTTTATAAGGACAAATTATAGTTTTAATTTAGGCCTGAAATCAATAGACTTAAAGGCAGGGTAGGTAGGTTTTTTCGAAAAAAAAACTTTTTCCCAAAAAAGGGAAAGGTTTTTTTAAACTGTCTTTATATACCAATACATAATTAAAATGTAAGTACTCTGAAAAAGAGAGTATAAAAATCGAGTGTCTGTAGTCCTCTCAGGACTGCAATAAACACAGCTACTTATTTAATTCAGTCCCACCCCCTCCCTTCTGAGCTCCTTCCAAAGCCACGCCCCCAAAACACATGAACGCGCAATGCTGACAAAATTCAAATTCAAGGAAGGAAGAGGACAGGGTCGACTTGCGGAGCTGTGGGCGTGTTTAAATGAAAAAAAAAAAACAACAACAACAAAAAGTCAGGCACACAGCGCTGTAGCAGCAAAGAGCAAAGTCCAAAGTCCAATGTAATCAGCGATCGCGTCCTCGCGCTTCCCGCACTCTCACTATCAGCCCACAGATCTCTGCGTGTCTTTTTCCATGAATGAGGTTTCCTCATCCCTTATGTGCGATCTCTCCACGCCAATCACTGAAACAAGACACAGGTGTTTGTCATTTGCACTTGACCCACTTACGCCACACCTGTCTCCCGATCCTCTCTCCTGTCACAGACTTCGCTAGATAACGCCCCCCTTGCCACAGACGCGTTTGCCAGTGCTGAGCGGAGACGAGCTTAGTGCATGTAGTGACATCACGTCAGAATCACATGTAATAAAATACCTAACTTTATCGTTATGAATATAAACAACTAACATGGCTGTTAGTACTCACTATGGATTCTTCCTAGCTTCCATGCCTCTTTCCCTCCTCGAGTCAAACGGGTGTGCGCATGTGGGCAGCTCCTGTAGCAGCAGGGGTGGTAGCCATGGTAGCGAGGGAGAGTGAGTCGCCCAGCCAATCATTTCATTCATTCCGAATGGAAATAAGTAGCTGTGTTTTTTGCAGCCCTGCGAGGACTACAGACACTCAATTTTTATACTCTTTTTCAGAGTACTTGCATTTGAATTATGTATTGGTAAAGACAGTTTAAACAAATTTGGGAAAAAGTTTTTTCGAAAAAACCTGCCTACCCCACTTTTAAAATCTAATATCAAAGCGACTAGAATCAGACATAACAAGACTGCACGTTCTGCAATGATAGCCTAACTTCAATGACGATTTGTTCAACATTCACAGGTTTTATAGGTACGAGAGAGTGTTTGGAACTTGTGCGCATAGATATCATACGCTAGATGTCTTATGGCGCAGTCACTTCCGGCATCACCGTTCGGCCATCTTGTCACAGGCAGGCTTGATGTAAGGTGAGTGATCAGCACGCACACAAATCCTCTTATCTCGCTGAAATCTTGACGGATTTACAAACGGTTTGGTTTCTTACAAACGTTATTAACGTGGCTATAATTCCGAATGCTTGAACATGTATGTTATAATTATTCATATGTATGCAGTGTGATAACTACATCTCTGACATTTATAACAAACCAAACCGTTTGAAAATCGGTAGAAAATTGAGCAAGTTATGGTTATTTAAAAGTACATGCACCATGCACCATGCACCGAGTGGCAAGTCTGTGGCAAGATGGCCACCACGTGCGGACGTCGACCTCCATTGGCCAGCAGCGCGCACGAGACATCTAGCCTTTATTATATGATATCTATGCTTGTGCGGACCTTTACTGTTTGGGTAAAATAAAAACATTGCTTTGATATCACGTAGGTTCAAAGTAACTCACCAATAGCATCAGGTCATATTATACTTTGCTGACTCAGTATCAGCACCATTGACGAACGAACGCTGGAGAAGTAAACTAACCATGGCCAGCCCTGTGTAACGGAAAGACGAGGAACATTTCTCCAGCAAAAACTAAAAAAAGAACAACAGGTATTTCACTGCTGTGATTCAGAGCAGAAGAAAGTAATTTCACAAAGTTGTAAGTTTTTCGCTGGAAAAACTATCTCCGTTTTTTCACGCTTCGAAGACCGGGATGGCAGTGAAGGTAAAGAAGGTGTGGCGCGGCCTCAGTAAGTGTTACAGTACATACAAAATTGCACAGTATAAAAAAAAATCTGCAGGCTAAAAATATGGCACAATATCCAGTTTAAGGAATTTTCCGTATCTATTTTTTAGAGTTCATGGAAAATGTCTGTAAAACGAATGCACTGTAAAAAAAAGTACTGTATTTCAACTTGGATGTTTAAGTCATATACATTTTAATTACACTGAACTGACCTGGCAGGAAATTACCAGTACAATTCCCTTTTTTTATTTTTTACAGTGAATTATTGAGCGCAAATGGGGTTGATATTACAACCTAACATATATATTATAATTTAAATTGTCACTTTTTGGGGCTGAGAAAAACGTGCCGTTTTAGTGTGTGCCCTTTAAATGCAAATGAGCTGTTGCTGCACAGCACAGGGGGGCGGAGCTCAGTGTCAGAACAATCTCATCTCACGGAATGATGATAATATCAAAACAGAAACTCTCAGTAACGGTGTTCATTTCGACCCGGAGTCGGACAATAATGCCAACAGAGTCAGAGAATATATGCTGTATGGAGATGGAACAGGTATAGTTTAGTAAAATGATGGTAATAATGTTTTTGTCATCTGCTTGTATCCACTATTAATACAAGCCTGCTGTAGCGGACCCCGTCCGAATGATGGCCAAAAATATAGATGAATTTAATAAAGTTTATTGTACATCACACAAAATATGAAAGCGGATGTGTACAACTCACTGTGAACTCGATCAGGGCGGTTCTGTTAAAACGGCAGTGTTTGTCAGCATTCATGGGCAGGGCCTGTGGCTGTTGTGACATCACACCAGCCCAATGGCTGTCGTTGGGAGACGCTGCTTATGATTTATGGGGAGTTAAAAAAAAGGAGTGAGTGGATTTTTATCACTATAGGGTGGTTGTGTACACACACTGCCAACACACATTTATGTCCAAACACCATGCAAAAGTGAATTTTGCATAATAGGTTAATTTTGCTTTAAATGAATATGTAGGCTATTGGCAAAGAGGCCTATGTTATAAAGCTATTTTTTTAATACTTACAGCCAGGTAGGCGAGCTGGAAGCCAAAGTTTTGTCCCATGCAGCGCAGTAAAACCGTGCTGGTCAAGCAGGAGGAGTGCAAACCCAAAGAAATATAGGTCAGCGACGGGACTGGAGAAATAAAGCTTACCCTGTGGGACAGCCTAATATTGCAAGTTCACAACTCCAAATCGTACTCGTTTTCCAACTTGTTGACGAGAGAGATAAATGGAGACATTCGTTTGACAACAACTCCATCTACCAAAGCTACAGAATTCCCGGCACTGGACGTACCTGATAGAGAAGATGATCCTGACGACAGCGCTTCCTCAGCAACTTTGCGCGGTTTCGTCTCCGGTGTTCAAACTAAAGTCATCACCCATCGCTGTCCCAAGTGCTACAGCCTGCAGAATAATATTCTTCCCAAGTCCATTACGCACAGATGTGAAGTCTGCAAACTACTCCAGTGGTCATCTTTGTACACCTTAACCTATGGAGGAATTATTGTTCTTACAACAGACCAGGGACATAACTCTCTCACTCTGACCGACTTATGCCTGACAACTTACTTGGACAGGTACGGCATAAACTATTCACCCAACGACTTGGTCATTTCAAATTCAGACCCATTAAGGAAATGTTCCTCAATGGATTCCATCAACGATGACTCCCTCATCACTTGCATAATCCACCCAACTACTAAAAATTAGCAGAATGAAGAATTATGGAAAGATGATATTGCATTGATTGCGATGAATGGTGAAGGTGGGGAGGCTGGTGAGGCTGCTGAAGGTGGGTAGGCTGGCGAAGGTGCCGAAGCGCGTTCAGGACGGCAGTAGCTAATAATTGAGTTGAGTAGCTAATATGTTACAAAAAAGTTATGACTAGTTCAATGCATAGGCCTGTTTCTGGTAAAGTCTATTGTTATATTGTAATTTAGCCTAGTCTATGTATGTTTTCTGCACTTTTTACGATATGTTCTATTTTTTTCTTCTTTATTTTAATCTGCATCTAAAATTTAAAACAACATTGATTAAGTGTTCGTGGTTTTTGTGATT
Organism: Vimba vimba; assembly: GCA_022828995.1. NCBI lineage: Eukaryota > Metazoa > Chordata > Actinopteri > Cypriniformes > Leuciscidae > Vimba > Vimba vimba. The sequence continues at coordinate 24,166,965 of CM040821.1, read as the reverse complement.
AATGGTTGTCACTGGTACTAGTCTTTCGATCTGTCATTAAATCGTTTTTTTTGTGTGTGTGTGTGTGTGTGAAGTTGCCAATTAGTTGTTTGCTAAGTTGTTAATAAATGAGTTTGTATCTGATGTAAATAGTTTTTATTATCATTGTTCTGTAGTAGCCTATAGCCTCTTAGTTTAATTAGGCAGGGGTTAGATTTATGATTTAAAACATTTGTCGCAACTTAAAGGTGCATTAAGCAACTTTTCATGTTAAAAATACCCGTTTTCTAACCCATACATGCTTAAACAATTGCCTGATGGGCTGAATGAGCCCTCCTCTGATCACTGAGATTGCCTCTATAATCCTGTAAAGTAAAATAAATAAGAGGGATTCGGGCCGGAATTTTAGACTGGGCGTGGCGTCATGCGAGTTCACGGCACTCTCACATAGCTATGTCTGGCAGGTTTGTGTATTCGCCGGCATTCTCCGTATTAGATGGATTGTAAGAGACCTGCTTATAGTTCATTTCAAACACCAACGCAAACTCCACGTAAGATAAAAAATAAATAAAACTTTTGTCCGTGAGCGTGCACACCTCTGGTTGCAGTTTCGCTTGCCGCCAGAGGGGGCATAGTTCTGCAAAAACTCAGAGACTTGCTTAATGCACCTTTAAGAGGCAGCAAATTTAAATAGCCAAGTTAGTTAAAAAGCTGTGTTATTATGCCAACTACTTCAATGATTTTGTTAAATGTAGCTTATTTGTATAGGCTTTTGATTAAATGAGTTAACCTAAATTATGGCTCAGCAATTAGCCTTAATTGAATATATGAATAAAATATAAACTTGCTAACGTACAATAAACATTTTTTTTTTTCCAAAAGAAGTCAAGGTTGGCTACATGGTCCGTGTACATTGCATTCATTCGTTTTTCATTTTAATATTGAAAGCAGAAAAAATAGGAAACACCATTTTATTGTTTCTGAACACACACAAAAAAAGAGAAAATTACTTTTGTTATTTTTTTAGTTTAATCATTAGAAATGTAGTAATTAAAATCTCATAATACCATATGATGAATGCCCTAAAATGCACAATATTTTAATTCTAAAAGTAACCTAAAGGAAGTAAAACAGAGATCTCAGACAATCTAGTTCAACGTGGTGCTGGACGGGGTTTTTCTGCAATGAGTGTCCGAAGATTCTGTGCGCTGAACAACACTGTAAGAAGAGGACAAGTGTCGGACTCCCATTTAGAGCTGGCAATAGTTATGCCATAAGTGAGGTAAGGACAATTACTATTACTGCTAAAATTCAAAAATTAAAATAAAAACTGCTAATTACTGCAGCGGACATATTTGTATTAAACATAGACCTACTTTTATTTGTGTCTTAAGACCGGGCCAACATTTGGCAGAAAACTTATGACAGGGTACCTGTCAGCAAATGGGATAAGAGCGGGGTAAGGGCACAGTGGGTCGACTTTTGAGGACCATCCAACATACATACCATGAAGCGCGATGTCATGTAAGTCGCTTTCTCTCTCTTTCTCTCTCTGTGTGTGCGTGTGTTTAAATAGGCTACAGTGAGTTCTCTTACGAGAGTTCTCTCGTACTGCGTTTTATCAAAACGCTACGGGAAAAGTCTCTTTTCACGAAACACTGAAGCAAAAATTATCCTTTAATTTTTCATATATGTAAAACGCGTTGCGGCAGCAGCAGACAGCTGAAGCAAGACGGCTTGTCTGCTCATTGGCTGCTCTGCGGCAACTGCATAAGCCTATCGAGCGCAGGCTGATGCAACATCAGACCAATGAGGGCGCTTCGCGCCCTCCTCGCCACTTCCCGCCGAGACGGGCGTGGCTTACCTCTATAAAAGGAGCTCGAGAAGGCTGACTCACTTGATTTTAATCTCTTCAGCGAAGCGCACGCATCGCTGGATCACGGAAGCAGCGTCGTCTGAAGCAAGCACCTCAGCGGGACGAGCCCTCGAAGCCGCTGGCCTACGCCGCCTTCTACAGCCGTACCTGCTGCGCTTTCCGACGCCCATATCCTTTATTGTGCTCTGTTTTGTGTGTGTGTGTGAGTGTTCTCGTAGCACTCACCCCCTAAAAGAGCGGCGTCTTTCTAAAGATGCCTAAATCCTGCGGCTCGTGCAGAGCCCCACTCGCCGGGGGAGACGACCACGTTATCTGTGTTTCCTGCCTCGGTGAGGACCATGCAGCGCTCGCGCTCGCTGACGGCGGCTGCCCTCACTGCGAGCTTTTGCCTATGGTGGCTCTGAGGACCCGCCTGGCATCCTTCTCGAAGCCTGCATATTCCGCCGCGATGCCGCGCCGTAAGAAGCGCCGCTCGCAGCGGGTCCCGGAACCCTCTCCACCCCGTCCAAGCTCGCCGGTTCGCCCGCCAGCTTCACCGGCCTCCCCCGAATCACTTCCTGATGCTCAGCGCCCGCAGCCCGCCGCCGCGTCATCAGAGGAAGTCGTTTCGGAGGCCGCGTCGGGGGAAAAGGATTCCTGTTCTCTCCTCGCTTCAGGCAGCGAGGATTGGGCGAGCTCTGAGGACCTCGCGCCTCCTGCCCGAAAGCCCTCAGTGAGAGCCAGCATTGAGACGGAGCTCATGCGAGTGCTCGCGTTGGCCGCGGCGAGCCTCGGCCTCGAGTGGTCTGCACCGGAGCCCCCCTCTCGCACCCGGCTCGATGGTAGCTTCCTCCCAGGTGAGCGCAATTCTCCGGAATCTAAGCCCGCTCCTTTTCTTCCTGAGTTACACGAAGAAGTTGCGAAGGCCTGGAACGCGCCCTACTCTGCGCGTACACGCTCATCTGTGTCGCCTGCATTCTCCTCGTTGGACAAGGCGAATGAACGAGGCTACCTCTCCCTGCCGCCGGTGGAACAGGCTATAGCGACCCATCTGTGCCCGCCCTCCGCTGGACGGCGAACTAGACCGGTGTTGCCTTCAAAAGCCTGCCGCATGACGTCGACGCTGCTCGCGCGAATATTCTCCGCCGCTGGGCAAGCCGCGTCAGCGCTACACACCATGGCTACATTGCAGATTTTCCAGGGTGATCTCCTCCGTAAATGGGACGAGACTGGACCTGATGCTGTCTGTATTGCGGATTTGAGGAGTGCTTCGGACCTCACGCTCCGAGCCACCAAAGCTGCCGCACAAGCCATGGGACGCTGTATGGCTTCCGCCACTGTCGCTGAGAGGCACTTATGGCTGACGCTCACGGAGATGGCTGATTCCGAGCGCATCGCGTTTCTCGACGCCCCGCTGTCTTCCGCTGGCCTCTTTGGTTCTTCTCTCTCCGAGTTCGTAGAGAGATTTACCGAAGCCCAGAAAGCGTCTCAAGCCTTCAAGCACTTCCTCCCGAAGCGCTCTGGTTCCGCGGCGGGTCGAGACAAACGGACCCCGCGAACCACACAGCCTCAGCCGCCGCCTTCGGCCCCCTCTTCGCAGCAGCCTCAACAGCGCAGCTCGAGACCCCGCTCTCGATCGAGCGCCCGGCGCCCCGCACGCGCGCCGCGACCGAGGATTGTAGTGAAGCCAGAGGTCCCGAAGAAGTCCTAGCCCGCCTAGGAAAGCGCAGGTGTGTGAGTCCCGTTGCGGCCGGCCTCCCACCCAAGCGCCTCGCTGTCTCAGCCCCAAGCTTCGCGGCTGTCCCAGCGTTCTCTGCAAAGCGCAAGCCTGTACAAGTGCCCGCTTGCCTGCACTCAAAAGCCGTTTTTACGGCTACCCAGATATGTCTCGAAAAGAGTGTGTTTTCTGGTGTCCCGGCCACGGCCGATGGTGCTATAAGTGTAGTGTCGATGCCCACTCCTCCGTGCCCATCCATACACATAAGCACAGCCCTGCACCCAGGGCTCGCGCAAATAAAATCGACTCAGGTCGGTTGCGCCCCCCACATAGTAAAAGTGCCCACTGTTCAGTGCCCACGAACACTATGTCTATCAGATCACAGGCTCTCTGTAAAAGCGAGACCTGTGAGCGTGCGCGCCGCTTACACAAGCAGCGCGCCCCAAGCAGTAAATGTGCCCGCTCACAGCCCACATCTACTCGCACACATGAGTCCCACGGGGCTCGCACAGCCCTCCCTCACTCAGTCAAACACTGTTGTAAGGTCGAGGGCGAGCGCTCCGCCCGCTGTATTAAGCGCGCCCCCCGCCTCAAATGCCGCAGGCATAACGCCTATGTTTGTGAGCCCCGTAGCACCTCTGTCGCACGGCGAACAGAGCGCGCTCTGTATCCGGCCCTTAGCCAACCATGCAGATGCATGGGCAGCGCTTCCAGGGGTTTCGGACTGGGTCTTAGGCATTATAAAGAGAGGCTTCTCGCTACAGTTTTATCGACGCCCTCCGCGCTTCACAGCGCGCGTCGAAACTTCGGTTCCGCTGAATGTAGCACACCTACTTCGCGCCGAAATATCAAAACTGATAAGCAAAGGGGCGATAGAGCTTGTTCCCCGAGTTCAAAGCGAACAGGGGATATACAGCAGATACTTTCTAGTCCCCAAAAAGGACGGCGGTATCAGACCCATTCTGGATCTAAGACGACTGAACAGAGTATTAGTGAAACGCCGTTTCAAAATGCTCACAACCAGCAATATTCTCGCGCATGTTCGCCGAGAAGACTGGTTCATGTCGATAGATCTGAAGGACGCGTATTTTCAAATACAGATAGCGTCACATCACAGGCGATTCTTGAGATTCGCCTTTGAGGGTCAGACATACCAGTATACAGTCCTGCCTTTCGGCTTGTCCCTGGCACCTCGTACTTTTACGAAATGCATGGACGCAGCGCTCGCTCCTCTCAGACTCAGAGGCATGCGAGTGCTGAACTATTTGGACGACTGGTTGATCCTAGCCCAATCACGATCTCAGCTCATAGAGCACAGAGCCATTTTACTCGATCACCTCGAGAATCTTGGTATCACGGTCAATTGGGTGAAGAGTTCACTGAACCCCAGCCAAACGATTCCGTTTCTGGGTATAGTTCTGGACTCACAGTCTATGACAGCGCGGCTGTCGCCACAGCGAGTGCTGAACATTCAGCGCGCGGCGATGTCTTTCCGCCGCGGCGCTTTCACCCCGCTCAAAAAATTTCAAAGGATGCTGGGTCTCATGGCCTCAGCATCGTCAGTTCTCCGGTTGGGCTTGCTCCGCATGCGCCCGCTGCAGTTCTGGTTGAAAGCGCGGGTTCCGCGCAGAGCGTGGGTGTCCGGTCATTTACGCCTCAAGGTCGATCAGGACTGCGTCACAGCCCTGGTACCTTGGATGGCGAACGACTGGTACCAATCAGGTGTAAGCCTGGGGACTTCCTCGAGGGTGAAGATGGTGTCTACGGACGCATCCACCTCGGGATGGGGAGCGCTGCTCGACGGCAGACCGTCCTTCGGCCTATGGTCGGAACGGGAAAAGCTCCAGCACATAAACTGCCTAGAAATGCTGGCAGTGCACAACGCACTGACGCGCTTTTGTCCCCACATCAAGGACCAACACGTCTTAGTCCGTTCGGACAACATGGCAGTGGTGTCCTACATAAATCGCCAGGGCGGTCTGAATTCCAAACCCCTGTACAGGCTGGCGAAACGCCTCCTGCTATGGGCTCACAACATACGCTCGCTGAGAGCAGTACATGTGCCCGGGCTGCTGAATGTGGGCCCGGACAGACTGTCCAGGAACAACGTTCCTACGGGCGAATGGTCTCTACACCCACAAACAGTCCTGCTGTTGTGGGAGAGATTCGGCAAAGCGGAGGTGGACCTATTCGCGTCCCACGAAAACGCTCACTGCCCCGCATTCTTTTCAAAGACCGACAGCGCGCTGTCCCAAAGGTGGCCGCGCTGCCCGCTATACGCTTTTCCCCCCGTCTCCCTCCTGCCTCAGGTGTTGGAACGGGTCAGGAAAACGAAATGCCCAGTGCTGCTTGTAGCACCGTTCTGGAAGAACCAGGCATGGTTCCCAGTTCTGATGCAGATAGCAGACATTGCTCCATGGCCAGTGCCGTTGAGGAGAGATCTCCTCTCGCAGGCCAGGGGCTCGATTTGGCACCCGCACCCGGAGCTATGGTCCCTTCATGTGTGGGCGCTCAACGGATACCCGTTGGTCTCGCAGAGGGAGTCATGAATACCATCACGGAGGCTAGAGCGCCATCGACCAGGCGACTCTACGCTTCAAAGTGGTCGGTTTTCTCCGGCTGGTGTACAGCTCGGAGCCTTTCACCCCTCGAATGTGAGGTAACGGAGGTTCTCTCCTTCCTACAAGAGCTGTTGGATAAGGGCAGATCCCCTTCCACGCTCAAAGTGTATGTGGCGGCTATTTCAGCGTTCTCAGGTTCAACGCTGGGTCAGTCACTAGGAAGGAATAATTTAGTCATCCGCTTCCTCAGGGGAGCTAGGAGACTGAATCCACCCAGGCCTCCGTCAGTCCCTATGTGGGACCTTTCTACGGTCCTGGCGGCCATGAAAGGTGCCCCTTTCGAGCCTATCCAGTCAATCAGCCTCAAACATTTGTCTTTCAAAACAGTGTTTTTGATGGCTCTCGCTTCAGTGAAGCGCATAGGCGATCTGCACGCGCTCTCCGTGAGCCCGGCGTGCTTGGAGTTTGGTCCTAATGACTCTAAAGTCATACTCAAACCTAAGCACGGCTATGTGCCGAAATCCCTCAACACGCCTTTTCGGGCTCAGGTCATTTCCCTGGCTGCCCTGCCGGTGTCGAGTGAGGAAGGGGACTCGAGTTTTCTTTGCCCTGTTAGGGCTTTAAGAACTTATATGTCCCGCTCTGCTGCCTTTAGACAGACAGAGCAGCTCTTTGTCTCGTTCAGCGGACGTTCCAAAGGAACGGCTGTTTCGAAACAAAGCCTATCCAGATGGATAGTTGACGCAATAGCGCTGGCTTATACTGCCAAGGGCATTCAATGCCCGTTGGGAGTCAGAGCGCACTCCACGAGAGGCGTTGCCTCCTCGTGGGCTTGGTCCAGCGGGATTTCCCTACAGGATATATGTACGGCGGCAGGCTGGGCCTCTCCGTCTACATTTATCAGGTTTTATAACCTAGAGGTTCCCGCCTTACAGGCTAAGCTTTTGTCGGTGTAATACTATGCCGACTATGCTGGGCTGAACTGTGTAAGACCCACGTTTTCCCACATTAGTGCAGGCTCGCTACCCTGGCTATGTGATGTCATATTCGCGTCTGTGGACATGTCTATATAAGGACGGAGGAATCCCCTCCTGTCTTTAGACTCTCCCTGTGAGGTCATGTTAAGCCTGCAGATGCTACAGTATAGGGAATTAAGGCTCCCCCCCTTATTCCCTGACTCTGTGTGAGTCTATCTGGTGATTATGCACTGTATGCCTGAAATAGCTTCCGGTGATCAGTGTTTTTATCCCAGCACGCACGGCGTTTTGCAAGGGGTTCCCGTAGCGTTTTGATAAAACGCAGTACGAGAGAACTCTCGTAAGAGAACGTACTCGGTTACTAACGTAACCTCGGTTCTCTCTAGAAGAGGGAACGAGTACTGCGTTCCCTTGCCGTGCGTTTGGTTCACTCTGGTTCGCTTCGGCGATCAAAATCAAGTGAGTCAGCCTTCTCGAGCTCCTTTTATAGAGGTAAGCCACGCCCGTCTCGGCGGGAAGTGGCGAGGAGGGCGCGAAGCGCCCTCATTGGTCTGATGTTGCATCAGCCTGTGCTCGATAGGCTTATGCAGTTGCCGCAGAGCAGCCAATGAGCAGACAAGCCGTCTTGCTTCAGCTGTCTGCTGCTGCCGCAACGCGTTTTACATATATGAAAAATTAAAGGATAATTTTTGCTTCAGTGTTTCGTGAAAAGAGACTTTTCCCGTAGCGTTTTGATAAAACGCAGTACTCGTTCCCTCTTCTAGAGAGAACCGAGGTTACGTTAGTAACCGAGTACGTTTTCTTGTACCACCAGTTTATTATCAACTGCTTTGTGGTCTTTTATCACAAAATAACTAAAATATTTAATGTAGGCTACTTATTTATTTGGCAGATTTTTTTGGCGATTTATTATCGGACAATAAATCCGTTTAGGCTGAGACACCTCTGCTTCTATAGTGTCAGGTCCTGGGTCCTCATTTATAACGTGCAGAAATCATCCTAAATTTGATCTTACGATCATTTCACAAATGTGCGTAGGTACAAGTAATTCATAGAACAAGTGTACGCACAGAAAACGTCTGCTCAGACCTTTACTAAGCTTACCTTGCTAAGCACTTTTCCACATCAAAGACCCATTTTTATAAAATTGTTGCTGTGGATTTTAGCATATGCACACTCTACGTTCAAATATGTGCTTAAATGCACCATTTTATAAATGAGGCCGCATGTCCTTAATGTATTATAATGGATGGTATACAAACATTATAAAACACATTCTTAACTGTGTGATCAGGGTGCACATAACCTGAATCCAGTCCCTTATACAGCTGAATGCATGGGCCATAAATTGCACATTGACCAGAATGAAAAACTGGCAATGCTTGGAGCAACACATGTCCTGGTAATAGATGGATTTAGCAGCAAAATTGTTTATTTTTCATCTATGCCAATAAAGAATCATCTTTTAATTTATGAGGATGTTTACAGGTGAGTAAATTTCATGTATTTTTCATTTTCAGTTGTATTTATTATTAATTATTAACCCCACATTTCACAGTGCATTTAATTATTATTATTATTTTATAAAAAAAAATTAGAATAGAAGAGAAAGTGTTAGTATTACTGGATCAAGTGCTGCCGAAAAAGATGCGTTTCAGACGTTTCTTGAAAGTGGCTATGGACTCAGCAGCTCTGGTTGAGTTAGGCAGATCATTCCACCAGCAGGGAACAGTCATGGTAAAGGTCCGAGAAAGAGATTTTGTGCCTCTTTGAGACGGTATCACAAGACGTCTTTCGCTTGCAGAGCACAAGTTTCTGGATGGCACATCAGTATGAAGAAATGAGTTTAGGTAAAAGGGAGCAGAGCCAGTGGTTGTTCTGTAAGCAAACATCAGTGACTTGAATTTGATGTGAGCGGCAACTGGCAACCATTGCAATTTTGTGAGGAGAGGAGTGACGTGCTCTCTTCGGCTCGTTAAAGACCACTCTAGCTGCGGCATTCTGGATCAGTTGCAGAGGTTTGACAGAGCAAGCTGGGAGACCAGCCAGGAGAGCATTACAATATTCCAGTCTGGATAGAAAAAGCGCTTGGACAAGGAGTTGTGTAGCATGCTCTGATAGGAAGGGCCTGATCCTCCTAATGTTGTGCAAGGCAAATCTACATGACCGGGCAGTGTTAGCAATGTGGCCTGTGAAGTTCAATTGATCATCAACTACAACTCCAAGGTTCCTAGCCAGCTGGCTAACCTTGATGGAGTTATGGATGACGAGCCTAGCTGAATGGTGAAGTTGTGATGGTGTAGTGTTGGGTTGGCCGGGACCACAGGTAGCTCTGTCTTCGCAAGGTTTAGTTGAAGGTGGTGGTCCTTCATTCAGCCAGAAATGTCTGTCAGGCAGGCTGAGATACAATCAGCTACCATTGGATCGTCAGGCTGGAATGAGAGGTAGAGTTTAGCGTCATAAGCGTAGCAGTGATAGGAAAAAACATGTTTCTGAATCACAGATCCTAGTGATGTCATGTAGATAGAGAAGTGGTCCAAGCACTGAGCCCTGAGGCACTCCAGTAGCTAGATGTTGGGTCTTAGACATCACACCCCTCCACGACACCTTAAAGGACCTAACTGAGAGGTAAGACTTGAACCATTGGAGTGCGGTTCCCGAGATGCCCTTCATTTTTAGGATTGACAAGAGGATCTGGTGGTTAACTGTGTCAAAGGCAGCAGACAGATCCAGCAGGATGAGATCTGAGGATTTGGATGCTGCTCTTGCCAGTCTCAGAGCTTCAATTACTGAAAGCAGAGCAGTATCAGTTGAGTGTCCACTTTTGAAACCAGACTGATTGTTGCCCAAGAGGTTGTTCTGTGTAAGGAAGGAAAAGATCTGGTTGAAAACAACTCGTTCAAGTGTTTTCACGACGAATGGAAGAAGAGATACTGGTCTGTAATTTTCCAGATGTGCTGGATTTAGAGTGGGTTTCTTAAGCAGTGGGGTTATCTGAGCCTGTGTAAATGCTGTGGGAAATTAAGAGCATGTTTAATATGCTGTGGGCATTTAATAAAGAGGCACTGTTGTGTTCAAAAGTTTACATAGACTAAAGGATAGCATTACACTCCAGTTAAACTGCCCTCTGTTCAGAATATTCCTTCATGTCCTAGAAATCATACACATTGGTGATTGTGACTGCATTCAAGAGACATTTTTACAATGAAGACATTTGATGATCTCCTGTACAATTATTACAAAAGCTGGTCATGTGGTTTTATTTATATAAATAAAAATAAAACATTTGTCAGCAGACTGTAACTACTTAACATTCTTCTGTTTTTTTAATGGCCACAGATCCACACAGTTGAAAGGATGTGGCCAGAGATAAATGATAGGGTTAATTATCCACTCAAGACAGCACTTGTAGAGCTAGTGGACCAGGAATTGTTGGACATGGAGGACAACCTTGTCAGATACTGTGTCTCCAACTTCACATGCCAGCTGTGTCACCTTGGCATCAGTAGAGTTTTGCAAGCTTGGAATGAACACAGGATTCCATGTAAACTGAAAGAACCATTGTATTATTAAAAAGGCAATAGTCTTTAAGGATACTGATACTTTAAGGATATAAGAACTGTCAATTTGACCTCAACTGTTAACTTTGTTACTCTAGGCAAAATTATTCCCAATGTTTTGGCAGAGGGTGGATGCCTGAAGAAAATCTCTGAGGAACTGTGCTGACCTTTATGAGGCAGAATTACACGCTTCACTAAGCAGACATTCTGTGTTCGGAAATTATCCCTTTTCTTCAGGGAGACAAAAAGCATGTGTGGAACACCACTTTGCTGAACTGCACCCCGATATTTCTATATGTTACAACCATACTGTGAATGGTGACTTATTGTACTTCAAACAAGCTCTGCTGGATCTTATCAACACAACCAGTAGATACACAACATGAACCATAAATAACAGAAAAAGCAGCAAAAACCTTAAAGGTGCCCTAGAATTTGAAATTGAATTTATCTCGGCATAGTTAAATAACAAGAATTCAGTACATGGACATGACATACAGTGAGTCTCAAACACCATTGTTTTCTCCTTCTTATTTAAATCTCGTTTTTGAAAAACACCCCTGAAAAATAGGCGAATCTCCACATAACACCGACTGTGACGCAACAGTCGGGATCATTAATATGTACGCCTCAAAAAATTTGCATATGCCAGCCCATGTTCAAGGCCAGGTGGAACTGCGCAGCCGAATCATCGTCCGAATAATTTTTCTTCGAGAGACATCATGGCTTGCAAACGAGCGAAGCATGGCAGTTGCTCAGTGTTTGGATGTACAAATGAACACAAAGGTATTTTTTTAGTTCCTTCATCCGAGCCTCTGAAGAACCAGTGGGTTATGTGAATGTCTGATGTGTAATTGTTCAAGTTCAGACAGATAATCTTTCTCTCAAAGTCGTTCAATACTGTTTATGCATCAGTAAATCAAGCCAGTGACTTAAACGATCAACTTCACATCATTTCTCTTAGTAGGATGAAAATAATCTTACTTAAACTGTGATTAATATACAGATAGCGATCAAAGAACAATCACTTTCCAGTCATCCAAGCTGTCAATCACACAGCGCGAGTTTATCTGGACACTTGCCAAAACTCGTTATGAAATCAATGACGCTGTTACACTGCACAACAAAGCTCTTACTGTACGTACATTATGTTTGCATTGGTGAAATCATGAGAGTGCAGAAACTGCGTTGCAATGATAAGATCTTCATTCACGTGATCAACAGGCTTACACTGAAGTCTCACAGCAGTGGGCGTTTACACTGAAGTCTCACAGCAGACACGCCCCTTCAAACAGAGTGTTCAAATCAGAGGCTAAAATCAGGCTAGGAAAAATGCCTTTTATTTCTAAATTATAACAAATTTTGATCTAAAAAACATACTAACATTATAAAGGCACCCCAGGAAACATTCTAAAATAATAAAATAATCCATGCAATGGGACCTTTAACAAATTTGTTTGGAGTTTAGTCAACAGAAACTATGTATCTCAGAACAGACAATGCATCAGAAAGGCCTGTGACTTCATAGACATTGGCACACTCTTGTCTACATTTAAGACACTGGGTAGAATTTTCATGCCATTGCAGCACACACACTTTGCATTCCACAATGCTCCGGCAACAGACTGCAAACATTGGCTCCTGTAGGGTTCCTGTGAAATAGGAAGATTCATTAAATGTCTTAGTCCATTTGTCTGGTTAAAAGTAGCAGTTTTCCCCACTCATTACAAAGTTTATTCCTAAAAAAGCAAGAGCTACACTTTCTTCATATAAAGACTTAATGGCAACTTTTCTGTTGTGACTTAACTTTTATCTTCATAGAAAACATATACAGTACACACTTAATTTGAGACTCATATTGTTCACTTTGCTTGACACAAAATTCAAGAAATTAGCCAGATTGTGCCACACAACATTGCAAAACTACAAGATATTTGAAGAAAAACACCATCTATTCTATGTTTCAGACAGCAAGAAAACTCAACATCAAATATCTTCATAATCTCTAAATATTATGATAAATTATCCATAACAGACCGTTGCATACCATGTCCGGGGTGCAAATTGTGCATACACCAAAATTCTTTTTAGGAATATGGTCCATTTCGAAGTGTTTAAATCCAAACAAACAATATTTGTAGATTGTCCTCTACTCTGTCATGTATTGTTTTGTGCTTGCACAGCGTCATGCAGCACGTAGACTCTGATCAGAGGCGCCGGTGCCGCTGCTTTCGTGGCGCGCAGTTTGTTGCAATAATTTTTTATTAACTTTAATTTAATTAAAGTTTAATTTCAATTCTTATAAAGTCATTGTCGAGTCATGCATAGACACTGATTTAATTTAGAGTATTCGTTCTCAAAGTCAAGTAGTTTTCTTCATTTATTAGAAATCTTTAAATTCTCGTGCAGTCACGTAACTCAATTTGACCTCCACCTCTGATAATTTTACTGCTTTTAAAGTGTGGAAAGTGAGATAAACATAATACGATTTGCTTCAACATATAGTTTGCAATATCAGTTGCGTATCGGCCGAAAAAAATCACAACACAGGAAAACGATACTTGGTTACTCACGTAACCTCGGTTCTCTCTAGAGAGGGAACGAGTATTGCGTAAGCTGTGCTTACGCAGCGGGAAAAGCCTTCTTTTCTTGAGATACTGAAACCAAAAATTATCCTTAATTTCATATATTGTCAACGCAGTGCAGCTGCAGGCAGCTGAGCTAGAGCGGCATACTGCGCGCTTATTGGCTGCCGCGCGGCAACTGCTTAAGCCTACCAGTGAGCCTGGCGTGACATCACGCCCAATGAGGGCGTGCGACCTCGCGCGTCACAGCCCGCCAGAATGGGCGGCGTCAGAGCGTATATAAGGAAGGCTCGTAGGCTATATTCTCTGTTTTCTGTCGACTGAAGCGACACGAGCGATAGGCTCAGCACGGTCAGGGAACGCAATACTCGTTCCCTCTCTAGAGAGAACCGAGGTTACGTGAGTAACCAAGTATCGTTCTCTTACGAGAGGTTCTCTCGTATTGCGTAAGCTGTGCTTACGCAGTGGGAACCCTTTGTCCACGCCGTGCGAGCCTAACAATCACATATGACTCATAGAAAAACATAGAGGTGATCAAAACAGGTGGCCAGCGGTGCGGGCCAGCGCATGTTCATAAGCACACATAGGGAAACAACACAGAACGGCACTGCCGGTTCATGTAACTGATACCCTGAGCGTGCAGCTCAACAGACAAGCTAATCGGTAATACAGCCTGACCCTTGGGCAGGACATGAAACACGACTAGACTGACAGAAGTTTAGCCTGCATAGCGGGAACTTCCAGGTTATAAAACCTAACAAATGTGGAGGGGGACGCCCAGCCCGCCGCCCTACAAATGTCGTCAATGGAAATCCCACTGGACCATGCCCACGATGAGGCCATGCCTCTGGTGGAAAGAGCCTGTATGCCTAACGGACATTGCAGGTCTTTGGACGCATAAGCTGCTGCAATCGCGTCTACTATCCATCTGGACAGTGTCTGTTTCGAAGCGGCGCGACCCTTGGTGCGCCCGCCAAACGAAACGAAAAGCTGCTCTGAGAACCTGAAGGCTGCAGAGCACGTCACATAACACCTTAACGCCCTGACCGGGCAAAGGCGGTTAACCCCTTCCTCACTGCTGGAGGACGGCAGGGCTGATAGGGTAACGACCTGAGTCCTGAAGGGAGTGCCTAACACTTTGGGGACATAGCTGTGCTTCGGTTTGAGAATGGCTAACGAGTCGTTAGGTCCAAACTCGAGGCACGACGCGCTGATGGACAGCGCATGTAAATCTCAAAGCGTCTGTATCGTCTGGCGGTGTAGAGACCATTCCCCTGGGGGAACGTTGTCCCTGGACAGTCTGTCCAGGCCGTCGTTCAAACGACCGGGTACATGAGCTGCCCTTAGGGAGCGCAACGGGCCTTGAGCCCAGGATAGGAGGCGCTCTGCGAGCGCGCACAGGGTTCTGGATTTGATTCCGCCCTGGCGGTTCACGTACGACACCACTGACATGTTGTCCGAGCGAACTAGCACATGGTGTCCCCGTAGAAGCGGTAGAAAGTGCTTCAGCGCTTTCTCGACCGCCAGCATCTCTAGACAGTTTATGTGAAGGTCTTTCTCCGTATTCGACCATGGGCCGCAAATCGGACTGCCTTCGTGAGTCGCTCCCCAACCCATGTTGGACGCGTCTGTCGAGATCACTTTGCGGTGTGCGATGGTTCCCATCGACACTCCCCGCTGATACCATTCGGCCGCCAGCCAGGGCTGCAGGGCTGTAACACAGCGCTGAGTCACTCTGATTGGAGCACGGCCCGAAATCCATGCTTTGCGGGGCATTTCCGTTTTTAGCCAGCGTTGAAGCGGACGCATTCGGAGTAAACCCAGCTGCAGGACAGCTGCTGCTGATGCCATGTGGCCCAGCAACCTCTGAAAAGTTTTCAATGGAAAAACTTTTCCCTCCTGAAAGGAGGCGGCGAGGTGTCGAACACAGCGCGCGCGCTGTGCGGACAGTCTGGCCGTCATCGCCGCCGAGTCCAGATCTATACCCAGAAAAGTGATAGACTGGCTGGGGGCTAAAGAGCTCTTGTCCCAGTTCACGGAAAGACCCAAGCTTTGCAGGTGACCGAGAAGCGCTTCTCTGTGGGAAACTAGTTCCTCCGCCGAGTGCGCTATAATGAGCCAATCGTCCAGATAGTTCAGGATTCGCATTCCCCTCGATCTCAGGGGTGCGAGAGCCGCATCCATGCACTTCGTAAATGTACGGGGTGCCAGGGATAGGCCGAACGGCAGGACGGTGTACTGATATACCTGGCCGTCGAAGGCGAATCTCAAGAATGGCCTGTGACGGGGTATAATCTGAATCTGAAAGTACGCGTCTTTCAGGTCGAGAGATATGAACCAGTCCCCCGGGCGAATCTGCGCGAGGATTTGACTGGTTGTGAGCATTTTGAACGGCCGTTTCATAAGCGTTTTGTTCAAATATCTCAGATCCAATATAGGTCTGAGTGCTCCGCCCTTCTTGGGTACGAGGAAATAGCGGCTGTATACGCCTGCCTCGGAACCCGGAGGGAGAATCCGTTCTATCGCCCCTTTGTGCAGCACATTCGCTATTTCTGTGTGAAGCAGATGCGTTGCATCCGCTTTCACTATAGTCTCGGCCCGAGCGCGATAGCGCGGAGGGCGGCGAGCGAATTGAAGCGAATAGCCCTTTATCACTGTGTTCAGTACCCACTTCGACACTCCCTGAATAGCTTTCCATGCATTCGCACTCATAGCTAGGGGTCGAATCGCCTCTGAGTCTCGCCCGCCGCACAGCGCGGGACGGGGGATCTGTGGCGGTGTAAGCGCGAGTCGCGCAGTGGCAGTGAGGGGGAACGGGGGTTCGCTGATGGCGGCAGCCGGCTGAACGGCGCTGTGAGAGAGCGTTGTGTGTGACGGCTCGCGGCGCGGAAGCGGGGCGGGCTCGTGCATGTTTATCGGAGAGTGTGCGTGCTGTAAAGCGGGAACAGAGCTCTTTATTATCACACAGCCGGTGGCTGACTCGTACGTGTTTACATGAGAGTGTGCGCGCTGTGTAGCGGGCACAGGGCTCTTTATTAACACACAGCCGGTGGCTGGCTCGTGCGTGTTTACATGAGAGTGTGCGTGCTGTGTAGCGGGCACAGGGCTCTTTATTAACACGCGGCCAGTGGCAGAATGTTCTGGTCCCCAAGCGTGTGAGACAGAGCGACCACTGTGTAGGTGTGAGCACTGAAGTGTGGGCGCGTGACCTACAGTTATCACTCGAGCGGCCGTAGCGCGCTTTATGTGAGTGCACTCTGTGGGGTACACAGGGGGATTTGTGCTTGTGTGTAGTGATGAGCACTGGGAAGTGGGCAAGCTTACTACACTCATAACACTGACGGCGTGAGCCGACTGACCAGATATTACACTCTTTATTCGATTTATCTGGGTCGCCGTAAAAACGGCGTTTGTGTGCAGGCGAAAGAGTTGAAAAACTGGCTCGTTGGCTGCTGTGGGCACTACTGCAGTAGCCTTTGATAAGGGGACTGGCAGAGGGATACATTTTAGCTTTGACGGTGGTCCGGCCGCAGCGGGACTCGACCGTCTTTTCTTCCCGACGGATGCTAGGAGGACTTTGCAGGCTCGGGCTTCAGTGTTACCTTAGGCCGAGGCCCACGCGGGGGCGGCGGCCTGTGCTGGCTGGTGGAGCGGGACCTGGGGCGGCCGCGCTGGCGCTGCTGGGAGGCTGGGGGTCGAGATGGCCGCTGTGCGGAGCTGCGTGCAGGAGGCTGGTTAGAGCGGCCTGCAGCGGAGCTCGAGCGGCGGGGCAGGAAGAGGTTCATGGCCTGTGACGCTTTCTGTACCTCAGAAAAACGGTCCACGAGGCCACTCACTGCAGGGCCGAAGAGACCAGTAGACGAGAGCGGGGCGTTCAGGAAGACGGACCGCTCTTGTTCCCCCATGTCGGCTA
The DNA here is from genome assembly GCA_022828995.1 of Vimba vimba. Lineage (NCBI taxonomy): Eukaryota > Metazoa > Chordata > Actinopteri > Cypriniformes > Leuciscidae > Vimba > Vimba vimba. The sequence goes on along the minus strand of CM040821.1, from coordinate 24,149,818 downwards.
GTGTTAACCAAAGGTGGCGCTCAATGACGGTCAGCGAAGCCATGGATCGTCCGATAGCTTGGGCCGCTGTCTTCGTCGTGCGAAGGGAAAGGTCCGTCGCACTGCGCAGGTTGGTTAAGGCCGATCTGTCCAGTTCTCCCTCGTCGAGCTGGCGGAGGAGGTCCGCTTGGAGAACTTGAAGGACCGCCATTGTGTGCAGGGCTGAGGCGGCTTGCCCAGCGGCGGAGAAGGCGCGGCTGGCGAACGCCGAAGTAGTCCTGCAGGCTTTAGACGGGAGGGCAGTCTTTGAGCGCCATCTCGCGGATGGGGGGCAAAGATGCGCTGCAACCGCCTGTTCGACCGGTGGAATCCGGTCATACCCCTTCTCCGTGGCTCCGTCCACGCGGGAGAGAGTCGATGAGGCTGGAGAACGGAGTCTGGCCGAAACTGGAGCGTTCCACGATTTAGCAAGCTCGTCGTGAAGCTCAGGCAGAAACGGCGCTGGTCTAGACGCTGGGGCCTGGCGACTGGTGGTCAGGAAGCATCCATCGAGCCTGTTAGGCGGGGGTACCTCTGGCGGTGACCACTCGAGGCCCAGGCGCTCGACTGCCATAGTGAGGAGGCGGAGAAGCTCGGCCTCCACCCCGGCGGGAGCCCTGCTGGAAGCTCTGGTGGAGGAGGCGGATCGGGCGGAGCCGGACCACACCTCGCTGTCCGACGCCATCAAAGAGCACGTGTCCAGTCGATCGTTGTCATCCGCTTCATCCGCTGTGTCGACGGCATCGAGGGCGAGAGCCGTCGGCTGCGCGTCGGGGAGCGGGGGCGGAGAGGGAGAGAGCGAGGCTCGTGGGAGAGGGTCCGGCGAGGCCCTGGCTCGTGTCTCAGGCTCCGGTGGGCGTTGTGAGCGGCGTTTCTTCTTACGCGGCCCAGCAACGGCAGGAGCGGTGTCTGTAAAGAGGGCGAGTCGAGCCCGCAGGGTCGACATCTGCAGCTCTTCGCAGAATTCGCAGCCGCCCGAGGAAAACGCGACGGCTGCATGATCCCGTCCCAGGCAGAGAGCGCAGAGGAGATGGCGGTCTCTGTCGCTGAGCGGCGAGCGGCATGAGCCGCACGTGGTGCGAGGCATTTGCAACAACGCCTCGTGCTCTTTTAGAGTGCTGCGGAGAAAAAGGCAAACACACGCAAAAAGAGCTTATCAATGAAGGATATGTATCGCCGGATAGCTGAGCTGGCACGGCAGGCTGAAGGCGGCGAAGAGATCGTCCGGCTTCCTCAGGCTGTCCTAAGCTGGCTCGTTAGCTTGATCCAAGAAGGCCACGGCGACGGTTTCCTCTCAGAGATCAGCGATGCGAGGGCTTCGCTGAAAAGACAGAAATCAGAGAATATAGCCTACGAGCCTTCCTTATATACGCTCTGACGCGCGAGGTCGCGCGCGCCCTCATTGGGCGTGACGTCACGCCAGGCTCACTGGTAGGCTTAAGCAGTTGCCGCGCGGCAGCCAATGAGCGCGCAGTATGCCGCTCTAGCTCAGCTGCCTGCAGCTGCACTGCGTTGACAATATATGAAATTAAGGATAATTTTTGGTTTCAGTATCTCGAGAAAAGAAGGCTTTTCCCGCTGCGTAAGCACAGCTTACGCAATACGAGAGAACCTCTCGTAAGAGAACCTTGATTGTGTTATGTATTACATTCATTTAGCCACAGAGCATTGTAATGACATCGAACCTGGTCTGTCCTAACACTGGAAGACAGTACCAAAATCTAGCGCTGCAACATAAAAAATAAAAAAAAGGAATATAAATTAGCTCAACTAATTGTACATTATATAGTATTCATGTTAATTTTGAACCTGTATGTAGTAGTTCTTAGTAGTTCTCTAGGAGGTTTAAAAAAGAATAGTAGTTTCTGATTAGCTAATAGTGAACTACCACACTCAACTAAGCACTACTACTTCGTTAATCATAGTTTCTTGCTAGTTAATAGCAGTTACTAGAATGTTAATTGTAAAGATGTTAATTAATTTTTTTTTAAAGAAAGTGTATTACTCATTTGTTCCTGTGTAGTTATTCATTAATGACGGAACAGTATTCTAAAGTGTTACTGTTTGTATGTATGCATTATTTGTTTAAACAAAAATAACTAATAATTTTCTTTCTTTCTTTAATAATAAAATTCTTACAACATGCAGTTTCAACTCCACCAAATCTTAGGTTGTTTCATTATTGTACAGCAAATGTCAATAGCTCTTTTTTTTTTTTTTTCACGTTTGTTGTAGGCTTATTTGGAAATTACCATAGTTGTAGTATTTTATTCTTACTGTTAATTGACATTAGCCCAACTTATGTTTCAAAATGCGGCAATTGCTGCTGTTTTGCAAAATGTCCCTTTGCACCACCTGGCGGTCATTTCATGAACGACTTTGAAATGCAACTGGTTTATTTTTGCCACGCCAGCTAGTGCGGCGGTAATAGGCATTCTGGTTGACTACCTACTGTATAGGGTTGAGGTGGCTTGAAACCATACGGCCTTCTGCAACAGGAAAAGAGGATATAGTAACCAAAAAGAGGAGGGATAGAGATGAAGAAGAAGAAAAAGAAAAGAAAAAAAAAAAAAGAAGAAAAAGAAGGAAGAAAAAAAAACAATTGTGGCCTCAAAGATATCCCTCAAAGTCCTCAAAAGAATGTAAAGATACAATGTAGTCCTTTGCTTCAGCGACCAATTCAAGTCTTCTCCTGTTTCCCTCATTCATTACGATAGTAAGCCTGGCCGGGAACAACAGCACTGTTTTTGGCCCAGTTTGTAAAGTTCAGACAGCAACTTGTGAAGCCGGACGATAACAGGCCAGTGGATAACAGATCCACAACTTTGGCAAAAAGTTTAGGGTTGCTCTCTGTTAACATAGTACAGGTAGTTTCTAAGGCGTAAGTGCACTCATCCTGTGAATTTGCGTGGGTCTCGAGAGGAGCAATCTTCGAGGCGCATTCCGTCACGGTAGCTTGAATTTGGTCCAGTTTTACCTCAAGTGTCGAAACAGTGGTTTTAAAGTCTGCAAAAAGAGAAGCCCAGTGTTCTTCCAGAAGGTTAGCGATGGCTGCCATGCTAATATCTCTACCGTCATCACCACACGCCTCAACTTTCTGATCCTTTTTGCCTTGTTTTGCTGATTTAGCTGACATAATTCGATACAGATCTGTGTACGACAACAATATTGTCCAATTGGTAGTGAATTTGTGGGGTTTTAAGCCAGTTATAGAATAAAAAGATGCAGGAGTAAGAATTCAACGCGTGTCTACGCCCAAGCCCAGTTATGTCCTTTTTAAATACTGGATACTCTTCTTTTTTTAACTGTTACAATTTTTTGCCTTTTTTCTCTCTAATGAGGCTTGATCACTTTTTATCTTGCGTAAGCAAGATTTAATAAAACTGTCACAATAGAAGACCTACAATTTCTCCATTTAGTGGTGAAGGACAATTTTTTTGTGTGTGATTTGCTAAGGCTCATGGCAGATCCATCACATCGATTCAGAACACAAGCGTCAACTTCACTTGCCCTGTCCGGGCCTTAAGAGTATATATACAGCGCTCTGTCCATTTCAGACAGTCAGAGCAGCTCTTTGTATGTTTCGGTGAACCAAAGGGCTCCTCTCTGACCACAGTCCGAGCCCCCTTTTTTTTCCTGGACTTAACTTGCCCTTCTCCAGCCCTACCACCTAGGGACCTTACCCAAGCGTCCATGGCTAAGGCTAGAACATGTCGTTCTGCTCAAATAGCATGGTGTGATTGGATTGGTTCCCCATAGCGTCCAGCAAATTCGCAATACATGTAAATGTTTCAAAAGAGAATGTCTCAGTTAATTACGTAACCTTGGTTCGCTGAGACAACGAGAACGAGTATTGCGTAGATGGCTGTGCTATGTCGCTACATGACTGGCATTCATCACTTCAGTCAAATTAAACCTGATTCCTATGGCGAATAATTAGCTTCTTTTATAAGCAGATGCCCTGCCCCTTTCGGCGGGCTCTGCGCTCTCTTGCCAGGATGTACCACGATTGGCTCGCGCAGACATGCTGCTTCACCATAGGTTCATGTAGTTCCCACTGACTGGCCAATAGGCACGCTCAGATCGCTGTAGTGTTATGCATTTTTTTTTCAATTCAGAGAAAAGGAGTTTCCCCCATATTGTCTACCAAAGACACAATACTCGTTCCCGCTATCTCAGGGAATCGAGGTTACATAAGTAATGGAGACGTTGTTCAATAAACCACTATTTAATAAAAAAAATTCCACCGCTGTACTGAAAACATTCCAAACCGTGACTTCAAAACCGAAGTACATACCGAACCATCATTTTCGTTTTCCTAGTGCTATGGGTTATTTTCACTATACAAAAGCCTACACAGTAGTAATAGTACTTTATTTATTTTTTGTCGGTGAGTTTCTTAACATGAGCATTTCTAAAATACAAAAAAAAATATAATAATAACACAAATACACATGGGCATACAACACTAAATAAAAACAGCAAAAAATACATTTTCCTTTATAATTCCAATCAGATTCAATAACTAGATCACTTGTGGCAGAAATATTTTTTGATCAGATGAGTGTCTGATATGGACCACATACACACCGGTAAGGTTGCAAAATACGGAACAATCTAAATATTTTGTACTGTATCACACAATGTATGTCATTTCAGTGTCTGCAGTTAAGAATGTGTATAAAAGGCTCTCAGACATAAACATTTGTTTTGCTTAACCTATTTATGTATAATGTAATTCAAAATATAATTTTAATGTTATACAAACACAAACCATCATTCAAAATAATAGCATTTATCTGAAATGGACTATACACTACAGTTCAAAAGTTTGAATGACAGGTGTCGGTGATCATTCTCAAGTGTCCTGATCAGCACTGCTGCTGTTGTAGGCCTATCAGTCAGTGGTTAGATCAGCGTAGCAGTCAATAAACAGGACACGGGAGGTCATGTACGGGACAAATAAATTAGGCCCAATACGGTTGGCAACCCCACTCACCGGCCACTTTATTAAGTACACCTTGATATTACCTGGTTGGAACCCTTTTGCCTTCAGAACTGCCTTAATTCATTCAACAAGGTGCTGAAAATATTCCTCAGAGATTTTGGTTTGATTTTGGACATTATGGCATCATGCAGCTTTTGCAGATTTGTCGGCTGTACATCCATCATGCAAATCTCCCGTTCCAACACATCCCAAAGCTGCTCTATTGGTTTGAGATATGGTGACTGTGAAAGCCATTTAATTGCAGTGAACTAATTTTCATGTTCAAGAAACAAGTTTGAAATTATTTGAGCTTTGGGACATGATGTGTTATCCTGCTGAAGGTAGTCATCAGAAGATGGGTACACTGTGGTCATAAAGGGATCGACATGGTCAGCAACAATACTCAGGTAGGCTGTGGCGATTAAAAGATGCTTTATTAGTACTAAGGTGCCCAAAGTATGCCAAGAAAATATCCCCCATACCATCACACCACCACCAGCACCCTGAACCATTGATACAAAATGGATCCTTGCTTTCATGTTGTTAAATGCCAAATTCTGACCCTATCATCTGAATGTCACAGTAGAAATGAGACTCGTTAGACCAGAAAACATTTTTCCAATCTTCGATTGTCCAATTTTGTTGAGTCCATTTGTAGCCCAAGTTTGTTGTTCTTAGTTGATAGAAGAGGCACTCTGTGTGATCTTTTGCTGCCGTTGCCCATCTGTTTCAAGTTTCGAAGTGTTGTGTGTTCAGAGATACTATTTTGCAGACCTTGGTTGAAACGAGTGGTTAGAGTTAAAGTTGCCTTTCTATCAGCTCCAACTAATCTTGCCATTCTCCTGACATCAACAAGACATTTTAGCCCACAGATCTGCCGCTAAATGGATATTTTCTCTTTTTCTGAGCACTCTCTGTGAATACTAGAGATAGTTGTACATGAAAATCCCAGTAGATCAGCAGTTTCTGAAATACTCAGACCAGCCAGTCTGGGACCAACAACCATACCACGTTCAAAGTCACTTAAATCAGCTTTCTTTCTCATTCTGATGCTTAGTGCATTTAGGCATGTATACACAGTCAAGATGAAGTTTAAACTGAGTCGCTGCCATGTGATTGGATGATTAAATATTTTTGTTTACAAATAGTAACAGATGAACCTAATAAAGTGGCCAGTGAGTGTATAAAGGTCATGTGAATAGTCTCACGACAAATAAACATTAAGAAAATCTGATTTGGCCCACATTCATTTACGGCTTGTATGTAGCCTCAATTTCACACAGATACGCATTTTCTGGTGCGATTTTAAATTGCTAAACCATTTGAAACTCTTTCCACACAAAGAACACGAATAGGGTCTCAAATCTGTGTGACTTTTCAGGTGTATCTGTAAGTGTAATGGCAAAAGAAAATTTTTATTACACTGATCACAATCCAATTTCTTTCCTCGAGAGGGAATTTGGAAATGACGTGTAATGTCTCTTTGATTTGTGAAACTTTTCTCACGCTGAAGACATGTGAAAGGCCTCTTTCCATTGTGAAGTCTCGTGTGAGTTTTAAGCTTTCCTTTATTTTTAAAACTCTTTCCACAGTGATTGCACATGAAAGGCTTCTCTCCAGAGTGAGTTATTACATGATTCTTAAGGCGATTCATGTCTCCGAATCTACTTCCACACTGATGACATTTAAAATAGTTCTCGTTTGCGTGAATCTTCATGTGCTTATTAAGGTTTTGTCTTCCTACGAAACTTTTCCCACACTGACCACATGTGAACGGCTTCTCTCCAGTGTGACCTCTCATGTGGTCCTCAAGGGTCTCTTTACGTGTGAAACTCTTTCCACACCTACAACATTTGAATGGCTTTTCTCCAGTGTGAATTTGCATGTGATACCTAAGGCCTAGTTCTCGTGTGAAGCTCTTCTTGCAGAGTCTGCAGGTATAAGGCTTCTCTCCGGTGTGAATTCTCAGGTGCTTTTTAAGGTTTCCTTTTTGAGTGAAACTCCTTCCACACTGTTGGCAGGTGAATGAGATATCTTTAGTGTGAATCCTCATGTGAATTTTAAGGCTTCCCTTTTCACTGAACCTCTTTCCACACTGTTGGCAGTCGAAAAGGTTCTCTCCAGTGTGAATTCTCATGTGGTTTGTAAAGTTTCCTTTTTGAGCAAAACTCTTTCCACATCGTTGACAGGTGTAAGGCTTCTCTCCAGTGTGAACTCTCATGTGGATATTAAGGTTTCCTTTATCAGTGAAACTCTTTTTACAATGTTTGCAGGTGAAAGGTTTCTCCCCAGTGTGAATTCTAATGTGGACTCTAAGGTTTCCACGTTGATAAAAACTCTTTCCGCACTGCTGGCAGGTGAATCTTTTTTCCCGTGAGGTCTTTTTAATCTGTGTAGATTTTTTTCCAGTCATGAAATCATGTTCTTTCTCTTTCATGTCCTTAGAACTCTCATCTTTCAGCGCCATCAGGTCTAAGATGAAAAAAGAAATTCAAGTTGACACCAGTTCAATGGCGCAATGCAAAAGAAATCAAAATATTTGACAAAAACTATATACCCCATCTTATCCAGGGTTTTTTGTTGGCCAAAATTGTCTTCGGTGGTGGAAGACAAACACGGTCATCGCACACACAGAACAAAGCCCAGTACTGACAATAAATCCAAAATAAATGCATAATAACAGTTTGTAATATTACCTTATCCTATGTATACACAAAATAAAAAATAATTATTGTCAGTACAGATCATAAAACAAAGTGCTTAGAACTATTTTTTTATTTAAAAATATGTGAATGATTTAAGTTAGGAATAAAATTTACAACAAAGTAACATTACATAGAAAATAGGGTTGCACCGAAATTTTGGCTGCCGATAATTATCGTGAGTGAATTCATATGCGTGTGATATTCTATTCAAAATATCAAACATTACAGATTGATTATTTTGCACTCCTGACATAAATTAAGAAATTAATATCACTGCAACCCAGTTTTAGCATAAACAGTGGTCAAATATCGAAGCTGGATTCTCTAATCTTTCTCATGATACGAACAAGAAAGAGTGTGATGTTTTAAAGTGCAGTGAATGTTGAACACCAATAATCAGGGGCCGTCTGCGATCTTTGAACAAAGGGGTTGGGGTATGGTCGATCGGATCACAAGGGCCTTGTTTACACTGCAGGTCTTAATTCGTAAAATAAAGAAATTAAACATGATGCGCTAGAGTTGAGCCGGATACCCGTTTCAGCCGAGTATCCGGTACGGATAAAGCACTTTTGCCAAGTACGAGTATTATACGAGTAATACAAGTCAATATCTGTGCTCCGATTGAAAAAAAAAAAAAGTTATGTTGAGATTAGGGCTGGGCGATATATCGATATAAAGAATATATATATATATATATATATATATATATATATTAGTGCTGCACGATTAATCGTATCGCAATCGCAATCGCGATGTCAAGCCTACGCGATTATATGACGCAAAATGCTGCGATTTTTTATTAAATAAACAAATTAGCGCTGTTAACACACTTATTAATGCAAATGCTTTTAAACGATTCATGCGCGATAAGACATAAAAGAACGAGCTGCCTGTGAATGTCCTCCTGACACACACACACAGATAGACGCGTGCCAGTATCAAGTTCTCTTTCGCGGTAGAACGAACAACACACATGTAGCACTATGCCAAAATGAACGCGCTGCCTGTGACTGTGACAGACAGAAAGACTCGCGCTAATATCGTGCGTGCGCACAAAACAGCATGACAGAATACAGTTCTCTTTCGAGCTTGAACGAACAATAACACACACAATTATGCCAAAATGTCTTTTTGTCGAGTGTCTTCATAACATAAGAGTAGTCTTATGATGAACGTGAAGAGTTGTGATGACTCGTGAAAGAATGAGGCGCGTGAGATCCGCGTCTCTGACAGCGGCTGGTCTTAAAGGGACAGTACACAGTAGCCACTAATTATATCTGTCGCTAAAGTTATTCTTTTTTATTTTTCTATTTTTTTTATTATTATTATTTTTCTTTACCCCTGACATGTATGGTAATATGTACTCTTGTATGTAAATTATGTTTTGTTCTTGTTAAAATGCAATAATAAAAAAAATCTGTCGCTAAAGAACAAAGTTCAAAGAACAAAGGGAACAGAGAAAAACACTCACTGCTCTTGACTAACGAACTTTTTTCTTTAGGCTGATTATCACTAATCTGTGTGTGCATTTATTTTCCTTGAGAACCAAGCAAGTTGACTCATGAAACTATTTGTTTATTATATCGCATATCGCAATATTGACCTCAATTATCGCAATTTGACATTTTCCCCAAATCGTGCAGCCCTAATATATATATATATATATATATATATATTAAATGCGATATGGAATTAGACCATATCGCATATATCGATATAGTTCAAATTTGCGCTGTGATCCTTGCTCCAAGCAAGCTGCTGACCCGGAGCTCTCTGCACTGCTCCCCGCGCCCCCGCCCCTCCTTTTCCACTTTGCGTGCGTGTTTAGAGCATGTTATGTTATAACATGAAATAAAGTCTTTCACCTCAGAAAAACTGACTTTCTTGTCCTGTCAGCCGTTATACTGTAGTCGTAGCGCACAATCAATTGCACGCGCAAATGCGGCGGTGTATCGCCTCACTGTATATAAAGTGCAAAAGAAACTACAAGCATGCAACGCCGTTACGTTGTAAATTACACAAAATAAAAGTAATGCAGGTATGATTTTCATTCTATTCACCAGGAGCAGTTTCCATGTTTCATTAAAGGTGCTGTATGTAGGATCCAGCGGCCTCTAGCGGTGATGTTTCAGATTGCAACAACAGCGCTCGTGCTCGTGCGGGTGCTCAAACTCAAGAGCGCGCGTCGCACTCACTACCGGCCACACTGAGACTTTCAACACAACGGAGAAAGCATCACACAACATGCTGGAAACTCATGTAAACTCCCACTGCAACATTACCATAATAGGCTACTTTTATCAGCTTGACGTATAACTAATGCTCCATGCTCGTACCATGATAACGTTACATTGACTGTATTTTGCCGACATGTGGTGTTATCTAGCATAAGGCATTTCACTAACTATTCGTGTATCTTTCACAATTAGCAATGTCAACATAGGTCAATGAATGATAACGAAAACGGTTAGTCAACTAGACTGAACAATTTCAGTGTAACAATAAGACAGTAGGAAGTAATATTACTGTAGGCCTACTGAACGTGTCTGGAAATGTGTATTATAAACAATATGATCGTAGTGGGATGAGTGACGTTAGACAGTAGACCTAGTACATAAAATAAAAGTTCTATCCTAAAGCACCTACTTTTTGTTATCATGGAACAGTCTTTTGTATTCATTTCATGTCTCATGCATGTTGTATTTTACCTTGCTATTTCATTACAGTTTACTATTATTTATTTCAGCATATCTGAAAACTTGTAATTTATCAGAAAAAAAGCCAACTCAGGGTCTGTTTTTATAGGCTACCTAAAACAAAGCGGAGGTCTCTCCATAATTCAAACGCTCTGCCAATGTTGATCCGTGTTTTCGTCCCGAGTCGATCCGATTGACGTTTGGCCTGACGAGCTTCAGCAGATAAATTTTTTTTTTGTTTTTTATATTTTTTTGGAGTTTGTGTTGGAGTCTGTGTTGTGCTGGAGGCAGGTCGCTTTTTGGTGTTATCAGACTCCATGTCGTTAGCTGCAGTGCCGTCGCATAGACTGTATATAAAAAGGAGAGAGGCTCGGGAGTGCGCATGCACGTCACATCCGGTGGATTTCGCAGAAAATCCGACCCGGAGACTTCACATAAAAATAGGAATACTGGCCTTCAGAGGTAATAGCAAAACACGAAAAGTGGATCATTGTAATGTGTGATTACAACCCCTTCACAGACAGGCAATAAAAAAAGGATTCATTTTATAAAAAAAAGTTACATACAGCACCTTTAACAGTTCTTGTTAGTGTATTCACCATGGTAACTGTCGTTTCCATATTAACCCCAAAATGCCACTATTTTTCTTTGTGTTATTTTTTATATTTTTAAATGACTGTGGTGGCTCATACCAACATTGTATTAACAAAAACTAGTTTGGGACTGCTATTTAATAGCTTTAGCATAGGCCTAATGTTTATTTATTAGAACTAGTCTTTACTATTAGTCATATTCTTACAATTTATGTTAAGTAAAGGGGGACAGTACTTGTGTGTGTGTGTTAAAATTTGTGTAAACGTGTTATAATTTGCCTAATAATATTCTCTCTCTCTATATATATAAGCAAATTATAACACCGTTAAAGCCCCGCCCATTTCAAGACAACCCGACCCACTTCCGGGTTAAATCCCGTCCACTTCCGGGTTAGGCCCCGCCCAGTCCGAGTACAGATACAGATAATTCATATGGTTTACAGATACAGATAATGCTGTACTCGCTCATCCCTATGATGCGCGTTCTGCCGTCTCTCTCAATGTGAAGTTCATTCTGAAACGCAACAGAAAATGATCTGTAACTCAGCGAATGTTTGTCACACAGACTTGTGACGTATGTCTTTACAACACTTGGAATCTCTATTTTTAAATGATTTAAATGATATCAAAAACAAATATTCTCTGTTTAAGTAATCCGTATGAAAGCAACGACATGTACAGTTTCTGAAACGGGTCCTCATTAACTCTAATGTGACCGCGCGCAGGAGTGATTGACATGCAAATAGTCCACGTGAAGGCCTGTAAACATCCCATCACCTCAAAACAAAGAATCAGAGACTCCAGTAACATACTCCTCTGCTTTTCATCGAGTTTGGAAGACTGTGTTGGTGCTGTGCTGTTGGATTTACCTCAGAAGAATTAGAAGAACGCAATTTGAAGATGAGAAGATTTTTAAGGTAAGACATGTTAAACTGGTGCCAGACTAAAATGTATGTTATGAAATGAGATTGAAGTAAAAACATGAAGCCTAATGTCGCACATAATGGCCCTCATTTATCAATCTTGCGTAGAAACGGGCGTATATATTGGCGTAAGATTATGCTTACACTTCTCTCATCGCCTGATTTATGAAGCTGTGCGTACCTTTGAAATTCTGGTGTACGCAATACCTGCCCTTGATAAATGCCGCGGCTGAAATCGATCGTCATTAGAATAACACGCCCCTATATATTCAAGTCTCCGCTTCCCCCACGCCCTCATTTTACGCCATGGACACACGGAAGACGGCAAAGAAGAGAAACTTCTTTGAGAAAGAGAAAGCGAAACCAGGGAAGTGGAAAGAAACAAAATTGATTTCTAGATTTTTATTATTAATGACGCTTATTGTTATTTAGAAGAAGAATGTCGTTATTATTATTTGTATTATTATTATTATTATTATTATTATTATTATTTAAAAGAAGAAGAATGGCATTTTTATTATTTTGTCAGTCTGAATTATTTTTTTGGTCATTGAAAGCCTTTCATTACTAAACCCAGTCCGTGCACACCTGCCGGGCCTAACCCTGGCCTAACCATCGTTTCAAAGAATAGTACAACAGCGAGTGCGTCGAGTATAAACGCCTCGTCCGTTTGGGGAGGTGCGCGCGCAGTCTGCGGAGACTCGCGCTGCGGAGCCAGGCGAAAGTATAAACAAGGCTTGAAACGTCAAGTAAAGCGCACAGGCTCGCAACTGAAGGAATACATATGCCTACAATTCAAATGCTTTGGTAAAGTCACACAAATTAAACATTGAAGTCCATGTTGCACAAAAATAAACACTGAAGTTTATAATTACTTGTTGTTTTTTTACAGTGGGTCATAATATATTATATCTTTTAGTTTGTCAGTGCGTTTTGTGGTGTTAGGAATTGTTTTTTTTTTGCGCATTCCCGCACTCAAAACGTGCGTACACCACCTCCTGAGCTGGCGTAGGATTTGAGCGTGCCGTACGCCAACGTCCATATTGATAAATCTCAAAGTCAACGTGGTTTTGGGTGTACGCCAGGTGTACGCTGGAAATTTGGTGTACGCACTTTTGATAAATGAGGGCCAATGTATCTATATAGACAGAAACATGTTGAAATGTGAACTAGACAGGTAGGCAACCTTTCAATGCTAAATTTATATACATGTAAGACACAAGGATGTTGTAGCCTATGTTCGATAATAAAACAGCATGATAAATAGGATTGGGAACCAAAAAACGGTTCTGTAGTGTTTTTTGAAAAATACCGGAACCACGCGAAATTCCTAAGTTTCGACTCCAAAAATGGTTCTGGGCCGATGTGTGGGCGAAGTGCTGGGAGCTTATCCTTTAATAGCGACGTCTCACACTCAACTCATGAATATTAAAATAGTAATGAAAGCACGAGAGAGAGAGAGAGAGAGAGAGAGAGAGAGAGAGAGAGAGAGAGAGAGAGAGAGAGAGAGACGATCTCGAACTTATTCCTAAATGACACACTGGAACATTCAAATCTGTTTGCGCTGTCGCTGAGAGAGCAGTTGTCAATATGAGCAGCTTTACTTTCACAATCTTTTCAACAACACAGTTTCAGTATTTCGGTGTTACAAATATTCAAATGATCACAGAAGTACTGAAATAAATGTTTATAGTTTGAGAATAAACACTGATGTCTACGGTAGCAACCAAAACAGAGTAAATCACCTTTTGAAAGTCGCTTCAAATAATGAAAATTCGCTTCAGAATTTACTAAATGTAAATTTTCAAACCGTGTTTTTGTCTGTCCTGAATCACTACAGTAAGCCTGTAATAAGCGTTTATACTCTGACTACTTTACACCGGCACCGCTGCGGAGTAGCACAGTGCCTGAGTGACCCACCCGGGTCATAGAAATAAACAGAGAAGTAGCTCCGGCTACAATGTTCTTCCGCAAGACGCATGCAGTTCTGTTTATTTAACTGCTAGAGCGCTGATTCATCCAGTAATGAAGTGAAGTCTTTATGAATCAACCATTCAAATAAATATGTATAAGAAATATTATGTTTCACCGGTCTGGATCTTACATGTGTGTTCAAGCATATTCTACCCCTTCTGAGAGGGTATTCTCCACTGCTGGAGATACAATAAGCTATAAGAGAGGTCCCAAATTATCCTAGAGAATGCAGAAATATTTATTTTCCTTCAGAAAAATTCATTATTTTTGCAAAAATTGCTAAATAATATGTTGAATTTGTTGACATTACCAGTCTGTTAAACTCATTTGACAAGTATAAGAAATAAACACAAAAAGGATTGTGCATTTTCCCCTTACTACTATTTTTTATTAGTTGTTTTAATAATTTGTATTGAATGGGAACCGGAATCGGTACCAGAACCAGAAAATGTCTTACTTTTATTTTGTGACTTACCAATTTACAACGTAACAACGTTGCATGCTCGTAGTTTCCTTTGCACTTTATACACAGCGCGCGCCGCCGCATTTGCGCGTGCAATTGAAGTGTGTGCGCTACGAACACAGTAGCCTATAACGGCTGACATGACAGGATCGTCTGTTTTTCTGAGGTGAAAGACTTTTTATTTCAGCGCTGCCTGGTAGTTCCTTCCTATTGTGCTGGGTTTTCTGAAGTAGTTGTGATTTGCCTCTCATAACATGCTCTAAATGCACGCAGAGTGGATTTTTTTTTTTTTTTGTAATCGAGGCATCCATAATCGTAATCGCGATTAGAAATTAGATTAATTGTGCAGCCCTAGTTTGGAGCGGCGATCACTTCAGTAAATGTTCTCTGCACACACTTTGAGTTGAGTCAGTCGCGCTGTGCGTTTGAAAAGCAAAACACGCCTAACATTAGTCTTCATGTTTTTACTCCAATCTCATTTCATAACAAATGGAAACATTTGAAGTAACATGATAATCAATATGTTTTTCACTAGTGTAGCGTTACTGAAGTGTTCCTTTTTAACAATTTATGGGCCGCCTGCTATAGGCTATTGTTCTTATTTTATGCAGCACTGCATGTAGCTTATATAAATACAAGGCACAACAAACCTGGTGCTCATTATATATATACAGTGGTGGTCAAAATTGATGGTACCCCTGATAAATATGATAAAAAATGGCTGTAAAAAATAAATCTGCATTGTTTATCCTTTTGTTCTTTCATTCAAAAAATTCACAAAAATCGAACCTTTCATTGAAGTAAAAGAATTGAAAGTGGGGGGTAAATCACATTATAAAATAAATGTTTTTCTCCAAAACACGCTGGCCATAATTGTTGGCACCCTGTTATTAAATACTTTTTGCAACCTCCTTTTGCCAAGATAACAGATCTGAGTTTTCTTCTATAATGCCTGATGAGTTTGGAGAACACCTGACAAGAGATCAGAGACCATTCCTCCATACAGAATCTCTCCATCCTGTTCTCCGTTATAAGATTTCTAGAACAGGCTGTCAGGTTTAGATTTTTTATCTGTTGGTATTTGATCGAATCCGTGATGCCATGTATCTGAACAAGATGTCCAGGACCTCTGGCAGAAAATTAGGCCCACAGCATTAAAGATACAGCAGAGTATTTCATTTTACACATGGGGTACTTTTTTATCCTGTGTGCACCAAACCCATCTTAAGTGTTTGCTGCCAAAAAAGCTAATGTTTTTGTTTCATCTGACCATAGAACCCATCCTGTTTGAAGTTCCAGTAGTGTCAGTTACTTTTCAAATGTTCTATGATCAGATGAAACAAAAACATTAGCTTTTTTGGCAGATTCCAACAGATAAAAAAATCTGAACCTGACAGCCTGTGCTAGAAATCTTGAAGACACAATTTAATACCTTGGAAAATGGCATTTAAGATTTTTTTAATACTTTTTTAGGGGCCTTAATTTTCTCTAAATTGATTTATCAACTTTGAATACTTTTTAAGATCCCGCGGACACCCAGGGTGCTTATGCCTACATTTTCCCCACTCTACCCTATTGTAGACAGAAATGGAAGATTATATAATAAACATTCTGAAACAAACATGGAAAAATTAAAATTAAAAATATATGAAATAAATATTATATATATATATATATATATATATATATATATATATTTTTTTTTTTTTTTTTTTTTTTTTTTTTTTTTTATACAAGTGCACTGATTGGAGAGGCTTGTGTTGTTCAATAAATGTTTAATTCAAGCAATTTTCTGTATCATTTCTTATTAACTGTTAGATTTTATGAGATAAAGGGGGGGAAAAGGAAAATCGGCCAAACATATCGGGCAAAAAAATCAGCATCATAAATTTGCCATCGGCTGTCTCGATTTCTAAATATCGGCATCGGCCAGAGAAAAACCCATATCGTTTGACCTCTAGATAGAACTTTAGTAATTAGAACTAAACTGAACTTAAACTGGTGCTTAAGATATTGTTGGTCATTCAGCATTTCTGTAAAAAAAATAAAATAATCTATTATCTAGGAATAGATAATAGATAATAGTAATTATTATTAAAAGATAATACTACTACGACTAATTTTACTACCAATAACAATATACAGCACACTAAGGATTGATAAGCTGCTGGGTTCATGAATATTAATCATTCGGCAGCATTCGCTCAAACTGATTCGCTGAAATCAAAACTGGGATGAGCTCCAGCCAATGTGTATTAGTTCCCCCCACTCCCAGAGAAACCTGCTTATCTTCTCCTTGTACTTAAAAGCAGAATGATCTCAAATGAACTGGACAGGAAAATCCAACAAAGAATATCTTTAACATGTAGCGTGCTGATTCTGCGTGGTATGCATGACTCTTGATCTCTCTCTCTTTGCGTGTGTGTGAGAGAAACAGCACTCTCAGCAAAGCGACAGCGAGTCGTGCGCCTTCACACTAGACTTTACGGTACGTCAAATACCCTGCGCATCCATTGAGCTGAATTTAAATAGTACAGATCGCATGACAGAGAGTGAAACCCTGAAGCGCTCAGTCAGAGTTCAGTGAGTGAAAATATGTCTATGCTGAACATATACTTGGCATCTAACACACACACTGGCGAGTAAAATGTAAGAATTTATTAGACAATGGGTAATAATAGACATTTTTTTAGTTGCCCAGTGAAAATTTAGTCGCATATGCGAGTGATTTACTTGCATTGTAGAGAGTTGCGTTAGATATTGAAAGAACTCTTCAATATTGCTTGTAATATTTCTTGCTTGTATGTAATTTTTGCTTGCAAGTTTTGAAGCTATACTGTTAGGTGAAAATTCGTACACAATCTGATTAAAACCTGTAATTAAATTATTTTAAGGCGAGACACTACAGGTGAATAGGGTAACATTTTTGACTAGCAGATATCACCATGAAACTTTCCCAGTTGATTACCTACATTAAGATGAGAAAAAAAATTTATTACAAGTTTTCTGTAATTTAATGTTTAAATATGCAAATTAGGCATTAGCTAATTACATATGCACTAATTTGCATATATTTTAAAAAACGAAATCCGAGTATTGAATAAAGCTAAGTTCAAAATTCTTTTTACATTGTGTTCACATATTAGATGGGGAAAAATTACAGAGGGATCTTTTTATTATGGATATTTACTCCTGTAAATCAGAATATACTGTCGATAGCCTTAAAAAATAGATTTTCGCCATGTTTTTTGGAATAAAATGTTATATAAATCAGGCTAGGAATAATATATTTACAAATCCCTCTGTAAATGTCTTCATAATATAACTAGGTACAAGACTGGAAAGTTTGGTGTATATAGGTGCTACTGAAGTGGAGATTTCGGACTTGGAGTATGAGAGAAAAGTCATTTTGAGAAAACAGGCTTTTAGGATTTATATCAGTCAATGAGTTCCATCCCCCCTTTTACTTTCACGATTGGTTGCTGATTAAAAGGAAATGACCATATTTGGATCCGACAACATTGTACAGGAGAGAGAGAGCTTTCTAACGGTGATGACAGAAGTGCCGGCAGCGATCACGGAGCAGCGGGATGATTTACAAACGCCAACTTTTGTTGTATTTATGAGAAATCTACAGACGCAAACAGACAAAGTGTAGTAAAATAAAGACCTAAATGTGTATTTCGGACTTTTTTTTCCACCAAATAAAAAAATATCATTCATTTCTGTAGACATCGACATTTTAAATTACTGAGTTCAGTTTTGAGTATGAAACCAACCTATTTGTTCCTCAGTATCTTCTTGTTTCAAACTGAATACTTCTTCAATCTTCATTTCTTCACTCTCCTCTTTAATCAACGCCATCTTGTGTCACGTGGATCTCAGTTGCTTCTCCGGGAGTTTTTCTGTGTGTTTGGACACTCTGTCCTGTTAAAGATAATAGAATAATGAGGATAATTAACAAAGAAAAATGAATCCAAACTAAATCTCTGGGTGCGTCTCAATCAGCTCTAGTTCAATGCACTGGTAAGGGAGTGTCAGAGTGAGAGTTGAAGTTAGGGTAAGCAATTTTTTCAATAAACACTTTTGTTATTCTGGTTGAAACTCTCTTCACATCCTAATATCCTCTATCAATAATAGAAGGGGTGTAAATTTTAAAACATGTACATCTTCAGTTGAAGTCTCAGGACCAAAACCGTCCAATCACTGAATTCAGTCCAAATTATTGTAATGTTAAGTGCTTTGAGACATTAATCCGCGTTCACACCGCCAGCGACAAAGCGACGTGATCCCATTCATTTCAATGGAGGGCGGGCGACTTCCGGCGACACGAGAGACAGTGACCAGTGTTCACATTCATGTTTATTTATGCCACTTGAACTGAGAAATGTCAGTGATCTGTCATATCACATTTATCGCTCAGCCTTAAAGGGGTGTGTTACTTTCAAAGACCACCCCCTTAGAGCTCCAGCGAGGAGGAGAAGCTGGTCCTCATTTGACTCTGCAGTGAGTACCACTTGCTGACAGGATCAAGGTAAGAGGTTGACATCTAGTGTAGAAGACTAGTAAATGAGATTAACGTCAATCAGATATTATGTTTAATGTTTGCAGAAATAAATACACAAAAAAAGAGATTGATTTGTGTTTTTTAAGAATTGATATCGTATTGACCACATTTTTAAAAAGATTCATTGGAAAATCTTCTGGGGGGAATTTTGAATGGCTCCATTTCTCCCATTATAACTTGTCAGTACCTGATAATGGCCTTTATCACAGTCTGCATGTCATCACATCAGGCTCCGATTAGAAACGTAATCAAATTTTATTGCCGATGGAAGATCGCCAATTTTGACAAGAAAATTAAACTAACTTCGTTAAACTTGACAAAGTAGTATCAATATTTCAAACAGTTCAATATTACCTCACATTTCATTGTTACCCACTTTAATGTGCAACATTATGTGTGCGATAATGTCCCAGCGTTGCTGGTGTTTTCACAGTCCTGAGATAAATAAAGATCTGCAAGTTGTTGTTTTTATTTTTGTGGCATATTTGTTATGATTTATCTCCAATCTTGTCTAAAACATAATCATATCCGGTCAAAGCCAGAGGATGGGACACATTTAAGATGATCAAACTAATTATTTTTGAGGAATTTAGGCTGGAAATATTCACTTATTTGAACAACTTTAATTTGTTCTAATACTTGATTGTATCATAAAGTGAAAAATGTATAATTTGTGTATAATGTATGTATAATTTGTACAGTCTTTACTTATATTTTATGGGATGTTTAACCTTGTCTAATTCTAATGCTCTTTAATGTGATGTTTGTATGAATACAAAAATTTATTTCTTGCTTTCTTTAATAAAAAGGTGATCAGACACTGAAGTATTGCACATACACATACAGTAGGCTTGTGCGCTCCACTTTAAATCATGAAATATGCGCAGGAATAAAGACACTTTTTCTTAGTTTTACCGTTTATTTTTGTTTTTTCTTTGTAAACTGTAGTTTGATGCGTTTAGATAATGGGGCAAAACTCAGTAACTAAAGGGTCATAGCTTCAATATTATTATCTATAATTAATACAATAATTGCCAGTGTAATTCGTATTTGTTGATGTTCTTCTGTTTTCCTCAATGATGGTCAATAATTAAAGCACTATTTTGCTTTTCGGTATTTTAAAGTGAACGAGCAGTTTGTGACCCGGATGTGCGAAATAATAAAAAGCTACAATGTTTGAAGAGAGAAAGTAATTTCCAAGATGAAAACCTTTATGCACATTCACTGTAAATTAAATGATATTGCATTGAGGACATCTCCACAGTTATTAACCAAGAAAATGAGACGCATCTTTTCTATTACTTTTGTGTGGATGCACTTTAAAAATAAGACTAATAAATGTTAGATACAGCATTACAATGTCACGTTGAATAATAATCCATTCATTCTACAGCGCTTACAAAAACTATACAATTAAATCAACGGTTTTTATAAACTTATACACTTAAAATGCTTAAAAACACAAACCTTTCTTCAGTCGAATCGCCTCAGACACGAAAGTGCGGCGCAGCCTTGTGACGTGTTCTTCTTCTTCTGTGCATTTACTAGCGAGTTGCAAACCGATAAAAGGGAGCAAAGCGCCACCTAATGTGCTGGAGGGTGACAAAGAGGAGGATTTTCCGTTTCAAACCATCGTTTCTTCACCTGTGAATTTTACAAAGAATTTAAATAAGATATCTTAGAATTTTGGAAAATTAAGTATTGTTGCCAATGCCAACTATGTTACAGGGATTGATTACACTGATTCCTAAGCCGGTTGAAGATTTATAGAGAATTGGAGGCCTATAACTTTAGTCGTTCTAAATTATTCTCACATATCTTTGCAAATCAACTAAAGTTAGTCATGTTTAAATGAAATCATAGATGATTGTCAATCTGGCTTCATATGTGGATGATAATTGCAATAGTTCTGTTAAACTACCTTTTGGGATCACTCCTAGATTCAATATATGTAGAGGTGTCAGAAAAGGAGATCCATTATCTCCTCTGTTAATTCTATTGGTGATTCAAGTAATGTGTTTTCATATTAAACTCAATCTGTTTCAAGGTATTCAGTAGGCCAATAATGTAATTAAATATTCCCATTTAGCAGATACAATTTTTTAGTAATTAAAAAACAGATATACAGATGAACAAATGATAAAGCTTGAGTTGCTGAATGTGTGATCCCTTTCTTCTAAAGCACTGATTGTTAATGATATGATTACAGACTATAATCTAGATGTGCTGTGTTTGACAGAAACCTGGCTAAAACCAAACGATTACATTACTTTAAATGACTGAGTCCACCCCACAAGATTACAGTTATAAACATGAGCCTCGTCTGAAACACAAAGGGGGTGGTGTTGCTGTAATTTATAGTAATATTTTCAAAACCACTAAGAAATCTAGTTTTAAATATACTTCTTTTGAAGTGTTCTTTCTGTAACATTATCTAGTGTAAATGATAAATCACGTTTAACATTTGTGCTGGCTACTGTATACAGGGCACCAGGGCACCATACAGACTTTATCAAAGAATTTGTGGACTTTCTATCTGAATTAATATTGGCTGCAGATAAGTCCTAATTGCTGGTGAATTTAATATACATGTAGATCAGAGGTGTCAAACTCAAATACACAGTGGGCCGAGATTAAAAAATTGCTATAAGTCAAGGGCCGGACAGGTTAAATGTTTATTGAAAACTTATTGAAACTGAAACTGGCCATAAGACCCAGCATTCTCTGAAATTTTCTGAGCGGGACAGATGCGCCGCAGCGGAAAGAGTTTGCTGTGCGCTGAATATCCAGTGCGCACTGCGGTGACAGTCGTACAATCATAGACAGCGAGTCCAGTTCTGTGCCCAGAAAAGATATCATCTGACTGGGGAACAGAGAACTCTTCGCCCAATTGACTCTGAGACCCAGATTCTCAAGGCGTTTGAGTAAAATGGTCCTGTGCTCTATGAGCTCCGAGTGTGATTGAGCTAAAATCAGCCAATCGTCCAAATAGTTCAATACTCGCATGCCCCGATAGTCTGAGGGGTGCGAGCGCTGCGTCCATGCACATTGTAAATGTACAGGGTGCTAGGGACAAGCCGAACGGTAGGACTGTGTACTGATATGCCTGGCCCTCGAAGGCGAATCTCAAATATCGCCTGTGATGTGACGCTATCTGTATCTGAAAATACGCGTCCTTTAGATCTATTGACATAAACCAGTCTCCTCTGCGAATTTGCGCGAGGATTTTTCTGGTTGTGAGCATTCTGAACTGGCGTTTCACAAGCACTTTGTTCAGCTGTCTTAGATCTAGTATGGGTCTGAGACCCCCGTCTTTCTTTGGTACCAGGAAGTATCTGCTGTACAGCCCCCCTTCGCTCTGAGCTTGATATAAAGGCTCTATGGCCCCTTTGCTCAACAGTTTCGATATTTCGGCTCGAAGTAGGTGTGCTACTTCTGTTTTCACCGTAGTTTCGACGCGCGTCTCACCACGGCGAGGGCGTCGACAGAACTGTAGCGAATAGCCTCTCTTTATAATGTCTAGCACCCACTCCGAAACCCCGGGAAGCACTGCCCATGCATCTGCATGAATGGCTAGGGGTTGAATGCGAAGCGCGCTCTGTTCGCTTGGCGACAGGAGAGCTTCGGTGTGCTTGTGTGACGGGCTGTGCTTGTGTGTAGGAATGAACACTGGGTTGTGGGCATTGATACTACACTCATAACACCATTGGCCGTGGCCGGAATACCAGAAAATACACTCTATGGGATTTATCTGGGTCGCCGTAAAAGCGGTGTTTGTGTGCAGGCAAGCGGGCTGTGTTACCGGCTTGTTTACTGCAGAATACACTGGAACAGTCGCATGTACTGGAACTGAAGGAGCGAGAAGTTGCCATAGAAACAGTGTTTGGGTGCAGGCGAGCGGGTTGTACAACGCGCTCATTGGCTGCAAAAAACTCATCTGCAGTTGCCTTTTAAGGGAACTGACAGAACGAAAGCATGACGGCATAGTTTTATCTGCCGGTAAGACCCGGGATCGAACACGGGTCTCTCGCGCAGAAAGCTAAGGGTCCTCCACTGGGCTACAGAGGAAGACACATAAGCATTCATTCAGCGCGAGTATATAAGAGAGCGTCAACATGTTGGCGTTTGTTTGCAGGCGTGCATGTATTACAACAGGCTCGTTTACTGCAATATTGACATTTCCAGTCACCTGTTCAGAGGGGAATGAGAAATGTGTGAGAAATAGAGGCTGATCCGGCCGCAGCGGGACTAAAGCACTCTTTTTTCTCCTTTTGCCAGCGACGCACGCAAACCATAGGAACGGTGTCTGGGTGCAGGCGAGCGGGTTGTACAACGCGCTCGTTGGCTGCAAAATACACATCTGCAGTCGTCTTTAAGAGAACTGACAGAGCGAAAGCATTGACGCCATAATTTTATCTGCCGTTAGACAGGGATTCGAATCCACTGGTACCCCTTTTCCACCAAGGCAGTGCTGGTGCCGGTTCGGAGCCGGTGCCGACTCGCGAACCAGTTCTTTCTGTTTCGACAGCAAAGAACCGGTTCTCGGCCAGGAAAATTGGTTCCAAAGCGGCACCAACTCTTTGCTGGACTAGAACCGTTCTTTTACCACGTCATGCTGGGGGCGGGGTTATTGTGAGCAACAACTCGACGGTGACCGCCATTGCTAAAAACACCGCGCCAGCTAACGTTAGTAGAAATTATTGGTGAAAGATGGAAACTAAAGCGAAACAGTGGTCGGTGGAGGAGACTAATTGTTTGTTGGCGGTGTGGTCCTCGGCAGAGGTACAGGAAAAAATCGAAGGTGCTTCAAGAACAAAACCTGTGTTCGAGCAGATCCAGAGGGAGATGGCTGCAGCGGGGTTTAACAGAACCATAGAGCAGATCAATAACAAGTTAAAAAAACTAAAAAAGGATTACAGGGACCAAAAGAAGGAGTTGGGTCGTAGTGGTAATGGACGGCCACGTTTTAGAAATCCTCATTTTGAGGTTCTGGACTCGGTCCTCGGCGACAGACCAGCGTGCCAGATCACCGGGGCATTAAATTCTGCCACTGCCATGCTTGAGTCTATGATGGATGAGACGCCGCTGCAGGGTATTACCAACAACTTTACTGATTCCGGTAAGATTAACTTT
Source organism: Vimba vimba (assembly GCA_022828995.1). Taxonomy (NCBI): domain Eukaryota; kingdom Metazoa; phylum Chordata; class Actinopteri; order Cypriniformes; family Leuciscidae; genus Vimba; species Vimba vimba. Next base: position 24,125,759 of record CM040821.1, on the reverse strand, counting down.
TCTAATGTTTCACCTTTGTTACAAACCAACTATACATTTCTTAGCTGTTTAGTTTACAATGCGATTTAGTAGCTGTGCTTGCTTGACCAGTTAGCTAGCTAGCATGCTATTGTTAAGTAAGTATTACATCAGGGAATAAATAGACATAATCTTTGACATAACCTACCAAATAGACATAACCTACCAAATAAATCAATAATTTAACACAAAATATTCATTTACAAAAGAGTTTATTGATTTAAAAACGATTATATTGCTTAGTGAACAGAACTGCGTCCATAGCAACGCACTGTTTTTCATGGCAACGGTCTGTTATCCGTTATTAACGTTTGTGATTAAAACACGGTCTTATTTTTGTTGTTTTTAGAGTTGTTGGGCATTGATGATAGTGAATCTGACCGGGAGCTACCGGTACCACTCCACTGCAGCTCACCAGTACCGTCTTGCAGCTCAGCAGCTGAAAGCTCCTCATCTGCTTCTTCCACCAGTCAGCAGACCAGAAAGGGTAAGGATTCTTATCAAGCAACTGAAATATATCACTCTTTATTAAATTTGATTACATTTGCATGAAGTGCCCAATGAACTAGTGGTAGTTTAGGGATATGATAGTAGACATATGATATAAGGTGTATCAGTGTAGTAATATAGTATACTATAATATTATTTTGTTAATATGTTGCATTGACTCTTGTGTTTGATTCTTTACAATTGCAAAATACACAAGGAAGATCTGTGTTAATTGTAGTGTTTTTTTTGTGCACAGGCAAAAGGAAACGAGATGTGAATGGGGAGCTGCTGGAATATTTCGAGAGGTCTGATGAAAGGTTCCTGCTGCACTGCAAGGACATGAATGATACCTTGATGAAGAAAATGGATGCAGACTCAACTGCAATGCTTGGACTCATGGAGCGTATGGTCATGGTGATGGAGAGACAATCCCACTGATGACTGCTACTGAATCAAAGAAACAATGTTGCACACTGTACTGTTCACACTTTAATATTTAAAATATTTAAAAGTTTTTAAAGTTTTTGCAGTGTATTTTTTTATAAAATAAACATTTTCTACAGAAACTTGTCTGCTGTAGTATGCTTAATCAACACAAAAAAACAAATGCAAGTAATCAAGGTTTAAAAAATTGTTTTTATTTACATTTGTGCAGATTTAACACTGCTGAATTTCAGGAAACCAGAAAGAGAGAACTATTAACTCAGCAACTATGTTACATCTGGTGTTATGGCAGTTTAAATATTTAACACAAATACAGCACAGGTAGAATTAAAATGAATTCAGGAAAAAATAAATCAGTCATCCCCTCTACAAAAGTACTGTATTAACGCAGCTCTGATGTCAGCCCCTTCTTGATTACCATGTTCAGGTACCGCCTGGACAGGAGGCTGAATGTTTATAGGCCTGTCTTGATGCTCCTCTGTAAAGTTGTCCCCATGTTCCTCACAAATGTTGTGAAGCACACAGCAGGCGAGTGTCATTTGCTGGCTCAGCTCCAGCCTGCAGTCGTTTCTTTTTAGGAGGCACCTCCATCGACCTTTAAGTCTCCCAAAACACATCTCCACAACTGAACGTGCACTGCTCAGCCGGTAATTGTAGGTCTGTTGTTCGTGTGTCAGTCTGCCAGTGTCTGAGAAGGGCTTCATGAGCCAGTTCTGCATGGGGTAAGCTGGGTCACCAATTAAATAATGTCCAACATCACACCCAGAGATGTTCATTTTGTTTTGGCCCAATAACTCCCCGTCATTTAGGACTTCCCACAAATGTGATTGTCTCAGTACTCTTGCATCGTGAACACTACCTGGATAGCCAACGCATACATCCCAGAAAAGACCTTTACCATCAACCACTGCTTGGAGAACAATCGAATGCCATCCTTTCCGGTTGTAATAGTCTCTAGGGTACTCCTCTGGTGCTATTATAGGGATGTGACTTCCATCTATTGCTCCAACACACTGTGGTACTCTCCAACGATTTTGAAAGAATGCGGCCAGTTCTACAAACTTGTCAGCGTCAGGAAATGTAATGTGCACAGGAAGCAGCACCCTGTTGACTGCATAGCAAAAGTCCTGAACACAGTTAAAGACGGTGCTGAGGCCTACCCCAAAAAGATGGCTTATGGTCCTGTATTCGCTGCCGGTGGCCAGTTTCCAGATGGCAATTGCCACTCGCTTTCGGATTGTGACACACATACGGTAATTTGTGTTCCTTCTCCCCATGACAGGCCTGACTCGACCACAGATGTACTCAAATGACTCCCGGGACACTCGGAAATTCTGCACAAACTGCTGAGCGGTGAAATCCGGAACAATTGTGTCCCACCAGTGGCGAGATCGCGGGTGTGCCCAGACAACAGGCGGTCTCCGTCTTGCGATGTGCCGCAATACTAATGTTGCCTGTAAAGATAAAAATCTTTTTAGTTGATTTCCAGTGTAATCGATAACGTTAGATAGCGCCACCGGTACATACGGTAGCTAACGTAAGGTACATTAGAGCTAACGGCCTTGCTTTTGCTTCCAACAAGAGCTAACATCAATAATAAGAATCAAAACATGTTATATAATTACCCTTTTTCTCGAACGTAACCTCCGTCTGTAGTATTCCAGTCGAGCTGCACAAATTTGTTCAATGCGTCGTCTTCTAATCCCAAGAAAGGATCGCATAGCCAGGAGAAACATTTGCAAAAAAAACATGTAGTCCGCCATTGTAAATGTTTATGCTTGAAGTTGGCGCAGCCGCGCAAGCGTTTCTGGGAAAGCTATGACGTATGGCAACGTAAACAGTGACGTAACGACGTCGTTCGCTGGGCTCTCTAGTTCAGTGGAAAAACAAACAGGTTCGGAGAAGGTTCGCAAGTTGAACCAACTTTGAACCAACTTTGAACCAGCACTAGTTCCGAACCAGTTCTTTTTTGGTGGAAAAGGGATATGGGAGGGATTCCTCCACTGGGCCACAGGGGAGAACACATAAGCATTCATTCAGCGCGAGTATATAAGAGAGCGTTATATTTCTCCTTTCGCCAGTGAGTGACGCTTGAATGGGGCGCAGGGGCAGGGTAGCTTTCTTGTAACGTAAAGAAAATCTAACCCCGACCGTCCGCTTCCGGCCTCCCTTGTGAACGGCGCAGTTTGCGCGGCTCGAACAGAGGGAGAGCGGGTATCAGGGGCCCGTCGAGCACGGCGCTTTTTACGGCGCGGTACCGCGGCGGGCGGAGGTGCAGTCTCGGAGAAGGATGCCAGGCGAGTCCTCAGAGTCACCATAGGCAGTAACTAGCTCGCAGTGAGGGCAGTCGCCGTCAGCAAGCGCGAGAGCTGCGTGCTCCTTAATGGGCGCGGGGGGCGGGGTAGCTTTCTTGTAATGTAAAGAAAGCTAGCCCCGTGACCGTACGTTTCTGCGATCCCTTGTGAGCGGCGCGGTTTCCGCGGCTCGAACTGAGGGAGAGAGAGAGCGGGGAGTGGTACGAGGCATTTGAAACAACGCCTCGTCCAGGAAAAGGGGCGTCTTAAAAAAGACCCCCGACTCTTTTAGTGCAATGAGAGTGTGTGTCGTGGCGGCGAGCACACACACATACACAAAACACATAGCAGAGAAAGGATATAACGCCGGATAGCGCAGCAGGAAGGCGACTGAAGGCGGCGCGGCCAGCAACTTCAGTGTGACGACTCGTCCCGCTGAAAAGGCTTCTTCAGACGGCGCGGCTTCTCTCTCCGGATCCAGCGATGCATGAGCTTCGCGGAAGAGATGAAAAATCAGCTAACCAGCCTCCCGAATGCTATATTTATAGCCCAAGGCCCCACCCGTTTCGGCGGGACGTGACGTAGTGGGCGCGAAGCGCCCTCATTGGATCAGTCGTCACGAGGGGCCTCTCTCGATAGGCTGCTGCAGTTGCCGCAGAGCAGCCAATGGGCGCGCGAGCTGTCTCGCCCATGTCTGCGTGCTGCCGCAACGCGTTTTACATTAATACAAAATTAAGGATAATTTTTTGGCTTCAGTATCTCGAGGAAAAGAGTGTTTCCCCAGAGCGTAAGCTATTACGCAGTACAAGAGAACCTCTCGTAAGAGAACCCCTGTTTTCAAAGTCTACCTTTCGTTTAGCCATTTTTTTGGGAGAGGGTTAGTTGATTATTGTGGCACGCTTTCACGGTAAAGTTTCCATGGTGACGCGTCATTGCTTGTCACGTGACACAGAGCAACCACACAGCGCTGAATATATAGATCAGTGCGCTGAATGAATGACGATCTGCTTATGTAATTTTTCCTTTTTTATTCAAAATATTCACAAATGTATTAGCTATAACACAAAACAAACTGATATTCCGATTGTCAAATATGTGCAAGTGGATGTGTTTTGTTGTTTAAACACCTTATAACGATCGCGTTAGTTGAGCTGTAACTTATGTTCAATGGGCGGCTCCGTGTGTATTTTACAAACTCAAAATATTTTTTTTGCTAGTGCTTATGTGTATTTAAACATCTGAAACCTAAAATAAACATTATGTGGTTGAAAACACTGAATAGTTGTGATATATGACAGCACTGAGCGCGTCTGTCTCTGGCTCAGCGCCAGACTTGATATTGAAGGAAAATGTGCTTTATTTGTCATTTAAAACAATGGTGCTGATGATTTTTAGAGACCCCCACACAGGTGTATGATTTTACTCTGCCTTCATGGGATCTCATCCTCTCACTATGAGCTCAGCTCCCACTGGCTCCCACGTAATTCGAACCGATATACTGGCGGGCCAGCTCTAAAAATAAATAGCCTACATTTTGTCATGCGGGCCAAAGATAATTAATTTGCGGGCCGGTTGTGGCCTGCGGGCCTTGAGTTTGACACATGTGATGTAGATAATGAAAAAGATGCACTGGGACTGGCATTTAAAGACATTCTTAACTCTATTGGAGTTAGACAACACGTGTCAGGACCTACTCATCGTCGCAATCATACTCTAGATCTAATATTATTACATGGAATAGATGTTGATGCCATTGAAATTCTGCAGCAGAGCGATGACATCTCAGATCATTATCTAGTCTCGTGTAAACTTCATTTAGCCAAGACTCTGTGTTACAAATATCTTAGACCTATCACTTCTGCCACTAAATATTGCTTTATTAATAATCTTCCTAATCAGTTTCATCATCTCAGCATCCCAGATAGCTTAGAAGAACTCGATATTGCGACAGAAACTTTTAACGCTCTCTTTTCCAGCACTTTAGACACAGTTGCTCCGTTGCTCTTAAAGAAGATTAAAGAAAATAGTCCAACGCCGTGGTACAACGAGCACACTCGGGCCCTTAAGAGAGAAGCCAGAAAAATGGAGCGAAACTGGAAGAAAACAAAATTAGAGGTATTTAGCATTTCGCTGAGAGAGAGCACGATTCTGTATAGAGAGGCTTTAAAAGCTGCTAGATCTGCTTATTTTTCAACCCTATTAGAAGAAAACAAACATACCCCTAGGTATTTATTCAAAACAGTTGCTAAATTAACGAAAAATAAAGCTTCAACACCAGACATTTCGAAACAGCACAGCAGTAATTAATTCTTTACTTGCAAGATTGATAATATTAGAGAGAAAATTATAACTATGCAACCGTCTACTACAGTATCGCATCAGGGAGAGCATTGTAGTCTCTAGCGATGGGAATTGATAAGATTTTATCAATACCAATGCCACTGACGATTCTGCTTATCGATCCGATTCCTTAACGATTCTCTTATCGATTCCTGATAGCACTGTGTGGAAAAAAGTATTCATATGCTTTTTCGGCAAAAAAACCCCAAGCAAGTGGTTTTATTTGTTTTAAAGCTTACACTTGAGTAAGCAAACTGTACTTTTTATGTAATTTATGTAATAAATGGAACCTTATTGTAAAGTGTTACCGATTAGTTATACATATATTCAGACGTCTCGTGAGTTCACTGTTGGAAAGATCAGTTGTTTTAACTATTCATTAAAATGAATAGGTTCAAAGGAGTCATTAGTTCGCGAATTGGACGTGTCATACGCGTTGTGTGATTATCCCAGCAGCGAGAGAGAAAGGTGGGGCAGAGGGAGGGAGATAGGTCTGACTGCAGAACCGCAGAACCATACGTCATAGCAGTGTGAGGACAACAGCGCCAGCCTAACAGTCTGATGCCGGAACTGCATACCATACATATCCACCTTACATATACTATACCTAAACCTACCCATCTCCACCCCCTGACCCCTAAACCCACCCCTAAACCTACCCATCTCCACCCCTTAGATGCTTTTACCCCACCCACTTCCGGCATCAGACTGTTAGGCTGGCGCTGTCGTCCTCACACTGCTATGACGTATGGTTCTGCGGTTCTGCAGTTGGTTAATATTGGAGGGATGGCGCAAAGGAGTCGTTTTATTGGTTGGCCCCTAGCCAGGGGACAACAGCTCATTTGCATTTAAAGATACAGTATATGCATGAAAACAGCATGTTCTCTTACGAGAGTTCTCTCGTACTGCGTTTGAAAAACGCTACGGGAAAGGGTCTCTTTTCACGAAATACTGAAGCAAAATTATCCTTAATTTTCATAAATGTAAAACGCATTGCAGCAGTGAACAGCTATGGCGAGACGGCTCGCTCGCTCATTGGCTGTTCTGCGGCAACTGCATTAGCCTATCGAGCGAGGGCTGATGCAACATCAGGCCAATGAGAGCGCTTCGCGCGCTCCTCGCCACATCCCGCCGAAACGGGTGTGGCAGTCCCCTATAAAAGGAGCTCGAGTAGGCTGATTCAACTGATTTTCATCTCTTCAGCGAAGCGCACGCATCGCTGGATCACGAGGAAGCACGCGTCGTCTGAGAACAAGCTTTTCAGCGGGACGAGCCCTTGAAGCCGCAGGCCTGCGCCGCCTTCTACCGCCGTACCTGCTGCGCTTTCCGACGCCATATCCTTTCATTACTATTGTTCTTTTGTATGTGTGTGTGTGTGTGTTCGCTCTGCAACACTCACCCCCTAAAAGAGCTGCGTCTTTTTCAAGACGCCTTCTCATGCAGCGCTCGCGCTCGCTGACGGCGAATCGCCCTCACTCCGAGCCGATTGCCTACGGTGACTCTGATGACTCGCCTGGCATCCTCCCGAGGCTGCCCTTCCTGGAAGCGGATGGCGGGATTAGTTTTTCTTTACGTTACAAGAAAAGCTACCCTGCCTCTGCACGCGTCACTTACCGGCGAAGGAGAAAAGAGTGTTTTTAGTCCCGCCGTTGGCCGGTCTAACCTCTTTTCTCTCACATTTCTCAGCTCCCTGTGGGTGGCTGGAAATATTATTGCAGCAGAGTGAGTCTGTGTTACACACTTGCCTGCCAGCAAACGCCGAAGAATACATGTTGACGCCGCCTAAAAAGCCTATGGGGATGGCTAGTGCCTACGTCATCGTAGCCAAATACGTCACTTCCGTGTCCAAACCGAATTGGGCTAGAATGGTGCAGTGCTGTGTCCCAAGTTGTAACAACAGAAATGATGTCAATAAAACGATTAGTTACTACCGCTTTCCTTTGGATGACAACGAGAAGAGGAGATGGCTTAAACTGATACGGTAAGCTGGATATCTAACCATGAAAAATACATTTAAGTGCGGGCTAGCGCCAGTATTTGCGCTAAACGTTAGCCGAGATAACGTTACCTGTTGCTGTTAACGATGGAGTGGGGCCACATAAAATAATCGAGATTAAAGTCATTATTTACGGGAATAAAGTTGCCATTTACTAGTTTAATGTGACTGAGTTTAAAGTCGTTATTTATGAGAATCAACTAGCTAGTTATTTATGAAAAGTCATATTGTAAGATATTAAACTTTTTTACAAAAAACAAACATTTTACAAGAATGAACGAGATTAATTACGAGATATACGTAATATTTTACAGAATTAAGTCGTTTACAAGTCCTTTTTTTAGATTTACGTGACAATTTACCAGAATAAAGTCAGTATTTACATTTTTGAGAATGAAGCCATTAACAATATAAAAGTCACTATTTATGTATATACAGTTGCCAAATTGTGTTGCTTTTGTGGAACAGGGGTGAGAGGGACAAGGGTTCTGCACTGGCAGAACCTACTTCTTTTTGTTTATCGCCACAGAGTTCTTTATGTAATGTTTTTTTCTTTTATCCAGGCGTAAAGATTTCACACCTAACTACAACTCAAGGGTCTGTGGATGGCATTTTCCACATGGCAAAGCAGCGGGGCCCACACGGTTTGCCTGGAATGAGGGAAAGGCTTTTCCTCACATCAGCCAGCCGACCAAACGGCAAAAGAAAATGCTCCCGGCGACTGTAGAGGACGAAGGAGGAGCTGAACCAGGCCCAAGTCACCTTGACACTGCTCAGAAGACCCCAAGTAGTTCAAGTGTTTTGGTGCTTGAAATTGAGAATAAGATGCTCAGAAAAGAAAATGACAAACTGAAGAAAGAATTGGAGAAACAAAAACAAACATTTTCATTTAGTCAAATATCCTCCCACCCAGACATAGTCAACTATTACACTGGCTTGCCAGATGCTGCCACAGTCTTATTTTTGGAGACCCTTCTTTCCAAATTTGATCTCCAGTATCACTTTGATTGGAACGTCCAAAAAATGCCCTTAATCGATCAGCTGCTCTTGACTTTGATGAAACTCCGACTGAATTGTGGTCTTGTTGACCTTTCTGTGAGGTTTAACTGCTGCCGGGCCACAGTCACCAACATCTTTATCACCATCTCCAGTGCCCTGTATGACATTTTGTATGTCGGCATGATGGAAAACAAAATTCCTTCCAGATTCAAGAACCAAACCTCCCTGCCACATTGCTTCCAACCATTTCCCAATTGTCGGATTGTGCTCGACTGTACTGAAGTACCTGTGTCCAACACAGAAAGTTTGGACACCCAAAGTCATCTGTACAGTCATTACAAAGGAGGTACCACGCTTAAGGCTCTGATTGGTGTGGCACCTAATGGATTCATTACCTTCGCCAGTGACCTGTATGGTGGAAGCACATCGGACAAAGCAATAACAGCAGACTGCGGAGTACTTCAACAGCTAGAAGCAGGTGACATGGTGATGGCTGACAAGGGCTTCACTATTCGTGACATTTTACCTGCAGGTGTTTCACTGAACATCCCAACATTCCTTGTCAACGGACAGTTCACAATGGAGGAAATCAACCACAACAGACTTATTGCCAGTGCAAGAGTTCATGTGGAGCGTTCTATTCAGCGCCTGAAAACATTTCACATTTTGTCATACATTCCGTACCAGTATAAAAAGCATGCAAACAAGATACTGAAAGTGTGTGTTTCTCTCACAAATTTACAGACACCCATCCTCCGTGAAATAGCATGAATTTCCTCTCACTGTTTGCCACAATGCCATCATCAGCATTGAATTTTTCTTTAACTGTATTCCATATGAACTGTATCAATGTTGTTTTTTACTTGCTAATCAATTTTCCTAAACTCACATGTTAAATGTTATATTTTTTTAAAGGTTTGTTATACATATTATCAACACAACTGTGTTTGATCCTCCATAAGCTGAATGAATAATTTTGTTCCGTTTGACAGCCTGGATGCAACTGAAGCTGAACAAGACAATTAAAAAGTCTTCACACTGATTATGTTGCTCCCACTCAATTTATTTGAACTGCATGTTACTGCTTTTCTTTTTCTTTTTTAGAATAAATAAAACAACAAAACACACAAACATCATTTTAACTGGTACAAATGCACAGATATTGATATATACAAATTGGGAGAGGCTACAACATTCAAACTGAAAATAATGCTTTAGAACTAGGAATGTCAAGATTAACTGATTTTTACAATAACCGCGGTCCATAAATCCACTCAAACGCATGAAGTCAATGGCAGGTTCATAAGTTAAATGTGAAAATCTTATTTTCATAGCGGCCAAAGGAAGAGTTAAAAAAAAAAAGGATCATGTGCAGCCGCGTTTGTCACGTAAAAATGGACATGAACCGTGTAAGCACATGGAAAGACATAGATCTTTCAAAAACATCCACATAAATCTGCTTTCTTATAGCTAGCTAGGTAGGTATAGGTATTGCTAATAATGATAATAATAATAATAATAATAATGATATTCTACTGCCTATTTATAAGTTTACTTTTTATTATATTACTTTTTTATATATATTTGAATCCTGACATCCCTATTTAGAACATGTAAACAAATGCAGGGTTAATCATTTAATATCGGAGAGAATATGGGGCAGGAAAATGTCCTTATAAAATATTTCTAAAACACTAATGTTGTTTGCCCAAGCTGGATCTTTATGGATGAACAGAATTACAACATCCAGCGGAGTCCATACCACCAGGTGGCATGTGCCAGCTCCCGTAAGGTACAGGTTGCCCTGAATTTGATGCCAGTAGTTGTGAGTCGGCTTCATTTTCAGTAGGCCAGTAACTTCATCCAGTTTGAGATAAAAGTCCTTTGCCTCTGCTGCCTGAATTATGGTCTTGTTTCTGGCTGCATAAGGACATTTCACCTCAATGATGCAGTCAGCAGATACTGTCCCATCTGGAGAGCCACCAAGCAGGCCACTGTCAGAGAGAAACACTCCGCTCTCCTGGATGGTCACACCAGTGCGCTTCATGTACTCTTCTTTAGCCTTTGGCTCATGAACGATTCCCCAATCACAAGCCTGGGGGTTGAAAGGGAATTTCATACACAATGGCATCACAAGGTGCTTTATAAAGGGAGAGAAGGAAAGAAATATCAGCCCAACCCTTGTAGTACAATCTTTGTTTACACTTGTTTGATTTAAAAATTACCCTAGGGTCTCTATGTGGGTTTTTTCTGCCACCAAAGGGTGATATGTAGAACTAATTGACAATAACCTTCACTGTATTTGAGAGTAAAAACATTTTTGGTGAAGAAACTTAATTGTACATAAATTTTGAATATGTGATAAAAAATAATGTAAACGGTCTAAAATACACTGTGGGCAAATTTACAACCCTTTCAAACCTAGTTTTGGCTGTTTAAAAGCCACAACCATTACAGCTGAAAAAACCTCTGATAAAAAAATTTGATCAACCTTTTTTCCCCAAACACTATTCATCAAGCTCAGACCTGATCAAAACAATTATTTTTTTGTTTTTAAATAATGGATTTTAACCTTGTGAATGCCTTTCATATGTGATTTCACTGCAGTGTCATGGTTGAATGAAAAATTGTGGTTATAATGGGAGTTGCTGGGGAGTATTACTTAAAATTTGATGCTGCAGAAAAAGTAATGTGCCAAAGCAGATGTTTTCACAAGTCTTTGGAAGATCCAGGAGTGTGATAGCATATAACAAATATAACTAAAGGATATGTTTTATTACAGTACCCAAGGGTTAAAAGAACTTTGTGTCCATCACTTACATGAGCTCCTTGCTTGAAGTTGTAATGACCAAGCAGCGTTTTGAATAATGAAGGAGGGTAAGAGTTCCTCTTCACTGCCGCCAACACAAGACCAAAGTTGCTGGCTGTAACTCTCTTCTTGCGATATGCCATCCTGTTATAAAGAAACACACAACAGTTAACCTCACAGTCACTAATGACTTTTAGTGCACATGAAATCAATCGATCCTTGTATGTATTATTACCATAAGTCATTCTGAGTTTGCCCAACTGTGGCCCTCTCGATGGCTTCCTTTTGTTGTGGGCTCACAGCAAGGGATGAAAGGAGATGTTGAGCTTTGTCCTCACAATACCCGGAGTTGGCCAATATCCCATCAAAAGTTTTGACGTGATGGCAGGGGTCAAAAGTCTGTCCCAACAAATATCATTGAATCAGAATAACAACAATTAGATCCCTTCATGTCAACATTGTTCACAGACATACATATATTGAGTTGCCTTGTGTACGAAATGCGCGGTTTGAATAAAGTTAAAATTAAAGTCTGAACAGGTTTATGTCTGATTTGCAATTTAAATCTGTGGATATGTCAAACTAAATTTACCATCTTACTAGGGATATCGTCAATCTTTGTAACTGATTTAATGTTGTGTACATGTGAAGTTTCTGATAAAGCAGGACATGAAACAACAAAACACAAGTCAAACCTGAGGCAGTGCAGGAGGTTCTGGAGCTAATATCCAACCCAGACCTGTAAAACGGTCAAGCTGTGCCAGAGATGACGATGCCCATTCTCTGTCCTCCGGGGTGACAGGGCGTTTAATTCCAGCTGAAAAAATAGCATAAAGGATATGATGGTAACTGCTATCTAACCCAGGCTTAGATTTTACTATGAAAAGAAAACATATGGTCATTGTTTTTCCAATGATAACAAAACAGAAAGCATGACAGATATTTCCAAGTTACTCGAAAAACTAACCTTGTGATGTGGAAGGTGCAATCACAGACACTTTCTTGGCCGTGATTTGCTCTGTTTTGGGTGTCGTGGGCCTCTTCCACATACACTCGACATCCGTGCGGGTGAAGTTCTTCTCAGCCCAAATGAGGAGGGCTGCAACATGGTGGCACTTGGACCTCCCGATGGCACAAGAGCAAGAACTTGCCTTCACTTCCTGTCCCTCAACGTGTACCTGAGTGAAATCAACTTTGCTAACCCTCACAAAAAACTCTTAACAATGCTAAGAGGCAAAGCTTTGTAGTGCACTCTGTAAGCCTGCACTGCTAACTTTTTTTTATTATAGTATGTTTATTTTTTTATTGTTTATACTTTTTGCCCCCTGAAGTCTGGTAGTCACTGTATAAGATACCTCCTATATTTACTATTTAATTGTTCGTTTCCTGTCTATTCTGCACACCCTGAGTGTTTTCTTGAGAGCTGAATGTAACAAGTGAATTGTGAGATCAATAAAGGTTTTTCTTATCTTTGTGTTGCACTAGGTGGAGCCAACAACTAGTTAGGTAACGTCTAATCTGTATTGGGCGAGCAATACTTTTCCAGAGTTTTAAGTTGTCAACAAACCATAGGTACTTATTCTAACATAGCTAAGTACAATAGTTAACGTTACACTTGTACAGTAAAGTTAGCTTGGTGGCCGACAGCCTTATGTTAGCGAGGTAACGGTAGCTACTAAAAACTTGTAACGTTTGAACCGTGACAAATGTACAATCTTTTTATGGTAAAGGGTGACAGCTTAATGTTTGATTAACAATTTGTTTTATGCTCATATAAAACAACAAAAGTCATAGAAATTTGTGCCATTTGACGAGTCACTCAAGAGTCGGGACCTCACCTCAACCTCGTAAACTTTACTTTTCATTGAAGCCTGTACTTTCCCTTTCAGACTTCCACCTGCCAGCACACTAACATTTACAACTCTGTTGGAGTTGTACGAGTTCAAACCCTTTTTCACGGACTTTGGGGTGTCCGCAAAATACGATGTCACCGTAAAAAAAGTGACCGGTTCCTTAGCTACTGCCATTGTGTTTACATTAGACGCAGCGGCTTGGACACGGAAGTGATGTCGTGACGTCACACTAGCCATCCCCATATCCCACTGTGGCTCAGTGGTGAAATTATAGGTTTTCCGCACGGACGACCGCGATTCGAATCCCGGTCTCGCGGCATTTATATTTATGCCGCCAATGCTTCCCTCTGTCAGGTCCCCTGAAGGCGACTGCAGAGATGCATTTTGCAGTCAGCAAGCGCGTAGTACCCGCTTGCCTGCAACCAAACACCGTTTCTACGGTTCCCGTGCGTCACTGGCGAAATGAGAATGGAGTGCTTTCAGCCCCGCTGAAGCTGGGCGATGTCCACTCTTCTCTCATTCTAGCATATTTCAGGTGTCTGAAAATGTTAGTATTGCTTGTTGTGCTTACTCGCATGCCTGCAAGCAAACGCCAGTGTGGATAATACTCGCGCTGTCTTTGTCTATGTATCCCCACTGTGGTCCAGTGGTAGATTCTTAGACTTAGACGCGGGGGACCCGAGTTCGAATCCCAGGTCTGCCGGCAGAAACATTTATGCCGCCGAATGCAAATCACTCTGTCTGTTCCCCGAGAGGCAACTGCAGACGTGTTTTTTTTTGCAGCCCATGAGCACGTGTTACATGGCCGGACTTCTACCGAAGTCCCGCACGGGGCCCGTGCTCAAATATTCGACCCGGGTTGATCACGCGCGCAACATAGTGAACGTGCCCACTGCCTAGTGCCCACAGACACTATGTTCTGCACGCCTTGTGGTTTCTGTAAGACGAAACCTGTGTGCATTAATTCTGCTCAGGCAGACAGTGCACTCGCTGCAGTAACTGTGCCCGCTCTCCCGCGCCCACACTTACTCGCGGCCATTTTATGTCCTACGGGACTCGCCCAGCCCTCCTCTGCTCGGTTAAACACCGCAGCGGGGTCGAGCGCAGGCGTTCTGTCCGCTGTGATCAGCGCGCTTCCCCCGCGACAGAACGCGCTTCAAAGTCCCGGCCACGGCCGATGATGCTATAAATGTAGTGTCGATGCCCACTCCTCTGTGCCCATCCCTACATACAAGCACAGCCCTGCACACAGGGCCCGCGCACATAAAATCGACTCAGGTCGATCGCGCTCCAAACATAGTAAAAGTGCCCACTTCCCAGTGCCCACGAACACTATGTCTGGCCATTTTATGTCCTACGAGACTCGCCCAGCCCTCCTCTGCTCGGTTAAACACCGCAGCGGGGTCGAGCGCAGGCGTTCTGTCCGCTGTGATCAGCGCGCTTCCAAAAAAAAAAAAAAAAAAAATTCTAAGTCCCGGCCACGGCCGATGGTGCTATAAATGTAGTGTTGATGCCCACTCCTTTGTGCCCATCCCTACACAAAAGCACAGCCCTGCACACAGGGCCCGCGCTCATAAGATCGACTCAGATCGGTCACGCTCCAGACATAGTCAAAGTGCCCACTTCCCAGTGCCCACAAACACTATGTCTGGCAGATCACAGACTCCCTGTTAAAACGGGATCTGTGCGCGCCCGCTCTGCTCAAGCAGACAGCGTGGCCAAAGCAGTAAACGTGCCCGGTCCCCGCCCACGTTCACTTGCAGGCTGCATGAGTCCCATGAGACCTTCTCAGACCTCCCTCACTCAGTTAAGCACTGTAGCGGGGTAGAGGATGAGCGTTCTGCCCGCTGTAATATGCGCGCTCCCCGCCTCAAATGTCACAGGCGTAACGCCTTTGTTATCGCACCCCGAAGCGCCGCTGTCGCACGGCGAACAGAGCGCACTTCGCATCCAGCCCCTAGCCGGCCATGCAGACGCATGGGCCGCGCTTCCAGGGGTTTCGGACTGGGTGCTAGACATTATAAAGAGAGGCTTCTCGCTACAGTTTTGCCGACGCCCTCCCCGCTTCACAGCGCGCGTCGAAACTACGGTGAATTCAGAAGTAGCACACCTACTTCGTGCCGAAATATCAAAACTGTTGAGCAATGGGGCGATACAGCATGTATCCCAAGCTCAAAGCGAAGGGGGCCTATACAGCAGATACTTTCTAGTCCCCAAAAAGGATAGTGGTATCAGACCCATACAGGGGCGTAAATTTCATCTAAATGTTGGGGGGGACAATTAACATAACTTTCCTCAAGAGCAATTTTTGAAGGGGACACCAATAATACATGCAAAATTGTACTTACACAGGAAAGCCTTACTACTATTATTAGTGTAGCTAGCATGGAGACCGTGCCATTATCCTTCTTTTCAAAGTTTCGATCTGGTTCATTGAAAAAGCTGACTAAATTGACCAAAATATTCTTCATTGCTGTGCGAAATTGACAAAAAATTATCTCTATATTTTCAGGGATTTTATCGATAACGATATTTTGCTGAGTGTGTTATTGTGCTGGTAACTTTAGACTGTCGTGGACAGCCGACTCCTAAAGTTTTTGATATTCTTCATATTCTGTGTGCACTGTAAAAAATTTGTAACCCTCCCAAATCAAAAATTTCAATTGACCGATAACATCTAAATTTTTCAATTGGCCCAAGTGAAAATCTGTACATTTAATTTTAGAATTTACAGAATTTCACTTGGGCCAATTGAAAAATTTAGATGTTATCGGTCAATTGAAATTTTTGATTTGGGAGTGTTACACATTTTTTACAGTGTGGCGGTCAGTTCACAGCAGTGACAGAAATCATTTTTTCCAATAAGTTTCAATAGATGTTTACCTTCATTGGCATTTTTATCTTTATAAATGTATTTTTAAACCTAATTATATGCATGCATCATCTTTTGTGTCAATTTCATACATTTCATTTAATTTAATTATAATAATAAGACACAATAGGGCTGTTACCAATCAAATTAAATAAGTATCAACAAAATATTTGCAATGGAGAGGAAACACAGAAGCTGCATTTGAAATGGCATTTAGATGCTTTTATTTACACAGACATAATGTTTTGTTTAAAACATAAAACGTTGAATATTGATATATAAAATGATTTAAAACATGAAAAGATCATGTAAATGTGGAATTAAAACCGCCAGTAGGTGGCAGCAATTCATTGGTAATGAGTGAGTCATTGAGATTCAACTGATTCGTTCAAAAAGCTGATTCATAATTCAGTAAGGAAATACCTCGTGTGTTTCTCAGAGACGCAAATACAGTGCTATGGCTTAGTTTTCAAATATTTTCGTTGGCGAAATAGAGTTAAAACAGGCTATATGGTGTCTAAAAGTAAACTTTTAATTTATCAATTTACTAAATCACATTTATTATCATGTTAATATCTGGAGAAAACTGCACTCTTTGTGTGATATTATATTAGATTAACTATATTAAATTATATAAACTGACTAAATCACACAGTGAAAGCGTGAAAATGTAAATGCGCACCCGCACTTGCATGTGTACACTTTATTGGTGTGTGTGAGGGAACGGTTTTAAACAATCGCGGTAAACGCACAGACTGTATTAAAAGGTCACCAACATAGCGAGGCGGACTACATCGGTGACAAAAGTACATTGCTTATCATTAAAAAAAAGTCATGATTTATTAATGACGCAGCATAATCTGTATTAAAGAAAAAATAATCACTTCATCCGAGATTTAAGTGAATAAAATAGCCTTGACTTACTGGAGTTTCACAACTGAAAAACCTTGTTCTCTCCCACTATTTGTGTTTCTGTTTGTGATGAGGTAACTTAAAAGGGGAGCAGGCAGTGGACCAAAGCACTGCGAGGGAAGGGAGGGGGACTCAAAATGTTAAAACGTTTTTTTTTTTTTTGTTGCCCCGTTTGCATTTTTATTGTTTTACTACTTAAACAGTTATTTTAAGTATATATCATTATATTATTTACAATACACATATTTTAATTATATTTTCAGGAGGGGACAACCCTCAGATAGGGGGGGTCCGGACCCCCCCGACCCCCCCGCGATTTCCGCCTATGGACCCATACTGGATCTAAGACGACTAAACAGAGCTTTAGTGAAACGCAGTTTCAAAATGCTCACGACCAGCAAAATCCTTGCGCATATTCGCCGAGAAGACTGGTTTATGTCGATAGATCTGAAGGACGCGTATTTTCAAATACAGATAGCGTCACGTCACAGGCGATTCTTGAGATTCGCCTTCGAGGGTCGGGCGTACCAGTATACAGTCCTGCCATTAGGCTTGTCCCTGGCACTTCGTACGTTTACGGGATGCATGGACGCAGCGCTCGCTCCTCTCAGACTCAGAGGCATGCGAATGCTGAATTATTTGGACGACTGGCTGATCATAGCTCAATCACGATCACAGCTCGTGGAGCACAGAACCATGTTACTCGATCACCTCGAGAATCTTGGTATCATGATCAATTGGACGAAGAGCTCCCTGAACCCCAGTCAAACGATCTCGTTTCTGGGTATCGTTCTGGACTCGCAGTCCATGACGGCGCGGCTGTCACCACAACGCGCGCTACACATTCAGCACGCAGCGAGGTCTTTCCGCTGCGGTGCGATTACCACGCTCAAAAAGTTTCAGAGGATGCTGGGTCTCATGGCCTCAACATCGACAGTTCTCCAGTTGGGCTTGCTTCGCATGCGCCCTCTGCAGTTCTGGCTGAAAGCACGAGTGCCGCGCAGAGCGTGGACGCTCGGCCGATTACGCCTCAGAGTCGATCAGGACTGCGTGTCAGCCCTAAGACCGTGGGCGGCGAGCGATTGGTACCGTTCAGGCGTAAGCCTGGGGACTTCCTTGAGGGTGAAGAATGGTGTCTACGGACGCATCCACCTCGGGATGGGGGGCGCTGCTCGAGGGCAGACCGTTCTTTGGCCAGTGGTCAGAACGAGAGAAGCTCTATCACATCAACTGCTTAGAAATGCTAGCAGTTCACAACGCGCTGACGCGCTTTTGTCCCCAAATCAAGGACCAGCATGTCGTAGTCCGCTCGGACAACACGGCCATGGTGTCCTACATAAATCGCCGGGGCGGTCTCAGATCCAATATTCTGTACAGGCTGGCCAAGCGCCTCCTGACATGGGCTCAGCGCAACTTGCGCTCGCTGAGAGCAGTGCATGTGCCTGGGACCCACAATCTGGGTCCAGACAGACTGTCCAGGGACAACGTTCCCACGGGCGAATGGTCTCCACACCCACAAACAGTCCAGCTGTTGTGGCAGAGATTCGGCAGGGCGGAGGTGGACCTATTCGCGTCCCCAGAAAACGCTCATTGCCCCGTGTTCCTTTCAAAGAACGACAGCGCGCTGTCCCACACGTGGCCGCGCTGCCCGCTATACGCGTTTCCCCCAGTCTCCCTCCTACCTCAGGTATTAGAGCGAGTCAGGGAAGTGAAATGCCCAGTACTGCTTGTAGCACCGTTCTGGGACAACCAAACCTGGTTTCCAGTCCTGATGCAGTTAGCAGACTTCGCTCCGTGGCCGGTGCCATTGAGGAAAGATCTCCTCTCGCAGGCCAGGGGCTCGATTTGGCACCCACATCCGGAGTTGTGGTCCCTTCTTGCGTGGGCGCTCAACGGATATCCGTTGATCTCACAGAAGGAGTGCTGAATACCATCACTCAGGCTAGAGCACCGTCGACCAGGCGGCTTTATGCCTCGAAGTGGTCGGTTTTCTCCGGCTGGTGTGCAGCTCGAGACCTATCACCCCTCGATTCAGCCATGAAAGGTGCCCCCTTTGAGCCTATCCAATCTGTCAGCCTCAAACATCTGTCGTTCAAAACAGTGTTTTTGATGGCCCTCGCTTCGGTGAAGCGCATAGGCGATCTGCACGCGCTCTCTGTGAGCCCAGCGTGCCTAGAGTTTGGGCCTAATGACTCCAGGGTCATACTCAAACCTAGACACGGTTACGTGCCAAAACCCCTCAACACACCGTTTAGGGCTCAGGTTATCTCCCTGTCTGCCCTACCGGGATCGAGTGAGGAAGGGGACTCAAGCTGTCTTTGCCCCGTTAGGGCTTTAAGAGCTTACGTGTCCCGCTCTGCTGTCTTCAGACAGACTGAGCAGCTCTTTGTCTCGTTCAGTGGACGTTCCAAGGGAACAGCTGTTTCGAAACAGAGCCTATCCAGATGGGTAGTTGACGCCATAGCGCTGGTTTACACCGCCAAGGGCCTTCAGTGCCCATTGGGCGTGAGAGCGCACTCCACGAGAGGCGTCGCCTCATCGTGGGCCTGGTCTAGCGGGATTTCCTTACAGGAAATATGTACGGCGGCAGGCTGGGCCTCGCCGTCTACATTCATAAGGTTTTACAACCTAGAGGTTCCCGCCTTGCAGGCCAAGCTGCTTTCGGTATAGTCGAATCAGCTGTCTAGCCAAGGCACGGATTTCGCAGGCGCACAGCGCCCCGAAAATTCTGGGCAGAATTGTGTAAGACCCACATTTCCCACATTAGCCAGGCCCCCCTGCCTATGTGATGTTGTATCGCGTCTAAGGGCGCATCCATTTGGGCGAAATTGTGTAAGACCCACATTTCCCACATTAGCCAGGCCTTCCCCTGCCTATGTGACGTTATATCGCGTCTGAGGACGCAACCTTTAAGGGCGGATGTCCCCCCCTTTTTTATCTCCAGACTCTCTGAGTCTACCTGGTGATTATGCACTGTATATCTGGACTGGCTTCCAGTGATCGGTGTCTTATCCCAGCACGCACGGCGTCTTACATGTGGTTCCCGTAGCGTTTTTCAAACGCAGTACGAGAGAACTCTCGTAAGAGAACGTACTCGGTTACTAACGTAACCTCGGTTCTCTCTAGAAGAGGGAACGAGTACTGCGTTCCCTGCCGTGCGTACGGTTCGCTCTGGTTCGCTTCGGCGATGAAAACCAGTTGAATCAGCCTACTCGAGCTCCTTTTATAGGGGACTGCCACACCCGTTTCGGCGGGATGTGGCGAGGAGCGCGCGAAGCGCTCTCATTGGCCTGATGTTGCATCAGCCCTCGCTCGATAGGCTAATGCAGTTGCCGCAGAACAGCCAATGAGCGAGCGAGCCGTCTCGCCATAGCTGTTCACTGCTGCAATGCGTTTTACATTTATGAAAATTAAGGATAATTTTGCTTCAGTATTTCGTGAAAAGAGACCCTTTCCCGTAGCGTTTTTCAAACGCAGTACTCGTTCCCTCTTCTAGAGAGAACCGAGGTTACGTTAGTAACCGAGTACGTTTTTTCTTCAAATCAAAACTGGGCATTTACAACATGGTATAATATTAATAATAATAATAATAATAATAATAATAATAAAAATATGTGGGGTATTTTGAGCTGAAACTTCACAGACACATTCTGTGGACACCTGGAGACTTATATTACATCTTGTAAAAAGGGGTATAATTGGTTTCTTTTAAAGGATAAAGGCTGGCATTGAAGAAAATAGTCAATGTAGTACCCAGAATTTTTTTTATTGTTTTTTATTGTTTTTTTTTTTTGACACGTCAACATTGCAACAATCACAGATAACACACTCATGACACTAATGAACTGTGTCTCAGTTTACTTATAGATTTGCCGAGTACAAATGATATCAACACAATATTATCAGTAAAAGGACTCAATGATATAATATGCATTCATGAACAACTTTTAATATTCATTTTTAGAATGAGACATAAAGGTTTATAAAGGTCAAATAAATGAGAGAAAAATAAAAACCAAAAAGGCAACAGGACCACTAAGGATAGCATTACCAAGTAACAACTAGCGGTTAGTTAGTGCTAACTGAGAGCTTTATTATACAAGACATGAAGATAGAGCTGTTTAGTGTTGAGCACATTAAGTCTTTTTCCTCTTGCAGAGAAATGAAAACTGCCTTTGATAAACCAAAGGGCCTATATTACTTCATCTCACATAAAACTGTATAGTTCTTTCGACAGTCTTCATCAAACAATTTGTATTGATTGCCCACCTTCTCTATGGCACCACAGTGTTCTGGTGGACTTCCTCCTTTCCAGTTGCTCCAGTTTCCCACATGAAGCCCGTTCATCCAAATCCAGAGTCGACTCTCTTTAAGTCCCACCCAAACTGGCCTGGAGATATTCCTTCTTTTTAGCTCTCGCTCCGTTTCTATCTGATCGTTCTCAGACTCGATGCGCAGGAGTCCACAAAAGTTACTGTTGCAGTAATCCAGAGCTTCATACCAGGACATATTTTTCTCACTGACATGAATGAAGCTTTCTGAAGAAAATAATTATAAAAATAAAATAAAATTAGTTGCATGTTTTATTTCATATAGACTTATTAAATTTTAAAGCATAAAATATTTTGTTAACTTACTGTAGCACAGAGCAGAATAGCCACCCACGTTATGTTTGAACCAAGATCCTCCTAGTAGATTCTTCTTTTTTGAGAGAAATGTAAAGCATCCTTGAGATGAACTATTCTGTTTGTAAGCAGAATGTTCACCATCAAACCAGTCAAGGCTGTAATTGTATTGGAGGCCGATCCAGAAAGAGTTACTCCCATTTACTGCTTTCTTCACCTGATAATTTTCCGTCTCATTTCTGATAATGACTAAATCAATGTGATTCTTTCTACAGTAAAGCTGAGCCTCAGACCAGGTTCTGTTTTCACGGATTAAACTGTAGTTGTATGGTCCTTTTCCTGTATGGATACAGATAATAATTTTACTTGTGTATGCCATTAAGATATAAACAGCTCAGGGATCATTACCTTGACACATGAAGTACATTTTTGTTGAATTACAATTGAAACACTCCCATCTTCCATCAGTGTTTATGGCACCACAGCATTTTTCCTTTGTTTCATTAAAAGTGGCGATGTAGTTGGTGAATGTGGCAGGATCACCATTTGACCATTTACAGCTGCTGGCACCAATCCAACTACTCACACTACTCGTACTATTCACACTTTTATTGAGAATATCAACTAACTCATTATTCTCCTTTTCATCATAGATTGTGACGAGGTCAGTGTAGTCTCTTCTGCAAGCATTTAGTGCGTCATTTATAAGCATTCTTTTATCGATCAAGTAGAATTTTCTCAGTCGGCCTGTAGCACTTGAAAGGGGAAGACCTGAGAACAGATATTCAGTTTTTAGTAAAATACTATTTTACATCTTGACTGGAAAAGCATTCATATCTTTCAAAAACATTTACATGTGAAACTTTGAAAAATAAAATTTTATAAATGGAGACTACAGACTAGTGCTCACCTTGTAAAATTAGAAAAGATCTATAATTTCTTAATAAAATAATAAGAAAAATGCATAATATACTGCTACATTTTCAACATGCATAAACATATATATATTTTTTTTTTCAAAGCTGCTCAAAATATAATAAAGACCGGATTAAATACTCACCCCAGAGGAGAAGCAGGACACATAGAAGTACCATGGTAATGCTCAGTTAATTTTAAACCAGAATCTTATATTTTATTGAATGATCTCAATCTTATGCGGTGTGATGAAAAATGTTTATTGTTTGGTCTGTTCGATTCAATGAGGAGTTTGACTGACAGTGGACAGTGGATCTTACAGCAGAAAACAGAAAAATATGAGAGAATGCAAGAAATCAAAAATGTCTCATTAATTACTTATTCATTATGATTCTCTGTTATTAATACAAAGGCTAAAGACTTCTTATATGACATACCCAAACAGTACCATAAATTCATACACGTCTAAATGTGCATCGCATTAACAAACAAACAATGACAGGCAATGCAATCAAATTTTCTTACAGGTCTACAAACAGTATATTAGTATAATTTACAGTGTAGGCTAAGTAATAAAAACTGATAATAAAACAGAGAAAGAAAATATCCTTCTTACCTGTGGAGTAGGTCGTTTGCTTGTGTGGAAGGAATGAAACGGCAAACTTATTTAAATCATGGCAGAATTTTGGGATGGGCAAATTTAATCTGATAACGCATAGATTATTGATTATATGCTGTCTCACAATCACAAAAGGGCTGTTCTTACTGTAGCTCATGTTTTCTATGTAACTCGTAAAACAGACATGCTATGTTTCATTAAAACTGAAAAGGTTACTGTTATATAAAGTTACATAAAGCAAAATGCACTGCAAACACAATTTTATGAAGAGTTCACGGACATTGAAGGAAGAAAGGCAGAGAGAAAATATTCAGCTTTTGACTTTTAAATGCTTTTGAAAAGAAACTACAGTTTTCATTTGCAGAATGTTAGTAGAGAAAAATTATCCTGAAACTTTATTGCTCAGAAAACGTGCTTTCATTATATTTTGGAAATTTGTGCATAAACATGCTGCCTTAGTCAAATATTATTATCTCAAATATTTAACATCCGTAATGTGTCCTTATTCAAACATCTAGTCCTGCAATATTCCACTCTGATGTGTCATGTTGTGCACGGAAGTACTATTTATTGTACACGTTTTGAACACTTAAACAAATTAATAAAATGGATATGGCACCCTGGTTTGTGAAAAAAAAAAAAGAAGTAAAAATATGTTATTAGTCATTAATGCGTTTACATTCACACAGTTAAAGGAGAAGTTCACTTTTAAAATGAAAATTCTGTCATCATATTCAAACCTGTATGAATTTCTTTCTTCTGCTGAACAGAAAGGAAGATATTTAGAAGAATGTCAGTAACCAGTTTTTGGGTCCCACTGACTTCCATAGTATATTTTTTTCCTACTATGGAAGTCAATGGGACCCAAATGGTCTGGTCAATGGGTCTGGTTACTGACATTCTTCTAAATATCTTCCTTTCTGTTCAGCAGAAGAAAGAAATTCATACAGGTTTGAAACAACATGAGGGTGATTATATGATGACAGAATTTTCATTTTAAAAGTGAACTTCTCCTTTAAGTTATAAACAAATCGGACGAACGAGTGAACAAGTGAGCGATTTCGGAATCGGCTTTAGTCGGATGCAGTGTTTGTAATTTAAGTGGGAGGAACGTTCTCGGTCCAGAAAGCATTTGATTGGTCATTACTTCATAATTTTGCCTCTGTTTAGCCGGAAGTGAGAGACTGTTGTTTTTAAATTCAAATGTTCTTAAATATAATTTTGTGAATGTTTAGAAAGAATGACATGGATGACCTTAGAGCTAGTAAATAATGACTAAAACCAGCAAAACTTTCATTTAGATTAGATTGTTTTTCAGGACTCACACCTGCATAGAAATCGAGTTAAATTCACGTGTTTTATGAACACAACTGCACTGAACAGTGTTAAACGGTGCCAGATCAGGTTTTAGATCTAGTTGATGCCTTTCTTTTCGACAAATATAAAAGTAAAGAAATCAGATAGGCCTATGGAAATGTTTTCAGTGAGAACACATGCACTACAACAAGTAAAATGTTTATTTTTTATCTCCAAAAGTCCAAGGTAAGAACATTTATACGACTACATAGGTTTGCAGTATTTTTCTATGTGGCAGCACAGAGAACGATGTTCAAATTATTTTTTACTATCTAATTAGTGTTGAACTATAAACAGAGATTTGGTGCAGATATGATTCTGTCAATTTTCCTAAGACAGCCTAAAAATTAATTTGTGCAACAAAAGTGTGATATCATAAGGGGAATCATAATTGCAGAGTTACAAATTTGCAAAGTCCTTAATATTGTTTTATGATTTATCAAAACAGCTGTATTAAGAGTGATATCAGTCTAGTTAATAGTTCCAGTGAATCTTATTTAGTGAATGATCAACTTTCAAAAAAGGTCAAACAGGTCTGTTTGCCATAATTCACATAAACTTGCATGGGACTTGCAGGAAATTTTCTCCCTAAAATCAAAAAATCCCATAATGTACAAAATAAGGAATTTTCGGGAGAATTTAGCTGGAACTCAAAAAAATGTGTTTTCAACTGAAGAAAGACCAGGATTAAATCACTTTTCTCCCCATGTCTTTCATCTGTTTTTCTCACTTAGGCCTGTTTAAACCTGCTATTAAGAAGTGTTTTGGTCAATCGGGTCTTCAGCTGACAAAGTTTAAATCCCATTTGGCTAGCACGCTACCAGTAATGTTTAAGCATTAGATCAGTAGGCGGAGAGTAGATGGTCTTTTTTTGGCTGTTTGAACGCATTTGACCACATAAGCGTTTACACTACGAAAGCAATCCGGTCGAATGTGTTTTCAACTACCTCTGGAAGTGGTCGAAAGTGGGCAAGCTAAAAACGTTCTAGACCCCGTTTACACCGGTATTTAGCGTCGTCCCCTTGGGATCCGATCTTAATACCAGGTGTAAACAGGGCCTTAATGGAAACATTTTCTTTAACATTTCAGCAAATCAGTCCAGATGCTTCCCAAAGATCTTCCAGGACTCTCTGGAGCCTGATATTGCACATCAAGATGTTTCAAAGCGTGAGTATTAGACATATATGAATGGACCAGGCGGATGATAATAGCATAATGAGAAATTGTGACACCTAAAGAGAGAGTTTAACATGAAATTTTTGTTCAGATCTATTTGTTTATTGAACTGTTCATTATAAATGCAGTTTATACAGACAATTGACTTTTCTTTGATTCATTTGTGTCATTTCAGACATGAAGATACGTCTCTCTGCTGGAACCTGGTGAGTGAGGAGATTTTACATCATGTCATGATCATGTCGACTACTAAGAAAAAAACAAACCTATATACACTCTACTGCTGAGTGTCATGTCCACAGCGGCCTATGGATAAACAAATCTCTTTTTCTTTCAGTGTAACAGGAGCTGTTTGACTGGATTCACTGCTCTAGCCTGAGAGACCATTCTGTTCAAGATTTGCTAAAGCCTTTGACCTCTGATCTCTGCTTAATGGAGGAAAGGGAGTAGGATGTTTTGACGCTCAGTAGAGCTTGAGGAACATCTCCTGTTTAGATTTACAGCATTTGAGTTCTTAAAATCAAACTCTGCCACGGACTGGAAAGCCTTGAGAGTTCTGGAGTCTAACTGTGGTAAAAACTTCACACCAGAACCAAAACATCTGCGATATTTCACTTTTATGTTTCAATACGACTGCATAAGATGGTCATTAAATATGTCTGATATTAAAATGGATGCTTGGTGCTTTCAAATGCTGTAAATCGGGTGTTTGTAATGTGTCATCAGTGCCACACCTGAAATGTTTGTATTACTTTAGTTAATGCAGTTGCCATGTCAAACAGATGATCAGGTGACACCGATTCTTCTGTGTGATTGGATGGTTATAAATTAGTCTTTCATAATCTGCTCCTGTTGTTCTAAGTACTGCAGTATTAAAGTCAACATGAGATCAAAATAGTGTTTTACGGTGTGTACTTTACTCTTAACACCTTTTATCTATTTATTTATTATTCTCAGGTAAGGTAAAGAAAGTCAAATCTGACCTAAACCGTAAGCATTCAAAAGGTACTTACAATTTGGTCAGAAGACTCCCCTGTGGTATGTTCGCATGAAAAGTCTTCCAGCATCATAAATCTAAGTCTCGGTAGGCAGATTTTGTAATCAATTAAATTTATTTGAATTGGTTACTTTTCTTTTATAATTAACAAAAATATAAAGGCAAATAAAACTTCATCGTTTTAGTATAAAATACAATAATCACATCTTGAATCAAAGGTGTAGTAAGCTCTGGGCTTCTTCTCTTCTGCTTGGGGTTTCTTGTCCTCAGCTCTGGGCTTCTAGGCGTCGGGGGCACACTGGCGTATCAGTATCCCCCCGGGGCAAATCAGTTCTTCAGTCTTTTATACTTCTGTTGTTTACAACAGGCGTTGGGTTGTCACTCCTCCAAAGTTTCCCAGATCCTTCTCCAGGCAGGTGCAAGCGGTCCACCTCTTCATGTCCTTGAACTACAGTAAACTCAGCTAAGATGGCTGAGTTCATTTAAAGTTCTAGGAGTCTAGCGCACACACATAATCACACTTTTCTGCTCCTCTTAACATGGGTTGGCACAGTCACATATACATACATAACCAATTACTGTACATCTATGCCAAAACAATATAAGCCATCTTTTACAAACAAAATAAATAACAACATTGAATGCAATGCATTATATCCAATACATTGGCTAAATAGGTGTAACAAAAAGGCATCTACAATAAACAAGGAGGCAGGTAATTGCATTTTCTTGATATTATACAACAATAGAATTATGTAATATTCAGAAATATTATATATGGTAGATATATTACACTATTATACCAGGGGCCGTATTCACAAAGCATTTTATCTTACCACTAGGAGTTCTCCTAAATCGCACTAAAAGATTTTAGCTAGTAGTTTTCTCTTAAAAGTTATTCACAAAGCCTTTCAGACCTACTCTTAGTAAAGAAAAATGACAACTCCTAAACTAAGAGTGAGTCTTCGTTGCTATGGATGACGTCATTACTCATGCACGAGCTTGACTGAAGTGACCACCTTGATTGGCTGATGATTGTAACGCGGGAATGATTCCAAACACCTCCCCTATTATGATGAGTGACAGGTGACAGGTCTGAGAATGCGTGCGCTACACAAGTAGTGCGAAGGACTGAAGATGATGAATAACTGAATAAATAGCCTAAATGAATAAAGAGTAAGGCAAAACAAATAGCCTAGTAGCCTAATGAAACATATGGATTGATGCAATATCTTTGCAACATTATTGAATTAATCTGTCACTATATGCCTCTGCCTACGTTTGCAAAGAGAAGAACATTTTAATTTGATTCACAATGAAACGTTAACTTACAATTAGTTTACATGCAATGAGTAGCCTAGTTTTGGTTGTTGTTGGTGGCGTTATTGCATAGTTATGCCTACAATGCAAAATTGTTCCCTCGCGATTGGAAGCTCCTGTAGCCGTCGCATGCGCATTTCAAAACATCGCAACGTGAAATGCCACAAAAAGCGGTTTGTGAATAGGTCTTAGTGAGTTAGGAGTCCTCTCGACTTCTTTTAAGCTGTCCCAGGCTTAGGTGCTACTTTTAGGGCTAAAATGCTTCGTGAATTACTCTTAGTAGGGGTGTCACGATTCTCCAAATCCTCGATTCGATTATATTTTCGATTCTAAAGTCACGGTTCGATTCGATTCTCGATTTAAAAAATAAATAAATTGAAAGCACAAGCTATGCCATTTTTAGACTTTTATGCAATATAATAATATCTGACCTTATCTGACAGCTCGCAATGTACCACACACTACATTGTCAAATTTAAAACGTTTATTAACAACATAATGTAACAATAACTTATATCTTTAGTCAATTGGAAACTTAAACAATATAACCTATTACCTATTATAGTCCCGGGGCTCCCTGGACTCCTCAGAGCAGTCACAGGCGAATAGCACGGCATTTTAAATTGGGTTCCCACAGCGTTTGCAACGCAGTACGAGAGAACGTTCTCGTAAGGGAACGTACTTGGTTACTTGCGTAACCTCGGTTCCCTTAGAGATAAGGGAACGAGTAGCCTACTGCGTTGCCTTGCCGTGCTATTCGCTCATATCAGGTGCTTGGCTTCAGTCGATTTAAACCTAAAGTCCTTTGGCGAGTTTTCTCTGAATGTATACACTTCAGCCGCGTCCAAATTGGCGCGCTCGAATTTGGCAGGGCGCCAAGCGCTCCCATTGGACCACACGCCACTGCTAACTCGCCATAGGTTCGTGCAGTTGCCGCAGCACAGCCAGCTCGCTCAGACGAGCTATGATGCTCTCGCTGTGCAGCTGCAATGCGTTTTAAAATAAAGGCTTCAATATTCTCGAGAAAAGGATTTTTTTCCATTACAGACAAGCCGAGCTGACGTGACATATGGGGCGTGGCAGCATCGACGATTCCATTTTTTGATTCGATGATCGAGATTGAGCATTAATTTCGATCGATTTCGATTTAAAATCGAAATCGTGACACCCTTAACTCTTAGTCAAAAAAATTAGGAGTCCTAAAGTTACGAGTGACACGCCCATTATTTTTAGGAGTTGCTCCTAAATTCGCCAGTTAGGAGCTACTTTTAGCCTTAAAATTCTTTGTGAATACGGCCCCAGATGTCTATTTAACAAATGAAGTTTGAAAAATCCTTATATTAAACAGAATTGTATCACTATTTTATCTTTGAGGACTGATAAATGTCACTAAGTCCCAAACTGTAGGAGTCTGTGTTTTTAATAAATATAACATTGATCATAAATGGTGTCTGAAAAAAATATCCATATTCATAAGATCTCGCATGTCATTATGTTAAAGATGTGAAACTCAAATATATCATCTCTCTGAGCTAATGGGATCTTCTGGTGTGTTTCTTTTGAGTGATTCTTGAATGAATAAATCATAACTCAGCTCAAATGAGTCTCTAAATAGTTACCTGAGAGAAATGAGCTGTAAGAGCAACAGCAGCAAACCAACAAACTGAAGATCAATTCATGACACAGGTCAAAAAACAGTGAATATTATTCATCCTGAATAAATAAATGAGCTTTAAGGCTCATCAAACATGAGTTTTAGAGCAGATGAGAAGAGCTTCAGTCAGGAGTTTGTAGCCATAGTCGTAACTGAGAGTAGGTCTGGGGAAGCTTCATTCACAGTGCCTCTAGACGCAATTGCATAGACCTAAGACCAATCAGAGCGATCGTCATCGTGTAAAGCCCGCCTCAATGTTTGTGATTGGTGCCAAGATTTGGAAAGACTGGAAATGGGCTTGAATGGGCTCTTGGCCAGACTGACTTGGAAAGCAAATCTAAATTTGCCATAAGTTTGTCTGGGTTTTCCCAGGCTAAGGAGTTTGAGGATGTTTGGTTGTTATAGAAACTAAACATTGAAAATGTTTTTTTTTTATGTATTAAGAACGTTTTTTCTTGGTTAATGTGAACGTTAAAGGAACATTCCATTCACTCATTTTGAAAATGTTATTAAAACGTTATTTCTGAATGTTTTTTAAACGTTGAAAACGTCCAGTTTTTTTATGTATTAAGAAAAAAAAATTTTTCTTGGTTTATGTGAACATTACAGGAACATTCCATTCACTCATTTTGAAAATGTTATTAAAATGTTATTTCTGAATGTTTTTTGGATGTTCATATCACCCTGATGTGGTTGTCCCATCCATCACCAGGCTTACACACAGACACTCTTAGAACAACATCACAAGGACGTTCTAAAAACTTTGTTATAAGAACTTTTTCACTCAACATTATGAGAACATCAGTCAAGAACAAATAACTTCACAAGCACGTTCCATAAACGTTGTTCTAAGAACGTTTTCACTCAACATTATGAGAACATCACAAGGACGTTCAATGAACGTTGTTCTAAGAACGTTTTCACTCAAAATTATGAGAACATCAGTCAAGAACAAATAACATCACAAGCACGTTCCATGAACGTTGTTATAAGAACGTTTTTACTCAACTTTATGAGAACATCACAAGGACGTTCAATGAACGTTGTTCTAAGAAAGTTTTCACTCAACATTATGAGAACAACAGTCAAGAACAAATAACATCACAAGGACATTCTAAAAACTTTGTTCTAAGGACGTTTTTCTCTCAACGTTACGAGAATCTATTTTAACTCTATAAACACTATAAGAACGTTCCAGAAACATTATTTCTGCACTGAAAAAAATGATTTTTTGGTGAAGTAAATACTACTGAAAAAAAAACAATGTAATTTACATGAAAAAGTTAGTTCAGGCAAGAATTAAAAAAACTAAGTAAATTCCATATCAGTACTTAATTCAAGCGAGTAGAAATGAAAGCGTAAATATCAACTCAATAAAATTAAGTAAAAATTACTCAACTTTTCTGATACTGGGGTTCCCATCATGCACTGGACCTTGAATAATTAATGAGGTTCATTTTTCACTATTTTCCAGCTGTATTTACACTGTTTTATCATTGCTTTTGTTGTCAGGATTAGTAACTTGCCATTTTGTGACATTTCGAGTAAATTTTCTGCTCAAAATGACACATTCAAACACAAAAATGATCCATCAGATGT
Source organism: Vimba vimba (assembly GCA_022828995.1). NCBI lineage: Eukaryota > Metazoa > Chordata > Actinopteri > Cypriniformes > Leuciscidae > Vimba > Vimba vimba. Next base: position 24,094,472 of record CM040821.1, on the reverse strand, counting down.
TACCGTCATTGTGTATTGTCTACAAAGTATTGAGGTCTTTGCATTCACATGATGCTTAACATCTGACATGATGTAGTATAAATTACTTAGATAATCTAAGTAAAGCACATACTATAAATGACTGGTATAATTCAATATTATTGTTTGAGTGAAATGTAATACAAAGGAATTTTCTATTAAATCAATATTAATCAACCTTTTACTAGCCAAGTTAAAATTACTTATTTTCTTTGTTACTTTCACTTAACTAGGTTAAGTAAAGTTTACTTTTTCCATATTCCATATTCCAAATAAATTTAACTTAAAGATTTCTAATTAAAGCTACTGATAAATATGTTTAGGTTTTTACTTGGCAAATCTTTGTAAATTTACTAGCATTTTCTGAGTGGAAAAAGTTGCCTAGCTTTTTTCAAGTAAATCCTACTCCAAATTTTTTTCAGTGTGGAAAGTTTTTTACTAACATTTACATAACTTTTACATAACGTTAGTGAAAGTTATGGGAACGTTCCCTGTTAGCTGGGGTGGTCCGATAGTGGTCCTGACAGAACAGAGTATGGTTCAGCGGGCCATATGAGGCCTGCAGGCTGCCAGTTGCCCATCCCTGTGCTAAGCTTAACATCAGGTTGGTAAAAGTTCAATGAGGCAGCGTAAGAAAAAATGTATGACGACAAACTGACTTGACTTACTAACAGGCTAAACTTTATCTAACAAATTGACATTACTGTGGCAACTAGTTTCCAAATATTAAGTTAATTAAAAAGCATTACATCATTGGCAGCAAATGTACTTCAGAACTATTGAAGTACCGTGAAAAGTTTTTCCATGGAAAAGACGATGTCTGTTGATTCTGATTGGTCAAAAGACGCGAGCCGCTGCATCCAAGATGGTTGCGACAGCTCAAGAAATATCATTTATCACTCCCTTTGCTCCAGTCTGTGTGCTTGCAATTTCTCCTCGACAAGACGACCATCCCCCCCCCCCCCCCCAAAAAAAAAAACTACACGAATTACATAAATGCCATATTTTGATTCAAAACGGCGAATTTCGCCAAAAAACATACAAACAATCTACACGAATTACATAAATGGCATATTCTGATTCAAAACGACGAATTTCGCCAAAAAGCGACTAGTTTACAGGTGTGTAGCCTATAAAGCAGGGCACTGAGCATTAATTCTCATCAAATCTACCCTGGGTAATTATAGTTTAATATTAAAGAAAACCAATCTAATAACAGCAGGCTCGTGACAAAGCCTACTCAAAGAATGACCAACATCCTCTTTTGCAATAAGGCATTTTAGGTGGCATGCTCTTGCTTCTTTCCAGCACTCTGAGGCTTACTGTCGCCGAAAAGACCATGATGATGCAGAGCTTCTTTGAGGCTCAGCAGAAGGACAGCCTTGCCATATTTTTTTCTGTAAAGGAAATACGAAATAAAGCTGTAAGGGACAATTTAGATGAGGACCAATTAAAAGTCAACTGATTAAAATTTAGAATAAACACATTGTCATGTTTATCACGGACTTTCTGTTTGTTTTCTTCATCTTATCACTGTTTTCATTAGTTTAGTTCATCATCATTAGTTCAGTTCTGTCACCTGTGTTTAGTTAATTAGTCATTGTTCATCATCACCGTCACCTGTCGTCACTCGTTATCATCTGTGTATTTAAGTTCCTGTCTTTCACCTTTCTGTTGTCAGTCAATGTTTATGTTAATGTTTAAGTCTGTGCTCTGAGCACACGCTCCCTGTTTCTTGTATTTGCGATATTGAGAATTAAAACCTTTGATTTATTATCTTCGTGTTCGCCTCCTACATCATCTACCCAGAACCTGACACACATCATTTTAAGATTCAGTATAAAACTGGCCCAAATCTTTACTAAATTGTAGTAAAAACTGTTCTTAATCCATCTATTCAGTTTTGTCAGAGGGGGTTTTCTTTAATAACTTCAATTATACATGGATTTTACATTTAAACTTAAATTCATCACTGTGATTTACCAAATTCCTCTTGAGGATTTAGTTTTGCTGAGGGTACTGTAAGTGGAACCTACACACTGGATGACAGGAGCACTCAATAATAATAATAATAATAATTCATTACATTTATACAGCGCTTTTCTTGGCACTCAGAGCGCTTTACATGGAAGGGGGAATCTTCTCAACCACCACCAATGTACAGCATCCACCTGGATGTGGGGGACTCAACAGTGCATGTGACTGTAAAACAATTCATAGAAGTATTAAATTATATGTTCTAGTATAAAATTATTGAGGTATATACAAACTCTAACACTGGCTTCAGCTAGAATGTGGTCATGTTTCAGTTCAAGAGCCAAGCGTCTCCCCTCTTGGTAGTGGGGATCCTGCGAGTCAAGTTTATGTTTGGTGGCCATTGCAACACGAACAAATACAGACAGACAGACTGACAAAGACTGATAAGACAGACAATTAGACAAAGACAGACATAGAGGAAAGACTGTGAGATAGATAAAGAGATTGGAGAGATGGATAGAAATATAGATAATGAGATAGATGGACAAAGAGGTTGCAAAAGATAGGCAGAGATGGAAAATGATGAAGTGATAGATAGAGGTTGGCTCTTAAAAGTGCCTTTGGGTTTTGAAAATCAGGTGTAGCTTGGTTCGGACAGGTGATACGTTTGACAGGATCTGCAGGGAGAACAGAAAATGTTAATTATGTAGTGTAAGCTAGCTATGTTGATATAAGGTTTAACACTAGAACTACCGGAATTCCATAACTACTAGAACGACCATAGCGGTCATTCTGACCGTTCATACTTTGACGTTCATATGGCCGTACTGAACGTCATTTTCGTCATGTCATATCTATTGTACATGTTAACCTTCTCTTTTCCAATGAAGCTTTTAATTCCTGTCGTCATAGCCCTTAAAACAAGCACAAAAGAAAGATTCCCCCGACAGGTGCTGCCTCTATTTGAGGAACATTTTGCGCCAAAATAATATTTTTTTCACCGCACTCACCACGTGAATAGACATGCACAGAAGTGAGGAAACGTCAAAGCTTCATACCGTTTAGTACAGCCCTGTTTGTAAATAAGTTCAATAATCAGTACAAAATCGAAAAATAAATGGATCTACAATGATAGGTAATAATAAACAGGACACAAAATTTTAATTCAAATGAATGTGAAAATGTATACAAACAGGCTAAGAAAAAACATGAACATTAGCTAAACAAGAAAACGAACTGCTTTAGAACGATTAGTTTCAGTGAACAAAAAATATTAACGAACAAAATCAGGTTAACTGCCCATTTGAACGGTGCAAACATCCCGCATCATTGACGCTTGCGCACATTCCACACAGGTAAACACCGCCTTTCGTGTGCAGCTCCCACACACTTTGTGACATTTGGCACATGTCTCCTTGGTTTTATTTTGTTTGCAGTTCCTCCAGTTGTATGGCTTTTGATTCCATGTGGTCGGAGCAAAGTTCGCTCGCCAGTCGTGTGATGAAGTCCATCTGCGAAACTTGCAATGTAGCGGACTTATGATATTTATAATGCGTGCGGGCAAAATGACCGTTATGGTCATTCTAGGTAGAAATAGTCAGAACTGTTGTGTGTTTTGTGATTTTAATAAAATAACAGTGTCAGAATAAAATATACACATATTTAGGAAAAGTCAGAGTCCTACAGCCACATTTATTTTATTTTAACAAAGTTATTACACTGTAAAATTTTAAAACGGTCAAAATGACCGCCTTGGGAGTTCTAGTGTTAAAATGTGTACCCCAATAGTGAGAGATTTGAGATGTCCTTCAAGATGGCTGAGCTCTATCGGTTTCCGGGTCATAGGATGGAGGACGGATGAGCGAAGAGACGAGGAGGGATATTGAGAAGCACCCTCTGTATTGTATGTGCAGCGTGCCTAATCCCCCAGCAGTTAAAACCACACCAGCTTAAAAGTGTTCAGTACATATCTTAGTAACAAAGATGAATTAATGATTTTAAGAAGAGGATCTATGACCTCTGGAAGCATCTCTTTCAGTAGCTTAGTCGGTACAGGGTCTAACATACATGTTGTTGATTTAGATGATTTAACGAGTTTAGACAATTCTTTTTCTCCTATAGCAGTGAATGAATGGAATTTGTGCTCAGGGAGACTACTAGGGATGGGAATTGAAAACCGGTTCCACTCGAGAACCGGTTCTAAGTTTTATGAACCATCGATATTGTATGCCCTCGACGTTAACGATTCCTCTTATCGATGCTCCTGCTATATTTTCCTGCATTGAAATTTTTTTTAGCGGCTGTCAAAGCGATTTTTTTGTCCCGCCAAAGTCTTATTTGATCGGTGAATAATGTAGATGAACTGCTGCTCTTGTGACAGGGCGCATATTTAACTGAAAGAACGAGCAGAGAGAGAGAGCCCCAGTCGCGCGCTCTGTCTTCGGAGCCAGGCGAAAGTGTAAACAAGACTTCACCATCTCCAAACTAAGCGCTGTCCAGATATTAATTTGGACAAGCTGTGACTGATTTGTAATTTAATGATTGCCAAGCTAAAACAGACCAGTTAAGTTTTCCTCATTGGAATTCCAGTTTATTAATGCCTGAATTTTTCAGCATGTGTGTAAATGGAAACACCCTTCAAGTGACGGTCAGATGGTATGTTTCCCCAGAGAAAGTCAGGCAACATCTGAGGTTTCTGTGCGATGGATTGAATCTTGGTGGAGTGCTGGGGCTCATTCTTCGTACGTTGCTTATTACATCCGAGATTAAATGACACATCCAAGATGATATCATCGTGCTAATCATGATCCGGCTAATTGGGTTCTTCGAACACACCTGTTGTTTATGATTAGTATCGCTGGATTAAGTTCTCTGAGATAACTGCGCATTCATGCGCTGGTTTAAAAGGGGATATGTATCGATAGTAGAAACATTGATCAGCAACGCTGCTATTGGCTGCTCAGCGTGGCCAAAGAGCGCGCTCAGTTTTTCTCCTCAGCAGAGCAAGAACTAATAGTCGAAGTTTATTCTGAATTTTAATGTTTAATCAAAACGCCAGGGAACACCTCAAAGTCTGCAAAAGCCAGGAGAGAGGGCTGGCAAAAAGTAGCAGACAATTTAATGTTTTTATCACTTATTAGCCTATATTTTTGTATTTTAATAATTGCATAATTACTTTGTTCATTGTAATGTCAGAGTCACCACACTAGAACATGGGAACAAATAAAAGTGAAGTACAAAAATATTCTACATAATGGTATTGGTAATTTTTAGTTATTATAGTCTCTTCTATAAAAGGCACTGTTAAATAAATGGTTGTCTGTTTATAAAAGCAACCAAGAAAAAGGCTGAAAAAAAAGAAAAGATCTTAGTAGCCTACACTGTAAAATATTTTTTGCTGCATTAAATTAAGGCTGTGTAGTCATTTTAACTGTTAAATCTTGAGTAATGATGAATTGCTTTGACTTGTGAAAGTGAAAACTGATAAACTTATGTTAATGTAAAAATATTTTGCCATGAGTTATTGATCACATTTTTCCCGAGTGTAGTTCATTGTAATGACATTGTGTTTTCCTCTTTTGTGCACTTTTACATAATACACCAACACTTGTATCTGTTCCCAAGAAAGTGGTGGCTGAAATATGTGCAGTAAGTGGACATTTTCTAACTTTCCAAAGGAATGTAATGTCTATTTGTTTCCATTGCACTGGACAGTGAATAAACCCTCTCAGATAACTGTCATATGGAGGAACTAGCCTACCTGCAAGTGCATAAATAACTTTACTTAATTTATACTTGTATGCTTTATGGCTGCAATATAAGTTGCAGGATTCCACATCTACAGAAAGGCCTACAGAAGAGTCTGCACAGACAGAGGACACATAGGCCTACAGGTGGGCAGTGTTTAGCCAACTTTTCCTTTTTATTTGTTGCATGAGGCATGTGTCTTATATCTCTTGTTGCAGGCACTTGACCACTGGCTTTTCTTTACAAAGAACAATTGAAATAAAACTCAAGGAACTAAGCATATTTGTCTTTTATTAAACATTTAATGACAACTGGGTTTTTTTGGCAATGTTGTGTAATATGGCACATGCAACAGTGTCACAGGCTCTGTCAGGTGTGCAACCCTCAGACTTTTCAGACACTGAAATCTTCCCTTTAGCCAAAGTTCATTTCATTGTGTGCCCTTGTCCTGGCTGGAGCTGCATTGTAACTGGTTTGGGTCAGGGAATGGGGTCATAAAACACCTGTCTGCAGGCAGGAACATGTCATAATCACCTATTAAAAAATGCAGTTCTGTTAGGATCAGCATAAGTGTATGTACTACAGTGAGCTTGATATTTAATTGTGGAACTTTTCTTACCACTTTCAAATAATGTGCATAAATGTGAATCTCTGAAAAGTATTAAGTCATGCACAGATCCTGGCCATTTTGCTTTCACATTTGTAATATGGAAGATTTTAGTCAACTGCCTTTTTTTAATTTGATATAATATTATTAATCTGGAATATTAAGAATCCCAATAGTAACTGGGCTGCACATTTACATTGTGAACCCCCTTTCTGTTCACATAATCCCCTTCATTGAGGCCTTGATGGCAGTCTATGGTCTAGCGACTCTAGCCTATAGTCTATGCCTATGGGCACTGGAACAATCCTTCCAAAAAACGCAGTAGCACCTCAATGCAGTACACAAGATCCGAGGGGAGGAGTCGGATTTTATATAAGGGGTGGAGATTGGTAGGTTTAGGGGTGGAGATGGGTAGGTTTAGGGGTGGGTTTAGGGATTAAGGGGTGGAGATTGGTAGGTTTATGTATGTAAGGTGGGAGGAGTTGGATTTTATCCGACTCCTCCCCCCGGATTTTATGCTCTGCAGTGAGGACCATCTCAAAAAACGCATTAAACTTTCGTTTACAAAGACGTGAAACTCACCGAGAGGTCAGGGGTGTTTCACTGATATGCTCACACAAAAATCGCTGCAAAAGATGCTTTCCAACAGGTTTTATCGTAGTTTTTGTCCAAGTTTTTTTTTGTTTGTGTTTGACAAAAACTACGATAAAACCTGTTGGAAAGCATCTTTTGCAGCGATTTTTGTGTGAGCATATCAGTGAACACCCCTGACCACTCGGTGAGTTTCACGTCTTTGTAAACGAAAGTTTAATGCGTTTTTTGGAAGGATTGTTCCAGTGCTGTTTAGTACAGCCCTGTTTGTAAATAAGTTCAATAATCAATACAAAATCTAAAAATAAATGGATCTACAATGATAGGTAATAATAAACAGGATACAAAATTTTAATTCAAATGAATGTGAAAATGTATACAAACAGGCTAAGAAAAAAACGTGAACATTAGCTAAACAAGAAAATGAACTGCTTTAGAACGATTAGTTTCAGTGAACAAAAAATATTAACGAACAAAATCAGGTTAACTGCCCATTTGAACGGCGCAAACAAACACCCCACATCATTGACGCTTATGCACATTCCACACGGGTAAACACCGCCTTTCATGTGCAGCTCCCACACACTTTGTGACATTTGGCACATGTCTCCTTGGTTTTATTTTGTTTGCAGTTCCTCCAGTTGTATGGCTTTTGATTCCATGTGGTCAGAGCAAAGTTCGCTCGCCAGTCGTGTGATGAAGTCCATCTGCGAAACTTGCAATGTAGCGGACTTATGATATTTATAATGCGTGCGGTCAAAATGACCGTTATGGTCATTCTAGGTAGAAATAGTCAGAACTGTTGTGTGTTTTGTGATTTTAATAAAATAACAGTGTCAGAATAAAATATACACATATTTAGGAAAAGTCAGAGTCCTACAGCCACATTTATTTTATTTTAACAAAGTTATTACACTGTAAAATTTAAATGGGTATGGGAGTTCTAGTGTTAAGTAAAAGTACAAAGTACCCCTCTCAAAAACTACTCAAGTACTAATTACTTTTTAGCCGGTGATATTTATTGAATAAACATCAAATCCATTGAATCAAATCAGAAATATGAATGGATCAAACACAGGCAATTTGTGTTTTATACGAATAAACACAGTACATGAATTTTGTCTGTTTAAAGAATGTTAAATGATTTTTGAACATGTATAAACAGTATAAACTTTTCACTGCAAACCAACAACTGGGCAAAGGCCTTAAACATTTCACTTTCTGAACCTTTTGTTCAGTTTCAGCAGAAGCTGATTTTCAAAGTTCACAGAGTCCATCCGGCTTCGTTTGGATGTGAAAAGTAAACCAGCACAGCTAAAAAGCCGTTCACATGCAGCAGAGGCAGGCAGAGCTGTGTTTAACTTCAGAGACAGTTTCTTGATGGCTGGGAAGGAGTGAAGCAGCTCCATGTTGTCCGAGGCACATGCAAGGTAACCATCAAGCTCAAATGGACTTTGCAACATTTTGGAGAGTGGTCTGGAGAAGAAATCGTCATCATCAGATGACTCTCTTTGAAGTTCACCCTCATTCTCTGAAGTTTCAAGATGTTGTTTCAAGTATGTCAAGGCTGTAATTTGAAAACAATTACTTCAATTTATGGGAGCATTTTTGTAAACCCACACTTAAATTATCTAAATCACAACAAATGATACTTTAATAACAACCTTTTAGGCCTGCCATGACAGAGATGTTATAAAAGTATACATGCTTATACAGGCATGCAGTTATAGACACAAATTAGATCATATAAATTTGAAATTACCAGCTTCTATAACATCTGCTCTGTCAGTCCAGGAGGTCTTGAACTTGGGTGAGAGGACTGCAGCAGCAGCCAATTCTGGATCCTCCATCATCTGTCCAAAACGCTTATGCAGGTCATTTTGCAGGGCGCTGATGAGTGGTGTGCAGGTCTTGCTTGATGTCTCTAGCCTGTTGAGTTTGGATAGAAGCTGATGGATTACTGGCAGCAGCCATCCCATGTAAACACTGGACTCTGACTGGAGGATGTTTGAAGCTTTCATCAGTGGCTTCATGGTGATGCTATACTCCCGGAGGAATGCAACTTCTGCAGGACTCAACCTGGAAGATAAAACATGTTTATGACAAACAACTAAGCCACATCATGACTATAGGGAAAGACTACATACATGGTAACTAATATTACTCACATTTCACCTTGAGTTCGTCACATACACCCCTAATGGAATCTTCACCTTTCTCATCAATGATGCGTATAATTCTTTCAGTGGCAAGACAGGTGGAATTCCACCGTGTTGCATTGGGGCGAATGATCTGTAGCCCACACTTGTCCTCTACCACTTCACTAGCCAAATGAGATCGCCCAGTTTTGTTCCAAATGGCCTGGCATTTTGAAAATGTTTCTCGGAAAAGCCTCTTGTAGGTGTCATTCATGGCCTCTGCAAGGGAAGCATCAGTTGTTGCCACAAGATTTAGCAAGTGACATGCACATAGTTGATGAGGGGGTAGTTGATATTCCATACCAGAATCTTCATCAAGGATTGTACTTGCATCATGATACTCAATATGGTCACTTACGTCAAGAGCATCCATGTCTTCTTCATCGTCATCTACCTCTGCATCTTTCTGCATTCCAAACACATGGAAAGCTTTGAGGAAGTTGGATCCACTATCGGTTGTGGTCCTTACAACTTTGTCTCTAATCTTGTATTGACAATGGACATCATCAAGAGCACCAGCAATCACGTCAAATGTGTGAGACCCCCTTAATCTTTTGCATGCTAGTGCTGCAGATCTTCTTTCTAAGGTCTCCTCATCAATCCAGTGGCAAGTTACACCAAGGTAACTTTTCTGATGAGCTGACCAACAATCAGTGGTGGTTGCAACAAATTTGGCTTTACCCAATTCTGCAATCAAAGTCTTCTTCATGTCATCAGCAGTATTGGAAACTCAGAATCAAAGACCAGGAGACTTGGTTCTTTCTTCAGCAGGATTCTTTATTGAGAACACGAGCTGTCGGTAGCTGCAGTCACCAGTTCTATACAGTATAGTTTTTATACATTTACAAGGAGGAGGGACTTTTGGAGGTGGAGACAACTCAAAACAAATCATAGGGATGATTTGATTCAATCAAGAATCAGCATAACACTATCATTCAAATGATCCAATCAGCCTGACAGTATCACCCATACCTTCACATGATCATAGCTTAACTTGGGACCATGACACTGTTCTGGATACAAAGGTTAATGTCCGACACCTGGGTTGCTTGACTTAATCTTCTTTGAAATATCATCATCTATGCCTCACATGAACCTAAATTAAACATTTAATAAATTTGTAATCCTACAGTCCCCTCTTTGAGAGTTCTAATAACTCTCACAAAATACAAATTTAAAAGTTCATTCTTGTAACTTGATCGTTACAGGTACATAGCATATGATCTTTGCAGTTCTTCTGTAATTGCATGCTGACACAGAAACAAACATGCAATTAGGGTCTGTGAAGTCCTTACGGGTAATAGTCTTTTCTGGTTGGAACTGTTATTTCCTTGTGCTGGACGTGAGTCATTTGTTGGTTGACACACTTGATACTAACAGGTTTCCGAACCATGAAGAGTTATCTTCAGTCATCTGGTGTAATTTTGTTGAAAGATCAAGAATGTCTTGTTGTAGTTTGTTCAAGTTCTCTGATGGATGACTGAAGTTCCTGTAGGTGAGTCTCTGCGTTGTGTATTTATTTTTTATTTTTTTATTTTTTTTTGTGATAGTTCGTTCAGCAGTGGGCCTAGTTAGACAGAGCAGTATTTGTTCAAACACTAGGGTTGTAGCAGTATTTGTTTAAACACTGGTTGTATCGTTTTCAGAGTCTGCTGTTGTTGTTTCATTCTTTCCCTATTTCTTAATTGATTTGACACTTATGGACCAGTGAGGTAGGGATAAGAGGGGGAATGAGGAAATCTTCAACAACAAGGTTTTGCCCCCGAGGGCTGTTGCACTTCGGTTCTTCCCTGGGCTCCTCAACTGGTCTGTGTGTCCTATTCTGTCCCTGTAGGTGCTGTGAATAAGTTAGCAGATGACAGAAACGTATTGTACTAAGCAACAGCATATCCTGCCTGATTGTTGCCTTTCAATAACCTTATACAGTATGCAATTATCCAATGCAATAACATTTATATAAATTTACGAAAATTTCCAAAATAATGCAATTATAAATTGGCACATTTCCATTCTCCAGTGAAACATCAGTCATAGTAGACATCATAATAGAGGATGGGTGTCTGACTGGAATATTCTGTGGTATAACATTTAAGGCTGCGAGTCTACTTAACCAGGGTCCCCCAAAAAAAGGCTGAGACAGCCACTTTCCTTTTGTTCTATTAAGCAAGAAAATGAGTCTTTCATCTTTGTTGTTGTTTCTGGGGAAATGAAGCACTCACAGCCCAAATGGTTAACACCTTATCAAGTTGCCCCACAAATTTAACCCCCTGAGGTTGGCTAGCCGGCGCGATAGGCTCGTTTTTTTTCCTTATGAGTGCAAAAAATATATATATATATATATATTTTTATCTTATATGCTTGTGTTATACATCAATCTATCCTGTTAAGTGTGTATTATTTTTGTGTACACACAATAAAAACAAAGTGTTGTGCTTTTCGCCAAATAAAGAAAAATAAACATGATGCGAGTTCTGCCTCCTCTCTGTCAGTGTAGTCCATTCTGAAACGCGTCCGAAAATGAACCATAACTCAGCGAATACTCAGTCAAACAGGCATACAGACACACAGGCATGAAGCTTGAATTCTCTCCTTTTAAATGAAGTAATATATATAAAAAACAAATATTCTCAGCTTGTGAAATCTGTATTAAAAGAGAGCGATTCCAGTCGAGCTAATTAGATCTCATTCACATGTAATGTGACCCCGCCCCGGAGCGCGCGCGCTATTCAAACGCAAATGACTGACTGAGGCAATCCTGCAAACTGTGAACGCCCCCATATCAGCTCGAGAAAACACATCAGATCATTGTACTTGTTTACACAGTCTCGCAGCGCTGTGAGGAATAATACTATAATGGTAAATTTACCTTAGATGTACGAGGAACAACAGATCCGAGGCTATGGAATAATGTAGTAGGTTTTTTTTTTCATTCTCAAGTGCGTCGCGTTTCTGTGCATGAATGAATGAATGAACGGCAGAGATGCCGCTGTTTACCACAACTGGCAAAAGACGGTTTAAATTTGAATTGTTTCTGTCTGTGAATGTTTCGCTTTTAGCAAACTGTATTGCTTTAGGCTACTGAGTAAAAATCGAGTGAAATATGTTGAAATAAAATGCATTTGTATAAGCAATGTATTAAACTGCAAATTAACATTTATATTTCTTATTATAAAAACGAAAGTTACTATGTTACAGACATATGAAAGACAACATTTCATTGATTAGTTTTGAATAGATTATACATTTTCACTGTAAAATATCTGCCACCTCAAATAAGCTTTTGTTTGACAATTTTTGCTCATATGTTAAATATAGTATGTTTTGTCAAAAATAAAGTAATCAAATAATATGTTATAGTGTTTATTCCAATGTAGCCTAGGCTATATTCAAGTAATGAATCCTTAACTTTGAAATATGTATGATAAATGTATACTTTAGTTTTTACAAATAAATATTACACTTGAATTGTTATTGTAATTGTAACCTTTTTAATAAAAAAAATACAAGGTAGATGTAAACAAACTAATAAAAGGTAAATATAAGCCTTTTCTTTAAAATAATATTTTATTTTGTTTTATTAGTGACAAATTTGGGGAGAGGATAAATATTCCAAAACTGAAAATACAGTATGAGAATTAACAATTACTAGACATGTTTTCCTTTTCATATTATAGGCCAATACTAGATGCTTCCAACTGTTGCTCTTGCATTCTTTCTTGTGACACACCTGAATGAATGCCTCATTAAGTATGCGGCCCCATTGTCTCCAGGTGCAAACCACTAAATATGCATGATCGTTGACGCCCACTCCGCATATTGACTTTCCAGACAGAAAGTGTTTTGTAAAATTTAAATCAATGTATTGTGTTATGTGAATGATTAGGCAGGATAATTTTCACATACTTTTGAAGAAAAAACACATGGCAACGACATCCATTAGTCAAAAGTCTTATTGACACATATTTACTATGTGTTTTGTGGCCTTATTTCAGAAACTTTAGTTTTTAGTTTTTAAAAAAAACATGCATAAACATTATTCTCTCAAAAATACAAACATGTACATGCAAGTTGTTCACATATTATGGTAGCCCTGTTTGTGCTAAATAGAGTGAATTTACACCTTTACCATTAATATGTTTATAAGCAACTGAAAAAAGCACAAATGTCAGGGCATGTCAGAACATCTCAAGGACCCCAAAAACCCCTCAGACCCCAGAGGGTTAATGACGAGGGGAGGGGCTGCTTCAGAGTAGCAAGCAGGCTGAGCAGAAGCTGAGTAACCTTGTTAACTTCTTTAAAGTTCTTTTTGTTTTTCCTACACTCTTTCATCCAATGCCCAGGTTTACCACGGTAATTACAGCTGCCCTCTCTCTTAGGACATTTGCGTTTCTGTTGATTCTCTGTGTTGACCTTAAAGGATGCTGCTGCAATTTTTACTCTTGCCTTGACATCAGAGTCTCTTTCCCAAGTAGCTAACCTGTCCAAGTTGTTTCTGAGAGTTCTGCCCGGCCAAGTTAGATCTAGGAATGGCAAAGCTCTTCTGTATTCGGCCATCTGATCAGATACGAACTAATGGTCCCTTATCATCTAGCACACTTTCAGGGTCATCAACGATTCTGGTACGGACGGTGGATCTGGAGATGACTTTGGCTTGAGGTTGCAGTGTGGTAATTAATTCTTTGAAAGCTGGCTGTTCTACCACTGTAAATGGCTGTACACTTTCACATATAAAATTGATGATTAGCTTGTCAACACTTGTTTGAGGAACACGTTTGCTTGCAGCTGTCAACATCACATCTGGTAACTTGGCTTGCTTACTTGATGAGAGCTTGTTTGGTGTGGCTGTGGTCACGTTGACTACGTGCTGCTGCTGTAACAACAATAACTTATATTAGGGAATTAATTAGCTCAAATTAGCATTAATGGGGATATGCATATGTTGCTTACATGAATAAAAATGATTCCCAAATAGGGAGTAGATCAACTTCAATTTATATCAACAATTTCACGAGTTCTCGTGTAATTACTGATATAAGTATGTCGAATTAATCTTTAATTCAGGGGAAATTTTAGGTAGAAGTTGAAGATTGTTCATTCATTGTACAAAATGTACGTCCAGCATACAAAATGTACAATTTCTGAACAGAAATCTAGCGTCTTAACACTGATAGATAACACTTTCCTGTGGCCACAAAGAAAATAATTATCTTCGTGTGTTAGACCGTTTGAGATTTCTTTCAATAGTAAAATCGACCGTAGAGCTTTTAAGAGGTCAAGATCTGCACTGCTCAGGGACTCAGATTTGAAACAAACCAAGCAAACTCAATTCAAATGATTAACAAAGTTTATTTAAACGAACTAACTATTTTAAATCACACAGGAGTAAATATGCATAAACAAAACAATATACGATCGCAATAAGAAACATAACACAATAAACGTAAGAATCAAAGGTCAAAACAAAAGAAGTACATAAAGGAGAGAGAGAGAGAGAGAGAGAGAGATTAAGATTAGGCAAAAGGCTAAGCGTGGTGTTAGATTTTGGCTTCTCGTGTCCGTGAGACACTGGTGAAAGTGTAGGCGAGGATAGGTGTATGTGTGTGTGGGTGTGTCAACACGTGGTCGGGTGTTTTCGTCCAGAAACACGTGGTATGTCTAGGTGTGTGTGTGTGTGTGTGTAAGAGAGAGCGAGAGAGAGATAGGGAGAGACAGTTCAATCTTTCAACAAAACCCCAAACACTTAGTAATTGTTAGGTCATTTAAAACTGCCCTTCTTTCAAATTGCAAATTTAAAATGCTACGTTACTCTGAGTTGTAGATCGGCCTTCTTGGTGTGTGTGTCAGTAGACAAAGCCTGGATCACGTGGTCAGAACGGTTTGCTACGGCGTCTTGTTGCTATGGCGACTTGAAGCGAGCGAAACTTAGCAAGTTAGTCTTAGCTTTTAAGTTGGTTTCGTTGTGGGTTGAAGAAGACTATCAACTGGAGTCAAGTGGTTTTAAGAAAATAAAACTTAGAAGAAAAGAAAATAAAAGCGAGCTAAGGTCTTCCTTGAAGGAAGAAGGCGTGGTCGTCTTTCTCTCTCTGGCGGATTGCGCTCTTGAGACGTAAAACATGATATTTTAAAGGGGCTAAGCTCACGCCCTTTCACGTATGTGAGCCAATCGTCTTTAATGACGTATTGGTCCCACCCGAGAGGTTCCAGAGGTCGATACGCCTCCCTTCTGAGGGGTATGGTGAAGAAAGTTTGCTCTTAACATTAATAATGCTTGTTATTAATAAAGGAGTGCATCCTTTGATATTTTGGGTTAAAGATTCCATACCGTTGGGATTTATGGAGCAAAACGATACCTCGAATGGTAACTCTGTGGCCTAGTCACCCGCAGGTATATGATTTTTCGCGATTACAGTCACATCTAAGGGATTACAAATCAATAAAGCTGTATAGGCATAACATTTGGGATAAGGGATCATGCATACATCAAGAGAATACATTTTAAACATTTCACAAGACGATTTTGATTCTCACGTGGTAGAATCTAGGTGTTTTCTGTGTGTGTGTGTGCGGATAGTTCGAAAGTTCAACTCCTGGCGTGTTGACCTTGTGTCCTCGAGCACGTTGCGAGGCTTTGTGTGTGCGTTTTACTGGTTTTGATGAGATTATCAGTTAGGCATCTGGTTTGAACAGAGTCTGGTGGTTGTCTTAAGTGTTAACTGCGTGTCTAAATGTAAATGGATGTCCGTCAGGGGGTCCCTGGGGATTCTCTTGAAATTGCTTTTATTGCAGGGATGTTGGCAGAGCCATAAACCAAAAAGGAGTCTTTGTTTGTTCAGCAGTGAAGGAATCTCCGTTTTCAGATAGGGGATTCAATGATTTGCACCATTCGTGGCGTCGTTGTGTCTGAGTGTCCTAACAGGAAGAATCTTGGGACAATAGAGGTGTTTGTGGATTAGGATGCTAGTGATTTGATTAGGTCTCAAACCAAAAGGAGTTTGATCACAGGGTAATTTCAGTAATTTGAACAAAAAGGGGAAGAGCTGGTGATCTGACCATAGTCTTTGCGTTACATTCCCCCCTTGATGAGTTGACGGGCGTGTATGGGCTTAGTCGACTCATCACGGTAACGATGGTCAGATGGCAGGTGCATGGCTGGTAGGAGGCTGAGAAGGGGAGTCGCTTAAGACTGCAGGTTGAATCCGATGAGGTCCTCAGTATTCTCTGGTGAGACGTCGTCCTTCCGATGGTTTCTTTTGAAGCTGACGGAGACTGCCTCTGTGAGTTTGGCTGTGGAGGTTTGGATGGCGTTGATCCTTCTGTACAGGATATAGGCCAAGCCCAAAGCTAGGGCATGTCCGAGGATGCTGGTAATGCACAGGGCGGTATCAGCTGCTGTCCATGTTTGGACCACAGGTGAAGTGTTCAGGATGGGTTGTCGAGACAAGGCCTGAAGGGCTGAGTCCAGTGGAGCTATGTCGATGAGTTGCGACCCCTCTTTCTCGATCCAATTTTCCAGTTCTGGATCTAGCGTGAAGTTGCGGTCCCTAAAGAACGATGGAATCTCTAGTTCGGCTTGGTACTCTTCACTTGGGAGATGGTACAAGGCAAGGTCATCCAGGTGGAGGATAGCTCCTCGTGGGATTTGGATCCACATGCTCTGGTTCAACAGATTGACACGTGTAGCTGTGTCGTGTTGATCGTAGGTCAGTGTTGCTGAGCGTACTGGAGTGTTCACGAGCCATCGGTTTCCTACGATTTCAGCTTGCGTCTCGGTGACTTGGTTGCGAGGTTTCGCATCAGCCGGACAACGTGCGTCGCTAGCCAGCTGTTGGAGACCACAGATCCCATCGGTGTTATCCCGGAGGAAGGGTTTGCTTGGGCAAAGGTAGTGTATGTCTTTCGTGAGGGTGCACATGTGTAAGTTAGGGGCTAGGTACAGTTGTGGATCGCTGTCGTGATACGCTACCACCTCTGGGGTCCGTACCTTGAATTGAGTGTTCCCCTGCCAGAATCCGATGTTGACCACGTCTTTAAGTCGGTAGATTCGGCTTGATTCTATAATAGGTAAGTTTAAAAGGAAGCCCACTTCTCGCTGTGCCGGGTCCACGTAAAGGGGGATGGCACTCCCTAAGGAGTAGGCGAGATGGGTTTGTATAGGATCGGTGGGTGTAGTGATGGCGGAGGCTAGCACGGCCTGCACTAGACTCAGGGGTATGAGATATGGTGGGATCCTGCCCATGGCTAAATTGTCTATGGAGGAGCTCACTTCTCTGAGCATGTCGCCCATTAATGCGGTGACCAACTGGGTTTGGGCAAAGTCGTTTTGGAAAACTGTGAACATCTGTTTCATGGAGCTTACAGTTCTGTTCAGCATGACACTATGCGTGTTGAGGACAGTGATCGTGCCTCTCAGTGTCTTGCCTATGGTGGTCAAGGATGCGCTCTGTGTGGTGAGTTGATCTTTCAGCTGTGGAAGTTCCGTCTGGATTTCTGCTACCTGTCGTCGTACTGTGGCGATGTTCACCGCGTTGACACTGGACATGCCAATGTTGAACAGGGTGCCTACGGCCGCAGCGGCTCCAAGTAGGGCTCCTAAGAAACGTTTGGCGCGCCTGTTATGCCCGCTCAATTCGGCCTGGGTGAGGGTCATCTTCTCGAGCTGGTTCAGCATGTGCTCGATGTCGGCTTCAGCGTGGTTGAGGGCGGTCTCTGTCCATTTGGCACCTGCCCAGCTGTACAGGACGGCTGTTTTTGGGTAGTGTGCACGGTAGACGTTTCGAGGGTCGAGTCGCACGTACACCTTCTGGGTGTGTGTGCGGCAGTTCGTTATTAACAGTCCGGCTTGTTCTCTCAACACAATTCCTGAGGCCGGTGCGGGAGAGATAAGGTCGGGTGGCGGCTGGCTTCCGATGGTCTGGAAGCACATGACGATGATCCACAGCAGCATCCTATTGTAGGTAAGAGAGAGAGAGGTATGGAAGGGTGAAAGAGGAAAGAGAAGAGGCACAGGTCAGCAAGGGTTGTCCCGTCGGAGGGTCCAGTCTTCTTTTCCTGTAACGACGGCGGTTGAGGTTAGCTTGCATTGGGCCCTTCCTGTCTGTTCTTGCTAGTGGCCACATGTCTCTTAATCTGATTGCGGTGGACCCATTTGAGAACGGGTTCTCTTGGTCCCCTTTTGAGCTGGATTTGGTATGCTACGGGGGAGAGTTTGTTCACAATCTCATGCGGTCCCGTCCAATGGGGCAGAAACTTCTTTGACAGTTGCTTGGGTGGCAAGGCGAAACTGTAGTACAAGACTTTGTCGCCCACGCTGAGTTCTTGGCGTGATGCCTTTAGGTCATAATATGCTTTCTGGCCTTCAGCACTGGTTTTCAGGTGTTGCTGGGCGAAGGCAAACGTCGTTTTCAAGTGTCTATGGAGCTCGTCCAGATATTGGGACGTAGTGTATGCGGTGACCAGGTTGTGGTCACCGGGTTGGTACAACAAGTGTAATGGCAGGGTCATCTGCCTTCCAGTCATGAGTTCGAATGGAGGCACTCTGGTTGATTCCTGCGGCGTGGCTCGGATAGCCATCAGCACCAGGGGAAGTTTCACATCCCAGTCCTTCTGGTTGGCTGACACATACTTTCTCAGCATGGCGACCACCGTTCGGTTGGACCTTTCTACCTGTCCGGATGAGATCGGGTGGTGGCTGATGTGAAGTTTAGCTTGTACTCCCAGCATTTTCCAGATCTTCTGCATGATCTCCGCGGTAAAATGAGTTCCTCTATCAGAGTTGACTCTCAGTGGCAGTCCAAAACGGGAGAAGATGTGGTTCATCAGGAGATATGCCGTTGTTTGAGCAGTGTCGTTGGGTGCTGGCAGACACTCTACCCATTTTGTGAATTGGCACACTACCGTGAGGAAGTACCTATTGCCTCTCGATGAACGGGGAAGGGGTCCTACCCAGTCGATTTGAAGATCTGACCAGGGGAATGTGATTCCCCTGCGTTGCAACGGGGCTCTGTGAGTTAGGTTCGTTGGGTGGAACTGACAACAGATCAGGCATTCTCTCACATATTCTGCCACATCCTGCTGCATACCTGGCCAGTACGCCACCTGTCTCAGTGTTTCGTACGTGGCTCTGGTACCGTGGTGTCCAGAATATGGTGCGTTGTGGGCGTGATTCATCATTACCCCCCTTTGGCAGCGGGGCACCACAAGTTTCGGTGAAGTGGTGTCGTCGGTGACAAACCAAAGAATGTCGTCCCGCACACGCAACATGTGTCTGGTGTTATGTAGGTGCCTGAGATCGGAGTTATCTGTGATGTCAGATTGTGCGATAGGGTGGGAGGAGGGTTCTTTAAGGAGGAGAATCATAGTTTTTATGGCGGGGTCTGAGGATTGCATTTCAGACAGGTCGTTGTTGGAAATTTGTGGGGTTAGTGAGAGAGGTTCTGACGCAGGTGCTGTAGCAGGAGTGGTTTGCTTGCTGCGGGTTAGCACTGCGACGTTTGGGGTGGGTGGGGCTTTTGGGGAAGCCCACGTTTCACCGTGTAGGGCTCCTGCTTTTGCGAGGGCGTCAGTGTGGTCATTATAGTCTTTGTCTTGGCCTGGGAGTTTAGAGTGGCCTTTTACCTTTTTCCAGTACACGGTGAGGTCGTGTGTCGTTGTGAGGTTATCACATTCTTGGAATAGGTGCTGGTGTTTTACGGGTTTGTTGTTAGCTGTTTTGAAGCCATTCTGTTTCCAGGTTGGGAGATGGCAGACAAAACTGAGTCTGGCATAGTTAGAGTCTGTGCAGATGAGTAGTTCTTTGATGTCATGGGCTGCTGCAGTTTGCAGCGTAATGAGGATTGCTGCTACTTCTGCATATTGTGATGACTGTGAGCCCAGCTTGAAGTGTTGGGGTGGGCATGGGTGGTTGTTTATCCACAGTACCCCTGCGCCTGCTTTTAGGGTGCCCTCGCTGTTGTAGGAACATCCGTCGACGTAAGCTGTGGGCATGCCTTCGCACGCATTCTTGTCAAAGTACCTGTGGCAGGTCAGTTGTGGTTGCTTTGGCTCTGGTGTATTTAGTGTTGTAACAGGAGAGTCGTCAGAGCAGTTTTGACATGCCGCCAAGCCGTTTCCTAGAGCGGATTTGTGGTTCTGTGCATACCTGGCCTCGACGTTTCGTCCTTGGAGAGCCATTAGCCATGTAGCTATGCGTGAGTTGGTGACCACACCGTCTCTTATCCGTTGGCTGTTAAGAAACATAACGGGCTGGTGGCAAGTTTCTATGATGACCTTCTGTGCTCCGATGTAGTTGGAGAAGCGCTGAATCGCCCATACCGTGCAGAGCAAAGCTTTCTCACAGTCAGAGAATTTGCATTCTGGAGGAAGAAGTGTTTTGCTGGCATATGCGACCACCTTTTTGTCTTGGTCATGCTGTTGGTATAGGCCGGCACTGAGACATTGGTCTGAAAACCCAGCTTCGAGGTGGAATTCCTTTTGTGGATCAGGGTAGGCAAGGCATGGGGCTGAGCATAAATGTCTTTTGAGCTCTGCCATGGCGTGTTCTTGAGCGTCGGACCAGACGAACGGGCAGTCCTTTTTCAACAGAGCTGTGAGAGGTCTGGCGATGTCTGAGTAGTGTTCGATGAATTGCCGGGAGTAATTGCATACCCCCAGAAAGCTTCGAAGTTCAGAGACGCTAGTGGGAGGTTTGATGTTTTGAATGGCATGAATACGGTTTGATTGTGGTTCGATGCCATGGCGTCCAATGAGCAAACCCACGTAATTTACCTTTTTGCGGCACCACTGTCCCTTGTGTAGGGCTATTTTGGCGCCGGCAGCAGATAACTGGTTCAAAACATAGTCAATTTCTTTTAGGTGGTCGGCCACCGTGGTGCTTTTCATGAGCACATCGTCGACGTAAATCAGGTTACCTCTCATCCTGGCGTCTGGGCATGCTTTGTTCAGGAAGATGTTGAACTCAGCTGGTGAGTTGGCATACCCAAACGGGCATCGGTTGAATGTGTACTGGCGGTTGCCGAAGGTGAATGCCAGTTTGTATTGGTCGTCTGGGTGTACTGGAATCGTCCAGAATCCTGAGGCCACATCGAGTGTAGAGAAGATGGTAGCACCTCGGATTTGGGGTATTTCTTGTTGTAATTGAGTCATAGGCCATCGTGACAATGGTACTTGTTGATTTAGTTTGCGATAATCAACTGTAGGTCTCCACTTTCCGTTGGGCTTGATGACAGGCCATAGGGGTGCAGAGTAGGTACTATTACACGTTCTTATCACACCTTTTTCGAGCATTGATTCGATGATTTCCTGCACCGGTTCATGTGAGGCGATGGGAATCTTGTATTGCTTGACAAAAGTGGGAGGAGCCTCGGGGTGCGTGGGGATACGCACTGTGTGGAGGTTTGTGAGACCACAGTCTAGAGAATCTTTAGCAAAGTGTTCTTTGAATTTATACAGGACTTGTCGCAGCTGTTGTCGGTCTGCGTCGTCCTGAAGTGCGTCAGCCTGTTGTAAGATTTGTTGCACTTGAGATTCAAATCCTGGATATGGTTCTTCCGTTGGCTCGTCGGCGGTCTGGTTGACTGTGACCGGCAGGGCCGGTGTATCAGTCTCAGTGACAGGTGGCTGGGAGACTGTGTACACTGCGAGTTGTTGGTCTTCTGTCAGCTCTGTTCTGCACACATGGTCTTTGGCCACTGACATGACAGATGTGATTGCAATGAATTGGAAGGGTGCTGTGAGCAGTGTGTTGTTCGTATGCCCTTCAGGTATCAGTGCAGGTGGAATGGGCCCTATGACGGGTAACGTCAGGTCAAAGTCATGAAAGGCGTGGCTGATTAGCCATCCCAGCCGGTAGGCTTTGGGGATGTTGATGTCAGTTGCTGTGCAATTGTTGAATAGAATGTAGACTATTCGAGATGACACTTCCGTGAGGGGTGTGGCTTCGAGCGTGAGTTTGAGTTGCACACATTCAGGCGAAGGTTGGAAAAACGCCAGTGTGTGGTTTAGGGTTTGGCCCTGTCGCAGGTTGAGCCGCACGGCGACTCCTTTGGTGTAAGCAGGTACCACCGTTCCCTGTTCGTTGATGAGAGTGCAGACCTCTGGGATGGTCTGTCCTGACAGTAGGTTGTCATGAATGACGGGAACAGATGGCTGCGAAGTTAATGGAGCCCATACAACCTCATTAAACATGTCCACATGAGCCTGGAGGCGGATCAAGATGTCTGCTCCGATGTAGACGTCGGGGGCTGGATCTTCCAGGATCAGGAAGTAATGGGTCAAGTGCCGGTGATTCCATGTCAAGTTCAAGGCACAGATCCCTTTGGCAGATGTCATTGAGGATGGCTCTGGGTTCAGAGGGAAACGAGTGCGTTTGCAGGTGTATGGCAGGTCTGGAGTTTTTTCAATGATTGCATTGAATAGGGAGAAGCTGATTGCGGAATTATCTGCCCATATTGCTAGGGTAATGTCCGTTGTGGTCACCTCCTGCAACTGCAGGGGAGTGTCAACTTTGGGGCAGTAGTTATCAGAGTCTGGCTTTGTTCTGAATGTGCAGAGTAGCGAACTTGAACCCTGACCAGCTGTGGGGACTTTGTCCTCGTGTTTAGCTGATGGAACTTCCGTGAACCCTGTGGCTTGACAGTCTGGTTCGATGGAGTTGTTTGGCTGGAGGGGGTGAGGTTCGCGCACTTGAGCCCAAACTTGTAGTTGTTTGAGGTCTAATAATGGTTCAAAACGGTCCAGCAGGTCCTTGCCTATGAGAAACTGATAAGTGTTCATAGGAGAGATATAGACAGGGTGGACTATGCTCATAGGACCGATTGTCAGGTGAATGGGAGCCACGTTCTTTAGCTGGATGTCATTCTGGCTGTATGACTGTACGTTCAGCTCACACGTGTGGAATTTAAGAGTTCTGTTTTGTCTTCGAGCTTCAATTTTGAGTTTTTCAAACAGCTGAACAGAGATAAGCGTTAGATCAGAGCCGGTGTCCACCAGTGCTTCGATCTGCATTTCCTTTTCCAAGGTAATTGTTAAGTACAGTTTCCGTGCCACTCCTCTTTCAATTAGGTTGCCCAGAAGTTGTGGTGTTGACTCCTGCGTGTTGATGGCCAAGCAGTGAGGGGAGGTATCGGGTGGCTCATGGTGGGTGCAGATTAACAAGACCGCACTGTCTGGTACCTTGTCATGAGAGCTGCTGCAGTTCCGTACAGGAAGTGGTGTTGTCAGCTGGCTGTATTGAGTGACGCTGTCATTTGGTGATGTAACAGCACGTTCAGCAGTCTGTGGTTTGACAGCAGTGTTCTGTGGGGCTGTCGACTGTATGAAGTGAGTGTAACTGTCATTTGGTGCTGTAACAGCAAGTTCAGCGGTGTGTGGTTTGACAGCAGTGGCAGGTGGGCTGTCAGTGCGGGGAGCGTTGGTTTCAGGCCTGTGGGTTAGTCATGCCGTGTCCGGTTTATCTTTGTCTTCCTTGTGGGGTTTCTTTTGGAGCAAGTCCCTCAGGACGCTCAGAAGTTCTGTGGTTTCGGACGTGGCTGTGCTGTTTTTGTTGGATTTGGACTCTTTCTTGGGCTTACTGGTGTCTTGACCGGAGGGGTCCCGTGGCCGGTTCTCTGGACTTGTGTTTCGGGGAGATCGGGGTCGGCCTCTCCTGGGGCGCCGGTTGGCATCCCAGCTGCCTCCGCCTTTTTGGTTGTGGGCGGGGTGCTGCTGGTTCCAGGATCTCTCGAAACGGTCATTTTGCGATTTTGGGCGGGCTCCCCCCCGCCCACGCTGTCCTCTGCCAACTTGGAACGGCCGTGGCTGTCTGTTGCCGGGTTCGTAGTTGGTAGGCTGTGCACCTTCTAAGTTCAGTTCTGGAAAAGGTGCATTGACAGGGCAAACTGTGGGGTATTTCACAGGTTTTTCAGACATAGTCTGTTGTTTTACGTACGCTCTGTGAGCCAGGTCACGTAGTTGTTGGATGGACATGGTTTGGGGACAAGCGAGAACGCCCAGGTGCGCACTTTGGCTGGGATGGAGGTTCCGCAGGAAGAGAGTTTTGAAATCGAGGTCCTCTTCCATGCCCGTCACGTTCTTTGGACCGAAATACACTTGTCTTAGGCGGCCATAGTACTCTTGGGGAGGTTCCAGCCGGGCTTGCTTGAGATCCATTGCTGCAATTATGCCTCGGGCCGTTACTGGTTCAGAGAATTCGCGGATCAGGGCTTGTCGTAGTTGCGGGTAATCCATTTTGACAGCCTGGGATTGTCTGTCCAGAAAACTCCTCACAATTCGATTAGAAGTGAGTCGAAGGAGATACAATTTGTCCCAAGTGGAGACGTTGGCCACAGCTTCTAAATGAAAATCAATGTCTGTTAAATAATCATGTATGTCAGACCCGGATCCTGCCGACTTTGGGTTGAACATAGGGATGATTCTCGCCAGTTTGTCCAGTTCCTTAGACCCTGTGCGTTGGCCGACTCGTCCCTCCGAGACGGGGCCAACAGGTGGGGTAGTGTAACGACGTGGGCTTTCCTCTTCTTCTTTAGCCTTAAGAGTTTGTTGGTGAAGTGCAGGTTCGCTGGTGAGGGGAGACGAAGTGGCGTGTGCCCCCTCCCCCAGTCCAACTTGCAGTTCGTACGCATGTTTGAGTTCGCGGTGGACAATGTCCAGTTCGTCCTTGAGATCCCGTCTCTGTTGGATGAGCTCGTTAATTTCAGCTCGAGCTTTCTGCAAAAATGTCTCACAAGCCTTGATCCTTGTGTCTTTGTCTTTTAGTTCTGTGAGAGCTCTTTCTAGCTGAGCCTCTCCACGCATTAGGTTGTCACTGAGGGCTGCAGTGTTCCGTTTCTCTGCCTCCACTGTCCTGTCCGTGTCCAGACGCAGGTCCTCCAGGGCCTGTTGTAGTCTTTCCACTTCCTGTTGTAGTTCCGGACGTGTGTCCTCCTCATCCTCCATAAGTAGCTCCTCCATACGCTGTTGTGCTTGTTCCGTTTGTTTGCAGGCCTCCTCCAGCTGAGTCTTTAGGTCAGTGGTGTCCTCTTTAAGCTTGGCCTTGTCCTCCTCCAGCAGACGTGCATGGGACAGCAGGTAGTGTGAGAGACTCCCGATGATGCGACTCCAGTCTTTTGAACTGTAGGCCTGTGTGGGGTCCTGGGACATGATCTGGTCCACTTTGTCGTCCAGTTCCTGTTGGGTCAGGAGTTTTGGGTCGCCGAAGTCTTTGGATAGGTGACCTGACGTCATAGCAGTTAGCCACGCCTCCAGGCTATTCCAGTGTTCCGCCGGGCTGGATGCACGTGACATCTTGACTCACTGTAGGCGAGAGAAACACAACACACAAGACACACAAGAAGGGCCAATGCAATCGAGTCGTGGAGCTAATAAACTATAGGACGGTGTGCCGTCTATAGAACTTTTGGGCTAACTGACTTTAGACAGTTAGGCGGGTCCGCACGGGCCCGAAAATAGAGGCTGTTCAGTTGTCCCTCTGATTACTTAGCCTTTTGGGGTCTCGTTGGTATTCTGCAAAACAAGTTGCAACAGAACATGCAAGGCACGAGTAGGCGAGGATTGAAAGGGAAGGAAGGAACAAAATTAACAAAAATGTCAGTGATTGGGTCTGGGCTGCAATTTGGACACTAATGGCACTAATGGCCTTGGGGAAAATATTTAGGATTATGTGGTCTGTGAGAAAACAAGGGTTTGTTTTCTTTCTTTCGATTCTCAACGTACAGTTTACCTGAAATGGACGGAGGTCAGCCCAGCCGGCCCCGCGGAGCGTTGTCGACCTTCCTGGCGCTCCAAACACCTGGCCGCCGTGCCCTCGGATTCTCCGTTACTCTGCTCACGGCCACGCCCACTCAAACAGAGTGACTGTAGGCACAACCCTGGTAGTCCCGGAGATACCAGCCAACCGATTGCAATGTAACGTGGGTGCTACCTAGAACCCACCAGGGTAACCTGGAGTGGCAGTCGTTGCCGATGGTTTAGGCAGCGGTCCCAGCGATTAACTTTTGCGTCGGCGTGGAGGTTGGTATTCCGAGGCACCGGATTGCTGATGTCACTACTGCGTGCCGTTGACCGTGGCAGAGGTAAGAGAAACTCAAGTATCACCGCTCGGTCAGTGTCGGTAGCGTCAGTCGGCTAACTTTGCTCACACAGAGGTCCGACCGGGGCTCCCACAGTCCACTGCAGGTGCTGCGAGTCTTGCCTATATGACACACAGAATGGAGTGAGCAGAGTAGCTTAAAGTGCGTTTAAGATTTCTGACTTACACCAAAGTGAGTTATGTGGAAAATAGGACAAGAATCACGGTGGGCCTGTGACAGGTATCTTGAAACAATGAAAAATAAAACGTTAAAGAGAGAAGGAAAATTAAACAAATCAAAAAGGGAAGAGGCACAATAAAGGTGGGGACGGCTTTTGCCACCTGAGGTTTACAGTAGAAAGGAGCTTGGATAGAGTGAGAGTTATTCTGAAATAACCTAACCCGATGGAAGTTCAGCAGTAACCTCAATGCAGGTGGAAACCGGACAAAGGGGTTGGTAGACTGCTGCAGTGGATTTCTACGGCCTCAAGGGGGCGTCTCTCTGTGGTGCACCCTAATTGTTTGACACAATTTAAAATTTTAATTCAAAATTGGTTCAAGATCACATCCGATTAAGCCTGAGGAAGAGTCACAAGTGAATTAGAATTGATTCTTTATAGTAATTACAATAACTGAAGTTATTAAAGTTTGGAAAAAGAAAACTTCTAAATTTGTATCAGGCAGATAGCTGACTTGAGAAGGGCTTGGCCACCAGAGGGCGGTGTCCTTCTCAGGGCTAAAACGACTGGAATGTGAAAATGGGAGTAACCAAAATTAAATTAAGTTTAAATTTCAACTCAAATCTAAGTATCCTTGGAGATACTTTGTTGTTCTAGAGAAATAGAGAGATTTCTAAAAACAACAATAAAATAATCACTATAACATTGAATTTGTTATGAAATGATTATTAAATGGGAATAAAACCAAACAGAATCAATAAGGCAGATTTAGAAATGAAACACAGCAGAGCAGAGCATTCGAAAAGAAGAGGGATGGTTGACCTGGAGGGCCGTGGCCACGAGGGGGCACTGTCCTCTTCCGGGTGAACTATCAGTGCTTTTGGATCGAGACACTCTATAATTTCCGGTTCCCTTTCTGGGAGTTTAAAATTCGCAATAAAATGTCTCAGTCCAAAATAAAAAGGGTTGTTTTAACGAACTTAGCGCGCTGTAAATACAAATATGTATTTAAAAACCACTTCCTAAATGCTTACGACCGCAACTCTTGAAGCATCAATCCAGGCGGACGGAGATGGCCGACGGGTCTTTTACCCGTAATTTTAACCACGCGGTGGCAGTGTTACGCTACCGCGGAACGCGAGTCACCGGGGCGGTGACTTGAGAACGTTTCTGAAATCACAATTTTCAAACGTGCGGGCCTTGTGCAAACACAGAAAACACACTGCACTTTTCTAAAAGGTCACGGCAGACCTTTGCACATATAAAACACACTGCAAATCGATTTAGTACGATCTTCTGGTCTTTACAGACGCTGAAACGGGGATTTCACTTCTGGTTAGCTAGGCCAGTGTTTATAACCCGTGTTTTATCGTTTTTCTAACGACATACAATCAAATATATATTTGTTTCTGACCAGAGTAGCCTATTTTGCTCTCGGGGTTTACAGAAATACCGGTAACAATGCCTGATGGACTCTTCGGTTCCAACACAGGTCTCAACAGAATTACATGTATGGTCGCAAGAAAAAGAGATTTTCTAATTCTGGACTCGCAACAACACTGTAAACTTACTGCAGTTTTCTCCACGACCAGACTTACTGGCGGTTTATGGCTTTTCGCCCTTTGATCAGTTTTCGAGTCGACTTAGTACTTATTCAATAACATTACAAGATTCAAGCGCGCACAAAATCGTTAAACTTTCAAAATCACACATGAATATAACTTGCACAATCTGTATCAAACTGAGTATGAGAGTGCCCGCGTTCCAACACCAATAAATGTAACAACAATAACTTATATTAGGGAATTAATTAGCTCAAATTAGCATTAATGGGGATATGCATATGTTGCTTACATGAATAAAAATGATTCCCAAATAGGGAGTAGATCAACTTCAATTTATATCAACAATTTCACGAGTTCTCGTGTAATTACTGATATAAGTATGTCGAATTAATCTTTAATTCAGGGGAAATTTTAGGTAGAAGTTGAAGATTGTTCATTCATTGTACAAAATGTACGTCCAGCATACAAAATGTACAATTTCTGAACAGAAATCTAGCGTCTTAACACTGATAGATAACACTTTCCTGTGGCCACAAAGAAAATAATTATCTTCGTGTGTTAGACCGTTTGAGATTTCTTTCAATAGTAAAATCGACCGTAGAGCTTTTAAGAGGTCAAGATCTGCACTGCTCAGGGACTCAGATTTGAAACAAACCAAGCAAACTCAATTCAAATGATTAACAAAGTTTATTTAAACGAACTAACTATTTTAAATCACACAGGAGTAAATATGCATAAACAAAACAATATACGATCGCAATAAGAAACATAACACAATAAACGTAAGAATCAAAGGTCAAAACAAAAGAAGTACATAAAGGAGAGAGAGAGAGAGAGAGAGAGAGATTAAGATTAGGCAAAAGGCTAAGCGTGGTGTTAGATTTTGGCTTCTCGTGTCCGTGAGACACTGGTGAAAGTGTAGGCGAGGATAGGTGTATGTGTGTGTGGGTGTGTCAACACGTGGTCGGGTGTTTTCGTCCAGAAACACGTGGTATGTCTAGGTGTGTGTGTGTGTGTGTGTAAGAGAGAGCGAGAGAGAGATAGGGAGAGACAGTTCAATCTTTCAACAAAACCCCAAACACTTAGTAATTGTTAGGTCATTTAAAACTGCCCTTCTTTCAAATTGCAAATTTAAAATGCTACGTTACTCTGAGTTGTAGATCGGCCTTCTTGGTGTGTGTGTCAGTAGACAAAGCCTGGATCACGTGGTCAGAACGGTTTGCTACGGCGTCTTGTTGCTATGGCGACTTGAAGCGAGCGAAACTTAGCAAGTTAGTCTTAGCTTTTAAGTTGGTTTCGTTGTGGGTTGAAGAAGACTATCAACTGGAGTCAAGTGGTTTTAAGAAAATAAAACTTAGAAGAAAAGAAAATAAAAGCGAGCTAAGGTCTTCCTTGAAGGAAGAAGGCGTGGTCGTCTTTCTCTCTCTGGCGGATTGCGCTCTTGAGACGTAAAACATGATATTTTAAAGGGGCTAAGCTCACGCCCTTTCACGTATGTGAGCCAATCGTCTTTAATGACGTATTGGTCCCACCCGAGAGGTTCCAGAGGTCGATACGCCTCCCTTCTGAGGGGTATGGTGAAGAAAGTTTGCTCTTAACATTAATAATGCTTGTTATTAATAAAGGAGTGCATCCTTTGATATTTTGGGTTAAAGATTCCATACCGTTGGGATTTATGGAGCAAAACGATACCTCGAATGGTAACTCTGTGGCCTAGTCACCCGCAGGTATATGATTTTTCGCGATTACAGTCACATCTAAGGGATTACAAATCAATAAAGCTGTATAGGCATAACATTTGGGATAAGGGATCATGCATACATCAAGAGAATACATTTTAAACATTTCACAAGACGATTTTGATTCTCACGTGGTAGAATCTAGGTGTTTTCTGTGTGTGTGTGTGCGGATAGTTCGAAAGTTCAACTCCTGGCGTGTTGACCTTGTGTCCTCGAGCACGTTGCGAGGCTTTGTGTGTGCGTTTTACTGGTTTTGATGAGATTATCAGTTAGGCATCTGGTTTGAACAGAGTCTGGTGGTTGTCTTAAGTGTTAACTGCGTGTCTAAATGTAAATGGATGTCCGTCAGGGGGTCCCTGGGGATTCTCTTGAAATTGCTTTTATTGCAGGGATGTTGGCAGAGCCATAAACCAAAAAGGAGTCTTTGTTTGTTCAGCAGTGAAGGAATCTCCGTTTTCAGATAGGGGATTCAATGATTTGCACCATTCGTGGCGTCGTTGTGTCTGAGTGTCCTAACAGGAAGAATCTTGGGACAATAGAGGTGTTTGTGGATTAGGATGCTAGTGATTTGATTAGGTCTCAAACCAAAAGGAGTTTGATCACAGGGTAATTTCAGTAATTTGAACAAAAAGGGGAAGAGCTGGTGATCTGACCATAGTCTTTGCGTTACACTGCTGTCACAATGTCATCGTACTGATAAATCTTTGATGGATGTTTCCTCTGAAAAGATAACAGAGGATGTATACAAAGGAAATTATATATTATTTCATATTATTTCTTCATATAATTGTTATGGGAATCAAGTTATAAAAATGGTCTAATATTATTATTATTATTAATGAATTATGATGCAACATAAATAAGCTTGTTGGGTTATTTTATTTATAAACAGATTTTTTTTTTTTACTTTAGAAAAATCTGACTGGACAAGAAAGCTTTCCAAAAGTACCCTACTAATATTTCAAAAGTTATCAGCATTTAGCACTGACACATGCGCAATCTAGACAGGCTGTCAATCAGTGCAGTTACACTGTTACGCCAGTGGGTCGCGGCAAGAGACTGTTTCATTATTATACCATTTATTATAAGCTTAAAACACGGATTCAATATGAATAAATCTTTTTTTTACGGTCTATGTGCTCGTCACCTAGGTAACGCTGAAGCAGTGGGTCGCGGCAAGAGATGTTTTTATGAAAGAATCATTATTAGACCCTTCATTATAAGCTTAAAACATGGATTCAATATGAATAAAACAATGTGTTGACAATGACATACAATTTAACTTTGAGCGCCACTTTACAATGCCAAATCTTTTTTTTACGGTCTATGTGCTTGTCACCTGGGTAACGCTGAAGCTCATGTTTCAAGTGATGTTTTTAGTCAAATTTATTATCGTGAGGTCTACCCAACATTAAAAACGAAAACAACTATCACATAAATATAGTTATAAGTCTTCTTACCATAATGTGTTTTTTGAGATTAGAGGCTGAAGCTGAAATCACTGCAGATGGAAAACAAAGTTTGCATTGCATTTGCACGCTGTCTCCTTTCCTTCCTCTGTATGTGAACAACTCCTCCAGGTGCGGCCATGGGCACTTGTCATCCGGTATTTCTTTGGAATTTTCAATTAATTCAGCATCTCCAATCTCCATGCCCATAACGCCAAAGATATAAGTTCTTTGATAACACTAAAATACACCTTCACAGTGAAGGATGTGCGAGGACGAATAGTTCTCCAGAAACCGGGCTTTTTTCCCGGTCCAAATACAAGGGTTTTTATTGGCCCGTCCACAATCAGTTATTTCTATTGGATACCCAAATGCTGGTCAAAGATTTGAATATTAATTTAATTCAAATTGTACAAGTACTTAGTAATGAATGTGATTTTTAAAGTAGCGAAGTACTGTACATTACTTAACTTAATTTTTACTTAAGTACAAGGAAAATTACAGACTTAAAAATATACTCATAAAAGTACAAGTACACGAAAAAACTACTTAATTACAGTAACATGAGTAGTTGTAATTTGTTACTTCCACCTCTGCTTGTGGGTTCACATTCCTTTGGGTTACCAGTGTTTCCAGATTACAGAGCTTCATATTTGTACAAAAATACTTACTCTTTGGGACAGCTTCATACATAAGTTTAACCCTCGGAAGCAAATCGGAATCCAAAACATAATCCCCTCCTAGGATGAAATTGGCCACCAAGCTTCCTTTGCATTTCTTCCCCAAAAGTAGTATGGGGAAGAAATCAAGGGCAGCACGTTTGTCGAGCTGAAATAAAAACATTATTAAATAAATAAATAAATGCATAGAATATAATAATTTAATTTAAATATTAATTTCATGACAGCTGTCATTTATTTATTATTATTAGCTGATATTTGATGTACAACTCGTATCAAGTAATTCATTACTATACTACATGTTTCACCAACCATGTTTTCATCAAAATTTGGAAAAAAAAAAAATCAATTTAGCAAAAAAGTTTTTATGGTCGCTTGAGGTGTTTTTTTCGAAAAAGAGTTAATGTGCTGAATGGGACATGGAAACAGCTTTGCCAAAATTCTGACATGGCGAACATTTAACTCGCATGACTGATCAGCTGTTTACGCAGTCAGGCACATTACTAAGTAAAGGAAAATAAACTAACCAGGAAACCCTCAGTAGCAGTGAGAGAAGAGCCCAGCACTGAATCCTCATCTGACCTGGGAAATGTGGTGTATGGGAAACTGCTTGTGTGGTGTTGCTCGGGGGCCTGAGTCATTCTGATCAAGGCTCAGCCTGTGGACGGTGTGAGGCCGGTAACGGCCCCTATACCGCCGAGCTCACGTCTCCTAAGGGGTTGTTTATGAATGCAGCCCAAAGCTGGTGGGGAACGGGGCAGGTTAGGGACAGCTTCAGTGCGGGAGCATCCCCTCTCGGGATCTTTATTCTTTCCATCCAAACCAGTTGATAGAAACACACCTGATTCATATTTTATTACATTTTTCTCTTTTTCAAAACATTTCAAAAGTTCGCTTGACAATTACATGGAAACATGGCTATTGACTGTTAAACACCAGTTAATTGACTTAACTTCATAAATCCCTATTAGCATCCTTAACTGCTAATTATCTTAATTAATTCATTAGGACCTAACCTTACCAACACATGGCTGCTATTAAGAACAACTGTCCTGTTGTTGTTTTTTCTTGTCTGACTCCTTCCATTTGATTTTTTTTTTTATATTCAGCAATTTTTTGAAGCAAAAGCCGTAGCACAACTCTGCAGTCTCGTTAATTAACGGGTAGAATATATTTACTATATTTTGACTGGTAGGAACAACTGACGGTGGTTTACGAGAAGCCTACAGAATATAAAGCAATAAAAACAAGGACAAAAAAATATCTGATTAAATGTTGAGTAAAGAAAAAAAAGGACAAATGAGAAAAAAACAATGCTCCCGTGTGGCAGAAAGAAAAATGTGTTGCAGACACTAATATACTTCCTCTCTTTAGGCCGCCACATAAGGGAAGGGGTCCGCGAACAGCCTGCTAGGTACTCCGTGGTAGGAGGTAAGTAGACCGCTGCGCGCCGCCCCCTAGATGATTTTTCGGGGCCGGGCCGACCGTGCCAGGCCCGAGGGGGGGCCCGGCGGGGCAGGCCAGAGGCGTCGCCTCGGGCCCAGGGGCCTCGATGGCCCCGCGGGAGCTCGATGAAATTCGGCCCCCTCGCTCGCAAGCTGGGCAGCCCCCCGACCACCTGCAATCGTTTCGACGCGCGCCGTATAGGTTGCAGGCGGGCGTCCATGAAGCGCACGTGCCTCCCCCTTACCGCCTTTTCGCGAAATTCCCTGACCACACCCACCAACCACGAAGCGCCCGTTCATCCCACTGACCGCCCGTGACCGCCCCCCTGACCACGCCCACTGACACGAACAGCCTATTCGTCCCTCTAACCGCCCGTTTGACTACGAAGCGCCCGACCGCCCGTGACCGCCCCCTGACCACGCCCACTGACACGAACGGCCTATTCGTCCCCCTAACCGCCTGTGTGACCACGAAGTGCCCGTTCATCCCCCTGACCACCTATGCGACCACGAACGGCCTATTCGTCCCACTGACCGTCTATGTGACCACGAAGTGCCCGTTTGTCCCCCTGACCGCCTGTGTGACCACGGACAGCCTATTCATCCCCCTGACCGCCTATGCGACCACGAACGGCCTGTTCGTCCACGGCCAATCTAAGTGACAGCCCGTGGCCCTGCCCACTGACCACGAACAGCCTATTCGTCCCCCTGACCACCTATGTGACCACGAACGGCCTCTTCGTCCACGGCCAATCTAAGTGACAGCCCGTGGCCCCGCCCACTGACCACGAACAGCCTATTCGTCCCCCTGACCTCCTGTGTGACCATGAATGGCCTATGTGTCCCATCAGCAGAACCTGTCAAATAAGTTGCAGGTGGGCACAGGAACGGTCCACCTGCAACTTATTTGATGGGACCTATTTAGGCTGTCCATGGTCAATGCCTTAAAAGGTCATATTTCATAATTCTAAATGATTTATTGCATAAATCATAGCCACCAGGCGCCGAGATATGGACGGGTGAGTTTTTGGAAAGACACAGGTGAGTTTTTGGAAAGATACGGGTGAGTTTTTGGAAAGATATGGGTTATTGCTTAAATCATAGAGTACAGTGCACAGGGAAGACAATGCAACATGTTGGTGTACTATACAGTTTATAATTATGCATAATTAGCCTTAAATGGACATGTCCACGGACAGCTTACAGGGACCCTGTCATATAAGTTACAAGTGGGCCCTTCCTGTGCCCAACTGTAACTTATATGACAGGGTCCCTGTAAGCTGTCCGTGGACAGGTCATTTGCGAGTCAGGTATAAATGTATTTTATTTTTATTTTTTATTTTTTACTTACAATTTACTTACAATGAAACATTAATCTTAAAATAAAATAAAAAATATTAAAATTTAAAATAAAACTAATAACAACCTGTAATGGTTCCAGTCTGACCATGGAAAGCCTATTAAGCTGTAGCTGGGATGATACACTCCATTTACAGGTGTACAATAAATTACTTTAAATTGCACTCCATTTTCAGGTAAGTGTACAGTAAATTACTTTAAATTGCACTCCATTTTCAGGTAAGTGTACATTAAATTACTTTAAATTGCACTCCATTTACAGGTAAGTGTACATTAAATTACTCTAAATTGCACTCCGTTTCCAGGTAAGTGTACAGTTAGAGGCTCTAGGCAGCGAGTCGACCCTAGTCAGTCCACACTAGACCACCACCGAGTGAGTCCGTGAGCCCGTTGTCTGCTGTCTTGTCCTGAAAAGATGCCCGTCGAAACATGCCTGCTGTGTTTGCGCATGTACGCCCGCCTCAGCCGGCACCTGGTCGTCACCCACGGCGTGAAGAACCAGGAGGAGAGGAAGCTGCTCTTGGTCATGGAGTCGGGGCGAGTGAACGCCCGTGCAGGCCTCTGCCCGGTTCCGGCGTGCGGCAAATTTTCCAACCGGGTTGACCGCCACATCCGTACCCACTCTGAGGTCTCGGTGGGGGTACAGGACGAAGCGCTCCGCTTCTGCAAGAGGAGGGTGTGTCTGGACAAGCTGACTGCCCTGAGGGCCTCCAACCCAGCCGTACCGATGGTATCCACCCTCGACCTGGAGCAGCACCAGCTCCTGGAGGAGGACCCGTCGAACCCCCAAGACCCAGAGGACCTGGAGGAGGAGGAGTGCGACAAGCCGGGCTGCAAACGAATAAAGGAGCTCCTCAGAACGCAGGTGGCCGACCTGAACAAGCAAGTCGACACCCTCAGTGAGACGCTCAGGATGGTCACCAGGCGGTATCGCATTCTGAAGAGAAGGTCGGCCTCCTTGGGCTCGGCCCGCATCGGGCAGGTGGCCCAAAAGCTCCTCTCCTCTCTCGGCCCGGAAGAAGAGGAGTGCGGTCCCGTGGAAGAGGACGTTAAGTCTTCCCCCGAGGTGCCCTCTGCCGTTCAGCAGCCCCCTGCCTTGCCCGACACCGGCGAGGAGAAGCCTGATGGTGACGGGGAGAAGCCTTCCACCAGTCAGCAGCCGCAGGACGTCGATGAAGATCAACCCCATTACCCCGACCACGTGGTCGTGCTGAGTGAGTGTGACGCTTTTATCTGTTTTATCTTTTTAACTTGTGGCTGTGCTAACACTAACTCTTTGCTCTTCCTCTGTTCTCTCTTTTTTCTCTCTTTCTTTTTTGCAGACGAGATCATGGAGGAGTACAGGCGGCACAGGGAAGGCCCAGACCCTGGCACCAAGTTAAAGGAAAACGTTGGCTGTCAGGTGTACCGCATCAAGAAATTTCTGGCGGTCATGTCGAGGGGCAAGAAAAACCTGGCCGACTTCCGCTTCCTGAACGACACTGCCAGGATACACAGGTGAGTAACTTTTCTCCCATCGTGGGCTCAGTTTGAAAACAATCTATCGCCTCTGTAACCATTTTTGTCTTCAGTTGGGTCAGCTCCCTCCGACAGGCCAAAATGACGGTGACCACCATCCAGCACTACGTGCTGAACGTCGGCCGCTTCATGCGGTTCCTGTCTGAAACCCCTCCGCAGTCCTGCCGCCTATCCAGCAAAGCCCTGGTCTGCCTTCGCAGGGAGATGGGGAGCACAGAGGGGGTGTTTTCCAAAACATCACGATGCAGGAGGTTCTGGGGGCCCGCAAATCCTCCTCGGAGAAGGCGCACCTCATCAATGTGAGCGTCTGACTTTTATTTGTCGTGCCTGATTTGTTTGCCGCCTCTCCTGACTGTCACGTGTGCGTTTTTTCCCCTTGTGTGTCCACAGGTAGCTCAGCACAAGACGAACATGGCGTTCGGGTCGGCCCAGATCGCCTTGACGGAGGAGGAGTTTGGGTGGGTGCAGCGGTTCCTCCAGCTGAAGGACCAGCTGCCGGGCAGACCCACGGCCAAGTACCTCTTTTTCACCTCCACCCAAAACTCCTGCAAGAATCTGAACAACTACTTCCAGGAGGCCTAGAAGTCGATGGGCCTTCCCGGCTGCCCCACCTTCACCGACGTCCGGACGTCCATTGCCAGTCACGTAAGTGTTTTTGGGCGCTCGGGCGCGTATTTCGGCGGCCTTTCCTGGTGGCGGCATTGGTTTTGACTTTTCTCTGTCTCTGTCTTTCCAGATCAAGTTCACCCACTCCAACGACGACCGGGTGAAGCTGTCCAAGTTCATGTGCCACAACACGCGGACGGTGGACAAGTTTTACGTGGCCAACTTGACCCCCCAGCAGGCCATGGAGCACCGCAGGCTCTTCGACACTGCCCTAGAGGGTGCGGAGAGGGGCTCCCCGTCGAAGGAGCCGACCTCGGGGAAGTGCAAGCGGCCTGCGAAGGGTAAGGGGAAGCAACCCCTGAAGAAGAGAGCTCCCGAGTCCCCGGACGAGGAGCTCACGTCGGGCAGCACCACTCCAGAGGGGACTCGCCCAGAGTACCAGGAGTCTGGGACGTCCAGCCCCGAGTCCAGCGAGGTAAGTTGGCTTCCTTTAACTTGCAGTGAACCTAACGTGTTATAATCGTTTGCAACATCACGATCGCTTGCTCACCATGTCTTTGTGTGTATGCATTAGGAGGCCTCGGAGAAGGGCGGGTCAGAAGGAAGAGCGGTGGGATCCCAAGACGAGCAGAAGCCACAGGAACCGAGCACCCCCCCCCCAGAAAGTACCCTGTACGGAGAGGCAAGGCGACGGTGCTGCTGACTCCCTTGAAGTCGCTGGGCTCGAGCCAGAGGCTTGTGTCGCCGCTCAAGGTGAAGAAGGCCATCTTTTCCCCGAGCTCCACGACGCTCGTTGGGATCAACCGCCGAAAGAAGGCCGCTGAAAAGGTAAAGAAGGCCATGAACAGGTGAAGAAAACAAAAATAGGCGTTGCCTTCATCGTTTGCTTCGGTTGTTCGTTTATTTTTTTTTGATCAAAGTCTTTTTATTGTATTTTAACATACAACAAACAACAGACACATAACAACCCAGAACCCACCCACATCGCACCACTAGTGTAAAGGCAAAAAAAAAAAAAAAAAAAAAAAAAAAAAAAATTCACATCATACAATGTCATTAGAGTCCATTTGTTCAATTAATGTAAGAACAGGTTGCCAGATATCACTGAATTTAGTGTTATTACCTTGCAAATTATAACGAATTTGCTCAAGTGTTAAATAGCGCATAACATCGTTAATCCAGTGTTTAAATACAGGTGGAGACTTATCCTTCCATTTCAGTAAAATAATGCGTCTGGCCAAGAGAGTTACAAATGCTATCACTGTTTTATCCCGCTTGCCTATACCAAGTTCTTGTGGTACTACTCCAAAAATGGCAATGATCGGTGATGGGTCAATATGAGTATGCAATACTCTAGAAAGAAAAGCAAAAATCAACTCCCAAAACTCAGACAGTTTAGGACAGCTCCAGAACATATGTGACAAAGTGCCTGGCTCTATGTTACACCGATCCGGTTGTTCGTTTATTTTGAGAGATTTTGAGTTTTTACCCTTGTTCCAGTGTTCATTTTTTGAGAGACTATTTTTTTTTTACCCTTGTTCCAGTGTTCGTTTTTTGAGAGACTTTTTTTTTTTTTGTTTATCCTGTTCCAGTGTTCGTTTTTTGAGAGACTTTTTTTTTGGTTTGTTTATCCTGTTCCAGCGTTCGTTTTTTGAGAGACTTTTTTTTAATCCCGTTCCAGTGTTCGTTTTTTTGTTTTGAATAAAGTTGTTTTTGTTGATTGAAATTTTAACTTCTTGTCTGTCTTTTTTTCAAGTATTATTGTGATAATTAAAATTGAATTAGACATTTTATTAAATTGGTTCAAACTGGTTAAAGGGTTAATTGATCTGAACGTGTAATCAAACCATGTGTAATTAATTTTTTATAACACCTATGTCCACTGACAGCCTACAGGGGCCCTGTCAAATAAGTTACAGGTGGGCACAGGAAGGTCCCACCTGTAACTTATTTGATGGGACCTCTTTAGGCTGTCCGTGGTCAATGCATTAATAGGTCATAATTCAAGGTTGTAAATGTTTTATTACTTTAAACATAATTTAGAGTGCACAGGGAAGACAAACAAACATGTTGGGGTACTTTACAGTTCATAATTATGCATTATTAGCCTTAAAATGACATGTCCATGGAGTGCTTACAGGGACCCTGTCAAATAAGTTACAGGTGGGCACAGGAAGGTCCCACCTGTAACTTATTTGATGGGACCTCTTTAGGCTGTCCGTGGTCAATGCATTAATAGGTCATAATTCATGATTATTAATGTTTTATTACTCTAAACATGCAGTACAGTGCACAGGAAAGGCAGTCCAACATGTTACAGCCATTAATTATGCATAATTTGCATAAAATTCAACTGTCCACAGGTGGGATGCTGTTTTTGACTTAGAAATTTTCAGCGGGTGAATTCCTGTAAAGAAATGGGGATTTCAACACATATGCGGAAGGCCAGTGAGTAACTTATTAAGTTACAGGTGGGATGCTGATTTTGACCGGTGTACTTTACAGTTCATAATTATGCATAATTAGCCTTAAAATGACATGTCCACGGACAGCTTACAGGAACCCTGTTGAATAAGTTACAGGTGGGCACTTCCTGTAAGACCACAGGAAGTGCCCACCTGTAACTTATTCAACGGGATCTCTTTAGGCTGTCTGTGGTCAATGCATTAATAGGTCATAATTCATCATCACAGTGGTTTAATTAGGTAAAACCTACTGTAAACCACACAGGAAACACCATTTAACTGTTTCATCTACATGTCAGCTTATAAAAATGATGAATATGCATAAAAATGCTTTGTCCACAGAAAGCCTATCATGTCAAATAAGTTGCTCCTGGGCGCTTCCTGTTTGAGTTGGTCAAATCAGCCTTTGTTTTTGTGCAAAAGCCTCGGGGCGTCGAACACTCATCCGTCACGCACTCTCGTGCCACACGTTTGAGGCCCGCCTCCCTCAGAGTTGGGCAAGTATTCTAAAAGTATTCTAAAAACACCGTCCCCGGGGCCCTTGACGAGACGCATACGTCAATTTCGGGCCGATCGGGCGTTTCTTTCAAACCGGTTTGCCGAAACACATACTTAGAACCGATCTAGAACCACCGAATCCAGGGTCTAGAACCGGGGGCCCCTGGACTACCACCGTGTCGAATTTGGGGTCGCTGCAACCTTTCGACCCCTTTTGACCCGTTTATGTGACGTCCCACGTCCAACTTATTCCATAGGGCTGTTGGTGGCCAGTTAGCGCGAAAAAAGGTCAGAGGGACACGGGACTCTAGAACCCGTCCCAGGGGCCCGTGACGGGACGCATACGTCAATTTCGGGCCGATCGGACCTTTCTGTCCACCTTTCACGAAGCACATGGTCCAATTAATGCAGGCCCTCTTGCACACATAGACAGACATATGGTCAGAGTGAACCAAAGGGAGGAGAATTTCGCACTGTAAAAAGACAC
This sequence comes from Vimba vimba, assembly GCA_022828995.1. Taxonomy (NCBI): domain Eukaryota; kingdom Metazoa; phylum Chordata; class Actinopteri; order Cypriniformes; family Leuciscidae; genus Vimba; species Vimba vimba. The sequence continues at coordinate 24,054,283 of CM040821.1, read as the reverse complement.
ACTTGGAACCGATCTAGAACCCTGCGATCCGGGATCTAGAACCGGGGGCCCCTCAACTACCAGGGTGGCGAATTTGGAGGCGCTGCGACCTTTCGACCCCTGTGTTTCCGCCCTCCCACGTGCAACTTATTCAGTTCAAACTTCACAGGCGCTTCCAGGTCAAGGGGGTCTTTTTTCGGCCAAATGAGCGGACGGGGACACGGAACTCTATAACCCGTCCCCGGGGCCCGTGAAGGGACGCATATGTAAGTTTCGGGACGATCGGCCGTTTCCTTCAAACCGTTGTGCTGAAACACACACTTAAAACCGATCTAGAACCCCGCGACCCATGATCTAGAACCGGGGGCCCCTGGTCTACCACCGTGTCGAATTTGGGGTCGCTGTGACCTTTCGACCCCTTTTGGCCCCTGTTTATGTGACGTCCCACGTGCAACTTATTCCATTGGGCTGTTGGTGGCCAATTAGCGCGAAAAAAGGTCAGAGGGACACGGAACTCTAGAACCCGTCCCAGGGGCCCATGAAGGGGACGCATATGTTAATTTCGGGCCGATCGGACCTTTCTGTCACACCGTCCACCAAACACCTGTGAAAATGAATGGGATAAGTTGCAAGTGTCAGTGGCCCCTGTTCGGCCCCCGGAGGTCCCACGGGCCCCAAACACTGCGTGCTGGTAGTCCTCGGGTCCCCGAACAACATATCAGGAGGACGAGTCTCTAGAACTCAGGGCTAATTTTTATGCAACCCTTGTTCAAGTTTCTCTCACAGGCCACTTGCACTCATAGAGAACTCATAGACTGACATACCCACTTGAAAGGTCAAACTGAAGACATACTTAGAACCGATCTAGAACCACGAAATCCGTGATCTAGAACCGGGGGCCCCTGGGCTTCCACCGTGTCAATTAGCGCGAAAAAAGGTCAGAGGGAGAACCCGTCCCAGGGGCCCGTGAGGGTACGCATATGTTAATTTCCGGCCGATCGGACCTTTCTGTCACACCGTCCACCAAACGCCTGTGAAAATGAATGGGATAATTTGCACGTGTCAGTGGCTCCCGAGGGGCCCCAAACTTGGCAAAAAGTTTTTTTGACAGACGCATGTGTCAGTTTCAGGCCGATCGGGCCTTTCCATCAAGTCGTTTTGCTGAAACACATACTTAGAACCGATCTAGAACCACCAAATCCAGGATCTAGAACCGGGGGCCGCTGGACTACCACCGTGTCGAATTTGGGGTCGCTGCGACCTTTTGACCGCTTTTGGCCCCTGTTTATTTGACGTCCCACCTGCAACTTATTCTATTGGGCTATTGGTGGCCAATTAGCGCGAAAAAAGGTCAGAGGGACACGGAACTCTGGACACCGTCCCAGGGGCCCGTGACTGGACGTATGTGTCAATTTCAGGGCAATCGGACCACACTGAACCTCGTTCGGCCCCTGGAGGTGCTAGGGACCCGAAACTTCATAGAAAGCTGCGTCACACGGCCCCCAAAAACATACAGAGAGGCGAACGTCTACACACACTCACAAAAAAACACTTGGTGGTTAGGGGTCAAAATAGGCACTTCGTGGACTATGAGGAAGACTATGGTGAAGTTTAGGTGGTCAGGGGACCCCATAGGCACTTCGTGGCAATGAAGAAGAGTATAGGTGGTTAGGGGTCAAAATAGGCACTTTGTGGACAATGAGGAAGACTATGGTGAAGTTTAGGTGGTCAGGGGACCCCATAGGCACTTCGTGGCAATGAAGAAGAGGATAGGTGGTTAGGGGTCAAAATAGGCACTTCATGGGAAATGAGGAAGACTATGGTGAAGTTTAGGTGGTCAGGGGACCCCATAGGCACTTTGTGGCAATGAAGAAGAGGATAGGTGGTTAGGGGTCAAAATAGGGGCTTCGTGGCACTGAGGAGGACTATGGTGAAGAGTAGGTAGTTGGCGGACCCCAAAAGCACTTGGTGGACCTGCCCGTAGTGCACTGGCACCCCCAGAGGCGTCCACAGAGGGCCTATGGTAATTTATGGTAATTTTGGCCACTTTATATGCGATTTTAGAAAACGTCCACGCCACCATTAGGTTAAGCAGCTCGTGTCGTCCATTTCGAGCATGCGGACCTTCGAGTGCCTAGGCTGACAATGGCAACTTAAATGAATGGGAAAATTCCCACGAACTACCTAGTTTCCCTTACTATTGAAATAGCTACATTAGACTGAAAGTCGTGCTGAGTGACACGAAAAAAAGGGGAAATTTGTGTTCACAAACACGAATCAATAGATTATATTTCGTGACTATAGACCCATTTTCAGTTGGTAAACATGGTGACGTTTTTTGTGGGCGGAGCTTAGGTGGAGGCAGAACCATCCCTCTGGCTGCTTCACTAACGTTAGTGTGCAAGTTTTGTTAGCTTGTTTTTTAACAATGACTGGAGAAAATCCGATTTTATCTTAATGTGCAAGGTCACTCGCTGTCCAGGACTGCGATTGTTATTTGCAAAAGTTAATTTTAACGGACATCCCAGATTGGCTTACCCGGCATACACGCCATTCAATGGATGGACGATCTGACAGGATTAACGTCAACGCTACCTCCAGTTGAGTGGCCTGAATTCTACACCTACCCGATAATTGGTCTGGACTGCATTCGTGTGCAGTATGAAAGCTCTAAAGCCGTCTTTCCACTGCACACAACATTCGCATATGATTGTCGCATTTCGCCCCCTAGTGTCAGTCGCACGGAACTTTTATTACAATCATACATGGCAACATGGGAGAGAAGTTGATTCTCGCAGTCTCCAAATACCCCATTCTGTATGATATTACTCTTGAATCATACAGAAACGTCAGCAGGAAAAATTAAGCTTGGAAGAGAGTTAGCGAGATTGTCGGTCTGCTAGGTGTGTTTTGATTGCCAAATGTGCAGAATGAATGCAAATCTTTGCCCCGCCTAAATTAGCATCTAGCCTAGTATTTCAATGCAGTTGTATTATTCCACATTTAAGACAGTGGTTAACATAACAATGAACAATGCTATCAGTTTTTAAAATGTTGTTTAGTTTAAAATTTAGAGTTATGCTCATAAGCTACTGTGATATGAACTAGCAGTATGAAATTAGTCTGAAATAGCAGTATTAACTAACTGGTATGAAAATACCAGTGTTGGGTGTAGGCCAGACCTGGGTATTGTACGGCCCCTGGGCCACATCAGGCCCTCTGGCTGTCCTTGACCGGCCCGCGTGAGGTATTTGGTTAATTAAAGCTAATTAAAGAGTCCATAACTTTTTTTGGGTGTTCAAATTTTATAAAAATTATACATTGAGCGAGTACATCATGAATTAATTTTCTAAACCATGTTTTTGTCTTATCCCGAATCACTATGGTACATCTATAATCAGTGTTTATATTCTGACTATTTTATGCCAGTCGGGTTAACCGCTGCAGAGTAGCCTAGTGCCTGCGTGACTCGTTATAGACATGAGAGAAGTAGCTCCGGCTGCAATGTTCTTCCGCAAGACACATGCAGTTCTGTTTATTAACCGCTAGAGTGCCAAAAGTTATGGACTGCTGCTTTAAAAGTCAAGGCAACTGTTTTTTTTTTTTTTTTTTTTTTTTTTACATGTCAGTCACAGTGTGTGTGATGCACCTTCACTCAAATGTGTTTGCGATCATGCAGCACACCAGCCTTTAAATATGTTAGCTAATGTTAAAAAAATAAAGATTGCAGAATGTAGAGTTTTTAACAAGGCATGGACTTCTAAGTATTTATTTACTGAAGTCAAAGGTAAAGCTGTGTGTTTAGTTTGTGGAGAACAGATAGCTGTGCTCAAGGATTACAATTTGAATCACCATTACGAGACTAAACATGCAGAAAAATACAAGAATTTGACGGACGCAGAGCGGGCACGGACATCTGAAGCGTTGCTAGCTAAGCTGCAAAAGCAGCAAGGACTTTTTACCAAGCTTCACGGATCCAGGGATGTAGCAGTCAAGACCAGCTTTGTGATATCCCACAAAATCGCAAAAAACAGTAAGCTATTCTGTGATGGGGAGTTTATTTGGTGGACTCTGCAGCGCTAATATGCCCTGAGAAAAAAATACACATTTACGAATGTGTCCCTCTCCAGGCGAACAGTAACGAGATGAGTCGAGGACATCGTGGGAAATCTGGAGCTTCAGCTGCAAAACAAAGTGGACAATTTTGACTATTTCTCCTTGGCTCTGGACAAGAGCTGTGATGTCCGCAGCACAGCCCAGTTACTTATCTTTGTACGTGGGATAACGAAAGACTTTGAGATGGCGGAGGAGCTGGCAGCGATGGGGTCAATGAAAGGGACTACAACGGGGAGTGATTTGTTCACAGAGGTAAATTTATCCATGGACAAACTGGGACTAAAATGGGACAAACTGACAGGTGTTAAAACCGATGGTTGTCCAAATCTGACAGGGAAAAATGTTGGACTTTTGAAGCGGATGCAAGATAAAGTGACTGAAATAAACCCAGAACAGAAATTGACATTTTTGCATTGCATTATTCACCAGGAGGTGTTGTGCAAGTCAGTCCTAAAAATCAACCATGTTATTGATGTTGTTACTAAAATAGTTAACTTCATCAGGGCAAGAGCACTGAATCATAGACAGTTTGTTGCACTTTTGGAAGAGTGTGAAAGTGAACATAGTGACATAGGCTACCACACAACTGTCAGATGGCTCAGCCTGGGCAAGGTGTTTAAAAGAGTATAGGATTCGAGAGCAGAAATTCAGGAGTTTTGTGAGATGAAATGCAGGGACACCCCAGAGCTCTCAGATGCAGACTTTATAGCAGATCTGGCTTTTGTTGTTGATGTGACTGCATTAATGAATGAACTAAATACTAAGCTGCAAGGTAAGGGCCTCTTTGTACATGAAATGTAAGGTTTTCATGAGAAAGTTTCTTTCAAGCCAATTGGAGGGCAACGTTCTTACCCACGTCAACACTGAAAGAAGTCACACCATCAGCTGATCAACTCCGCAGGTACTCATCCATGTTAGGTGAGTTCCACCCACTGCATGGTGAGTTTTCAAGGCGATTTGAGGACTTCAAAACAGTTGAGGGTGAAATGCACATGATTTCTTCTCCCTTCACTTGCAGTGTGGATAATGCACCCATTGATGTTCAGCTTGAACTCATTGACCTGCAGTCTGATAAACTATTAGCAGAGCACTTTAAGTCAGTATCACTACTGCATTTTTATTCTTCTCTCAAAGAGGAAAACTTTGCACACATAAGGAGGCATGCTCAGAGGATGTTGGTACATGAAAGTGGAGAGAGGATGTTGGAACATGGAAGTGGAGAGAGGAGAAGGGAGAAGAAATGAGGAAGACAGTGTAGAGTAATGGCAGATGAAATACATGTGCATTGTGCAAAAGCAAAAAGCAGGTAGGACAGGACACAACAGAAATAAGAGTAGAGATCAGTGCAGAAGAGAGTAGGATGGACTGTCTGGGAGAGGACATGACTGTAGAGGAGGAGAGCAGAAAAAAATACTTTTTTTTTTTGACGTCAACACGACAACACCGGAGAAGATTTGAAGCTGGATCCATGTCTTATTTTGAGCAGACAATCGGTGAAGCCATACAAACTTCCAGCTGTCCTGCCTCTGCTGGATCAGAAGATCCTGACATGCAGTTTCTGCAGAGTTTGCTGCCAGCCCTGAAGAGACTTGAGCCCAGGGGCGGCTGGCCAATAGAGGGCGCTAGGGCGCCGCCCCCCTCCATGAGCCAGACCACAGTTTATGAGCCACATGCAATAAATAAGTAAATACATAAATCATGTATACAAATAGTCAATATTTGTATGTTTGAGATATTAAATGCACCCAGTATATGTGAAAAATAAAATAGAAATTCAAAATGTCTGGTTTTACTACATGTCCTGTACTTGTGTACACGTCTCATCAGCTCTGGGGCGCTGGAGAAATCTCCCCAGGAAGGCGGGTCTGTGGAGCAGCTTAACCAATCGCTGATTTAAAAAATAAATGTTTGACATAAACTGTAGCCAATCAGCGAGCTCAAATCTAGTCAGCTATGGGCGATTCTTTTAGCCCCCCAAGCGTGCGACCGCGCGGCCGCACCCGCACCCATTTTTACTGCATGACAATGTCGAACAAAATGACGACGAACTTTAACTCGGTACAATCTCTCTTCCAAGATCCATTTGAGAGGCGAATTTTGGCGAATAAACTGATTGTGAAAGAGCTGGGCCCAGATCAACCTGATATCTCCATCAGACAACAGGCTAATGATAAAGGGAAGCACTACGTGCAAGGTTACTCTCGTTGCTGGTATACTAGAAAGGCCTGGCTGGCTGGGGTGGTCATGCTAATGCTTTATTTTGTTTTCCGTGCTGACTCTTTAAAACTACGGGGACAGATCCAGCATGGACAGTTAGAGATATGAGTGAGAGATATGAAGCACCTGTCTGAGAAGGTAACGAAACACGAGAACACCAAGGTACACATGGATAATTGCGTTAAGCTAGCTATACTGGGAAGAGTTAACATCGCTACACAGCTTGACGAAGGCCACAGGGTTGCGGTGAGGAAACACAATGAGGAGGTGGATAAAAATCGGCACATCTTGTCCAAAATCGACTGTGTGAAGTTTTGTGGGGCTTTTGAGCTGGCCTTGCGTGGACATGATGAGACCGACACCTAGAACAATCCCGGTATTTTCAGGGGACTGGTGGACTTCGTTGCCTCACTCGACAGCATGCTGGAGGAGCACCTTAAAACAGCCACCGTTTTTAAAGGTACGTCAAAGACCATACAAAATGAGTTATTAGACTGCATGCTGTCAGTGCTGAAGGATTACATTCTGGAGGAAGTTAAGCGCGCGGATTTCATCGCTATACAACCCGATGAGACGACTGACATTTCCACTCACTGCCAGCTGGTGCTTGTGCTACGTTACATCGACGGCAACAACAACATCCAAGAGAGGTTTTTCGAGTTCATTACAATACAGAACGCCACGGCAGACACCATCGCTACAGCGCTTCTGGAGAGGCTAAGCATCATAATTCCAGATGGACAAAAAGCCAAACTTATCGGCCAATCTTATGACGGTGCTAATGTAATGAGTGGAGCCACCGGCGGAGTGCAGCGCAAGGTGATGGATGTCCATGAAAATGCTACGTCCACTGTTATGCGCATCAGCTGAATCTCATCATGCAGCAGGCAACGTCACACATCCCTAAAATCGGCACTTTTTTTTCAGATCTTGCAGGATTTTCTGCTTTCTTCTCCAGGTCACCCAAGCGAACCACCATGCTTGACCAAGTGGTTGCCCATAGACTTCCCAGAGCCTCTACAACACGGTGGAACTTCCACAGTCGCGCTGTGAACACAGTGTACGAACACAGGGATGACCTCCTAAAGTGTTTTCAGACCATCAGAGATGATGGAAACTTTGATCCCCTAACTGTCAGAGAGGCTGGTGGCTTTGTGAGGATGCTTGAAGACGAGGCTTTCTGTTTTTTTTCTGGCACTGTTCCACAAGATTATGCCACACGTGGACATGCTGTTCAACCAGCTGCAGAAAAGGAACATTGACCCTGTCTTCATTAAAGCGCTTGTCCAGAGGTTCACAGACAGCATGCAAACGATCAGGTAAATAACTGTATTTACTATTGGCTGATAAAGCTTTTGTTGTTAGAAATGTGATTTGCGTATTTCCAGCTGTGTGTCTAAATGTGCCTAGTCATCCAAGTGGATGATTATTATAGAGCCCATTACAATTATGTGTTTTAGTATTTTAAAAGCAATGAGACCATTAAATTTGGATAATAATGCAGGTAAAGTAGTTTCTAACTACAGGCTTATTCAGGTGTCCACCAGGTCAATTTCTAGAAGAGGCCTAGTTGTTATTAAATATTAACTTTATTGTCATTAAGACTATAATTTACACAGGAAAAATGCATATCAGAATGCATCCAGCTCATAAATATAACAGAACAATTATAGACATTTACTTATGTACCTTACAGGTTACTAGCTGCTAGACATAGTCCTTAAGTGTGTATACGAGTCACCTTTATGAAAAAGAAGTATACTTCAAGTTCATCTTATGAAGTATACTTAAGTAATTTTTAAGTATATTTTTAAGTATACTTTATATAGTAAGTAATATAAATGTGTACTTATAGTAAACTTGTAAGTATTATTTCAATACTGCTTGGGACTAAATTGGTCCACTTTTAGTATATAAAAGTATATGTTTAAGTGTACTATAAGTGTAAGAGTAGTAAACTTTAAGTACACAACTAGGTATCTCATTTGTAATGCATCTGTACTACAAGTGAACTTATAAGTATACTAGTTTACTATTTTAATACAAGTAGTACCTTTTTTTAGTTTATGAAAGTACACACTGAAGTGTACTCAGTAAACTACTAGTTTAGTAGTTTATACTGCAAGTATACTTGTAAGTTTTCTTTAAGTGAACATAACATTATACTATATTATTTTTGCAGTATACTACTATGTTCAAATGTAGATATTTTTATACTTTAAATATCTTTAACTGTACTTTAATTTTAAAAACATTTTATTAGATTCATGCATCCTTTTTTAAACAGCACTTGAATGTCGGAAAGTTTCATAAAGAAAGGCAAAATTTTAAACAAAGAAGATGAGAAAATCACATTTAGGTCAAAGACTACGCCTTAATCAGATTCAGAACGATTATCAAAACACAGATGGAGTAGATCGAGTCCAACACCCCCAAAGCTTCACAGTCGTTTTCTCTTCATGGTTACGCTTCATTTCATTTGGTAACATTAAGCAGATTTGATTTACATGCTGTTTAATGTTTGATTATCACGTTATTTTACATTTAAGTGAGCAATCTTCCATCACTTGTTTCAGCTTCTTCTCCTGTGTTTTGATCCGGAGATTCTGTACTAGAAAATGTGTCATAGCGCCCCCTACCGTATAACAGTGAAAACATGCATAGCTGGAAAATTATTTTATAGCTGGTAATTTTTCAATATTCTAATCAATATTTTCAAACGATCATATGAGTTAACACAGCTACAAGAAAAGTATACTTTAAATACTTAATTATAATTTAAGTATATCTTGATCAAAAGATTGAGTAAAAGTACAGGCCAAATATACTTGGACTTTTCTCTCAGTATGTCAAGTACACTTAAGTGTCATTTTAAGTATATTTCTGAGAAGTACATAAGGTATATTTTTGAGAAGTATAGAAAATGTTGACTGAAAGTATACTTTATTTTTAGTTTAGAAGAAGTATACTAATAGAACACTTGAATAAACTTCTTTTTCGTAAGGGCAGTGGATGTGCACGTGTGGGAGTTAAGAAGTCTGATGACAGGTTAGCAACTTAAACTTTATTTTTGGACCAGGGCCTCTATTCCCTCTCTGTGTGGGGATGGTGCATCGGACCAGCAGCAGCCTATAAATCGACGGAGGACACTGGGAACAGGAGAACAACAAAGGCTGGCTACAGAGGTAAGTTGAGATGACACAGCAGTCACAAGCAGCAAAATAATAGCAATTTTCATTGGAAAGAAATTCAAGGCGTAAGGAATCCTCACATGTGACAGAAAATATGTGGTTTATATATTGAAATTAAACCTTGTTTTGTAACAGAAACCAATAGGGAGTTAGTGAGGAGAAATAAACGTAGTGTAAAGTGCAATTAGGAATAATGATGTTAAAACCTTTAGTAATCATACTTGACTCGTTCAGTCAGAATCACTTTCATTAAAATAGCTTTATTGCAAATTTAAACTGATGAATCTTTTACAGGTATGTGATACCATCCTGACCCATGCCAAGGAGCGGTTCTCCTTCACCCAGCACCTCATCAGTGCAACACTGCTGCATGGAGAGTAATCGATTGTCGAGTTCACGCGCGTGATCATAGGCACTAAACCTATGCGCGTGAACTCGAGAATCGATTACTATGGCCTTCCACCGAAAACAGGATGTAAACACAGGTATGAGCGCTGGCTGAATTAACTTCATTTTTATTAATATCTCTAACATCTACTGCAGTCAGATTCACCCGTGTTCACTCGGAAGGAATCACTCACATTTTCTGTGCACTTGTAATGACACTTAAAGGATGTTAAGAGGCTAAAAAGCAGGCTTACTACTTGCCCCATTTAAGTCAATAGGGTGCAAATTTTAAAAATAGAATAACTCGGTGTAGGCAACACCGATTTTTGTCGTTGTTCTCTGTATTGACAGCACTCCAAATGTACAAAAAAATGAGCTCAATGTTAAAATTGACCGGAGTTCTCCTCTAAGGAATTGAACAAAATAAACCTCAACATCAAAGACAGACATACCAAGAGCAGAAAGTAATATACAGAGGTCACTTACAAAGTTAGGTTAAAGATTCAAGCAAATAACAAGGTAGAATTGAAAGATTGTGAGCTAAAGAGTAATATTCAGATAAATGTGTTTTTAAGAGGTTGTTGAAGGGTGGATGCTTGACGGATGACTTGAGGAAGAGTATTCCACAACCTGGAAGCCACAATGCTAAAAGAACTGAGTCCAATGATTAACGTTATAGACTATTGAAAATGGCCAAATATGACACAGCCCCACCTAAGATATTTTTCACCAGCCACCAGTGCTTGAGCCTAAATGCAGGGAACTCACCAAGCTGAAAATCCACCAGCTAATGTTTGAGGCTGAGTTTATCTAGAAGATCTATCTTTAAAATAAATAAATAAATAAATTTGAATAATGGTGCTAAAGTCACACACACACACACACACACACACACACACACACACACACACACACACACACACACACACACACACACACACACACACACACACACACACACACACACACACACACACACACACACACACACACACACACACACACACGTTATTAAGTTCTGACATGTTCACTGACACACTGTTCTTAAATGATGTTTTAATTAACAAAGTTCGGGAGGAGCAGGTTCAGATAATTAACCAAATTATGCACAGCTGGAGATTAATCAGTAATCAACTCAATGACAGAGTATAAATTCACAGCAGATCTATCTCTGTTCATTGAAAGTTTGTCAGCATCCCTCCTCCACCCCATCTCCTCACTTCCAGTTCCATCTACACTTCCAGTTCCATCTACACTTACCAACTGGGGGGAGTACTTTGGGTTTGGGCCTAACTCCGAGCTCGGAGCCCTCCCCCCGGACAGCACGCCAAATACGCATAATCTCATTGTATTAATTGTAGATGTGAACTCGTGAAATAAAGATTTTGATTACTCATTTACTTGAACTTGTGTTAATTGCTACCATGCATTGTTGTTTTAGCAACCAGTACCAAGATAAATTTGCTTTAGATATGATTGTCATATAAATTATTGTTTTCGAAAGTACTATTACATTGTCTATTAAGTATAATTTAAATAGGTTTAATAGCTTTAGCATGCACATAAATAAGAGACACCATATACACTGAACTGGAAAAAAGCCTTTTGTGAAACTGTGGTGGCCCTTAAAAGGGCCTTGGTCTGTTGGAAGGACTTCTACACCAGATGCTGCCATGGAACCTCACCATGTACAGAGGAAAAGTAAGATACGTAGGTTTCCCCTCACATGGACAGCCTCCCTCGAGGAATAGTTAGCACCTTGACGGGCGATGCCTTGCATGCTGCTGTTCGTTCCATCCATTGGTGCAGAGGGGTTAGTTGTTTTGCTTCTCCGCAGGAGATTGTGGAGGACACATGTCGCTTTCACACATGCTTTGACATTTTGAGGATGCTGACCCATGACCCTGTGGTACACCCTGAATCTAGATGCAAGAATGCTAAATGCATTTTCCACAACTAGCCTGGCCCGGGACAGACGGTAATTGAAAATGCGTTGGTATCTTTGCAGGTTTTTTCCCAGATAGGCCCGCAGGAGATGGGGACGGAGTGGGAAAGCTTTGTCTGCGACAAAAGCATGAGAAATTGGGCCAAGGTGTTCAGCACCTGGTAGATGTGCATCTGGCGGGATTGTTAGGGTGCCGGCTTCAAGGGCCCTGCCAAAAGCAGAGTCCCTCAAGGTTCCACCGTCGTTTCCACGGCCATAAGCACCCACATTTATCACTCTAAAGCAGTAGTTGGCATCAATACTAAGTAATACGATTATAAAGGTTCCTTTATAATTGTAGAAATGGGAACCTGAGTTGGGTGGAGCTTGGATGACCACATGCTTACCATCAATGGCCCCCAAACAATTAGGGAAATTCCAGCGCACATTAAAGTCCTGTGTGATCATCTGCCAATATCCGTCATGTTATACTATTTCATGTAGACTTCATTTGGGTGTGTACAGTGGTCATTTACATATAGCCAACAGAAAATGTACCAACAACAAAATTGTGGGCAGTGAAAATAAAAATTGTATAAATATAAATTGTGGGCATATATATATATATACATACATATATATATATATATATATATATATATATATATATATATATATATATATATATATATACACACACACACACACACACACACACACACATGCATATAGGCATATACATATTTCTATATGTTTCTATATTACTGACTTAAGTTTGTACCTGAGACAAATTGACAGGCGCACAGCTGGGCTGATGGACTCCCGGAATGAAGTATCCTCCCTGGTCATTTTTGGGCCAACAGCCTGGAGTATCTCATCAAATTCCTCTTGTGAGACCCGAAAATACTCACGGAAATCTTCCCCGTTTAGGTTTAGCATCTCTTGCACTAAACGGTGATACTCGCCGAGATGTTTCCTCCGAGCCAGGTAGTGTTTTACCCACACTGATTTGGAGTATTTCTTTTTGCGTTTCCGGTAAATGAGTGCAACAAAAAGAGCCTTTATTCTCTGTGCATTTACCATGGTTGAATAAATGAATGAATGACCGCCAATAATTTTGGAGGGAAAATGAATACAACATAAAATATATATATATATATATATATATATATATATATATATATATATATATATATATATATATATATATATATATATATTAAATTCCAAATTTTTTACTTATTTCTGAATAACCATGCATTTTTTTTTTTTAAGTATTAAGTGTTTCGGATCAAGTTTTTTTTAAAAAAGTATTAATAATTCTCAACTTGCGCACACTGATTTGATTGGACTATATTGGAATACATCACATCTGTTCGGCCGGTCGCATACGGTCTATTCATAGAAGTTCAGATATTTCAACGGATCCAAAGCTCAAATCGGATGCGAATTTTCCGCATACGCATATGATCAGAACTCCCCGCAGCTCCTGTACGACTCTCCATTGGAAATGAATGACTTTCGGTCCGACGGCTGTCGTTTGAAAAAAAGAAAAAATACGCACCGCATACGCACTGCAAACGCAGTATGTGTGAAACATACAGTCTATAGGTATATGCCTCATAATTCTGACAAGTTACTAATAATAAATAATTGTAAATAATAATAAAAAAAATTACAAATATTTATAGATAACCCTAATATTAAATATCACTAAACACTAAACTTATTAAGACACTCAAAAGCCAATTTTAAATATTTTTATGTTTTTTAGGAAAAGTTACTAAAGAAAATTGTATCTGCTAATTGGGAATATTTAATTACATTATTGGCCTACTGAATACATTGAAACAGATTGAGTTTAATATGAAAACACATTACTTGAATCACCAATAGAAATAACAAAGGAGATAATGGATCTCCTTTTCTGACACCTCTACATATATTGAATCTAGGAGTGATCCCAAAAGGTAGTTTAACAGAACTATTGCAATTATCATCCACATATGAAGCCAGATTGACAATCATCTATGATTTCATTTAAACATGACTAACTTTAGTCGATTTGCAAAGATATGTGAGAATAATTTAGAACCATTATTGACTAAAGTTATAGGCCTCCAATTCTCCATAAATCTTCAACCGGCTTAGGAATCAGTGTAATCAATCCCTGTAACATAGTTGGCATTGGCAACAATACTTAATTTTCCAAAATTCTAAGATATCTTATTTAAATTCTTTGTAAAATTCACAGGTAAAGAAACGATGGTTTGAAACGGAAAATCCTCCTCTTTGTCACCCTCCAGCACATTAGGTGGCGCTTTACTCCTTTTCATCGGTTTGCAACTCGCCAGTAAATGCACAGAAGAAGAAGAACACGTCACAAGGCTGCGCCGCACTTTCGTGTCTGAGGCGATTCGACTGAAGAAAGGTTTGTGTTTTTAAGCATTTTAAGTGTTTAAGTTTATAAAAACCGTTGATTTAATTGTAGATTTTTTGTAAGCGCTGTAGAATGAATGGATTATTATTCAGCGTGACATTGTAATGCTGTATCTAACATTTATTAGTCTTATTTTTAAAGTGCATCCACACAAAAGTAATAGAAAAGATGCGTCTCATTTTCTTGGTTAATAACTGTGGAGATGTCCTCAATGCAATATCATTTAATTTACAGTGAATGTGCATAAAGGTTTTCATTACTTTATCTCTTCAAACATTGTAGCTTTTTATTATTTCGCACATCCGGGTCACAAACTGCTCGTTCACTTTAAAATACCGAAAAGCAAAATAGTGCTTTAATTATTGACCATCATTGAGGAAAACAGAAGAACATCAGCAAATACGAATTACACTGGCAATTATTGTATTAATTATACATAGTTTTATACATTACTGAGTTTTTCCCCATTATCTAAACGCATCAACCACAGTTTACAAAAACAAAACAAAAAAAGTGTCTTTATTCCTGCGCATATTTCATGATTTAAAGTGGAGCGCACAAGCCTACTGTATGTGTATGTGCAATACTTCAGAGTCTGATCACCTTTTTATTAAAGAAAGCAAGAAATTAATTTTAGTATTCATACAAACATCACATTAAAGAGCATTAGAATTAGACAAGGTTATACATCCCATAAAATATTAATTATGAGTAAAGACTGTACAATTTATACATTGATAATGTATGCAATTTTTTTATGATACTTTATACTTTATTTTATATCACTTTATGATACAATCAAGTATTAGAACAAATTAAAGTTGTTCAAATAAGTGAATATTTCCAGCCCAAATTCCTCAAAAATAATTAGTTTGACCATCCTAAATGTGTCCCATCCTCTGGCTTTATATGGATATGATTATATTTTAGACAAGATTGGAGATAAATCATAACAAATATGCCACAACAATAAAAACAAGTGGGGGGTCGTGAGAAAATCTTTTCAGTGAAAATCTCAAATGAAGATTTTGGAACTCCAGCTTACTTGTGTGTGTTTTCAGATCATCTGCGCTTCTTTAGAAGTGTAGAAAGCGCGCACGCGCGCATATGGTTGCCAGATACCGGGTTGAAAACGTGCTCTTTTAACAGAAAAGCTCTGACTAGGGTTTAAATTATTGAAATCTGGCAACCGTAAGCATGAACGCTTGTAAAAACAGTCTGTAATGTGTTGTCATCCTCCTTTATTCGACGAAAATAAGTTGTTTTGGTCAAGTTTTTATTTTTTTTAAACACATTTCAGTCTCGTTTTCTTTTGTCAACAATATTGCATGTTGATATAGTCACAGTTATCGTTTAATGACGTGGGTGTCGTCTCTCATCGCCTTGTCTTGGTCAAGGGAAAAAAGGTCATCAATGTACATTTTTTCGTTAAAGAAATTAATACTGGTGACAAAATATTTTATTTATTTTTTTGACAAAATTTGAGACCCCTTTCAAATTTGGCTTTTGAGGCTTTCAGGGAGAGATTATTTCCCCCCGTATTTCACATGGAGAGATAGGGGAGTGTGATGCGCTGCAAAGGATCCAGTAGTTTAGGATCTCAAAAAAACAGGCAGCTGAAGAGGATAAGAGGGCAAGGCTGAGACATGCTGCTAAACAGAGAAAACGGGCCCTTGAGATTCTGGTTCAGGCAAAAAAGAAAAAATAATCTCATGCTGTGTGTTTTGTGTAAATACTTGCCTCCACACATTAAAATGGCCCCCATATTTTATATGTTTTATGTGTTGTTGTTTTTCCTATTTATTCTTTGTGCAGCACTTATAACCTTGTTTTTTAAAATGTGATATATAAAGTTGATTGGATTGTATGTTTTGCTGCCGTATCCTTCTCACCTTTTTTACCCCTGACCGGTTTTCATGCCTGTACCGGTATCTAAAATGTTGGGTCTCATAACCTTATTACAATACAAAGATACATGGGTAAAAAAAAAAAAAAAACTAACTATTTTATTAATTTATTGCTTTTTTTGTGTTGGGGCCAGAAAAAAAGTAATTGAATTCATTGAGTCAAATCGAGAATCGAATCAAATTGAAATCTTGTGAATGTAATTGAATTGGGACACCTGTAACGATACACGGCCCTAAATTTGTATTATTTGTGTTCTAGTGTTAGTTTTTTTTTTTTTTTTTTGGCTAATCAGGTAATTTAAGGCTATTTAAGGCAGGGTAGACAATTTCTGAGATGCTAGCAATAGCAGGCTAGCTTAGAAAGCATTTGATTCCACCCTCCCTTCAGAGCGTCTCCAAAGCCACGCCTCCTTCAAAACACATGAACACACCCAGCAGAGTCTACAAAGCGTCTCAAGAGACGGCCTTAATCCTCAAAGACACAAATATAGAAAAAAAAAAAAAAAAAAAAATCCCACCTATTACATGTTGTTGTAGGAGGCCTCTAATGCAGAAATAATGGGCTTTTCCATTTTTGACATTTTAGTAAATTTTTAGGGAAATGTAATATTGCAACGTTGGGTAGAAGAATTTCAGTGATTTCCCTCACTGTCTTAACAAATTTAAGGGTTCATTTGCAGGGTGTGCTGCTTATGTCATATTTTTTATGAAAAATTTATTACAAAAATATGTTCAGATTTTATTTACAAAACCAAATGAAAACTTTGGCATTCATGTCCATGATTTAGCTCTGTTCATAGCTAAATTCAATTTTGATAGTCCCAAAGGCAGTTTTTGTCCCCCGAAAACAGAGGCGGACATTGCACTTGCTGCAAAATGTGTTGGTGTAGCTTTTAACCCTCTGGAGTCTGAGGGGTTTTTGGGGTCCTTGAGATGTTCTGACATGCCCTGACATTTGTGCTTTTTTCAGTTGCTTATAAACATATTAATGGCAAAGGTGTAAATTCACTCTATTTAGCACAAACAGGGCTACCATAATATGTGAACAACTTGCATGTACATGTTTGTATTTTTGATAGAATAATGTTTATGCATGGTTTTTTAAAAAACAAAAAACTAAAGTTTCTGAAATAAGGCCATAAAACACATTCTAAATATATGTAAATAAGACTTTTGACTAATGGATGTCGTTGCCTAGTATTTTTTCTTCAAAATTATGTGAAAATCGTCCTGCCTAATCATTCCCATAACACAATACATTGATTTAAATCTTGTAAAACACTTTTTGTTTGGAAAGGCCATATGCGGGTGGGCGTGATTCACACCTATGGAGTCAATGGGGCCGCATAATGAGGCTGCATACGTAATGAGCCTTTCATTCAGGTGTGTGAATGAGCCACAAGAATGCAAGGACAATATATAACTGGTTTGTTGTTTTTTCCACAAATTTTGCTTGCAAATTGTACAATATCCAAGGTAAACATTTCTAGTAATTGTGCAGTTAATTGTTCTCATACTGTATTTTCAGATTTGGAATATATTCTCTTCCCAAATGTGTCACTAATAAAGCATAATAAAATTATTTAAAGATAAGGCTTATAATGACCTTTTAAGATTTTGTTTACATCTATCCTTATATATATATATATATATATATATTTTTTAAGGTTATACAATTACAACAACATTTATAATTGTAACAATATTTCCAGTGTAATCTTTCTTTGTATTCGCGATTCATATTAAAACAGTATTTTTGCCAGCTGTAGTAACTCCACAACAGCACGCATCTTTGCGTTCATTCATTCATAGTAACGCGATTCATATTTAAACAGTATTTTTGCCAGCTGTAGTAGCTTCACAACAGCACGCATCTTTGCGTTCATTCATTCATAGTAACGCGATTCATATTTAAACAGTATTTTTGCCAGCTGTAGTAGCTCCACAACAGCACGCATCTTTGCGTTCATTCATTCCGATTAGAACAAAGCAAACAGAACTGACCTAATTCCTCAGCGGGATCCGTTTGCTCCTCGAAATGATACTTCCAGAACTTCTGAGGTAAATTTTTGCAGGATTATTATCAAGACAGTATTATTCCTCACAGCATCGTAAAGTACATAAGTCTGAAAGTGAACTCGCGGTGTGTTATCCAGCTGATGGGCGTTTTACAGGTTTGTTTGGATCGGCTCACATTTGCGTTTGAATAGCGCGTGCTCTCCGTGGGCGGAGCACATTAAAACTTAATTAGCTGAGATAAGAACGACTGACATCTCTCTCTTTGCATACATATTACATAAACTGTGAATATTTGTTTTTTATAAAAATTACTTCGTTTAAAAGATGAGAATTCAAGCTTCATGCCTGTATGTCTGAATGCCTGTTTGACTGAGTATTCGCTGAGTTATGGTTCATTTTCGGACGCGTTTCAGAATGGACTACACTGACAGAGAGGAGGCAGAACTCGCTTCGTGTTTATTTTTCTTTATTTGGCAAAAAGCACAACACTTTGTTTTTATTGTGAGTATACACAAAAATAATACACATTTAACAGAATCGATTGATGTATGAAACTCCAATGGAAAATCAAAGTCAACCGAGTATTTTTGAGTTTCTTTTACACTGCTAAAAAAAAAGCGAGCTGGTATCGCCGGCGATACCTCCGACCTCTGGGGGTTAACACTGTGTCTGCAGCGTCCTCTAATTTGTTCATATCTTTTGACATAAACTTTTGGAAATGCTCCAGTGGCGTATGAAGGGAGACGGCATCGTTAGTGATAACCTGACCTGAAAAATCAGTGTTGGGACTGATCAAATCCTTTTTCAGCCAGTGATACCTGTTACGGGGCATGGTCTGTGTTCTTCGGTGATGTCATTCAAGTAGGGCTGGGCAATAAAACGATAATTATCGCAATATAATTTTTTCTCGATAAAACGATATCAAGAGTTCGATAAATGTTCGATAATAAGCACCAAAAGCGAAACGAAACTCATTTGAACCGCGCGCCACACGGACCATTTATCCGCTTGGCTCAAAGTCCAAACGGCAGCGCAGTGCGAGCTCTCTAGAGCAGATGTGTTTACTCTGATCGCTCTCGGTCACGAGATCCAATGAGAAGCGCTTGAATTCAGCGCAAATGTCTCAGTGATTTAAACCATTTTAAAGGAGATGAATCAGCACTGACAAACAAGAGAAACACTGTGTGCACAACGATACAGTCAGAAGGCTTTTCCGTCTACAAATTCCCATCATTTACCATGGATTTACTGTAACGTTAGCCTAGTAATATTAACTGCCATGAAATATGGGATATACATATTGAATTGTATTATATTATTAATGTTGACAATGTATTAAAGGACTAATGGAATATAACTACAGTATTTAATAATGTATTTAGGCTACTGTTTTTCATACAAATACCATATAAACCATAAAGTTACATTTTGCCATGATAGTGAGGTTCTGTAGGCTATGCCTGGTTTTATCTGTGGTTATCATGATCTAAATGCATGATACTGGATGACCAATGGTTAATTTTAATAAAACTCAGACAGTCAGAATATGATATTTTTCCAAATAAAAATGAGGTCGTTACATTTTTTTTTTTACCAGATGTTTCTGTTTTTGGTAATGAACATAAATTTAACATAGTAAATCTGCATCCTAACTCAAGCTAATACTACTTTAAACTCACTGTCAAATATGTGTTTCAAGACATAGCATGTAATACCGTATTAATATTGCAGCCTGCACTGCAAACTGTGCTGAAGAAACGTGCCATCAAAGTCAGGCAAAAAAATGTCTTATAAAATGTTGACCTTAACATTAATTAAGATTAATAAATGCTGTACAAGTATTGTTCATTAATTGTTGATGGTTCATGTTAACTAATGCTAACAAAATGAAACCTTATTATGAAGTGTTACCATTTATTAATAAAGAAAGTTGGCCATAGGAGTGTAACATTAATTTTAAAAGTTAAAGAAACTTGCACTGGTTCAAACTAGGCTACTGTTATGTATATCTTTGCTGTCGGGCGGAAACCTCCTATGTAGGGCTGCACGATATGAGGAAAAGCTTCGATGTGCGATAACATTGTTTAAAGGCACAATATGTAACTTTTTTGCTTTAAAAATAGCAAAAATCACTATATCTATGTTATATATTTTTTTTTTAGTTGTGTACTTTATCCAGACTGTTTCCAACAACTTTCAAACCAGGAGAAATTTGTAATTTAATTCGAGAAACGTCCCGTTTCTTTATTTCTGTTTTGTCGCCGCCAATGCCGTCATATCCGCGTTGTCCCTGGTTTCTGCTCGTGCTGCCATGGCAACCAGAGCTATGAACCAGAGCCCTCTGATAGTAACCAAAGCTACTGACACGGACAACTTTGTAGTTCGCAATGTCTTTTTGCACGCTGTTGTTGTTTCGTTCAAACATTATGGACCATGGCAAGCAGACTTTGGTTAAAAAAAGAACTAAAACGAGAATCAATATCAGCGCGGTGTTTTCGAGATGCCTAGAGCTCCCATAGACAGTATAAAAACGAGAGCTCCACGTCCGAGACTTCGACCGCTCCTACATGTACTTTATTAAACAGGTGAGCACATTTACATAAAACTAATCAATGTTTTATAGTTCAACAATGATAAAATGTCAGAATATGATCTGTATGTTATTCTAATGTTGATCTAGTTTACTGCTAGTCTCATACAGACAGACTAACACATACATTTCAACACATTCAAATGCAGTTTAGTGTGATAGTGTAATGTTAGACCAAGTGAAACAACGCTGCGTTACCTTACAAGTTTAATTTGTCGACCTGATTCATATCACAGTCATGATAAAAACATCGATGTATTCATCCATAAACATTATTAGATCGGTCGGCTTGACGTTGACGATAAGATCCATAATTCTTAGCAAATGTTGCGTCATCAATCTATGCCTTTGTTATTGTAAATAGGTCATCGACCCCTAGTGGCGAAAAATGCCATACTGTACGTTTAATATTGCGATGACGATATGACTTGCGATAACACTGTTCGGCATGTTTTACACAGTACCGGTGTTTGTAACGCGTCATCTCTCCTAAATCCAAAATAATTCCATATAGCTGAAGTGCTGTTCTTTTACACCACAAGGTCTTCGTCAGCCACCACATTTTCCTCACTCTTCTCTCCTTCCTCCGCCATCGTATTTGCTAACGGCACAGTGTCACAACTAAATTGACACCTCACAAATCAATCTGAGTGTAGCTGACACTTCCTGGGGCTTCACCTGATTGGCCAAATAGCATGAACGTGCCAACCATGTCTTCAGGGCTAAACGTGATAGGTCAAACGTTAATTACATGCGCATGGCGCATGTAATAAACTGCTTTCTCTTATTCATCGTGTCAGGCTGTCTGTTGCGATGTGTTCATCGCGTGAGTTCATAACGCGATGAGATGAAAATTCGATGTATCGTTCAGCCCTACTCCTATGTCCAAATTTAGTAAATTTCATATTTTTTCACAAATCAATGCTATTGGTCAGTCCCCACGTGGGTCTGTTATTTTTACAAATTATTAACCAATCTAAAGTGTTGAAAATAGCTTGAGCATATCTCTTAACTCCATTGGACACTTCAACTGTCTGAGAAGTCTCATAACTTCACCTCTTCTTCACTCCGTGGGAGCCTCCGCGGCATTTTGTCACATCAAGATTGAAAGTCGCAACAATTAAGAAATCCTCATCGAGCAACATGTAAAGCAAGCCTTAACTATGATTTTATCGGTGTTAAATTTTGATATCAGTTGTTGATGTATTTTAAACATCTACTTATTACTAGGCTTATTATTACTATAGGCTTATTATACATGTGCATTGAAGTTTTAAAATGTATCTAATATAATACTTGAATTGAATTAAATGTTTTGGATGCCACCATTAAATGATTGTTTTTATTATTATTTTACTGACTCGAAGTTGGCACTGTGCATGTAAAATAACCTAAGTAGCAAGGTTTTTATTTATGGGAGAAAAAGGTCTGTCTACTGGTGCTATGTAAGCCTATCTTTGGATAACTCTGTCTGTTTTTTAGACATTAACTAGTGAAAATAGTTAGGTTAGATACATTTGAGTAGGCCTGTTTTGTTAAAAATCGTTAGCTGTAATGCTTTGGTGCAGAAGGAAGCCTGTGAGCCACAAAGGTAAATTTGCATGCAGATTAGGCTAATCTCCGGTATATAGCAATATAAGGTATAATACCAACTTTAACGATACAATGTTTAATAACTACAAAAATATGCAGTTTTTTTATTTCCTGAAAAAAAATGTTTTTGGATATACGAGGATTCCGCCCAACAGCGATGATATGTTTGATTTATGTTAAAGTGTTTGGGACATGGCTTTTAATGGTGAGCCTTTTGTTTATACAGGCTATCAAAGTATATCAAAATTTGAATTTAGATTTATCTGCCAATATTTCGGTTATCGGCTTTCAAATGTAAAGAATTATCGGTATTGGCCAAAATTTTCATATCGGTGCATCCCCTATTACCACAGTAGTGTTTAGTGGATTAAATCATTTAGGCGTCTAGATTAACGATCGATAAATCAGGAAATTAAACTCACTTAAACTGTCATAAATTACTAAAACGACATTCAAATTTGACAAATAATAAACTATCTTGTCCCTAATAATCAACATAATACAGGGGAAACTGTAAAATGAACTGCAGCAGTGCTAAACTTAATAAAATTACAACACACAAACTATCAATGATGAATCAAACTCACTAAGACTGTCAACAGTTTCTTTTCCATGCATCATTTTAATTAAATCCATGTATGTGGTTCCAGTCAAATCATATAAAACAGTGAAATCGCTCCGGAACTCTGATCTCCATACTCGAGACGGTGACGTGAGCTCCACTGGTAGTGGGAAGTTTGGATCTTTTTCCCTCCTATTGGTTGTCGCTCGTGAAATTTGCTTCTTATTTGCATAAAGTTGAAATTTCTAAAGTGTTGTCGCGTATCTTGCGTCGCTTGACATGCCCACATTCTGTTGCCAACGGTCACTGTCTCTCGTGTTGCCGGAAGTCACCCGCCCTCCATTGAAATTAATGGGATCACGTCACTTTGTCGCTGCGTGACGCTGGCAGTGTGACAGTGTGGCTTAATGTCTCAAAGCACTTAACATTACAATAATTTGGACTGAATTCAGTGATTGGACGTCTTTGGTCCTGAGACTTCAACTGAAGATGTACATGTTTTAAAATGTACACCCCTTCTAT
Organism: Vimba vimba; assembly: GCA_022828995.1. Lineage (NCBI taxonomy): Eukaryota > Metazoa > Chordata > Actinopteri > Cypriniformes > Leuciscidae > Vimba > Vimba vimba. The sequence continues at coordinate 24,030,836 of CM040821.1, read as the reverse complement.
TATTGATTGCTATTAGGATGTGAAGAGAGTTTCAACCAGAATAACAAATAAGTGTTTATTGAAAAAATTGCCTACTTCAACTCTCACTCTGACACTCCCTTACCAGTGCATTGAACTAGAGCTGATTGAGACCCACCCAGAGATTTAGTTTGGATTCATTTTTCTTTGTTAATTATCCTCATTATTCTATTATCTTTAACAGGACAGAGTGTCCAAACACACAGAAAAACTCCCGGTGAAGCAACTGAGATCCACGTGACACAAGATGGCGTTGATTAAAGAGGAGAGTGAAGAAATGAAGATTGAAGAAGTATTCAGTTTGAAACAAGAAGATACTGAGGAACAAATAGGTTGGTTTCATACTCAAAACTGAACTCAGTAATTTAAAATGTTGATTTCTACAGAAATGAATGATATTTTTCAAAGAATGTCCTATTTAAAACAGTTTTATTTGACGTGTAGTGGGTCGCTCTTGAGCAGTAGGGGTGGGAATCTCTTGGCACTTCAGGATTCGATTACGATTCAGAAGGGTGCGATGATAAAATGATTATTGATACATATTTTTTTCCTATACAGGATTTATTCTTTTCTGACTGTGACATTAGGGTGAATCTTTCTTTAATAACCTCACGATCTGATTCGATTCAGTGAGTCATGATCTGATTCCAAAACGATTCTTGATCTACATATTTTTTATTATTAATTAGGTTACAGACTTTAGATCTTACATTTATTTGTACTTTTTTTTATAACAATTATTTTTACATAATTTTAGTTACAATTGAATTCTAAATTAGAAAAACTAATTATAAATAGGCCTACTTTTTAAAGGGCATCTTGCAGGTTAGACTACCCACTGAGTCAATGTATAGAAAAATAATGTAGGAACTAGATTTAAATATAAATATATACTTATAAAACGCTATTAAGGCTTCTAGAGTCGTTTGTGAGAAAATTTGACTTCCGCATCTGAAAACCGCCGGAAGTGACGTAACAGGAGGGAGTCCGGTCAAAGTAAACAATAGGAAAGCAATGGATCGCAATGACAGTTCGGACGCATAATTCACAATAATTTACCACAACAATGATTAATTGAAATACAATAACCACCGATAACACACTGAATCATGACCGCTCTCACTGAACACCAACCTACTCTGCACTAAGTGAACGCAGAGCCCGGCAAACGACTCCGTCTCATGACGTAATATGACGCAATGATGAAAAAACAGCTTTTTCAACACGGTCAAGGAAACTGTCACGTTTCTACTAAATTTGTGCCCTTATGTCTTGCAAAACTATTTTAAATCCTGCATTAACTTTTCATATGGTATTTTCATACAAGTTTATATATTAATTTTGAAAGAAAAAAAACCTGCAAGATGCCCTTTAAAATATTTTAAGTTTTAATCAAATTGTGTAATATTTTTCAGCTAAGAGTTTAGCTTCAAAACATGCAAGCAAAAATGACATACAAGTAAGTCAATAATAAAGAGATACTAAGAAACATTACAAGCAATAAACGAAGAATTCTTTCAATATCTAAGGCAACCCTCTACAATGCAAGTAAATCACTCACAATGCGACTAAATCTTCACTCTGGGTGACTAATGTCTATCATTACCCATTGTCTAATAAATTTAGATTTTACTCGCCAGTGTGTGTGTTAGATGCCAAGTATAAGTTCACTCACTGAACTCTGACTGAGCGCTTCAGGGTTTCACTCTCCGTCATGCGATCTGTACTATTTAAATTCAGCTCAATGGATGCGCAGGGTATTTGACGTACCGTAAAGTCTAGTGTGAAGGCGCACGACTCACTGTCGCTTTGCTGAGAGTGCTGTTTCTCTCACACACATGCAAAGAGAGAGAGCAAGAGTCATGCATACCACGCAGAATCAGCACGCTACATGTTAAAGATATTCTTTGTTGGATTTTCCTGTCAAAATTAGTTCATTTGAGATTATTCGTTTGAGTGAATGCTGACAACGTGTTTAATATTCATGAACCCAGCAGCTTATCAATCCTTGGTGTGCTGTATATTGTTATTGGTAGTAAAATTAGTAGTAGTATTATCTTTTAATAATAATTACTATTATCTATTCCTAAATAATAGATTTTTTTTTTTTTTTACAGAAATGCTGAATGACCAACAATATCTTAAAGTCCCTGTAAAGGCAATTCTAAAAAAAAATTCTAAACACATTATAAATGTTAGAAATGTATTGTTAAATCATATTACAAAGACTGTGAACTGTGAAGTACTGAATTGTGGAGTTAGACCGTTAAACATTTTTTCACCATTGCTGTGTTCCGGATTTTTTGGGCGGGGCTAAAACGGGGGCTCGATGACGCACTGAAGCCCCTGAGCTCCTGGACACGCCCCTACTTGATGACGCACTGGAGCCCCTGATGCTGGCCCCTCCCCTAACAATATAGCACATTCACATCAGTTTGCCGATCGCGAGTTACTGTCAGTACTATTAGTTACTACAGCCTACAGTTTGCTAGCTAGCTATGCCTTCGTCACGGAAATGCGTATTACCTGGATGCGATCACGTACAAAACAGATCGGTGTCCTTATTTAAATTTCCGAAAAACTATCATATCAACAAGAGGTGGATTAATTTTGTGAAGAGCCACCTTGATGGAGAGTCGAGGATCACCGTCAAAACCCGCCTCTGTAGTGGTCATTTTACACAGGATAGTTTTATAAACTTTCGTCGGAGACAACTGGGATTCACTGATAATCCGCTGTTACTGGTGAATGGGGCCGAACCGATTATCTCCCGCCTCGGCGATCATCCTCCCGTCGCGCCGACAACTGGTGCCATCGTCGGCAGTGCGTGCCCACCAATGAGTGTAAGTTGCCTTGTGTGCTTATGTTATAATTATAGTAGGTAGTCCAGGCTCGCACATGTATGGCTTTGTAAAACAAATTAATCTGCTAGGAGCATGAGCATCCATTGCGGCTGTAGCGGTGACAGTTGAGTGTGGCGACGGTAGCTTTCCCACGAGTGGGCGTGGTTTCAGCGCAGCCAGCGGACACGCCCCCAGCGTTTGAGAGCAGAGACTACTGCTCATTTTTTCCAGATTTTGATAGCTTATTTTATGTACTTGCCGGCTTTTTTTATCATTGAAATTTGGCTGGGTGGCTAATAACACATTTTTCTGTGGTGTGACAAACTCAAAACACATACTTAATTTTGACTTTACAGGGACTTTAAGCACCAGTTTAAGTTCAGTTTAAATGACAAATATTCATTCATACATGCTTATCAAGTTTTTGTTCTAATTGCTAAAGTTCTATCTAGAGGTAAACCTGTATGGGTTTTTCTCTGGCCGATGCTGATCGAGACCGCGGATGGCCAATATATGATGCAGATCATATTATCATTTATCAGATTTTTTGGACGATATGTTTGGTTGATTTTCCTTTCTTTCTTTTTTTCTCCCTTCATCTCATAAACCGTAAATAAGAAATGATACAGAAAATTGCTTAAATTCAACATTTATTGAACAACACAAGCCTCTCCAATCAGCATCACAATGAGCATCAAGAGGTTAAATTTGATTTTAGTGGTCAACCCTAGTTGACAACTAAGTTGGGAGCCCTGATTTCCACTCTGCCATATCAACTCCACCACTTGTGCTGCAGCCCCTGCCTCGATTGGATATTTTCCCCAAGATGTCCCTGAATGCTGGCAAAAAGAGAAATATGGTATATCCAGAGTAGGATCTGCTGCATCTGTCTGAAAAGAGGATGCAAACATCTTGGTTGTATATGGAAGCCTTTCAACTGGTCGAGAAAGTAATGCAGTGCCAGATATACTGCCCTCAATCTAAGGGCAGTTTTGTGCCATTAGATATGAGGATCCCTCCAAAAAACCTTGTAAACCAGGGTAATAAGGCAAGTGTAATATTGGATGCATCCAATATTAGTACCTTTATGAGTACTTTGAATTTAGCAGAGGGATAATTTTTTCGATAGGATCAATCTGCTCATGGCTCTGAAACAATGCATTGGCAGGGAACCCCTGAACAAGCTGGACGGATCGATCGCTGAGTACTTCAACTTCCCAAAACACCACTGGTAGCGGGATAACCAGGAGCACCCTTTGAAGCTGTTGCAGAAGATCTGGCACCGTTTTCGTGTAGCCAGACCCACCACGAGAAGGCGTGCCACCTGGGGGCATGTAAATGTTGTGGCGGACCTGACAGCCTGGAACTGGGGCTGACAACCTGGAAAAAAAATAAATATATATATATTTCTCATTAATGCAATTATCTAATCAACCAATCACATGGCAGTTGCTTCAATGCATTTAGGGGTGTGGTCCTGGTCAAGACAATCTCCTGAACTCCAAACTGAATGTCAGAATGGGAAAGAAAGGTGATTTAAGCAATTTTGAGCGTGGCATGGTTGTTGGTGCCAGACGGGCCGGTCTAAGTATTTCACAATCTGCTCAGTTACTGGGATTTTCACGCACAACCATTTCTAGGGTTTACAAAGAATGGTGTGAAAAGGGAAAAACATCCAGTATGCGGCAGTCCTGTGGGCGAAAATGCCTTGTTGATGCTAGAGGTCAGAGGAGAATGGGCTGACTGATTCAAGCTGATAGAAGAGCAACTTTGACTGAAATAACCACTCGTTACAACCGAGGTATGCAGCAAAGCATTTGTGAAGCCACAACACGCACAACCTTGAGGCGGATGGGCTACAACAGCAGAAGACCCTACCGGGTACCACTCATCTCCACTACAAATAGGAGTTCTATAATAATAATATATGAATATGAAATATGAAATGTTTTCTGTGTTGACAGAAATCTTGGATGTCCATGTCCTAACTGCTGGGATAATCACACAACGCGCATGACACGTCCAATTCGCGAACTAATGACTCCTTTGAACCGATTAATTTTAATGAATGGTTAAAACAACTGATCTTTCCAACAGTGAACTCAGGAGACGTCTGAATCGGTGTATAACTAATCAGTAACACTTAGGTTCTATTTATTACATAAATTACATAAAAAGTACAGTTTGCTTACTCAAGCTTAGCTTTAAAATAAATAAAACCACTTGTTTTTTTTAAAAAGCATGACTACATTTCTCCACACAGTGCTATCAAGAATCGATAAGAGAATCGGATCGATAAGCAGAATCGTCAGTGGCATTGATATTGATAAAATCTTATCAATTCCCATCCCTATGTGAAGACAGTAAAATTATAATCAAACATTAAAGAACATACATGTTTTTTTAACAGTTTTTTTGAGAGTTAAAAGATTAAAACATTTTGCTAACATGAGGTCTTGTGTCACTGTCAGTCTTTTTACATCAGTGCAAAACTAGGGTATGCAGATTAAGACCACTATTTATCAGAATGCATTGATTAATCCCATGGCATGTAGAAAAAAAAAAAAAGTGCGACCAAATCATATGCTGGTGCGACCAACTGAGAAAGTTGGTAGCACCAGTGCAACCAGTGGAAAAGTTAGCCTGGAGCCCTGCAAGCAACAAAGTGAGATGCAGCTGTTCATCTGATCTGCAATGGTCGGAACCTCAGGTCTTATACCTTTTCTTATCACTAGGTAGCCAATCAGCTATCTTTCTCTTCTTGCTCCACCTCAAGATCTCGCTACCGTTAGTATCATCTTTCCCGGAGACATCTTTCTATTGGTGGAAAAATCTTTGGCCATACCCATTTTTAAAGAATATCTCGGGTCACATGATTCTCTGCACCTGCATTGTTCTAGTGCCATCCATCATTTTTAATTAACGTTTTTAGTACCATCTTATCAACTACCTATACACATCTCTCTGAGCTTGTTGGGTACTTTTCCATCCTCACAGAACCCTTAACCTAATTTAAACTGATTTAACCTGATTTCTGACTGAGACACAGCAATACAGACTTTTACATGAGGCAAAGGAAAATCTCCAACACTTACAGATAGAGACATGACAGTATCATGTCTGCCAAGAGAATATTATAATTTTTAAGTTATAGAAGTTAACTGAGTATCACTAGAAAGAGCATAAACAGTGGTATCTGTACCACTGAAGACAGATGTACAGGCGCTCCGCAGCTGGGATAGAGCGCCTGTAGTCCCTGGAGGGTGATCCTTGCTCCGATGCGGGACAACTAGGGCTGGGTACCGAGTTTCGATACTTTTTAGGTACCGATCGAATTGCCTCGATACTATCGAGTATCGAAAAATGACATGTTGTTCGGTACCAGATTTCGATACCTAAGGAGTTAACTCGTCAACGTCAGTGCTCAAACAAATACATATGAAATGCAGAACGACACACATAAATTCGCTCACGCACATACATGTGTAGAGTCTGCGTATCTCTACACACACGAGAAGCGCGGAAATCTCCGCGCACATACTCATATGAGACACGCGCGCGCACGCACGCACGCACGCACGCACGCACAAACTCTCCACGCGCATACTTATATGAGACGCGAGCACACACACAAAACTCGCGCACATACTCAATGAGACGCAAGCAGACACACACAAACTCTCCGCGCACATATTCATGAGACGCGAGCACACACACATAATACCTTAAAGATGTGGAAAAGTCGATCAAAAGTGTGGGTACATTTCTCCAGGCTCGATGCCAACAGCGCGCGATGCAGTATTTGCGGTAAAATAATTGCTGCAAAGACCGGTACCACGACAAATATGATGAAGACCTTGACAGTGCACGGCCACGGAGTAAACACAAAGTCCTTTTAGGCAAGTCGTGCCACTCGGCCGCCATCTTGGCAACGCCTTCGGGCAGCTATTTCGGACTAACAAGACCAGGCTCCTATCTAAATGAATGGGCAGAGAGTCAGAACTGCACTTTCACTGGTCACTGGGACATAAAAACTGCATGTATAGAAACAGCAGTAAAATATGATAAAAATCGCTGAAAAAGTTTGATGACTTTGCCCCAAAATAAGGTTTAAAACGCCTTTTTCCCCACAGGTTATACTTTTACTACGCATGCGCAAGGGTTCACGCTTACGACACCAACTTCATTGACGTCTCTATCCAGATGCCGGTGTTGTGCCAAGCACTTAAACAATTATATGTATTTAAATGTCTGAAACCTAAAATAAACATTATGTGGTTAAAAACACTGAACAGTTGTGATATAGCCTATGACAAGCACTGAGCGCGTCCGTCTTTGGCTCAGCGCCAGCCACAGCGCGAAAGCACAGGTTGAATATGGCAGTTATGTCACGTCACTGTACATTCACTCCTTAGTGGTTAGCTGCTGACTGTTAAAAGCAGATGATTGGCTTTCCAGCGGGAGGGGCGGGACATATGCATACAACCGCCATCTTTGCCTTTACGGGTTTTCCTTATATAGTTGTATTGAGGATTGAGGAAGTGGCATGTCTCTTATATAAATTGTCTCTGGTAAACATAATAGCAGAAAGTTGCTTCGCCTTTGACTGGTAAATGAAGAGGTACCTTGTTGATCACTCTGACAGTGTTTATATTGCAATAATGTTCAAAAATGTGTTAGTCAGAATTTTTTTTCAGTAAGGATGCATTAGTTATCAAAAGTGACATTAAAACATGTGTAATGTTACAAAATATTTCGTTTTTAAATAAATGCTGTTCTTTTGACATTTTTATTCATCAAAGAATCATGAAAAAATGTATTGTAGTTTCCAAAATATTACGTTAAGCAGCAAACTGTTTTCATATTTCTGAAGGATCATCATGTGACACTGAAGTAATGATTTTGAAAATTCAGCTTTGACATCACAGGAATAAATTACATATTGAAATATATCCAAATAAGATTTTTTGTTCCTTTGTGCACTGGCTAAGGAGCATGAGTCAAACGGAAAAAATAAAACCAAAATTTTCTGAGGTAATGTGTTATGTAATCTTGTTAAAATGAATTTCATAAAATTGATATCGAAAAAAGTATTGTTAGGAACCGGTATCGAAACTGAGGTATCGAAAATGGCACCGGATCGAAAGATTTTGAACGATACCCAGCCCTAGGGACAACAGGTCATCAAACTGGGCACGGGACAGGTGGAAGTACCGCTGAAAGCGGCCGTCATCCAGGCGCAGCTCATGGAGCAAGTGGTGAAACTCGCCAAACTGGGTACGCCTCCGGAGGGTCTGGTGAACCCAGGTATGGCAACGATGACCCCTACGCCGCTGTTCTGCTCTCCAGAGCAAATACAGAGCGGTATCTCTCTCGATGAATGCTCGATCAACATCAGCCATCTTGCAAACAGATAACAGCCTAGCACTTGCCCCTCCCACAAGAAGCGAATTTTGCCTCGAATGCGCATCTATTTCACTTCAAACGCTCGCTTTGGACATGCAAGTGGATTCAAAATGTTCAAGTGTCCAACTAGACTAGAATTTGACGCTCAATTCGCGTGCGGTGTGAACGCAGCATTATGATGAACTACATGCCTTTCTCCACTGATGCTATAGTTGTTTAAAGCATTTCAGCTGATGCTGATTCTTTGAAGGCTGCTGTCTGACTCAGAGATGGAATATAGAAGTTTGAGTTTATGAAAATGTACAATATAACAATAATTATTTATATTTTAAATAAAAAATGTTTCAAAACATGTTTTACTTTAAAACTGCAAGAAAATCAAAGCCAAAAATCTTAAGTTACGTTCCAAATTTTAGGTTGATATCTCGAAAATTAGCTTTCAGTAAGATTTTGTTTGGGTGCAGTACCAAACTTTTTCACTAGATGACATCCAAGCTGCATTACTGACCATATAAGTGCACCTCAATTTTCCATGTATGGTGTGAGTGATCTGAGCCTTATATTTCCATAATTTTCATACAATTTATGAAGTAGACATACTATAAAACTGGTGTCAACTTGTATTTGTCTTTTTTTTTCATCTTAGACCTGATGGCGCTGAAAGAGGAGAGTTCTAAGGAAATGGAAGAGAAAGATCATGATTTCATGAGAAAAAAATCTACACAGAATAAAAAGACCTCACGGAAAAAAGCAAAAAAATTCACCTGCCAACAGTGTGGAAAGATTTTTGATCAAAGTGGAACCCTTAGAGTCCACATTAGAATTCACACTGGGGAGAAACCTTTCACCTGCAAACATTGTAAAAGGAGTTTCACTGGAAAAGGAAACCTTAATGTTCACATGAGAATTCACACTGGAGAGAAGCCTTACACCTGCCAGCAATGTGGAAAGAGTTTCACTCAAAAAGGAAATTTTACAAACCACATGAAAATTCACACTGGAGAGAACCTTTTCAACTGCCAACATTGTGGAAAGAGTTTCAGTGAAAAGGGAAACCTTAAAATTCACATGAGGATCCACACTAGAGATATCTCATTCACCTGCCAACAGTGTGGAAGGAGTTTCACTCATAAAGGAAACCTTAAAAAGCACATGAGAATTCACACCGGAGAGAAGCCTTATACCTGCAGACTCTGCAAGAAGAGCTTCACACGGGAACTAGGCCTTAGGTATCACATGCAAATTCACACTGGAGAAAAGCCGTTCAAATGTTTTAGAAAGAGTTGTGGAAAGAGTTTCACACGTAAAGAGACCCTTGAGGACCACATGAGAGGTCACACTGGAGAGAAGCCGTTCACATGTGGTCAGTGTGGGAGAAGTTTTGTAGGAAGACAAAACCTTAATAAGCACATGAGGATTCACTCAAGAGAGAACTATTTTAAATGTCATCAGTGCGGAAGTAGATTCGGAGACATGAATCGCCTTAAGAATCATGTAATAACTCACTCTGGAGAGAAGCCTTTCATGTGCAATCACTGTGGAAAGAATTTTACAAATAAAGGAAAACTTAAAACTCACATGAGATTTCACAATGGAAAGAGGCCTTTCACATGTCTTCAGCGTGAGAAAAGTTTCACAAATCAAAGAGACATGAAACGTCATTTTCAAATTGCCTCTGGAGGAAAGAAATTGGATTGTGATCAGTGTAATAAAAAATGTATTTTGCCATTATACTTACAGATACATCTGAAAAGTCACACAGATTTGAGACCATATTTGTGTTCTTTGTGTGGAAAGAATTTCAAATGGTTTAGCAATTTAAAATGGCACCAGAAAAAGTGTATCTGTGTGAAATTGAAGCTACGTTCAAGGCGTAGATGAATGTGGGCCAAATCAGATTTTCCTAAAGGGGACCTATTATGCCCCTTTTCACAAGATGTAAAATAAGTCTCTGATGTCCCCAGAGTGTGTATGTGCAGTTTTAGCTCAAAATACCCATCAGATAATTTTTTACAGCATGTTTAAATTGTCACTTTTTGATGCTCAGAAAAACGCACTGTTTTAGTGTGTGCTCTTTAAATGCAAATAAGCTGCTGCTGCATGGCACAGGGGGCGGAGCTTCATGAGCTCACGCTCAGTCTCTCAGGACAATTTCATCTCACGGAATGATGATAATATCAGAAACTCTCAGTAACGGTGTTCATTTCGACCCGGAGTCGGACAATAATGCCTACAGATTCAGAGTGCTGTATGGAGATGGAACAGATATAGTTTAATTTAATTACAGTTATAATGTATTTGTCATCTGCTTGTATGTATCCACTATTAATAGCCTACAAGTCTGCTGTTTTGGACCAGGTCCGAATGATGATCAGAAATATACTGATGAGTTTAATAAAGTTTATTATACATCACACAAAAGATGAAGCGTCAGTTTTACTCCAGAAAATCACTTTAAGAGTTGAGTAAACACAGTATAAGAAGTGCGCAAGTACATAAACGAATTTCGGTTGAGGGAGCATTTTCTTTGAAAACAAAATAATTCCCCCTCGTCTTCAGCAGCTGCCTCAGATTTCGGGAGTAAATAGAGAGAGAGCTATGTGGATTAATACATCCAGCCACACAACACCTACAACTCTTGGGAGGCATTCTCGTCAGTGCAGAAATGGCGGATGTGTACAACTCGCTGTGAACTCGATCAGGGCGGGTTCTATGTTAAAACGGCAGTGCCTGTCAACACTCATGGGCGGGGCCTGTGGCTTTAGTGAAGTCACTAAAGCCGCATTCTGTAAACAGGTCGTTGGGAGACATTGCTGATGATTAATGGGGATTAATAAAAAAGGACAGAGTGGATTTTTATCAATATTGGGTGGTTGTGTACACAGACTGCCAACACACATTTATGTCCAAACAGCATGCAAAAGTGAATTTTGCATAATAGGTCCCTTTTAATGTTTGTCGTGAGACTGTTCACATGACCTTTATACACTCACTGGCCACTTTATTAGGTTCACCTGTTACTATTTGTAAACACAAATATGTAATCATCCAATCACATGGCAGCAACTCAATGCACTTAGTCATGTATACACAGTCAAGATGAAGTTCAAACAGCATCAGAATGAGAAAGAAAGCTGATTTAAGTGACTTTGAACGTGGTATGGTTGTTGGTCCTAGACCGGTTGGTCTGAGTCTTTCAGAAACTGCTGATCTACTGGGATTTTCATATACAACTATCTCTAGGATTTACAGAGAATGCTCAGAAAAAGAGAAAATATCCAGTTAGCGGCAGATCTGTGGGCTAAAATGCCTAGTTGATGTCAGGAGAATGGCAAGACTAGTTGGAGCTGATAGAAAGGCAACTTTAACTCTTAACCACTCATTTCAACCAAGGTTTGCAGAATAGTATCTCTGAACACACAACACTTCGAAACTTGAAACAGATGGGCAACGGCAGCAAAAGATCACACAGAGTGCCTCTCCTATCAACTAAGAACAACAAACTTGGGCTACAAATGGAAAATAGCCCAAAATTAGACAATAGAAGATTGGAAAAATGTTTTCTGGTCTAACGAGTCTAATTTCTAATGTGATATTCAGATGATAGGGTCAGAATTTGGCGTTTAACAACATGAAAGCAAGGACCAATTTTGTATCAATGGTTCAGGAGGGAATGGGGGATATTTTCTTGGCATACTTTGGGCACCTTAGTACTAATAAAGTATATTTTAATTGCCACAGCCTACCTGAGTATTGTTGCTGACCGTGTTGATCCCTTTATGACCACAGTGTACCCATCTTCTGATGGCTACTTCCAGCAGGATAACGCATAATGTCCCAAAGCTTAAATAATTTCAAACTGGTTTCTTGAACATGAAAATTAGTTCACTGTACTCAAATGGCCTCTACAGTCACCAGATCTCAAACAAATAGAGCAGCTTTGGGATGAAGCGACGAACGGCAGTCGTGTAGCAACATAGCAAAGCCGTCTACGCAATACTCGTTCCCGTTATCTCAGAGAACCGAGGTTACGTAATTAACCGAGACGTTCCCTTTTGAAATGTTTACACGTATTGCGAATTTGCTAGATGCTATGTGGAACCAATACAATCATGCCGTGCTATGTGAGCAGAATGACATGTTCTAGCCTTGGACACTTGGGTAAGGGTCCCAAGGTGGTAGGGCTAGAGAAGGGCAAGTTAAGCCCAGAATAAAAAGGGGGTTCAGACTGTGGTCGGAGCCTCTGGAGAGGAAATAGTGGGTGGGGCTCGCTCTGAGGTCAACTCCAACAAGACAAAGAGAATTTATGCCTGCAGCACAGCGTCCTCCAAGTTGTAAAATCTGGCGGATGGCAATGATCAGCCGGCCACCACACAGATGTCACCAATAGACACACCACTGGACCATGCCCAGGAAGAGGCCACACCTCTGGTGGAGTGTGCTCTGATGCCGATGGGGCATTGAAGGCCCACCACAGCATAAGTCAACGTGATAGCATCCACTATCCAGCGATACAGTCTCTGCTTCGTGACCAGAAGCCCTTTGGTTCACCAAAGCATACAAAGAGCTGCTCTGACTGTCTGAAATGGACATGGCGCTGTATATTTACTCTTAAGGCTTGGAAAGGGCAAATAAAGTTGACGCTCGTGTTCTGAATCAGGAAGAGCAGACAGCTAAATAACTTGTGCTCTGAATGGAGTAGGGAGCACTTTAAGCATGTAGCCATGCCTTGGTTTGATGACGACCTTGGAGTCGTTATGCCCAAACTCGAGGCAGGAAACGCTGACAGAGAACACTTGCTGGTCGCCCACTCACTTGTGGTCTTAAGCGAAAGTAGCTGGAGCTTGGCCGACTTTAGCGGGGGCCTTTGAGGGCCCTAAGGACCGTAGATAGATCCCAAGAGGGTACAGTAAGAGGACGAGGTGGGTTGAGCCTCCTTGCCCATTTCACGAAGCGGACGACCAGGTCGCTTCTACCCAGAGACTGGCTGGCCATGGGTGCGTGGTGTGCTGCTATGGCTGCCTCATAGACATTGAGCGTGGAAGGGGTGCGACCCGCGTCCATTTGCTCTTGTAAGAAGGAGAGTACCAGAGGTACTTCGCATGAAAAAGGGTCCTGGTTCCGGACTGAACCACAGAGAAAACAGACCACTTAAGAGTGTAGAGACGTCTTGTGGACAGAGCTCTAGACTCTGAGATAGTGTTCGGGACTCTCGCTGGAATGTCCTTAAATTCCTGATGAGGAGCCATACATGGAGGGCAAACATCTTGGTTCGGGATGTCAGGTTGTGACATCCAGAGGTGGGCCACCTGATCCATTTGACCTGAGGGAGCAGCGCGACCAGGGGAATGGCATAAAGGGGGAGGCTGGGCCATTTGTGGAACAGCGCATCCGTGTTCTTTGTAAAGAATAGTGGGCAGTAAGAGTTAACATCGGAGGCGAAGAGGTCGACCTCTGCCTTGCCGAAGATGCTCCGGATTGTTTGAACAGTCTGGGGATGAAGGGACCATTCCCCTGGGAACACATTATCCCGGGAAAGTCTCTCGCAGTGAGAGCAGCACGGCTTCTGCGTGGAATTTCCCCAGACAGGCAACGCACTCACTGTCGCAGGGGAGATGGTGAAGTCATCTGCAGCAGTGCAGAGTCAGCTAACTGGAGCGCGCGCCGATCAAAGTCTGCTGATCGCTGGTCTGCTTGATTGCAGGAGAGCTCTCGTTCCGCTGCCTGGCTTCTACTGCGAGAAGGCTTCATTGAGAATCAATGAGTTCAGTTTGTCGCTGAAGGAGAAAAAAACTGATTCCTATGGCGAAAGTGAGCTGCTTTTATAGGCAAATGCCCCACTCCTTTCGGCTGGCTCTGTGCTCTCTTGGCAGGATGCACTGCGATTGGCTTGCCTAAACATGCTGCTTCGCCATAGGTTCATGCAGTTCCCACTAACCAGCCAATAGACATGCTCAGAATGCTGCACTGTTATGGCTGTGCAGTGGCACTGCGTTTTTTAATTAAAGGCTTCAAAATTCAGAGAAAATGAGTTTCCCCCATAGCGTCTAGCAAAGACCAATACGAGTAAATGATTTGAAAGGGATCTATAGTTCTGTCTTTAAATAAATAAACATCTGTCAACACTTTTGCAACCAGTAATAAAACAGTGAAATGTACATAACATTTAAAATAATCTCAAATAAATAAAAATATAATAAAATATATATTAAGGTGCAGCATTTAGATAATTAACTGTGCTTGAACTACACTGTACTTGAATCAATATCAGGGGTGGCTCATGGGTTTTAAATTAGAAGAGGCACATTAAATTGTATTATCTGGGGATCCCCTGCTGAGTTTGATGATGATGATGATGATGATTATTATTATTATTTGCCAAACTAATTTTAATGGCTTTTTGGTCACGTTTAGACTACAATATAATACAAATATAATTTCACTCACCTAGCCTATCACTTGAAGCAAACATTTTTGTAATTATATTGGCAGATTTGGCACGTCCGCGAAAGAAAAGTGGTGCTTTCGATTTCATTAACATGTTATGGTGTTACAGCGGTGAAATTACAAAGAAACTTCTCCCATTTTTTTAAAAATTTGTTTAGGCTGTACCTCCCCTGATGAGCCGCCACTGATCAATATTAGCAGCTTTCAGCTTCACATTAGTTTTGAGCAACAAAAGTTGTAACAAAAAAAAAAAGTAAGAATATAAGTAAAAATCTATGATTTTGCAGGGCAGACCCCAATTCGGAGGCTGCGTCCTCTGGAGGGCGCATTTGAAAGCCAATTGTGTCACAGTGGTGTGAAAAAGGATGCCCCGATTCAAAGGCTGCACCCTTCGAAGGCCACGTTTGAAGGCCGATTGCGTCATCACGGCGCGACAAGGCAGATTCAAAAGCGACTCCAAATGCGCCCTTCGTTTCCCTGTGAAAGGAAGGATACATCAGAAGGATACTTAGCGGCCTACCATAACCATAATTCACTGTGCGCCAGTTACTACAGGATTTTTAGTTTGTTTAACATGTCTTTATTGAGTTTTCACATTTTTAGGACAAAAACATTTCAATCCCCAACCAAACCCCAGGCAGGCATATAGAAATACAAAATAGTAAGTTACAAAACTAGCTAGATTCTTCCTACATATAAAACTTCACACATCTAATGCATCTTCAATATTTCCACTTTTAAGAAAATTCAGAAACACCTCCCAGATGTTTGCAAATTCAGATGATTTCTTTGTGCAGTAAACACAAATCCACCATTTTTCTCTCTTTTACAGACAAGGAACAATTTTCTGCATATAAATTCAATACACATAACATAGGACATGTCGTGACTTGAGAAGAAGTAAATTGAGAAATGCATTGGGTCACCTCAACCTCCTCACATTCCCAAACACAGTGAAAAAATGTACCAGGGAATTTATTGCATTTAAAACAAAGATCTGGGATATTTGGGTTAAATTTGTTTAATCTTACAGGGGTTATATAGGTCCTTATCATCCAATTATATTGTAAAAGTCTAGGATGAGTATTTATGGTTTGTGTTTGCGACTTTAAGCAAATTGTACTCCACTCTTCTAATGAGATATCGTTTTTTACATCCTGAATCCAAGCTTGTCTTTTATTTTCACAGCTTTCTTTATTATTTTCTCTTAATATTTCTGAGTAATCCATCCTTTATTGTTGCAGTTTTGTAATGTCAGCTGTTCTAATGTTGACATTGGGGGTATTTTACCCAAATTCTTTGAATAGGAGAAAATAAAACTTCTAAGTTGCAAATATTTAAAAAAAATGTTTCTGGGGTATGTGAAATTTTGCTACAAGTTTATCAAATGACATCAAGATATCATCTTCATATAAATCTGACAATCTAGAGACACCCTTATTCATCCATAATTTAAACCCCAAATCTTTTTTACCAGGGCAAAACTGGTCATTACCCCACAGAGGAGAGAAGCGGGAGAGATCTGGAAGATCCCCCAAAAATGTATGGGCTTCATACCAGATCAGGATTTTTATTTTAAAAAATGGCTGCTTAGAGTTCTGTGGCGGCTGACGAATTCACACATAAATTTAAGCATTGTGTTTTAATTTACTCAAATAGATAGTGAAACAAGAGTTAAAAGCCACAGGTTTTTATCTCTTAAAAACTTGAACTTAACTGGGAAAGGTAACTCCCATACAGGCCAAAAAAACGTGGTGTGAGTGGGAAACCCACTGCTGAAACTTGGTCCTGGTTTGTTCTCATGGGTGAGATGTTGGGACAGAGGCATTGCACCGACCCCCCGTCCTCATTGCCTCCATCCCTGATGACACATCAGGGCCGAGTTCAGCAGTGGGTGACCAGGATGAGGAGGACCCAGTAGCAGCAGCAGCACCAGCGAGGAGAAAGCAAGGCCATGACGATGAGCTCATTGACTCACAGCTGGTTCCAGGGCTCTCAAGTTTTGAACTGAGTTCAGAGTGAGATTTTGGCGGCGGCCGCAGGGGTTTGGTGGGGACGGGTGTCTGATCTCATAAATGACACATATTCTTACAAATAAAACACAGTAATTTGCACAGTAATCTGCACAGTCATTTTAAAAAATCTAAACATGTTAATAAAAACATTACTATTAGTACTCTTATAAAATTCAATCAGGCAATCATACATTTGA
The DNA here is from genome assembly GCA_022828995.1 of Vimba vimba. Taxonomy (NCBI): domain Eukaryota; kingdom Metazoa; phylum Chordata; class Actinopteri; order Cypriniformes; family Leuciscidae; genus Vimba; species Vimba vimba. Next base: position 24,013,910 of record CM040821.1, on the reverse strand, counting down.
CAATTTTATATTTATATATGAATGTCAAGAATTCAGAAGTGTAGGTAGGCTATATATAAATAATATACAATTAAATTATGCTTATTTTAAATGTATTGTGCAGGCTAGGTTTAAAAATTATATACTTTTAATAATCTTTCAGTGCGCAAAACCATGATAATATGAAATGATTCAAAACAGAGCGCACAAAGTGCGTATGCGCATCGCGGGTGCAGAATGATGTGCTCAAAGAAACATGGAGTCACAGTGTGCAGCGCTGCGCTGCACAAGTGCGCTTTTAAAAGTCCACGGCACAAAGCGAAGAAATGTCGAGCACACAAATCCTAGTGTATATCTGTCCAATAGTTTATTGATCATTTGTTTCTTTCCAGTTGTTGTGCGTTTGATGCCGTTTATAGTCCTTGTGATGTGTGTGATCTAACAGGCACACGGTAGCGAGTCGTTTAAAAACAGCAACAAACGTAAAATACAAATACACAAAATAAAGTCATTTTATGCAAATCCAAAGCCTTTTATCTACAGATCAAGCATTATAATGTGAATATCATATTGGAGAGAGTGCATCGTGCATCCTGCTGTAACCGGACGAGGCGCGCGTGCTGTTTGAATACTGAATGGAGAATGATTGACAGCTGCAGCGCAGAGGAGGGAAAACGAGTTTCCATAAACTTTAATTTAATGATGTAAATAGACTTATGTACCTCACATTAAGCTATGGAATGGCTTCAGATGACTTTGTGAAATTATAAATCAGACCTGACCCAAGTCACCCAAACTGACGTGTGTCGCTGTCGCACGAGCCTGTGAAAATCTTACCCAGATACAGCTATTTTCTGATTGGCTGTTCGGTAGCTATATTTTTTTTATTTGATTAGCTGGTGCGTGTCAGGGCCTTCAAAGCTCTATGAGGAACTCACTTGATTCCTCTACCTGTTTCACTGTTTAAAAAATAGCAACTTGGTGGGCGTTATCCTCGTAATGTCTCTGCGTGAGAAATACAAGGTGTGGCGTGTGAGCGTGTGAACAGGTTGAAATGCGTGTGTCTCACGCCCAATGCATGAGACTTGAGAGCCCTGTATTATAGATCATAAAGTTTTTACTATAAAAAAGACTACAGTCACATCAAATAAGCTTTTGTTCGCCAATTTCTGCTCATATGTTAAATATAAAGTGATGTTTTGTCAAAATAAAGTAGGTATATTGAATTATCAACTAAGATGTTATTATAGTGTTGGTTCCAATATTCAAACTAATGAATCCTTAACTTTGAAATAGTATGATAAAATGCATACTTTTTAAAAAGAAAGATTACACATGAAATATTGTTAAAATTGTAATTGTTGTTGATTTATATGTGAAAACTGTTTAATAAAATAGCAAAACATATATTTACAAGGTAGATGTAAGCAACATCTTAATAGGTCAATATAAACCTTCTCATTAAATTATTTATTATTGTTTTTTTTATTAATGACACATTTGGGGAGAGAATATATTCCAAAACTTTCTGAAAATACAGTATAAGAATTAAATGCATAGTTACTAGAAATGTTTACTTTGGATATTATATATATTCAAAATAAGTCCTCACATTCTTTCTTGTGGTACTCTCAGTGACACACCTGAATGAAAGGCTCATTATGCGGGTCATTGTCTTCTCAGGTGTGAAGCACGCCCACAGCCATATTGCCTTTCCAAACAAAACGTCTTACAAAGTTTAAATCAATGTTTTAATTATTGTTTTATGTGAATGATTAGGCAGGATGATTTCCAGATCATTTTGAAGCAAAAACTCTAGGCAACAACATCCATTAGTCAAAAGTCTTGTGGACACATATTTAGTATGTGTTTTGTGGCCTTATTTCAGAAACTTTAATTTTTATTTTTTTCAATAACCATGCATAAACATTATTCTCTCAAAAATACAAACATTTACATACATGTTGCTCACATATTATGGTAGCCCTGTTTGTGCTAAATAGAGTGTAATTACACTTTTGCCATTAATATGTTTATAAGCAACTGAAAAAAGCACAAATGTCAGAGCATGTCAAAACATCTCAAGGACCCCAAAAACACCTCAGACCCCAGAGGGTTAAGTTAGGTGTTTCTGTATCACCTGTAACTTTTTGTATTCTGTAACTTAAAGGGTAACTAAACCCCTGGTCAGAGCCTGACTCCACCAACTGGCAATATTTGAAAAATGCTGGAAAAGTGTGCGGAGCCCAGCGGAGGGGGGCGTGCACCTGAGACGTGTCTCTCTGTAGGCAAGGGCGTGGTTAGCTGGTACCCTCTTACGTCACAGGGCACCAGAACTTCCAATAGGAAATTACAACTGCAGATCACAAAATTACAACTCTAAAATGATCATACAGTAGATGGAATGCCTCTCTAAAACAACAAAAATGTATAACTTTATGACATTATAACTTTTGCATTATAATAACTGTACATGCTTTTTTTTGCAGGACTGTTGTATTGGATTACATTAATTTTAGCTTACGTTAGGTGAACCTAATAAACTAGCAACCGATAGTAGTACTGGATTTATGCACCTAACAATAGTGGATACGGTTATTGAATTCCATTACCAGGATTTTGCCTAAATCTTACTTCTTTTTAGGTAACCAGCCAGAGCCTGTACCTCCATACTTGCCAACCTTGAGACCTCAGAATTAGGGAGATATTCAAAATCATATTCAAATTCAATTCCTTAAGGCCTCTCCTCAGGAGGTTAGACCCTAATTTGTACAATAACAACAACACTCCTCTACTAATGGTTGTATTTGAAGGTGCAATGCTTCGCAGCCAGTAGCACAGCCCTTGAAGGAGCGTAGCTATGAGCAGCACCTGTGAAATTCAATTTGCAGGAAAGGAGTGAGTTAAGGGTTGAATTGTCAATCCTTGTTCTATTCTCTGTCACTATCTTTCTAACCATGCTGAACACCCTCTCTGATGATGCATTGCTGTGTGGCACACACAAAAGTGCCTTCATTAAGCCTCTGGGGACCAAAAACGCGCCTGTGCGTTTTGCTCGGTTTTTTTTTTAGCCATGTAAATTAAGTTCATAATGCTCTGTTAATTTACCCACGGGCATAAAGCTTGAGATCTCATCTTTTAAATGAAGTAATTTATATAAAAAACAAATATTCTCAGCTTCTGTAATCTGTATGAAAAGAGAGTGATTCCAGTCGAGCTCATTACGAGCTCATTCACTTTAATTCGTTCACGCCTACTCACGGAGCGCGCTATTCACAAGATAATGTGTTAAGCCATCTATGCAAAACAGGTAAACGCCCCCAAGCAAATGCATTAAATGCTTCAAGTTTCATCATTCAGTCACCTGCGCGTTGGGAAGATGGCACGATACACCGGTGCAGCCCTTCAGCTCGTCCTGGATACTAGCGACGAAGAGTCCACATTTGTGACCCGTCACGGAAACCAGGGAGACAAGTCGGCAGCACAACTTTCGAGCAAAATGAGAAATAAGCGTTTTATTTCAAAATTGGTGATTTTCGTTTTTTTGCAGAATCTGTTAGTTGAGATCACGAAGAAGCCTCTCCATGTTTGAGATAGCAGTATTGGTATATTTAAAAGCGTACATTTTGAGTTTGAAATCGGCTTGTTTTTCGGAGATTCTAGCACGCAGTAGCGGCGTGTCATTGTCGGTGTGTATTTCCATACTGAATAAGCCGGCGTGACTACTTATTATGCAGCGCTCTGGCCGGCTCTATCTGATTTCAAAATTCAATGAAGATGGATGCCAATAACATTACGATGTCCAGCAATCGATTTAAATAGTAGGTTACATGGGGTTTAATTTGTCGTTAAATGAGATGTAGCCTAATACATGTTGTCAGTGCCAATACATAGATCCGCCTATTTAACCAATGTGTATCTTAATGGTCCAGTGGTAGAGCTTTTGTCAGCCGTGTAAGAGGGTCTGAGTTCGAATTCGCCCTCGTATAGTTTTTTTTTTTCTCGTATATTTTTTTTCTCTCATCAAAACGATTATGTTCATCAGTGGTTGTATATCAAGCAGGGACACGCAAACGTTTGCATTATGTTTTGTGGTTTCACCAGAACGAATAGAGAGTATCCGCAACGCAACGGATTGAAGCGCGCGTCGAGTGAAGACAGTGCGGTGTGTGCACGAGCCACATGAGAAAACACCATATCTGCGCCACTGATCACATCGGCAACGAGCACTTTGATCACTTGATTTAAAAAAAAAATACATTTCAGCGCTAGTTTCTTATTTAAAATACGAACGAAATGAATGCTCTGCCAGTTAACTGGAGATGTTTTATTTATTTGTAGAATTGGTACATTCGTGTCACGAGATGTTTTAAAAAGTGGTGGGAACATGTCCCATCCGTCCCACCCACAAATTATGCCTATGCCTATTTCCATAGTTTATTGCTTATTATTTATCATTAGCAAAAGTTTGTTTCATGTTGCACGAGTAGGCTACACCGAAGAAAATTCCTAGTCTGTGAAACCTTTCATTGACAATGGCAATAAAATCTATTCTGATTCTGATTCATACTTGGATTCATAGCCTACTCATACATATATATATATATATATATATATATATATATATATATATATATATATATATCACATAGCACATCCTGTTTTTGATTTGAACATTGTCTAGAGTTTATCTTATTTTTTATTCAGTGTACACAAGAGTTGCCTTTACAGTTTTATCGGTAGATTCCTTTTGTTTATTTATCGCTCACAATTGCTTTGTTTATAGCCGACTGATTATTTTTTTATTTTGCTCACATTTAATTTTGCTCACATTTAATTTGCTTAGAGCAACATTTAGAATTTAGAACATTTAGTTCCTCCACACAGAAGAATTACAATAAAACAAACCTTTGAATGTCCTCTCATTCTTTCTTCAGGCTGCCTCACTTGATGGCCCATTAGCCATTGGGGGGGGGGGGGGGTCTATGTCACACCCCTGGTCTGAATCTCATTAATATTGATAGGCCATTACCACTCCCATGCATAAACCTCTTCTGACAAAAAAACTGTCTTGCAATGTTTAAATCAATGTATTGTTTTATGAGAACGATTAGGCAGGATGATTTTCACATCATTTTGAAGCCAGAACTCGAAGCGACAACATCCATTAGTCAAAAGTCTTGTGGACACGTATTTAGTATGTGTTTTGTGGTCTTATTTCAGCAACTTTCATTTTTATTTTTTTCAATAACCACGCATAAACACTATTCTCTTAAAAATACAAACATGTACATACATGTTACTTACATATTATGGTAGCCCCTTTTGTGCTATATAGAGTGAATTTACACCTTTGCCATTAACATGTTAATAAATAACTGAAAAAAGCACAAATGTCAGGGCATGTCAAAACATCCCAAGGGCCCCAAAAACACCCTGGTCCCCAGAGTCTAACGCACCAGAGTCTGGAATCTTCCATCTCTCCCTAGCATGGCCCAAAACCTGTCGATCCTTGCTTCCTGAGGAAGATCTTCCCAGCCAAGCACCTGGTACTCCACTACTTCTTCCCTAAGGCTATCCAGGTCTAACCGCAGCTGCGGTAGACTTCTCCCTAGCTCAATAACTGCAAATGAAAATGCGCAAATTAAGCACAAGTGAGCTGGGGATATAATTGCTTTCTCTGTTATTATCATCTGTAACATCTGATTGATTATTAAACAACTACCACGTCATTTAAAAAAGGGAATGCACCTGAATTTGGGGAAAATTGATGTTGTGACTCTGGGTCCAACACGGTCAGGTTTTGGAGGATGATGTTGTCGAGGGGGAATGCAGTCATCATCTTTGTGGTCACAGCTACAAAGAAGTCTCTTACTGCTCTGACACATGATCACATAAAAAAGTACAGGCATTGTATGATGGGATGTCAGTTTGTTAGCTCTTAGGATGTAAGCTGATTTGGATAACACAATAATCATAATGTTTACTTTATCATCATTGGCACAGAAGAGGAAAGTTCATCCATGTTGTCCTCCAAGAAGGTTTGTGCAGCTGCTCCAAGAAAGAGTTCTTTGTCTGGAAACTGTAGGCTGGCCTCCTTGAACCTCCTTCAGTGAGACGTCAGCAATAAGGCTGGCAGGGAGAAATCTTCCCATGAATCTTCTCACCAAGCTGGCCATCTCCTGGTGCAGCCTATGGATCATCACTCCTTCAGCCTAGAAACACATGATGGATGATCAGTTATGAAAAATTATGATATCAGCATTATTTATTATAATTATTTAAGTTTATCTTTTGATAGGCTGGCTGACCTGAAACATAACATTGAACTCTGCCAGTGGTTTCAGAACCTGGGAGAGGAAGAGGAAGAAGAACTTTGTCTTCTTGCTGGTTAAATGCTCTGCCAGCATCTTCACTTTGCCAGGCTTCTCCACATCCTCATGACTAGCAAAATATGCCTGCAGTGCATCCCAGAGTATCTTCAGAGTCTCTGAGTCTGTGAACTCCACAAACTCTTTGAAGATTTCACAATGTTTGGCACTAAAGTTGAGAAAGGTAAAAAAAAACAAAAAAAAAAACAGGAAAGAAATAGTTAAATAATGAAAAGCCAGGGAACCAAAATGACATCCAATAAATATCAAATTGTGGCACAGAGGCTCTCTTTTAACTTATGTGCAAGTGTAACGGCCGGGCGGAATATCAATATGCATACCTTATGTCAAAGTGAGCATATATGCTGCTGAGGATTTCTTCAATAGGCTGGTGTAGAGCCCTAATGCCACATCCCGTGGCCAGCTGGACCAGATCACAGATGCATCCCATGTCAATTAGGGATGGCTGTGTGTCTTTAATTCTGCTGACAACAGAATTGTGCTTCCCCTTCATGACACTGGCATTATCACTATTAAATGCCACAACGTTTTTCCAGTAAATTTTTCTGTCACTAGGAACAAACAAAGTACAACATTACTTATTAGTTGTCTGTCTCCAAGCATATTATAATGTATTCACATGGACATTAGTGACTTTAATTTTACCTTAGCACTGTGTTCAGTGACTGAAAGAGGTTCTCTGCTGTGCCAATGTTGCACACTGGCATGTGCAGAAACCTCGTCACCACCTCCTGAGTTTTCGGATCGCAAACCCTGGCCAATATTACAAACTCCTTTAAAAAATAATATATATATTTAGAGAGCAATTTTCACTGACAGCAGCCACAAATTACTTACAAGAGAAGTGTAAATACAAAATACATACTTTATCCGTGTTTCTGCTTGTGCTTTCATCACACATCAGACCAAAGGGTTGGTCTTGGCACAGTTTGATCACTTCCCTGTCCAATTCCGGGGCAATGGCACCTATAAAAGTACACAGTAATGAAAACACAGTTTTTCTACTAACTGCTGTACTTGCTGCTTACTTAAGAAAAAAAAAAAAAGAAAGAATTAGTAATCTTTAACAATTCAATCTTAAAATACGGGACAAATCCGTATTATGAAGGGACAAGTCTCAACCCTAACTCTTAGAAAACAGTATTATTTTATATACACTCACCTTTCACTATGAGTAGCCTTTGTTCTTCCGTTTGCGTACTGGTGAGCAATATCTGAATCCGGGAACATATTCTTCACGGATTTGTTGAAAACATCCGCAAATGTGAACGGGATGTTGCTTGTAGCTAAAAGCATAGCCATCTTTGTCTCGGCATAATAACACCATCAGGTCTACCTTTGGAAAGATGGCCCAAAATACTGGGCTGTGACTGGTGCTGCATTGCCACAGCCTTGTGCTTTTCTGACCCTATGTGTGTAATTAAATCCGTTCGGCCACCGTGTTCAATGGAGAAGTCTGATCTACAAAATTTGCAGGCAGCATATCCCTTCACCTTCGAGCTGTCGTGGATGAACGTGAATTCTTTTTTCCATTCAGTTAGGAATTTGCAGGCATATTTTCTCTTTTTATTCGCCATGGTCTCTTCTTTCTTCCTTTTCCCCTTCTTCTTCTGCTTCTTTTTCCGTTCTGATTGCCGCGTTTGACTTCGAGGTGTAACCTTTATTATTGTTCGGTTTGAAACGGCGCCCAGTGACGGATGGTGTAGCAATATTGTTGTCCGGGTGGAAATCGGGAGAAATTCGGGAGAAAGGTCGGTCCGGGAGATTTTCGGGAGGGGCTTTGAAATTCGTGAGTCTCCCGGAAAAATCGGGAGGGTTGGCATGTGTGTGTACCTCACTGACGATACCAATGTGGCAGTTTTCCCTGGAGCAGAGGGAGCAGAGGGCCACTTCAGTTCATTCGACCTCGGGGACAAGGCCCATTACGAAGTACGCGGGGCCGGGGCTGTGCTGGATGCAGGTGTTAACGTTGCTGCGGGGCCACTACCTACTCCTTCCACGAGCGGCCAGTTTCGCTTCTTCAGGTTGGCTAGCTCAGCAAGCCCCTCAGTGCCACCCAGGGCCCAATCCCTGAAATACTTTACAAGGGAAGGCACATTTTTTTCAATTTCCATGCCCTTGTCAATAGAATATAAATATAAATGTTCTCTTGTATGTTCAAAATTTTGAATGAACCTAAGTTGTTCTGAATTCTAGGACTGTCAGTTGTTTTAGTTGTTCTGAATTCCAGGACTGTCAGTCTGGGAGAGGTACAGAGTGGAAAGCATGTGAACAGCAGAATGGTGGTTGTAAGATTTACTGAGCAGGAGGCCAGTGTCCCATCCATGATTGCCAAAGTAAAAGATGCCTTAGGAAGCAATGAACAACTCATCCTGACAGACCACAATGGAGTGGAAATATTGGACTCAGAAGGAACAAGAGGTGCTTCATTTGAACAATTTTATTTACCATCTCAAATTATAGTTTAGGTAACCCTGTGCCTTGAAAATGTACTGTGACAATAGCATGAATTTTTAAGTTGCTTCACAGCTAAGTGGCAAATATACTGGGCTATTAATTGTCAGGTCAACATTTATAAAGTCTCACATTTTAAACTGGAGCCATAAACAATGTCAAACCTTTGCCATTTCAGATAAAAAATAAATAAATATGCATTCACATGTCCATCTTCAAGAGTGAGATTTTATTCATACATACTGTATTTTGTACTCAATTAGGCACCTTTTATTGTAAGCAGAAATCGTGAAAAATCATGGCTGTACCAGAGGTTGATTTCCAAGCTGTGCAACAAAAGAGGCGAAGAATCTCGTAAGTCGGACTACCAGTGGCTTCTGTTACACCCCCTCAGTTTTTCCTCCTGACATCAGGCACTGTAAAATGCTAATCATGGCCTGAATTAAAGAGCAGCGCTGGTCTGATACAACATATTCAAAGAGACTACATGAAAGCACCTAAAATAATGGCACATTTATCCGTCAGTCTGTCCAGAAACACTGCCATGTTTATCTGAGTCTTTTCTTTGATACAACTTGTTTTATGGTGCTTAATTTAACCCCTTGTTTGGGTCTTAAATATAGACACCTTCTACCTTATTTTAATTATTCTCAGGTTAGGTAAAGTAAGTCAAATCTGTCCTAAAATAGTAAGCATTTGAATTTCCATACTTACAATATTTAGATCACAGAAGACTTCTCCATGGTCAGTTCAGCTCAATCTTTTGTAAAACAGAGACTTATGGCAGGCGAGCTTCTTAATTTAATTTATATATTTTTTTTATTAAATACAGGTTAATTAGTTTACATAAACGGTACTAATATATAAAATAAAAATAAAAGTAAATCAAAACCAAATAATTTGCAAGCTTTCATCTTCATGAGGCTCAATGGCAAGGCATCTAACACCGGAGAGGCCGTCCTTGGTGAACCAGCGTCTGACTTTGACATTCCTTACTAAGGGTGTCACGATTTCGATTTTAAATCGAAATCGATCGAAATTAATGCTCAATCTCGATCATCGAATCAAAAAATGGAATCGTCGATGCTGCCACGCCCCATATGTTACGTCAGCTCGGCTTGCCTGTAATAGGTAAAACTCCTTTTCTCAAGAATATTGAAGCCTTTATTTTAAAACGCATTGCAGCTGCACAGCGAGAGCATCATAGCTCGTCTGAGCGAGCTGTTTGCCTGTGCTGCGGCAACTGCACAAACCTATGGCGAGTTAGCAGTGGCGTGCGGTCCAACGGGAGCGCTTGGCGCCCTGCCAACCTCGAGCGCGCCAATTTGGACGCGGCTGAAGTGTATACATTCAGAGAAAACTCGCCAAAGGACTTTAGGTTTAAATCGACTCAAGCGAAGTACCTGATATGAGCGAAATAGCACGGCAAGGCAACGCAGTACTCGTTCCCTTATCTCTAAGGGAACCGAGGTTACGCAAGTAACCAAGTACGTTCCCTCACGAGAACGTTCTCTCGTACTGCGATGCAAACGCTGTGGGAACCCAATTTAAAACGCCGTGCTATTCGTCTGTGACTGCTCTGAGGAGTCCAGGAAGCCCCGGGACTATAGTAGGTAATAGGTTATATTGTTTAAGTTTCCAATTGACTTAAGATATAAGTTATTGTTACATTATGTTGTTAATAAACGTTTTAAATTTGACAATGTAGTGTGTGGTACATTGCGAGCAAAGGTCAGATATTATTATATTGCATAAAAGTCTAAAAATGGCATAGCTTGTGTTTTCAAATTTATTTATTTTTAAATCGAGAATCGAATCGAACCGTGACTTTAGAATCGAAAATGTAATCGAATCGAGGATTTGGAGAATCGTGACACCCTTATTCCTTACAATACTTTTTATAGTCCACACGCCCTCCACACAGATTCAGTCCTTTACAGACAATCTGTCCAATCCGAAGTCTTGAACTGTCCTCAGTTCTGGAAACCCCCTTCTAAACTCCATATATAAAGCTCTTTCCTTTGTTCTCCTTTGGTTGCTGGCTCTGGACCCTCTGCCTTTCTCCTGCGTCTCATGCTCCTCATCAAACGGGTAATGCTTGCCATCTTCTACTTTGCTAAGATACATGCTTTCTACTACTTAGTGTTATTACTACCTACTGTAGTTTATTCTTTCATTTGATTAAATGCTTAAACATCGAATATAGTATAGTCATTTCTTTCATGCATTATCATAATAAAAAACTTTCACAATACAAGTTGCAGTGTTTTTTCTTAATAAACCTGAATCACAATAAAACCTTTGTCAGGGGTGAGGGTGAGGGAAGAAGCGAGGACTCAAGTGCAGAGTTGGTGGGCTTTATTTTAATAATGAAAAATAAAACAGGAACAAACTAAAACTACCCCTAAGGGGAAAACAAGACAGACTTGACTTGACTTGGACTTGGACTAGACTTGGCAACAGGATCTAGGCAGGACACAAGAGGTACATTCGACAACAAAACAGCCCAGGACTGCAAACACAGGGAGAATAAATAGGGAGAACAAACAAAGGAGGTAACGAGGGAGGACAGGTGGGGAAAATGAACTAATAATCAGGTAACAAGATGGGAGGGGCTAGAAAATCAACTGGAGAACACATGGCACAAGGAAACATACATGACAAGCCATGTGCTCACACCAAACATGACAAAAACACAAGCACATGGCCAGTAAAACAAATCACCAGCCATGTGCTCACACTTAACAAGACCTGAACACACAGCCAATGAGAACTCACAAGCCACGTGTTCACACAAAACATGACAACATGAAAGCACACGGCTAGTGAAAAACAAGCCGTGTGCTACTACACAACACAAGATAGCGTGCACAAGGACGAGCGTGAGCTCACCCTTTGTGCTCACAACAGAAGACAAACACACGGAGCATGGATGTCCGAACCCCGACACAGAACCGAAACCAAACTAGACCGATGTGCTGGGATCCAAACACCACGCCCGCACGTGTAACAAGGCACGTAGACAAGTGAGCGCACGGCTCGAGAACGCTCGAAATCGCGCACTCCGACAAAGACGAGACAAAAACCGGGAGTGTCAGAGCTCTGTCACAAAATCAGGAAATTAACTAGACAGGAGTGACAGAACCCTGACACTACCCCTCCTCCAAGGGACGCCACCTGGCGTCCCTAAGGAGGAACACCAAAAAACAAGACAGGAACATGAACTCACCAACAGAAAACACAAGACAGGCAGATCAAAACTCAGACAGATAGGGAAGGGAGGGAGGGGAGCCAAGTCAGGGCCATCATGACAGTCCAGAAAGTCTCTAGAAGGGACCAGGGAGGGACGGGTGGGTTGATCCAGGGAGGCACAGGTGGGTCTGGAGTCCCAGCAGAGGGCCAGGGCGGGACCGGAGGGACAGACCAGGCAGGCTCCAGCGGATCAGGAGTCCCAGCAGAGGGCCAGGGCGGTGCTGGGGGAACAGACCAGGCAGGCTCCAGCAGATCAGGAGTCCCAGCAGAAGGCCAGGGCAGTGCCGGAGAGACAGACCAGGCGGGCTCCGGTGGTTCAGGATTCCTGGCTGAGGGCCAAGGTGGATCAGACGAATCTGGATACTTGGCAGAAGGCCAGGGTGGGTCAGGCAGCAAAGTCGGAACCATCAGAGCAGGCTGACCAGGCTTGGGCAAGACAGGGACTATAGTGAGGAAGGGAAATCCCACAAATATCACTGCTCCAAAGGATGCACGGCCGACGCGGCGGGCACAGGGCAGACAGTTATCTGGGACAGCCTCCGAGCTGGCAGCGGGCTCTGGAAGGACCTCTGGGCTTGCTATGGGCTCTGTGAGGGCCTCCGGGCTGGCTATGGGCTCTGGGACGGCTTCAGGCCGCTCAGGGATGGCATCCGGGGTGCCAACAGGACTGGAGTTGGCCATTCTTGAGGTGTGTGCTGCCCAGGCACGTAGGAAAGCAACTGCATAAAAGGAGAAAACCACCCTCTTCGCTAAGGCAGGACTGATGGTGGAAACAGGTGGCTCAGGAGGGGATGGAGCTGAGGTAGCCGACAGGGAGGCATGTGCGGCCCAGGCACACATAAGCGCAGCAACATAAAGGGAGAGGGTAGCCTCTTCGACTGTGACAGGACAGACGGGGAGAGCAGGCTGCTCAGGAATGGCCTTCATGGCCATAACAGGGAGCTCTGGGACCACTGGACCAGGTGAAAGGGAAGCCTTCTTCCTCCTCCTACGCTTGCGAGATCGAGGCAGTAGGAAGGAGCTTACCTCTTCTGGGGGCACTGCAGCCTCTTCAGTCACCTCTGTGGGTACTGCAGGCACTTCGGTTGCCACTGGAGGCACTGCAGCCTCTTGAGTTACCACTGGGGTCGCTGCAGCCTCTTCGGTTGGCACTGGGGGCGCTGCAGCCTCTTGGGCCACCACTGGGACCACCGGACCAGGCGAAACAGAGGAAGTCTTCTTCCTCCTCTTGCGATTCTGAGTCATATGAGGGCTGGGGATTCCACTGACTGAAGGTGGAAGGGGAAAACAGTCAGTGTGGAGAGAATTCGTGCTGCGAAGGGACTCCGCCTTCCGACGCTGATGTAACTCATACACGAATTTCCAAAACGGCAGGTGCCCCAATTTTCCCATCTCCCTAGGACTGAAGGGCTTTGTGAGGCAGGTGTTAAAAACCTCTTTAAGATCAGCATTATCACTGTAGTCCAGTTCATCCACTACAGCCAGAAAGTCAAAGGCGAAGTCTTTGATGTTGCGACCTTTCTGACGAAGAGCGACGTACCTGACGAGCTGGACCATCTGATCCCTCACCGAGGCCCCATTGGAGGGAGATGGAAAGTGGAAGGTACCCATAGTCTGCTGAGTCCTCTGATGGCTGTTTCGTTCTGTCAGGGGTGAGGGTGAGGGAAGAAGCGAGGACTCAAGTGCAGAGTTGGTGGGCTTTATTTTAATAATGAAAAATAAAACAGGAACAAACTAAAACTACCCCTAAGGGGAAAACAAGACAGACTTGACTTGACTTGGACTTGGACTAGACTTGGCAACAGGATCTAGGCAGGACACAAGAGGTACATTCGACAACAAAACAGCCCAGGACTGCAAACACAGGGAGAATAAATAGGGAGAACAAACAAAGGAGGTAACGAGGGAGGACAGGTGGGGAAAATGAACTAATAATCAGGTAACAAGATGGGAGGGGCTAGAAAATCAACTGGAGAACACATGGCACAAGGAAACATACATGACAAGCCATGTGCTCACACCAAACATGACAAAAACACAAGCACATGGCCAGTAAAACAAATCACCAGCCATGTGCTCACACTTAACAAGACCTGAACACACAGCCAATGAGAACTCACAAGCCACGTGTTCACACAAAACATGACAACATGAAAGCACACGGCTAGTGAAAAACAAGCCGTGTGCTACTACACAACACAAGATAGCGTGCACAAGGACGAGCGTGAGCTCACCCTTTGTGCTCACAACAGAAGACAAACACACGGAGCATGGATGTCCGAACCCCGACACAGAACCGAAACCAAACTAGACCGATGTGCTGGGATCCAAACACCACGCCCGCACGTGTAACAAGGCACGTAGACAAGTGAGCGCACGGCTCGAGAACGCTCGAAATCGCGCACTCCGACAAAGACGAGACAAAAACCGGGAGTGTCAGAGCTCTGTCACAAAATCAGGAAATTAACTAGACAGGAGTGACAGAACCCTGACAACCTTTACAAAAACAAATTGCAGTGTTCTCGTTAATAAACCAGATTCATAATAAAACCTTTACAAAAACAAATTGCAGTGTTTTTCTTAATAAACACTCTCTCTTACAATTAACTCTCTCTTAAGTTACAATTGTGGTTATATCATATATAAGCCTATATATATGAGGCATTATAAAAGAATAAATTGCATGTTCACTTAACAAACTATATCTCCTACAATTGGACAGCTTCAGTCAATGGACACTTTATGCAATATTTGATTGGCACAAAAGCAATCATTTCTGTGTCCATAATCAATCTGAATGTAATGGCATGTCACATCATTTGCATACATTATCAGTTTCTAATCATTTAATATATACATGTGAAGTTTCTCTTTCACAGACGCAGAGATAATGAGGGTGGACTGGACAGTGTGTTCGAGAAGATCGAGGAGCTCGTCCTGGCTGCTCAGAGTTTGTCTGAGGTGACAACTGCCATTCAGGGACTCTCTGACGTGGTCCATCGAAACAGGAACACAACATTGGTACTGACTGAAGAACAGTCCAGGAATGTTAGGGATACATTCACTTGTCTGGTTTGCAGAGGTAAGTCTTGTCCTTAGGAAGACAAAAAATTATGTATTCACCCTGACAAACATATTGTTGTTGTTGATTGGTGGAATTTATGATGTAGTGGTCATTTAAAAGCTTAAGTGTCCTGCTCCTGGTGTTCTTTGTATAGCCAATTGAGATTAAGGAAACCAATCCATAAAAACAGAGCCATTCCTTAAGCATACTTCAGGAATTTACATATGTGATGTTAAGTGGTACGGGGTGTGCTTGGAGCATCTGTAGACAGAGAAAGGAATTTGTTCATTCTCACTGAACTTATGCCATACATAGACTCAGTTACATAAAGGATGCTTTTTGAAACGATGTCTGACATTCAGTTGGAAAATATTTTTCATTCTTCATCTAGTATATCTTGTATTGTGTTTTCAGACCTCTAATGTTTATTTCTTACACTGGCAGGAATCATGGAAGATCCAGTATTTGCAGCATGCTGTGGAAGTTTGGTCGGATGCAGATCCTGCACTACTGTGTGGCTTACTGTGTGTCATTCAAATGAATTCACCACGTCATGAATGCAATTTTCTAGTTTTTCGGTTCGTTCCAACAGTCAGACATGTATTTATCATTGAGTCCAGAGAAAATTTAGGGTTTTGATATTAAGATAATCTACTTCTTTTTCAAAATATAATGCATAGTGCTAGTAGGCCTAAGTTTATTAGTCACATTCTTCCACTTGAGTAAACTTAGAATGAACTATCGCTACTTTTATCAGTGTTGTAATGTAACGGAGTACAAATACTTCGTTACTGTACTTAAGTAGAAATTTCACGTATCTGTACTTTACTTCGCTATTTAAATTTATTTCAACTTTCACTTTTACTCCACTACATTTCCTAGATAAAATGTATACTTTTACTCCGATATATTTCCACCATCTTCGTTACTCGTTACTACAAAATAAAATCAGAAGAAATGTGTGCGACTGCAATAAGGGAGGTTTGGCGAATCACTGCTCCTAGATTGCATTACGCACGCTCTGCACGGCGCGCGCTCTATTTCAGCGTATGTTTGTTTGTTGCCAAGCCAAAGGAGGAGGAAGCACAACTGAAACCGCCATGGAAGCACGAGCACCTACTGGAGGACATCCCGTTATCGTAGACGACGGAGACAGAGCAGGGTAGTTATGATATAAAAAAAATCTCAGCTCTCAGATTCTGTCAATTTTATTACGAAATTCAAACAATAAATACCGTTTTGGCAAGAAAAAAAAACAAAAACGTTTTGCCGCTTGTAAATGTGACGTGACAGATCCCTAGCGCATGTGAACCGATCATCTCTACTAGCTAAAAGTAAGTTAAATAAACACGAATGACCACAATGTTAAAAGAAACAGTACAACTTACCGAAATGTATATTCATCATACATAATATCGATCAATCAGTGTTTTTCAACCGCGGAAAGGGTCAGTAAAACAGCTGGAGAAGAATTGTCACATAACATTTACCTCAGGAAAGCCATTTGATGACCATAATATAGGCTATAGCACGTTAGTTGGCTAGAAAAAAACAGCTATAGAGAGTATTTAGCTAAATATGTGTACTACAGTATATTACATATTTATTATGTCATTGAATAAAGTTGTTATTATGATAAAAAACGCATTATATTTAATTTGAATTATTTTTAACCTTAAATAATACTGCCCAAGCTGATAGGGCTCTCTGTGTGTTTACAGCATTAGGTGAGATTTTTTTTCTTGAGAAAAATTAATGCCTATCTTGTGTACCTAATATTTATCCAAATGAGTCAATATTGCATATTGTGATGGAAGATTATTTTTTTACATCCCAACAACACCCCACCCACCCCACCCACCTCACAATAAAGCTACAATAAAGTTCACAATCAAAGTTCTAACCGCTTGCTTTAAAAAAAAAAAAAAAAAAAACTTTTACTTCAATTACTTAAGTACATTAAATATCAGAAAATTACTTTTGATACTTAAGTACAGTATATATCAGATACTTTAAGACTTTTACTTAAGTAATATTCTAAAAGGTAACTTTCACTTCTACCAAAGTCTTTTTCTAGTATGATACTTGTACTTTTACTCAAGTATTGCTTTCTAGTACTTTATACAACACTGACTTTTATATATATATAAGTTAGGATGAGATGCGAAACTTGATAATTGAGCAAAACTTGGCCACTAAATATTTAATATTCAGTTATTTTAATGATCACAATTAAAGTTTCAATTTTATTAAATTGAACAAGTAAACGTTGCATTCATATTCTGGGCTCATCTGATTTTTTGTACATAGCATAGCCTACTTTGTTATGATTTTAGTATCAAATGAATTAAATGAATGTGCAGCAATTTGTACAAATAGAGAGTCTGTAGGCCTACTATACTGTTGTAGCCATTAAATAAGCGCATTTAGTTAAAATATTATAATGTTATTTTTTTTCCATTTATGTTGATTTATGAAAAGTGAACAGCATGAGTAAGATAGGATGCGCAATATATCAAGAGACATGGAGCGGGTCAGACATGATTTTGACAACTTCATTAAGTTTTGTTTTGTAGAAAACCTTTCTTTAAAGTGAATTTCGTTTTGTATAAATTGTATTTTAATTTTAATACATTTTTCATCAACCAATTGCCTGGATTTAATAAATAAGGATTAAATAAATAATTTAATAAATAAATATAACAGACAATATAATCATGGAGGCGCCCGCGCGGTCACTTGCATTGCACGTTAACTGGAGCGCATCTCATCCTAACTTAACGAAACTCAGTGTATGCCTCACACAGACATGAGAAATACATCAAATACACAAAGCTTGAAATGTCTTTAAACGAAATAATTCAAAATGAAAAGAAAAAGGCTACTCTCTGATTATGTAATCCATTATGTGCATTTATCTCTATAGGTGCGTTCAGAGCCATAGAGAGAAAGAGTTCCCATAGACCTCCGTTGTAAAAAATGGCGGCGCTTTTAACCGCCTACTTCCGGGATTTGAAGATCGGATTAGTTCCAAACACTGTCATTTGGGCGTTGGACCCCATTCACTTACATTGCTGCGTGTCGAGTTGTTCCAGAGGTAACTTGCTGAAATATCGACCTCTTTTGAATTGTCAACTGTCTATATTGTATCAGAGGCCCTTTGCGATGCTTATACTGGTCTTCATTTGTATATGCACAGCGTAATTATTGATATTTTATCTTGGTTGTTTCAACCAATTTTCTAGCATTGCCTGCTTGCTAGTTAGCTAGCGCGACTTCGCCAGCTGTGAAGGTAGCATCTAATTAGTTCGGTAATGAATCGCTACCACCTTTATAGCAACTTTTATTTAATTGAATTTTTGGGATATATTAACTTTTCATTATGTGACGTGTTGGCTGAGTTTGAGTGGTGAATGCTGCGCGTCGAGTTGTTCCAGAGGTAACGTAAGTTTCTGAAATATCGACCTCTTTTGAATTGTCAACTGTCTATATTGTATCAGAGGCCCTTTGCGATGCTTATACTGGTCTTCATTTGTACATGCACAGCGTAATTATTTATATTTTATATTGGTTGTTCCAACCAATTTTCAAGCACTGCCTGCTAGCTAGTTAGCTAGCGCGACTTCGTCAGTTGTGACAGTAAGAGTTCGGTAATGAATCGCTACCACCTTTAAAGCAACTTTTATTTAATTTAGTTTTTTGGGATATACTAACTTTTCATTATGTGACGTGTTGGCTGTACTTAATTTGTATCAGAGCCCATCTCAGATACTCATTTACTGTGAGGAAACTTTGTATTGTAATATCCACACTAGTTTAATGATTGTTCTTCAAAAGTATTATTCAAGGTATTATTCAGTAGTCTTAAAACAAATAGTAGACTACTTGACAGGCTACTCTACAGCAGTGAATCAAGGATGAGCCTAAAACATGGTCATGCATCCAAAATGGTAAGAAGATTTTTTTTAACAAGAATTTTTAACAAAATAAAAACCCCTTTTTTTTCAGCCTCATGTCAACCAAGGCTACTGCTGGTGGCCGCAGCTGACGATGGTGACAGCGGCTGCTGTTGGTGGTGAACGGCGGCTGGCGATGGTGACGGCGGCGGCTGCTGGTGGTGAGCGTCGGCTGGTGATGGTGGCGGCAGCTGACAATGGTAACAGTGACGGCGGCTGCTGCTGGTGGTGAACGGCGGCTGGCGATGGTGGCTGCTACTAGCGGTTGCTGCTGGTTGCTTTTGTTCCTCGTGGGGGTGACAGCTGGCAGCAGCTGTTGAAGTAAGTGGAGGCTGCTGCTGGTGGTGACTGGTGCTGGCGACGGCTGCAGGTGATGACTGCTGAAGGAAGAGGAGGTTGGGGGCTGCTGACGGTGGACTGGGAATGGAGATGCCAATTACATCCATGGCAACGAGTAAGGTGCTTGGGAGTCGCCTAGCTGTTATGACCTTCGGTGCAGAAGTCTGTTGGGTCTTCTTTGCCTTCTTACTCTGACTCTTGCTGCCAAGATACCCTTTATTTTTTTCCTTCCTCTAAGCCCTGATGCACTTTGATGCAATCCTTAACCTCAGCCTGATGTATGTGGAGATGATTTTTTTCTTCAGGTCATGGCATGAGGGAAGGTTGCTGTCCAGTAACATGGCCTCCTGTTCCAGCTGTGCCACTGCACACCTACTCCGAGGTAGTGGGCCCATAATATCAACTCCCAGCATTTCATTTGGACGGGTAGTGGTAATTGCTTGGAGTTTCCCTGCAGGTTTCTGGTTATCATGCCTGAGGGTTTGGCATGTCACACAACTCCTGACATGATGTTTCACATTAGTCCACATTCCTGGCCAAAACGCTACTTCCTGGAGCCGTTTATAGATTCCTCGATGGCCACTTAGGGGGTGAGAATGATAATGCTGTAGGAGTGTCAGCCTGAGGCTGCTGGGAACATACACTCTATAGTGTATTTGCTCATTCGCCAGGTAGGTTTTGTGATACAACTTATCCTCTACAACTTCATACTGGTCCATTTGTGGACTTTGGTTTTCTGCTACTGCCTGTAATAGCTTTGTTATTTCACAGTCTTTATGCTGTTCCTCCCACAGGACAACATCTGACACTGGAAGCTCTGGGTGTTGGTCCGTCTTTTGCTGGTTGTAAAAGGTGTAACATGCTGTGATGGGAGGACTTGCTGTAGTGGAAGACCTGGACAAAGCATCAGGGGCTACGTTTAATTTCCCTTTACGGTATTCAATGACGAAGTTGAATTTTTGCAGTCTCAAGACCCATCGGATGAGGCGGCTGTTGGTTTTGGTGGATCCCATGACCCATTGCAGAGCGGAATGGTCTGTGACAACAGTGAAGAGTTTATGTTCAAAGTAATGTTGCCACTTTTCCAAGGCCCACACAACTGCCAGACACTCTTTTTCTGTTGCCGTGTAGTTGATTTCTGCCCCAGTTAAGGCTCGGCTGGCGTAAGCAATAACCTCCTTTCTGCCTAGATCTTTCCGCTGTGTGAGAATAGCACTCAGTCCTGTGTCGCTGGCATCTGTATATACGATGAATGGGACTCGAAGATCAGGGTGGCCGAGAATGGGGGGCGACGAGAGGCATGCTTTTAACTGGTCAAACGCTTGTTGACACAGCATCGTCCATTTAAACCCTTGTCCCTTTTTTTTCATTGAATTTAGGGGCTCAGCAATTTTAGAAAAATTGGGCACAAACCGATGGTACCATCCAGATAAGCCCAGGAACCATTGAACTTCCTTCAAGTTGCAAGGAGCAGGAAAGGTGCGAATGGCCTCAACTTTACTTGGATCAGCCGTGATGCCTTTAGTGCTCACCACATGACCCAGAAAAGTGATTTCTGAATGACAAAACTTGCACTTTTTCAAGTTAATAGTCAAACCAGCAGTTTCCAGCCTGTGGAGAACAGTCTGAAGGTCACAGAAATGCTGGTTCACGGATGGAGAATAAATGATGATGTCATAAATGTAGACAAAACATATTTTACTTCTTAGCTCCCCCAGGACTGTCTCCATCAACCTCTGGAAGGTAGCAGGTGCATTTTTTAAACCAAAAGGCATAACGTTGAAGTGATATAGACCAGCAGGCACGATGAAAGCAGTCTTGGCTTTACTATCAGGGTCCATAGTCACTTGCCAATACCCGCTGTTGAGGTCTATGGTAGAGAAAATGGATGCCCCAGAGAGTGATTCTAGGATCTCTGTGATATTTGGAAGGGGGTAAGCGTCATTTTCTGTAGTTGCATTGACTTTACGGTAGTCTACACAGAACCTTAGTTTTCCATTTTTCTTTGGAACAAGGACTACTGGTGAGGCCCACCCAGAATGTGATGGCTCCACAATTCCTTCTTTCAACATCACCTCCAATTGTTCCTCCATTGCCTGTTGTTTTACAGGGGACAACCGATAGGGCCGTTGCTTGATAGGTACCTGACAGGTGGTGTAAATGCGATGTTTCAGGACATCCGTCCGTCCAGTTTGATGAGTACATACTCGTGGGTTTCTTTCTAAGATCTGAAGTAGTTGCTGCTTTTCATCCGGGGGTAGATGAGCTTTACTTACAGCATCCATAATTAGTGTTGCATCATCCACACTGTCAGTTTGTAGCATGGTCAAAAAAGGTTGGGGAGAAGGAACAGCACTTAACAGGGACAAGTTTAGTTTGCTTTTGCTGGTTCTTTTCTCCTCCTTCATGGGTGGCGAGTTAACAAGGGGTTCACTGGCATTTCCAGGTTGAAATGGATATTCTTCAGCAAGGTCAGACTTGAAGGAATATTTGTGTTCACTGACATTAATCTGCAGGCCGCTGAAAAAGATAAAGTCCAACCCCAGAACGATGGCATAAGCAAGGGCTTGAGAAGGGAGGACAACAGCAGGTAATGTAATGGCTTTACCATGTAGATGAATAGTGGTGTTTATCCATCCTAGAGGACTCTCACCTTTGCCATTTGCCAGATAGAGAGGACCACAAGACCATGGTTGGAGCTGGTCCTGAATGGCAAGCTGCTTCATAAGATTTTTGTGAATTAGCGTGTAACTTGCTCCAGTATCCATGATAGCTTTCCCCATCCAAAATCCAATGCGGATTGGGACTACTAATTGCTGTGGTATGGTCATGAATGCAATTGATCTTGAAGTGTTTGAGATACTCTGGGTTTCTGCTTGTGACTGGGATGTTCCAGAGGCTGCTACAGTGTTATTTGAAGGCCGTCCCCCTGATTTTGCAGAGTGATGAGAATACTTTCCCTGGGGAAACTGTTGTTGACCAGAAGACTGATGAGATGGATGTACATACAGTGGGCAATTTCCTGGAGGATGTGGTCCATTACATCTCCAACACTGTACCGGTGGTTTCTCAGCAGGTTGGTTGGGTTGGGTGACTTGGTGTTTTTGTGAATTTGCTTGTTGTTTAAGGCCCACACGCCCTTCATACCGAAGCTGTTCTTCGAAATCCTTTTCCAGTTGGTGTCCGAGTTTAACCAAATCTTCGACGGTGTTCACCCGACTTCGCAACTGACTTGATATTTTTTAGGATCATTTTGACAATCTCGTTTTCTGTTAGAGTGGCCTTCCATCTTTTGCACAGTGCACGATAAGTGAATGCAAAACTGATTCCTTCTCCCCTTGAACTCTAGTACGGACCCGTTCAGCCAGCTCATCCTCATAGTCCTCGGACAGGAAAGCAGAGAGGAACGAGGTCTCAAATTCCTTCCACGTGGTTATATTAACCCTCAGGGGACCAAGAACGCGCCGGCGCGTTTTGCTCGTTTTTTTTTTTAGCAATGAAAAATAAACACAAAATGCTCTGTTAATTTTGATCTTTAATTTTCGTGTTCTACATCAATCGATCCTGTTCAGTTTCTTTTTTTTTTCTGTATACTCACAATAAAGATAAAGTGTTTTGCTTTTTGACAAATAAAGAAACTTTAACATGATGCGATGTCTGCCTTCTCTCTGTATGTAAACTCCCATTTGAAACGCGTTCGAAAATGATCTATAACTCCGCGAAAATTCAGTCAAACAGGCAAACAGACCCACGGGCATAAAGCTTGAGATCGCAGCTTTTAAATGAAGTCATTTATATAAAAAACAAATATTATCAGCTTCTGTAATCTGTATAAAAAGAGAGCGATTCCAGTCGAGCTTATTACGAGCTCATTGACTTTAATTCGTTCACGCCTACTCACGGAGCGCGTTATTCACAAGATAATGTGCTAAGCCATCTATGCAAAACAGGTAAACGCCCCCAAGCAAATGTATTAAACGCTTCAAGTTTCATCATTTCGTCACCTGCGCGTTGGGAAGATGACACGGTACACCGGTGCGGAAGCCCTTCAGTTCGTCCTGGATACTAGCGACGAAGAGTCCAGATTTTCATCAGAAGAGGAGCGCGACTACTCTGATGACGACCGTATGTATTTTGAAGAGCGAATTGATCCAGCCGTGGATAGAATTTCGGATGAGTAAGTATGTATTCTTACTTGCATTAGTTGACAAGTTATTCAAAACATGAGCTTACATATTATACAGGCTGGACTTGCCATCCAGAGTATTGACATTTGATATCTACCTTTATTCAACACGATCTAATGAAAGTGCATATCTATACCATGAATTTAATATCTTGTACCATTTCAACATCAAAAATGTTTTGTTTTGTTTTTTTTGTGTACATATGCTACACCCCTTGGTTAGGAAATTTGTATTTGTATGTGTAGCCTAAATGATATGTTTAGATCATTATGTATGAAAGATAGAATTTAGAAATTATTTTAGAAAGTAGGCCTAGTAGGCCCTAGGTGTTTAGATTATATTTTGACTATATAAATGCTGCCTCATTATCATTAACGATGCATACTCGCAAATATCAGTTTTAAATGTGTGTAAATGTGCTGAAATGTGTAAATATACCCAGTTAATGAAGTGCACAAATGTGTTAGGCTAATGTTTGCGGTGTGCCTCTCCGTTAATGGCCCATTGACACGCATATAGGCTTATTGCACACGTCTAAAATTATTTACATCAGTTATTCATTATAGACTAATGCTACTATAGTTATATTTATGTCATAATATTCTTCAACTTTTTTAAAAGGAATGTAGCTTCATCACTACCTCCGCCTGCAACTCGGAGTGCGCTTAGCAACACAGTCAGAAATCAGAAAGAGTAAGTACATATTTACCCACTATTTTACAGATGTTAGTTCAATTTTGTTTATACTTAGTGTTAATATTATGAGCCTGTATGACTTTATTATTTATTTTTGGAGATTGGTTGATGTTACATATGTTTTGTAACTTTTTTTAAAAGGAATGTAGCTTGTTCACTCTCGCCTTCCACTGCAACGAGGACACGCAGCAACAAAAATCAAAAAGAGTAAGTACATATTTACCTACTATTTTACAGATGTTAGTTACATTTTGTTTATATACTTAGTGATGATACAAATGCAGCCTATATGTGCCTGTGTGGCTTTGCAACAAATGTGTTGTTATGCATGCACAATATAACAATTATTGATTGGTAATGTTAATATAAAAGAGCTTATATTGTGTTGCTTTATCAGCATTGCTAAATGTCCATCAGTTATGCATGTGCTGGAATAGTACTCTGTAAAATATATGATAAAAATAGTTTTCAACTTTTTTTTAAAAGGAATATAGCTTGTTCACTCTCGCCTTCCACTGCAACTCGCAGGACACGGAGCAACGGAAATCAAAAAGAGTAAGTACATATTTATCTACTATTTTTTTTAACTACTACTTTGCAAAAAATGTGTTATGCATGCACAATATTACAATTATTGTTTGGTAATGTTAATATAAAAGAGCTTATATATTTTTTGTTTTATCAACATGCTGATTGCCCTGCCCTGACATGCTGATAGTACTTTGATCAACCTTTATTAACCTTTATTAATATTATTATTTTTATAGGAATGTGGCAAAGAGGGCCAAGACAAACATTCAGACGAGCAACAAGGAGTCCACTCTGTCATGGAAAACAGAGACTGACATTGATATGGTTCCACAGACTCTGAGCTTCCTGCCTGCCCGGGAACTTGGACCACAGCTGAGTTCTGCTGACACACACACTCCCCAGACTCTCTTCAAAATGTTTTTTACTGTGAGATACCTGCCTTTACTTTTGTTTATTTATCGCTCACAATTGCTTTGTTTATAGCCGACTGATTATTTATTTTGGTCACATTTGATTTGCTTAGAGCCCGCATCAACGGGGCATAAGCATTTACTGTGAGATACCTGCCTTTACTTTTGTTTTTACAAAATTACATTAAAACAGATTGAAAAACAAAACATTTGAATCTCCTCATTCTTTGTTCAGGCTGCCTCACCTGATGGCCCATTAGCACTTGGGGGAGCGTCTATGTCACACCCCTGGTCTGAATCTCATTAATATTGATGACCCATTACCACTCCCACGCATAAACCTCTTCTGACAAAAAAACTGTTTTACAATGTTTAAATCAATGTAGTGTTTTATGTGAACAATTAGGCAGGATGATTTTCACATAATTTTGAAGCTAGAACTTAAAGGGAAAACATCAATTAGTCAAAAGTCTTGTGGACACATATTTAATATGTGTTTTGTGTTCTTAAATCAGCAACTTTCATTTTATTTTTTTCCAATAACCACGCATAAACATTATTCTCTTAAAAATACAAACATCTACATACACGTTTCTCGCATATTATGGTAGCCCTGTTTGTGCTATATAGAGTAAATTTACACCTTTGCCATTAACATGTTTATAAATAACTGAAAAAAGCACAAATATCAAGGCATGTCAGAACATCTCAAAGGCCCCAAAAACACCGTGGTCCCCTGAGGGTTAAAACGACTTACTTCCCACCAGTCACGTGCAGTGCCATGCAATACTGTGCGGAAGGTAGCCAGGAGGTCTGCATCTGTCAAAGGATGTAGAGCCAGAAAATCTTGACACTCGGTCAAGTACAATAGAGGGTCAATATCATCTGTAGGCCGCCCAAAAGTGGGAAAGGTAAACTTAATATGGTCACTTTTCACAATAGGGGTCGATAGAGGGGTTGAAATAGTCTCTGGTGCTTGGGGTGTTGGGAGTGTAGTACTCGGAACTTGAGCTGTTGTTTGTTTCATTTGGGGTTCAACAGTTTTCATATTGTACACTTGAAAATCATTTTGCAGCTCGGCTACACAGATACGACATTTGTCAATTTGTGTTTCACATTGCTGAATATTTATGGCCACTCAGAAGTGTATGTTGGATGGCTTGGATATCCTGTTGGACCTCCACCCGTAGCCTTTCCACCTGATCACGAACTGCAGAAGTGATAGTTGATTCCATTTTCTGAATTTCTTTCGAGAACATCAGTTTCACAGCCTTAACCAATTGGTCGGTCTCAGCTGCCTCTTGTTGTTTAGATGCAGTCAGTAGGGTGAGAACCTGTTGCTTGTTGGTCTCCACCTTGGCCGAAAGATCGTTGATCTGGCTTTCACGGTGGGAAGAGGAAGCCTTCAGTACCTGGGTAATCTCATTTACAGTTCTCTCCTGGTTTTTCATGAATTCCCTCAGATTGTCCCAGTTACCTTGTACCTGAGCAGTGAAATGGTGAATTTCCCTCCCAGGGGTTGGAAGGATGCCGGGCAGGGCATGCTGATCCATTGAGGAAAGAGATGCAACATCAGGGGACGTACAAAGTTGCATGTTATCAGATTCTGGGGCCCAAGTGAGGGGTTGTACTGATGTGCTGCCTCCTAGAGCAGGGGAGAGCATCCGCACCTGGGTTCCCGGATAGGGGAAACTATATGGAGTGAAAATGTTGGGTCCATCCGGTTCATCAATGTCCACATAAGTGGAGTATGGGGGAGGGATAGTGGTCATGTCTGGTAATGTTTGGGTGTATTGTAAATGTTGGGAAATAAATAAATGAAAATCAAGATACTGTATGTGGGCAACAGGGGCTTAGTAAAATAACAAAATCAACAGCTTTTTTTCTCAATAGTCAATTTAGAACATTTTCCCCAAACACCATCAAAAAAGGAGAAAACCCACCAAATACATATTCAAAAGCAGACACACCAATTGACAAAGATTATTCAAAAGTTCAGGGGTTCACATGCTCACAATCCACATATTTTCACAATCACAAATTTCACAGTCACAGATAAAGTTCACAGTCACAATTTTCAAGTGTTCATATTTAATTCATATTTAGTCCATGTCTAGTTCATGGCCCTGTTCGGGTGCCACTTCTGTAACGGTGGTATTGCCCAATAAAGAAAAAAAGAAAAAAAAGATTAAGGCGAGAATCGTCCTAATCGCTAGACCGCAGTGCCGATCTTTCTTTCAGCGGTCAGCAACAGTCCTACATTGACTCTCAGTCCCAAAGCCTCGAGAAAAAAAAAACAATCATTAATGTTCAGGCGCCAGACAAGTATACACTTGCCACAAAGATTATCGTCCTGGATAGCTATACCAACCACCCGTTACATACAAAAAGAGAAGAAAAAAAAAACTACATTAGAAAATTATATACAACTGTGTTTAATAAGAATAAACAAGTTTTTCTTTTCTTTTTTATCAACACAGTGTACTTCAAAAATAATACAAGAATAAACAAGAGAAAAAATCAACACTCTTTAAATCACGGTAGCAATGTATATTCAAGTAAAAAAAAATCGAGAGAGAGAGAAAAAGAAGGAAAGAAAAAAACAAGAGAAAACTAGCACTCGTTAAATCTGTGGCACGGAGTGCTGTGTGTGTGTTTGTGTGTGTGTACGAATTAATTTCGTGTTTGGGAATATAGCAACACTGACCAAGATGGCAGCACGGGTAGTCAAAAGTAACTCGGGAACATCGGCAGCGTCAGCCCGTCTTGCGCCAGTCTTTTTCTCCGCTCCACCAAGCCACCGGTTTAGGAGTACGGTGCAGTCTGATTTAAAACTTGAGAAAGACTTGAGAAAGCATTCGTAGGCCAAAGAACACATCCGCTAGCGAGAGGCTAACCAAGTAGCACTATCTCCTCTCCATGATGCCCGAAAACACACTTCTTCTTGAGAAATCCACCCGCAATGACTGCCTCCCACGGGAATGTAACGCGCACACACCTTGTCAGTTGAACATGACCATGACTGCTCTATACTCTTTAAACCATGCCCCTAATACTCATTTCCGGTGTTAATTTCCTCTCCTCCAATCCTGCCAGAGTATAGTTTTGGGAGGACGTGACAGAAAATGAAAGTACTTAAAGGGGCAGTACAGAAAATATCTGTATTGCTTCAAGTGCACACTGACATTTGTCACAAAGTGAGAAGCTGATGACTCTTTTCACAATGTATCCTGCCAGGTGGTATAGCACACAGGACTCTGTTTTGGTGATTTCAGGTGGTGTTGTCAGGTCTACCAGCTGCTCCACTCTCAGAACTTCAGGAGGACTGCAGCTGCTGTTCTGCGTATCCAGGAAGTCTGCCAAGTGGTCCGATCCATCCTCCAGGTAACTGCCAGTATGTACTGGTGATAGGAACTGGCCCACAGTGACAGCCCGCAGTGCATATTGGAACTCTACAAGTGTTGGGACAGAGTTCCTCAGACGAATGAACGAAAAAGTGTTTTCCAGGCAGTCCTGGGTGAAGCGGCTTGTGAGCACAAATTTGTGCCCTTGACTCAACAAGTCATGCTGGATCTCCAGGATTGTTGTTGTGGCCATCACCAGTCCTGTCTGAACTGGTTTCCAGCTGCCCTTGGGACCGATCTTCAGGCCTCCTCCATCTTAAAATGACTTAGGGCAGTAACAGCATTGCGTGATGACATGAGGTCAAACCAGTGGTCCACCTTCTCCAAAAACCATGAAGTGGTAAGGTAGGACTCTGGTCTGTGCTCCTCTGCCACCATATACCTCAGAGCAGCACTAGTTGACTTGCTAAAGACATGCATCGCTGAACTGACCTTCATCTTTTCAAAATGGCTAGGCTTCAGGATACCTCTAGACAACTTGGGTGCCAGCTTTAGGGCCATGCCCTCTTGGTATGATACCAGATCTTTCAGAGGGCCAACAGACACCTGACTGGACGGCAGCTTCTCCTTGTCCACCACATCTTGTGGTATGGTGATGACGTGACCATTGACTAAGGCACTCTTCAAGTTCTTTACCATGTGTGGCATGTCAGGCATGAAGTAGAGGCGCTGGTGTGGCTCCACAGGATGTACTATCCACGGCTTGGCATAGGTCACCCCAAAAGACTTCCACATTGCCCTATTGGGGCTCCCCATGTCAGTGGTGATGTTTACCACATGAAGCCCTATCGATGCCGCTGCTTCCAAGATGGTGAGTATTATGGGCCGGTACACTGCGCCATCAGTAGAATTACCGCTGTAATGGTAAACCACAACCTGTTTCCACCGTGTGGTTGCACCAGCCAGCATGAACACTAAGGCATGAGTGGCCTGGCCTTTGTGGCCAGGTAATCTTGTGTTCCCAAACAGCCTCCCTGTTCCCAGATGCAGCTCGACGCTAGGGGTGATGGACATTTCATCCAAGGTTCAGCCTCTGCCTATCAAACACCTCCCCCAACACTCCTGGCTCCAGTTTAACATGCTGCATCCTCCTCTGAATGGTCCTGATGTCAGGCCGAGGCATATTCATGGCTTGGAGGGTTTTATATCCTGTAGTGCCACAATAGAACTATAGTTGCATCTCCACCTCCCCTTTTTTTTGTTTTGTAACTAGTTGTGCCAGCACATAATCTAATTTATACAGCTTTCTTTACAGTTTTGCTCACACCACTTCCCGTTAGCGTCAGCATATCAAAAACCTCCCTTATCCTCCTCTGAATTGTCCTGATGTCAGGCAGTGATTCAAGGCTTAAGGGTTTTGCACCCAGTTGTGCCAGACCATCTCACTTGTATGCCTTTCTTTATGGTTTCTTTGCCCCACTTTATCCCACCGTTTGTTTTGTTGTCTTGAGTGAAGCGGCTTGTGAGAACAATGCTGGACCTCTAGGATTGTTATGGCCATCACCAGTCCTGTCTGTTTCATGGATCACCTGCCCCTGGTTTTTGTTTTTCTTGTTCACACACACTCACACAAGCACACATTTTTGTTGTCTGTCATTGTTTAATAAAAAAATGTTATTTGAAAACCTTCATTTGTATCAGCCATGCTTAATTGATGTCTCAGTAGCTGTAACAGAAGTTACAAGTGTTTTGTTAGTTAATTGCTTAAGTTACTTGGATTGAGTTACAGCTACCCTTACTCTTAGCCTACTCTGTACACTAACCCAGAGCCATAGAGAAAAATCTTCACTCTGCACTCACCTATAGACCCAAACATAAAAGTGTAAATTCGTTTTTTATTGTGTTATAGTTTAGATAATATGTGTATGGCTTAATCTTAAAATTATATTCTTAGTCTTAACATTAACATGTTTTACGTTGTGCTCCTGGGGGTGGCCACTTTCATCAGAAGAAGTGAGCTAGCTTCTAAGCGAATTCTGAACGGACCGCCACGGCCTCTTTGCGTGATCACGAAGGTAAGCTAATGGCTGAATCGGAATTTATAAGCAAAATCACGGGAATCAATAGCCTAATACAGCCCAGTTGTGCTAAAATAAATATCATGAGACGTCCATCATCAGATGAATGATATGGAAAAGTTAAGTTAGAGCCGCTAAAGCCAGTGCTACTACCTATGCGAACATGAACAGTAAGCTTTTCCCTCCAAAAATATAGCCTAAAACTTATCTAAGTAATATACAGTATTTTGTTGTCACCCTGCCTCTCCAAATGCAAAACTGACATTAACAAAATGCAATAATGCAATAACAGCTGAAAAAGTACTTGGGTGTGTGTTTTATTTTATATTTACCGTTCAATAATGTAATCACTGCTGTCTGTCCCATAGAAGAACATGACAGCCAGCGTATGTTTTGGAACTATAGAGAGCCTAAGTCCCTCCCCTTCCGGTGGAACACCATGGGACCTTAATTCGGAAAAATATTGTATGGTAGTCAATGGCGAGAGACAACAAATATTTTGATCTCGTTTCAATTGTGCCCTGATTTACACATATGATGTTTGTCAATTTAAAAGGTAGCCTACATTTTAAAGTCAAGAAAGTCGCAGTTTGAAATAAAACTATTGAGGTATAAGACTGTGAAAATACGTACGTAACGTGCGCCTTTTGTAATTTTACAAAGACTACAAACCCAAAAGGCGCACATGTTACGTCATACCTTTTCTCTCAATGAATGAAGCTAACTTTACTGAAGCTAACGTCTGTCATTTGTTCTATAGTTTTACATTATAATCGTAACGTTACGCGATCATGCCTGAGTGTTTTGTACCAGACTGCACACATACAAGCAACGGATGGTGACGTACATAGTGCGAGACGAGAGATGTAGTTCATTGAGTGATTTTCACATAAAACTAAATGTTACTCTTCTGTTTTATGACAACCCAGATAGCATGTATAATCGGCCCGAGCTCGGCTGCCCCACGGTGCCTGCGGCTCAGACTCGGCATCGGCGTGTGTTAACCGGGCCGATTGTGGCCCGCGGTTCGCTCTGGCACAAGCATTTTCGTTACGGCTGTAAAGCACTGGGCCGATTCATGTTCACCGTAACTGGTAACCCGGCTCTGCTGTATCTGGACCACTTCTGGAAATGACTCAGGTTTCAAGGATGGTTTAAATGTAGCAATAATTAACATAACAATTATTTTAAAATTGACGTAAATTCCTGACTGTAGGCTATCATACTCGTCGAATGTCGTGACTTGTCCAAAACAAAATATCTGCGGTAAATAATAATAATTGTGTCATTTTGCACAAAGCATTCTTTAATATTTATAACCATAGCAAAAATATTTAGTTGTCATGAAGTTCATTCTTTACGTGTATCTTAAACATGCATGGGCGCGTGCTCGCACAGTCACGGTGGTCACAGTCGCGCATCGGCTGAGTGGTGGCAACCGCAATAAGGCCAAGTCACTTGCCACCTGCAGGCAGGCATCTATACATACAAATTTGTTAAGCTCGTTTACATAGACAGTATATAAAGCTTGTTTACCAAATGGTGGGTAACAGAAAATGCCGGCCAAAATATTTTTCTACCGGCCAACATAATTTTTAAGATGTAGACTATCCTGTGTTTACGGGTTGATGGGATGCGTAGCCTACATGCACAACGTCTTGTTAGCAATATTGAGTCTAAAATTCATTTTACTGGCTATTTCAAATGTTTACCAGCATTGACGGTTAAACTCTGGCCGCTCGGCTCAGATGCGTTTACCAGTATGAAGCTGATTTCAACAGTTGCTGCAGCAAGCGTCAGCACTGAGTGACGTGTGCACAACTTTCGGTGAGATAAAACTCAACGCCTGACTTAAAATCATCCCTTTTCGATCCTGCGCCATTACGGTGAACTTGAGGTAAGTCTTGTTCAATTTCCTTAAAAAGCATCGACATTTAACGCCGAGCATAATTTCAATCGAGTTCCCTTATCCTAACTCTACATATTTCGAACTGTTGCTGATTAAATGTTGATTATCCGTTTAAACTTTCACCTTTGACAGTGCTTCCCTAGATGAAACGAAAAGAAAGAATTCAGAACTCGAATTCAGTTAAGAATTATTAATTAGGACAACAACATCAAATTCTTGTCTGAGTAAAGTAGTGCAAATGGGGGTAGCAGCTAATATGAAAGCTTATGGCGCGAACAAAGCTAACATTGACTAACGTTAGCTGGGCTGTTAGCTCATATTTGCGAAACGAAAAGAAAGAATTCAGATCTCGAATTCAATTAAGAATTATTAATTAGGACAACAACATCAAATTCTTGTCTAAGTAAAGTAGTGCAAATAGGGGTAATATGAAAGCTACTTTTATGGCGCAAACGAAGCTAACATTGACTAGCTGGGCTGTTAGCTCATATTTTCATATTTTCGTTCTGCTAGCTTTGCAAAGAATTATTCGCTAGGCTAGACACCATTTTTATTGAATGCAATTTACATGAATAATATTTACGAGCACAGTCTTTGATCTGTGAAAGAAAATAAAGGGGAACAAATGTTAGCTTAGGCCAATTCATACCGCACAGACAAACGCCAACAAACACGTTTTGTCCTAGTATGTGCACATTTTGATCCTGTAAGAAAATATGTATTTTACTTATGTAAATAGAGGAATGATGTGGGACTTTGGTCTGCTGAAAGCTGGGTCATTGTCTGTTGCTGAGTGAGATCGGGACTCTTATTATGAAAATGAACTGAGGACTCTTATAGAGGACCAGCTGCGCCGGCGACCTCACAGTTGCTGGGGATTATGATTACGCTGACACGTTTGCGCCTGTTTTTACAGGTATACAACAACTTAATATGCACACGAGTCCTGTAATTTCGATGTATATGTTCATGGTGCGAATATTTTGTGTATTAATGTTCTGGGTTGTGAAGACATTTTGTGAACGCTGTGACATATGACATCGTGAAATGCATTTAATGGCTTTTTGCACAGGGGCCTGTAAGATGCACTCTCGACATTTAACAGTATTAAACGAGAAGAAAGTCTTGTCTTGTTCACTTGTCTTGTTCACTTACTATATATTTTTTTTATATACAGTACAGGCCAAAAGTTTGGACACATTACTATTTTTAATGTTTTAGAAATAAGTTTCTTCTGCTCATCAAGCCTGCATTTATTTGATCAAAAATATAGGAAAAAATTTAATATTGTGATGTATTATTTCAATTTAAATTAATTGGTTTTCAATTTATTATACTTTAAATTATCATTTATTTCTGTGATGCAAAGCTGAATGTTCAGGATCATTATTCCAGTTTATCACATGATCCTTTAGAAATCATTCTAATATGAGGATTCATTATCAAAGTTGGAAACAGTTCTGCTGCTTATTTGTTTATTTATTTGTTCATAACCTGTGATACTTTTTTTTAGGTTACTTTGAATAAAAAGTATAAAAAAAAGCCCTTTTTTTTTTAGAAAATAGAAATCTTTTGTAACAACAATATACACTACTGGTCTTTTTTTTTCTTTCTTTCTTTTTTTGAAATAAATCAATACTTGTATTCAGCAAGTATGTTAAATTGATAAAAAGTGATAGTAAAGAAGATTTATATTAGAAACATTTTTTTAAAAAATTTTGAATAAATGCAGTTCTTTTTAACCTTTTATTCATCAAATACATTAGGCAGCAGAACTGTTTCCAACACTCATAATAAATCAGAATATTAGAATTGATTTCTAAAGGATCATGTGATAGACTGGATGTCACATGTGACACAGAAGACTGGAGTAATGATGCTGAAAATTCAGCTTTGCATCACAGAAATAAATGATAATTTAAAGTATAATAAATTGAAAACCAATTATTTTAAATTGTAATAATACATCACAATATTACTTTTTTTTCTGTATTTTTGATCAAATAAATGCAGGCTTGATGAGCAGAAGAAACTTCTTTCAAAAACATTAAAAATAGTAATGTCCAAACTTTTGGCCTGTACTGTATAAATTGCCATTTTTTTTCTATTTCCATACATGGGTGTTTGTATATGGGATGTCACAATTATAGATTTGTGTGTTAGATAATGTTGAGAACCTTGTGAACTGGTGAAATGCTTTTTATCAAAGTAACTTACACATGTCTTGATGGACCCTACGTTATGCACCGTGTACAGTTATGCTGGAAGTGGGGTAAATGTCATAATGGTTATTAGGTTGGGCTTGGAGTTAGACTAAAAAAGGGAAATTGTAATGCTTTAGTATAATAAGACATTATGGATGGTTTTGTACAATGCTAATCTTTTTTTCTTTTTTTCCTCAGGAAACCTTGCTTTTGATTTAAATAAACACTGCTAAGGTAAGAATGTCTGATCAAATGCATTCTTTCAAATCTAATCTGAGACGCAAGGCAGTTAAATCAGTGTGTAATTTGCTGCAAGGTATTGAGAACGACAGTAAGCTTGTTGACGATGATCTGACTAATGACCACACAGATGACCAAACTGTACATGACTTGGATGTTGTTGTAAACTGTGCCAACAGTAATGACTCGATGTGTGACTGGAACTTTGACCCTGACTGTGATGATAGAGAGGGCCCTTCTGAGCATAGACCTGACCTGGCTGATGATTTGGTCAATTGGGCTTTGGAGTTTAATATCACCATGGTTGCACTTACTGCCTTGTTGTCTATCCTACATTTTCACCACCCCAATTTGCCAAGAGATGGGAGGACTCAAAACAGTCACCGACTACAAAATCCTACCTGTAGCAGGAGGTGCTTTCTTTTACTTTGGTGTATTGAATGCTATAACAGGCCTTCTTGAAAATGTGTGGATGAAACTCCCTAGCAACCATTGCCTGCAGTTACAGTTAAACTTTGATGGGCTCCCATTGTTTAAGAGTAATAACCAGCAGCTGTGGCCCATTCTAGGTTTATTGAAGGAAGTAGGTAAATTTCCCTTCTTGATTGGTGTTTTTGGAGGGGATTGCAAACCCAAATCACTCACTGAGTACTTGAGGGACCTGGTGAGTGAGTTGAGTAGTCTTCAGTCTGGGTTTTGGTTCAAAGGAAAGCTGTTTTTTCTGCGAGTCTGTTCTGTTGTGTGTGACGCTCCAGCCCGGGCTTTTGTTAAAGGCATAAAGAGTCATTCAGGCTATTCAGCTTGTGATAAATGTGTACAGATGGGTGTATATATAAGAAATCGCATGACTTTTCCACCGACTGACTGCACTTTAAGAACGGATGCTAGTTTCAGGCAAATGTTGGATGAAGATCATCAAGTAGCACAGTCTCCTCTGACTGGAATTGGTATCGACATGGTACTTGATTTTCCTCACGATTACATGCATTTGGTGTGTCTTGGGGTTGTACGTCGGTTGTTTGACCTGTGGTGTAGTGGGCCTTTGCCAACTCGCTTGTCTGGCCAGCTGGTTAAAGCACTATCTCAGAATCTACAGGAACTGAAGAATAACATTCCGTGCGAGTTTGCTAGAAAGCCTAGAGCTTTTGAGGAAAGAGGGAGACGGAAGGCTACGGAGCTACGACAGTTCTTGTTGTATACAGGCCCTGTCGTTCTCGTAGATGTTCTGGCTGCTCCAGTCTACCAAAACTTTATGCTGCTGTCGGTTGCTATTTTTATGCTGGCTAATCCTGAGGTGGATGTAGGGATATGTGACTGTGCAAAGACACTTGTGTACTTGTGTCATTTGTTGAACATTTTGGCAGACTTTATGGTGAGGGCTTTCTGGTGTACAATTTGCATGGCCTTGTTCATTTGAGCGATGATGTTAAGAGACATGGATGTCTTGATGTGATATCTGGGTTCCCTTTTGAGAATTTTCTTGGTGAGGTAAAGCGCATGGTGAGGGGGCCAAATTTCCCAGTTGCCCAGATTGTCCGTCGCTTGTCTGAGCGTACTAATAACAGAAGGGTCAATGTGAAAGCTGGAACTACGGTGGCCGAGAGAGCTCAACGCGCTGCAAATGAAGAAAACGCATGCAAACAGAAAAAAACGCATGCAAACAGAAAAAAACACATGCAAATAGAAAAAAACACATGCAAATAGAAAAAAACACCAGCGAATAAGAAAACATCTTCATCAGTTTTACAACTCACGTGCGTCCCAATACTCACAACACAACCAAATACGGAATGGCGCTGCATTGTGCATGTGCTGTTTTCTTCATTTGCAGCGCGTTGAGCTCTCTCGGCCACCGTATGGAACTGTATTAAGGAAAGAGCATGTTGGTGGCCCCTTACCACAGGGTGTTAGAGGAATAATACAGGAGTTTAAAGAGTTGCACACGGATCAATTTTGTGTTAAAGTTACAGAGGGGGATAACTGTATTAAAATAGGTAATGACATTGGCTTGCTTCAGAATATCATCTTGCTTGAAGGTAATATGCACTTGGTGTACTATCAGTTCCATGCTGTTGAGCCATTCTACACATATCCCCTCAGTTCATCTAGCCTGGGTGTGTTTCTTCTCTCACAGTTGTCAGAGAGTTTAAAGTGTGTTAAAGTTGATGATGGCCTTCGTAAATATGTCCTCCTCCCCTTCAAAGACAAACATGTGGGAATGCCTTTGTTGCATTTACATTAGGCTTAATTGTTGTGTTGAGAGATTAAATGTAATTTTTAGAGAGATTGTTCTGGCTCATTATTTATGCCACTAATTACCACTCAGTTAGGAAGGTTTTTCACCTAATTTGTGACTTTGCGTTTTGTGTTAGTGTTACCCCTAATTTCCACCAACTGCGGAACGGCTGCGGATCCGCTCCGGAACGGCGGCAGAGTCAATAGGTTTCCATTAACCCTTGTGCATTGTTCAAATTCACTACCCTTTCGTCATGTTCATTGCTCCCAGTGAATCGTTTGTCTTTACTCCTTGTGAGGTTGACCGTGAAAGTCAGATAAAATTCCCAGATATGTCATTGCAAAAGAACAGTTGTATTTAGAGGCAGCGAAACTCCCTGAGCGTGAGGATCGCGCTGCGAAAGAGAGAGCGGTAGAAAGAGAACAGCAGTTAGCTGTGCAAAAACTGGAATTTGAGAGAATGGGATGAAAGAGCGCTTCTTAGTCACAGCCTATGTGATTCATTACTGATCATAACTGGTGCCCCATTTAATGTTTTGTTTTAAAAAGTTGCTGTATGTTAATGTTTAACATTTCTTCTTTATAGAATGTATCATATCGTGGAGTTTGTCAATTCAAAGGAGGTTAAAGTTGTCCATTCTAATTGGCTGAAAGGAGGCGAAAGTTTCTGGCCCCCTTTTGTATCTCTTGCAAAGCTGCGTAGGGCAACTAAAGATGGGGTGATGCCAGGTGCTGACTGGACTCGATTCAGAGTCCGTGTGATGTATTCACATGGTATAGTAATGCTTCATTCTCAAATTCCACAATTCCACACAAGTAACATAAGGAGCCCTTCCATTTAGACCTAATCTGCATTTGTGTTGACAGGCGTGTATGAGATTGCCTGTGCAAAGCTGCTAGAGGCAACAATTACCTCTGATCTAAATACTGAAGATGAGGATAACAGGCCAGAGTACATGAAGAGAAAGAATAGGTAGGAGTGGCATAATTTCCTTCAAAGCATTTGGATGGCCGCGTCAAAAGTTACAATACACCTGGGCAAACATTTAGGCCCATAACAACCTCCTGACAAAACCAACTCTTAAAAAAAATGTATTAAATATAATTTATTATTCACTGCAATGACAAACTGACATCCTATTGTAATCAATGTTAGAGGCTGTAAAAGAATAGTAAGCAGCAGTGAAGAGGAGGAGGAAGAGGAGCAAGGGAGGACTGCTGCACCTCGTGCCCCAACCAAAAAGAAATCTTACACTCCACTTGCACCAGCCCCCTGCATCCCATCTCTTGCTGGTAGGCCTGTTGCAGTTGTTACAGTGGTTTCCATTAATCTTTTATTAAGCATCTGAGTGAAACTAACATAACAGCCAATTGCACCTTTGTGACAGCTCTAGGTGAAGGGAGTCAGCCAGCTGGTCAAGGTTTTTGGTCCCCAGGCTATATTTCAGAGACCACAGTTGATCCCCCTTCTGATGCAAACAGCTCGGCAGCAGGTCCGTGGGCTTTTCCCCTTTCAGCAAACATCACAGCGGCTAGTCTATCACCGTGGTCTCCAGTCTCCACTACCAACAGCCAGATGGCTACACCTCCTACTGACACCCCAACCCATGCAGCAGCTGGCAGAAGTCAGTCATCTGGCCAAACTGCATATCAAGTAAGAAGGGCAAGAAAGCTATTCTATAGCTCATGGAGGAGAAAAAAATCACTTTGGTATGTCGGTGATGAGAATTTTTTTTTTTTTTTTTTAAGAACACCCCACAAGTACATGACACACAAAGCAGTTCTTCTCGGGAGGCTGTTCCTACAGGTAGGAATTCTACAAAGTGATCTCTCTCGGTTTACTCTGACATATCTACGTACAATGTTTTGCTACTAATCTGCTATGCCTGCTTTTTCTTGTGTCTTACAGCAATTGCCAAGGAGATCCTCATCCAGCTTGACTCTATCAGAGAGCAGCAGTTGCTCATCCTGGTGCAGCTCCAAAAGATCTCCAGCAGTCAAGCAGTTCCAGACTTCATGCCAGACCCTACACATTTTGGGCTCCCTCTTTCAATTGTTGAGGAGCTACAGTGTTTGGAGGAGACATTAAATAATCCAGAGGAGAAGAAGAATTTGGTGAGTTAAATTATGCATTAATCAGATCATTCCTAAAAGTCAGTCCCCACTCTCACTCATGCTATATTCCTTAAATAACTAACGAGGTACATGTCTTTTGTTTCAGACTGTTCTCATTGGAATGGTTGGAGGCATGAGTCTTAAAGACACTGTGGGGCGGGTCCTGAAAAGGGCAATGAACACTTCTCTGGCGAGACTCATTAATTGGAGTGGGGCCAACTGAAAGCCTGCATTCAAAGGGCTCATTTTGAAAAGTGTGGTTCTGGGTGAGTGTCAGTGCTGGATAACTGCACTGTGGTGACATCCCAGGGCTCTACAGTGCGACATATTTATTTTTACTGGGTCTGACAGTGACAAAGTATTTAGGAGCACCAGTGCGACTGACCTGATCAGGTTCTATGGGTGCACCCTCCATGAAACTAATAACAGCATATTGGCCAAACAGATTTTGCAAAGTGCGTATTTGTTTGCACTGGAGAGCATGGAGAGAGATTGTGGTTTTTGCAGGCAATCACAGACATCTGTTTATTTTTTTATTTTATTTTTTTGAGACACAATGGCCAATCAGAGGCGTTTAAGTTCAAATCCACTCACAGCTCAAAACGCTGGAATTTGTTCAGAGTTATGAAAGCTCGTGAATTCTCTCATTATAACAAAGTACAGACACAATGTAAATAAGAGATTAATTGTGCAGTGATAAATTAAGAGACTTAAATTTTAGGAACAGTATTGTCAGATTTTGCTCAATTTCGTCAACGAAAATAGTTTAAAAAAATCACAGCTAAACAGTTGAGTATCTCTGAGCAAATGTGTTTCGTTTATGAATTAATCCGTTTTCAAACGAATCTAGTGAGTCTATGATTCAATGACCCATTCCTAAAGACAGTCGCTTTGTCACTGAATCATTCAATCGATTTGTTTAAACTGCCGATTCATTCGGGAACAAAGACCTGCTGCCCCCTACTGGTGGTTTTAGTTTAATTTTAAAGTCTTATTTCAGTTTTAATATTTCTATATTCAAACTCTATTTAAAACATTAACATCATAACATTATCATGAATTTAAATGCATTTGCCACTTCTGAGCCTCATTAAACCGTCTGTAAATGTAACTAAATGCCACCTTTTTGTTATATGCCACCTCTGCAGTGCAAAGATGATTTTTGTTGCTATTGATTTCATTTGATTGGTAACTTATTCTTCCTGCGTCTTATTATTCTAATTCAATTTATGAATTTGACATAAAAGATGGCATTTAATAAGGTTAAAAAAAATGCCCCGGCAAGTCATTTTTTTTTTATCAAATATCGCCTTATTATGGGTAGGTTAATTTGTCATTGATCAGAAGGTGCTCCTAAACTTTTTCAATTAAAAGGAAATATAAGTGTAGAGCCCTGCGTCCAAATGAAGTTTTGGTGGTTGCTGAGTAACATCACGTGGTCATGCTGCCCTCTTCTATATTGTGTTTTTCTCAGATGCAGTCCGCCGGAATGCCCTGACCAAAGAATGTACAGAAAAGGAAATAGAGCTCCTCATCACCAGGTGGCTGCAGTTGGCCTCTGATAGGGATGGTGGCCGAAGCCAGAGGGCGAACAGGCAGACAACGTAGACAACTCAAACTCCTTGATTTTACATTAGTTCACCCAAAAATGAAAATTGTCATTTAATGACTCGTCCTCATGTCGTTCCAAGCCCGTAAGACCTCCGTTCA
Organism: Vimba vimba; assembly: GCA_022828995.1. Classification (NCBI taxonomy): domain Eukaryota; kingdom Metazoa; phylum Chordata; class Actinopteri; order Cypriniformes; family Leuciscidae; genus Vimba; species Vimba vimba. Next base: position 23,972,815 of record CM040821.1, on the reverse strand, counting down.
TCTTCGGAACACAGTTTAAGATATTTTAGATTTAGTCCGAGAGTTTTCTGTCCCTCCATTGAAAATGTATGTACAGTGTACTGTCCATGTCCAGAAAGAACTAACCCTTTAATGCTGTGATATTATTTCTATGCTATTCTATTCTTTTCATTCAAATCTGTTATTAAAAAGTGTGTGTGCGTAGACAACTCAAAAACGCAGTGGGCCAGAATTAAATGTTTCAAAGTTAAAAATGTTGATATTAGAAAATGGTATTTTAACTATTTCTATTCTATTCTATTCTTTTCAATTCAACTCTGTTGTTAAAAAGTGTGTTTGTGTTCATTTATCCTATTTTTGTAGTGTGGTCCAATTAAAAAAAATGCTTTAAACATGAAACCTGTCTTCCTTGTGCTGTTTTACTTTGTTTATCTTGCATAAATAGCGTCTGCTAAGCAATTTTAGTATTATATGTATATTTAGTATGAGTGGAAATCAATAAAGTTCAAATAAGCCCAAATAAGGAACGGGATTAGAGGCGAGCTTACGTCCTCTCACTCGGGGTTCCGCAATCGGGCCGCGCTCGCAGAGCAATCGGACTCAGGCCACATTTACACATAGCCGGGTATTTAGAGAAACAAATATTTTCCCCCCTCCGTTTTCAAAAATAACATCGTGCACACAACATCGTTTTCAAAAAAGTTGTCGTTTACATCAACCCGCATAAATTCGCCTTCGAGCGCCATCATAACCTATGGGCAGCGGAGGGAGGGAGCGTAGGGAGAAGGATAAAGCCATGCAAGCCAATCAGAATCCTCAAAATCGACAACAACAAATAGCACGAGCGACTTCCAGTTCCTTTCAAAACAACAGACGTTGGGAGGCAATGTACCGGCGTCTTGGAAGGAAAAGCTGCTGTAAAAATGCTGATTTTCGTGTACTCCTTCGCCTCTGCTCCTTGATATAGTTCAGCAGTTGTGTTATTGCAAATGCAAACAGGCCAAAAGCGTTTGCACAAAAGTTTTTTTTTTTTTTCGTTTTTTTTTCACAAAAGTAAAAATGAGTACCACCTTAACAGCATCCATGATCAAACAGTAGCCAAACAAACTATAAACATAGGGCTCTCACATGACATAAGCATTTGCTGGCGCATAATGTGACGTTTGAGAACCTAAAACCCCGTTTCTCCCAGTTGACACGGCAACACATAACCGGCGTTTTCAGAAATCTCCACTTTGGCCGGAGTTTTTAGAAATAATCGTTTTCAGGGATAAAAACGGCGTTTTCGTGTAAATGACAGGCCAAAACGCAGGGAAATATCTGCGTTTTCCCATCGTGTAAACGGGGCCCTAGATTCATGCCGAGGATCAGCCGAGTGTTTTAGCCTTAATCAGGCCGCTTTCGGCCCGCACAATTTTTGCTAGCTGGGAAACTGCTACTTTCTTGAGTTTAATAATTGTCTTTTAAATTGACAAACATCATATGTGTAATTCAGAGCACAGTTCAGACGGAATAAAAAGATAAGTTGTCTCTCGCTAGGGCTGGGTACCGAGTTCGATACTTTTTAGGTACCGACCGAATTGCCTCGATACTATCGAGTATCGAAAAATGACTTGTTTTTCGGTACCAGATTTCGATACCTAAGGGGTTAACTCGTCAACGTCAGTGCTCAAACAAATACATATGAAATGCACAACGACACGCCTAAAGTCGTTCACGCACATACACGCAAACTCTACACACACGAGACGCGCGGAACTCTCTGCGCACATACTCATGAGACGCGCGCACGCACACAAACTGTCCACGCACATTCTCATATGAGACGCGAGCACACACACACAAACTCGCGCACATACTCAATGAGACGCGAGCACACACACACTCACAATACCCTAAAGATGTGGAAAAGTCGATCAAAAGTGTGGCTACATTTCTCCAGGCTCGATGCCAACAGCGCGCGATGCAGTATTTGCGGTAAAATAATTGCTGCAAAGACGGTACCGCGACAGATATGATGAAGCCCTTGACAGTGCACGGAGTAAACATAAGAGCAGAAAGTTGCTCCGTCTTTGACTGGTAAATGAAGAGATACCTTGTTGATCACTCTGACAGTGTTTATATTGCAATAATGACCTACTGAATGTACACTGCCGTTCAAAAATGTGTTGGTCAGAATTTTTTTTCAGTAAGGATGCATTAAAGTGATCAAAAATGACCTTAAAACATGTGTAATGTTACAAAAGATTCCTGTTTCAAATAAATGCTGTTCTTTTGAATTTATTCATCAAAGAATCATGAAAAAATGTATCAAAGTTTCCAAAAACTGTTTTCATATTTCTGAAGGATCATGTGACACTGAAGTAATGATTTAGAAAATTCAGCTTTGACAACACAGGAATAAATGACATTTTGAAATATATTCAAATAAGATTTTAAATTGTAATACTAATCCACAATATTACAAGTTTTACTGTATTTTTGATCAAACAAATTCAGCTTTGGTGAGCATGAGCTCTTTATAAAAAAATATTTTGTACCTTATGTATATGTATAAGGAATATTTTGTTCCTTTGTGCTTTTTTTGTTCCTTTGTGCACTGACTAAGGAGCATGAGTCTAACTGAAAAAATAAAACCAAAGTTTTTCTGAGGTAATGTGTTATGTAATCTTGTTAAAATGGATTTCATAAAATTGGTATCGAAAAAAAGTATCGTTCAGGAACCGGTATCGAAATCAAGGTATCGGTATCGGTATTGAAATTTTTTGAACGATACCCAGCCCTATCTTTCGCCATTGACTACCATACATATTTTTTCCGAAATAAGGTCCGATGAGCCGGAAGCGGAGGGGAGGGACTTAGGCTCTCTATTGGGGCTTACATGAACCACGTGAAAAAAATAGCGGCGACATCAAAGACTGTCGCAACTCTCTATGGCTCTGGGCGCGTTCACTAAGAATATGGCAATCGTCAACTTCATCTTTGCAGCCGAGTCGACACTGTCAGAAAACATTTATTAATAATAAATTAATTAATTAATATTAGTTTATTAATAAAAATCAATGCACGTGTCACTGGATTTACAAATGCACATCTTGCTTGTTGCACACACACATATCATGTCGAAATAACGAGATATTATGTTGAAATAACATTATTATTATTAATAATACATCTTTTAGAATATTTGATTGAATGCTGAATGTTGCGCTTGTAAAACTTTAATTGTGATTAGGGCTGGGCGATTTTGCCTAAAAAAAAATCTTAGATTTTTAAAGAAAAATTCGAGTTTCGATTCGATTTTCGATTTTTTTTTCAATGCACTTAAAAAATGACTGCAGACATCAGATATAGTGTCAAAAGTGCAACTTTATTGCTATGATTGTCCTCAAGAGTTAAAATGAATTAACTAAAAATTAATTAAAAAATCAACTAGTGTTGATGTAGTGAACCGTCAGACTCAGATATGGCTGCATCGTCCGGCTGGACCACAGGTCCGTTGTGGCTGAGTAAAACTGCATCTCCTCCAGCTCACTGCGGATCTTTTCCCGAGTTGTATTGTACAGGTGAGGCAGCGCTACATCGGCAAAATACTTGCGACTGGGGACAACGTACCTCGCATCTAATACTTTCAGCAAGTGATTAAAGCCTCGCTTTTCGACAGAATAAATTGGCAGCATGTCTGTGGCAATATAAAACATGATCACCTCTGTAATCGCTTTCCATCGCGCTCCGTTCTTATCATAAGGCACACAGTTTGTAAAGCTCTCAGGAAGTGTAGTTTGCTTTTTAGCAGGTGTGCTAGAGGAGCCGTTTTCGCTACGGAGCCGGCTGCACTTCTCCCATTCTTCGCGATGTTTATTCCTCAGGTGTTGGAAAAGATTTGTTGTACTGCTGCTTCCAGTAGCAACAGCCTTGAAACATATTTTGCAGCAAGGCTTCGTCTGTGTTTTGTCTGCTGCATCAAAACCAAACCAGTTCCAAATTACGGAATTACCTGTGCCTTTCTTTGGAAGTAGTTCTCTGCTAGTACTACACGCTGCCATGTTGTTTTGACTGTGTTACGCGCTTCTTTTACTGCTATGGTTACGCGGGGCGGGGGCTGGCTCATATCGCGCTATGGTAACGCACAAGGACGAAACGCGGAAAAGTCCGAAAAAACTATTGTGGCAAAAAACATACTCGGTTACTAACGTAACCTCGGTTCTCTCTAGAAGAGGGAACGAGTACTGCATTTTTGTAAAAACGCTACGGGAAAAACTCTTTTTTCACGAAATACTGAAGCAAAAAATTATCCTTAATTTTCCATATATGTAAAGCGCGTTGCAGCAGTACACAGCTATGGCGAGACAGCTTGCTCGCTCATTGGCTGTTCTGCGGCAACTGCATAAGCCTATCGAGCGAGGCCTGAAGTGACGTCAGGCCAATGAGGGCGCTTCGCGCCCTCCTTGCCACTTCCCGCAGAGACGGGTGTGGCTAACGTCTATAAAAGGAGCTCGAAAAGGCTGATTCACTTGATTTTCATCGCCGAAGCGAACCAGAGTGAACCGTACGCACGGCAGAGAACACAGTACTCGTTCCCTCTTCTAGAGAGAACCGAGGTTACGTTAGTAACCGAGTACGTTCTCTTACGAGAGTCCTCTCGTACTGCGTTTTTGTAAAAACGCTACGGGAACCCCTTGTAAAACGCTGTGCGTGCTGGGATAAAACACCGATCACTGGAAGCTAACCCAGGTATACAGTGCATAATCACCAGATAGACTCACAGAGAGTCTGGGAATAAGGGGGGGGGGGACCTTAATTCCCTATTTTGTAGCAGACGCAAAACATGACCTCACAGAGAGAGTCTAGAGACAAAAGGGGAATCCCTCCGTCCTTATATGGCCGCGTCCACAGACGCGATTATGACATCACATAGACAGGGTGGGGAACCTGAACTAATGTGGGAAATGTGGGTCTTACACAATTCTGCCCATAAACAGTCGGTAGCGCGCTGCGCATGCGATTTCAGTGTTCTAGTTAGACAGCTGATTCGACTACACCGATAGTAGCTTAGCCTGCAAGGCGGGAACCTCTAGGTTGTAAAACCTAATAAATGTAGACGGCGAGGCCCAGCCTGCCGCCATACATATGTCCTGTAAGGAAATCCCGCTAGACCAAGCCCACGAAGAGGCGACGCCTCTCGTGGAGTGCGCTCTAACGCCCAACGGGCACTGGAGGCCCTTGACAGTGTAAGCCAGCGCTATGGCGTCAACTATCCATCTGGATAGGCTCTGTTTCAAAACAGCCATTCCCTTGGAACGTCCACTGAACGAGACAAAGAGCTGCTCAGTCTGTCTGAAGACAGCAGAGCGGGACACGTAAGCTCTTAAAGCCCTAATGGGGCAAAGAAAACTTGAGTCCCCTTCCTCACTTGATCCCGGCAGGGCAGACAGGGAGATAACCTGAGCCCGAAACGGCGTGTTGAGGGATTTTGGCACATAACCATGCCTAGGTTTGAGTATGACTTTAGAGTCATTAGGTCCAAACTCTAAGCACGCTGGGCTCACGGAGAGCGCGTGCAGGTCGCCTATGCACTTCACCGAAGCGAGAGCCATCAAAAACACTGTTTTAAAAGACAAATGTTTGAGGCTAATAGATTGGATAGGCTCGAAAGGGGCACCTTTCATGGCCGCCAAAACCGTAGAAAGGTCCCACATAGGGACTGAAGGAGGTCTGGGAGGATTCAGCCTCCTAGCTCCCCTGAGGAAGCGGATGACTAAATCGTTCCTTCCTAGTGACTGACCTAGCGTTGTTCCAGAGAACGCTGCAATAGCCGCCACATAAACTTTGAGCATGGAAGGGGATCTGCCCTTATCCAACAGCTCCTGTAGGAAGGAGAGAACCTCCGTCACCTCACAATCGAGGGGTGATAGGCCCCGAGCTGTACACCAGCCGGAGAAAACCGACCACTTCGAGGCATAAAGCCGCCTAGTCGATGGTGCTCTAGCCTGAGTGATGGTATTCATCACTCCCTCTGCGAGATCAACGGATATCCGTTGAGCGCCCACACATGAAGGGACCACAACTCCGGGTGTGGGTGCCAAATCGAGCTCCCGGCCTGCGAGAGGAGATCTCTCCTCAATGGCACTGGCCATGGAGCGATGTCTGCTAACTGCATCAGGACTGGAAACCATGCTTGGTTCTTCCAGAATGGTGCTACAAGCAGTACTGAGCATTTTGTTTCCCTGACCCGCTCTAACACCTGAGGCAGGAGGGAAACGGGGGGAAAAGCGTATAGCAGGCAGCGCGGCCACATCCGGGACAGCGCGCTGTCGTTCTTGGAAAAGAACCCGGGGCAATGAGCGTTTTCGCGGGACGCGAATAGGTCCACCTCTGCTCTGCCGAATCTCTCCCACAACAGCCGGACTGTTTGTGGGTGTAGAGACCATTCGCCCAGGGGAATGTTGTTCCTGGACAGTCTGTCTGGGCCCAAATTCTGGAGCCCAGGCACATGCACTGCTCTCAGCGAGCGCAAATTGTGCTGAGCCCATGTTAGGAGGCGTTTCGCCAGCCTGTACAGGGATCTGGATCTGAGACCGCCCTGGCGATTTATGTAGGACACCACGGCCGTGTTGTCCGAACGGACTACGACGTGTTGGTCCTTGATTTGGGGACAAAAACGCGTCAGCGCGTTGTGCACTGCCAGCATTTCCAGGCAGTTGATATGTTGGAGCTTTTCTCGTTCTGACCACAGGCCGAAGAACGGTCTGCACTCGAGCAGCGCACCCCATCCCGAGGTGGATGCGTCTGTCGACACCATCCTCACTCCCGAGGAAGTCCCCAGGCTTACACCTGATCGGTACCAGTCGTCCGCCATCCAAGGTATCAGGGCTGCCACACAGCTCTGATTGACCTTGAGACGTAACAGGCCGGACACCCACGCTCCGCGCGGTACTCGCGCTCTCAACCAGAACTGCAGAGGGCGCATGCGGAGCAAGCCCAGCTGAAGAACTGGCGATGCTGAGGCCATGAGACCCAGCATCCTTTGAAACTTCCTGAGCAGGGTAGTCGCGCCGCAGCGGAAGGATCTCGCAGCGCGCTGAATGTGCAGCACGCGCTGTGGCGACAGCCGCGCTGTCATAGACTGTGAGTCCAGAATGGTACCCAGAAACGAAATCGCTTGACTGGGGTTCAGCGAATTCTTTGTCCAATTGACCGTGATACCAAGATTCTCGAGGTGATCGAGTAAAATGGTTCTGTGCTCCACGAGCTGTGATCGTGATTGAGCTAGGATCAGCCAGTCGTCCAAATAGTTCAGCACTCGCATGCCTCTGAGTCTGAGAGGGGCGAGCGCTGCGTCCATGCACTTCGTAAATGTACGAGGTGCCAGGGACAAGCCGAACGGCAGGACTGTATACTGGTATGTCTGACCCTCGAAGGCGAATCTCAAGTATCGCCTGTGATGTGACGCTATCTGTATTTGAAAATAAGCGTCCTTCAGATCTATCGACATAAACCAGTCTCCTCGGCGAATATGCGCGAGGATTTTCCTGGTCGTGAGCATTTTGAAACTGCGTTTCACTAATGCTCTGTTCAGCCGTCTTAGATCCAGTATGGGTCTGATACCACCGTCCTTTTTGGGGACCAGAAAGTATCTGCTGTATAGCCCCCCTTCGCTTTGAGCTTGGGATACATGCTCTATCGCCCCTTTGCTCATCAGTTTTGATATTTCGGCGCGAAGTAGGTGTGCTACTTCTAAAGTCACCGTAGTTTCGACGCGCGCTGTGAAGCGGGGAGGGCGTCGACAAAACTGTAGCGGGAAGCCTCTCTTTATAATGTCTAGCACCCAGTCCGAAACTCCTGGAAGCGCTGCCCATGCCTCTGCATGGCTGGCTAAGGGTTGGAAGCGAAGCGCGCTCTGTTCGCCGTGCGACAGAGGTGCTTCGGGGCGCAATAACATAGGCGTTACGCCTGTGACATTCGAGGCGGGGAGCGCGCTTATTACAGCGGGCAGAACGCTCGTCCTCGACCCTACTACAGTGCTTAACTGAGTGAGGGAGGGCTGAGAAAGTCTCGTGGGACTCATGCTGTCTGCGAGTAAATGTGGGCGGGAAACGGGCACATTCACTGCTTTGGCCTGAGCAGAGCGAGCGCGCACAGGTCCCGTTTTTACAGAGAGCCTGTGATCTGTGAGACATAGTGTTCGTGGGCACTGGGAAGTGGGCACTTTTACTATGTTGGAAGCGCAATCGACCTGAGTCGATTTTATGTGCGCGAGCCCTAAGTGTAGGGCTGTGCTTGTGTGTAGGGATGGGCACTGAGGAGTGGGCATCGACACTACATTTATAGCACCATCGGCCGTGGCCGGGACACCAGAAAATACACTCTTTTCGGGATATATCTGGGTAGCCGTAAAAACGGCTTTTGTGTGCAGGCACGCAGGCAGCTGTGCGGGCTTGCGCTTTGCAGAAAACGCTGGAACAGTCGCAATTCTTGGGACTGAAACAGCGGCGCGCTTGGGTGAGAGACCGGCCGCAACGGGACTCACACACCTGCGCTTTCCTAGGCGTGCTAGGGCTTCTTCGGGGCTTCCGGCTTCACTGCAATCCTCGGCCGCGGCCCGTGCTGAGCGGGGCGTCGGTTGCTAGAGCGAGAGCGGGGCCTCGAGCTGCGCTGCTGTGAAGAGGCGGCCGAAGGCGGGGGCTGAGGCTGAGAGCTCCGCGGGGTCTGTTTTTCACGACTCGCTGCAGAACCAGAGCGGTTCGGGAGGAAGTGCTTGAAGGCTTGAGACGCTTTCTGGGCTTCGGTAAATCTCTCTACGAACTCGGAGAGAGAAGATCCGAAGAGGCCAGCGGAAGACAGCGGGGCGTCGAGAAACGCGGTGCGCTCGGAATCAGCCATCTCCGTGAGCGTCAGCCATAAGTGCCTCTCAGCAACAGTGGCGGAAGCCATACACCGTCCCATGGCTTGTGCAGCAGACTTGGTAGCGCGGAGGGAGAGCGCTTCTCAAATCCGCGATGCAGATAGCGTCAGGCCCCATCTCGTCCAGCTTACGGAGGAGATCACCCTGGAAAATCTGCAGCGTAGCCATGGTGTGTAGTGCCGACGCAGCCAGCCCAGCGGCGGAGAAAAATTCGACGTCATGCGGCAGGCTTTGGAAGGCAACACCGGTTTAGTCCGCCGTCCAGCAGAGGGCGGGCAGAGGTGGGTCGCTATCGCCTGTTCCACCGGCGGAAGTGAAAGGTAGCCTCGGTCTTTAGCATTATCCAAGGAGGAAAATGCTGGCGACACAGACGAACGTGTTCGTGCTGAGTAGGGAGCGTTCCAGGCCTTCGCAACTTCTTCATGAAGCTCAGGAAGAAAAGGAGCGGGCTTTGATTCCGGAGAGGTGCGCTCACCAGGGAGGAAGCTACCATCCAGCCGGGTGCGAGAAGGGAGTTCCGGTGCAGACCACTCGAGGCCGAGGCTCGCCGCGGCCAACGTGAGTACTCGCATGAGCTCCTTCTCGATGCTAGCTCTTGCCGAAGGCCTACGGGCAGGAGGCGCGAGATCCTCGGAGCTCGCCCAGTCCTCGCTGCCTGAAGCTAGCAGAGAGCAGGAATCTTTCTCCCCCGACGCGGCTTCGGAAACAACTTCCTCTGATGAAGCTGCGGCAGACTGCGGGCGCTGAGCATCAGGAAGTGATTCAGGGGAAGCCGGTGAAGCAGGCGGGCAAACCGGCGAGCTTGGTCGGGCTGGAGCGGGTTCCGGGACCCGCTGCGAGCGGCGCTTCTTACGGCGCGGCGGGGAGTGCAGGCTCTGAGAAAAATGCCAGGCGAGTCCTCAGAGTCACCATCGGCAGAAGCTCGCAGTGAGGGCAGCCGCCGTCAGCGAGCGCGAGCGCTGCATGATCCTCACCCAAACAGGAGACACAGATGACATGACGGTCTCCCTCGGTGAGTGGGGCTCGGCACGAGCCGCAGGAAGGCATCTTTAGAAAGACGCAGCTCTTTTAGGGGGTGAGTGTTGCAAGGCGAACACACACACACACACAAGAACAATAATAATAGAAAGGATATGGCGTCGGAAAGCGCAGCAGGTACGGCGGTAGAAGGCGGCGTTGGCCAGCGGCTTCGAGGGCTCGTCCCGCTGAAGTGCTTGCCTCAGACGACGCGTGCTTCCTCGTGATCCAGCGATGCGTGAGCTTCGCTGAAGAGATGAAAATCAAGTGAATCAGCCTTTTCGAGCTCCTTTTATAGACGTTAGCCACACCCGTCTCGGCGAAGCGCCCTCATTGGCCTGACGTCACTTCAGGCCTCGCTCGATAGGCTTATGCAGTTGCCGCAGAACAGCCAATGAGCGAGCAAGCTGTCTCGCCATAGCTGTGTACTGCTGCAACGCGCTTTACATATATGGAAAATTAAGGATAATTTTTTGCTTCAGTATTTCGTGAAAAAAGAGTTTTTCCCGTAGCGTTTTTACAAAAACGCAGTACGAGAGGACTCTCGTAAGAGAACTCTAGTTTGCAAAATAAAAATCGTTTTACACTACAAAATCGATAAATCGATTAAATCGATTTTTTGCCCAGCCCTAATTGTGATCATTAAAATAATTGAATATTAAATATTTAGTGGCCAAATATTGCTCTCTCTCTCTATATATATATATATATATATATATATATATATATATATATATATATATAAGCGCATTTGTTCCAATGAACTGCAGTAAACAATGACTTTGCCCGACGGTGTAATTTACTTCCGGGTAAAGATAGGATCAGTCAAATGAAATACAATAAATGTACAAATAAATATTACAAATTAAAAAACGATCGGAAATGTCGTCCAATTTTCTAATACTATTTGATGACAACAATACATTTGGAAAACAAAATACAGCCATTTCTGCTTTTTTTCTTTTAAACAAAAAACCAAGCTGCACCCTTTTTTAAATTTCATATTTCATTCCAAAACAGAATAATGAATGAACGAAAAAGTACACGGACATAATGGATCTCCTTTTCTGACACCTCTACATTGAATCTAGGAGTGGTCCCAAAAGGTAGTTTAACAGAACTATTGCAATTATCATCCACATATGAAGCCAGATTGACAATCATCTATGATTTCATTTAAACATGACTAACTTTAGTTGATTTGCAAAGATATGTGAGAATAATTTAGAACCATTATTTTTTTGTATATGATTTATTTATTGAATTTTTTACAACACCAAAGACAAACAATCAATATAAAAAACATTAAATTAAATAAAAAAAAAAAAAAAAAAAAAAAAAACACCAACACAAAATCCCTCACAGTACTAACAGGTTTAGTATAGTATATAATATATAACAGAGTTTTATGTCATAATACAGAAATAGGACAAGGTCAGCCTTAACTAGGTCCAGCAAGTAAAGTTGAGTAACCTCAAAACTTAGAAAATAATGTGTGCTGCTAACGATAATACCAGTTGAAAACTGAAAAACCACTGAAAGTGCAGGGTTGGGCGGTCAGTCAGACAATTGAGACTGCATCCAGCTGCAGAGATTTAACATGCTCAAAAAAGGGTAACCAAATTCTTGAAAATTTAATCATGGAACCACGAAGGCAGTGTTTAATTTTTTCCAATTTAACAAAAAATAAGGCATCTTTTATCCACCGAGTATGAGGAGGGACTCGAGGACCCTTCCAGTTCATCAAAATGCAACGTCTCGCTAGTAGTGTAAGAAAAGCTACCAACTCAGCGAAATTTGACGGCAATGAGTAATTAGGAGGTAAAACTCCAAACAAGCCAGTTAGCGGAGAGGGATGGATATTGACAGAAGTAATAGCGGAAAGTGAGTCAAAAACCGACTCCCAGAAAAGAGATAAAGCAGGACAAGTCCAGAACATATGAGTTAGATTAGCCGGTTCTAGATGACACTTGTCGCAGCTTGGATCAATGTCAGGGAACATACGGGCTAATTTACTTTTAGACCAGTGTACTCTGTGGACCACTTTATACTGTAAAACCCCGTGGCGAGCACAAACAGATGACGTGTGAACACATTTCAAAATCGAATGCCATGTTTCTGTCTCTATGTCTATATTAAGATCCCTAGCCCAGGTAATCCGCAGACTATCAGAATCCAAAGGGCAACGTGTGAAAAAGGTATTATAAATCGTAGAGATGGCCCCTCTTTGATAAGGATTGATATTTTATATGGTATCGACAATGGTGGAGGGTGGGATCGAGGGGAATCCCGGAAAATGTTTACGGACAAAGTCACGGACTTGCAAGTATCTAAAAAAGTGGAACCTTGGTAAGTTAAAAACTTGAGTCATTTGTTCAAAAGAAGCGAATGTTCCGTCAATGTAAAGATGTTTAATGGAAATGATCCCGTGGTCCACCCATGCCGCAAAAGCCTTATCAATGAGAGAGGGAGGAAAGAGGGGGTTAGAATGTACAGGGCATAGAAGAGGTGTTGACTGTAAAGTGAAATGCCGCCTGAGTTGACGCCAGATCTTAAGACAATTTTTAACTATAACATTACTGGAGAAGGTTAAAGGTGATAACGAGAGAGGAAGACACAAAAGAGACGTAAGCGAAGTGCTGCCACAAGCAGCCTCCTCGATCCTTAACCAGGGTGGAGGTTGATCGTTGGAACAGCACCAGATTAACATATTACGAACATTTGCAGCCCAGTAATAAAACAAGAAGTTAGGAAGTGCTAAACCCCCCTGCTCCTTAGTTTTTTGTAAATTGCCTTTCTGTATTCTTGGAGTTTTTCCATTCCAAATAAATTGAGAAATAGTGCAATCTAAAGAGTGAAAGAAACGCTTTGGAATAAAAACCGGTATGCATTGAAAAAGATACAGAAATGTAGGCAGTGCATTCATTTTTATACAATTTATCCTACCCGCAAGAGAAAGAGGCAATAGAGACCAACGATGAAGATCTTCGGTCAATCGATCCAACAGAGGAGAGAAATTACAGTTAAACAGGTCAGAGTAGTTCTTAGTTACGCAGATGCCCAAATAGTTGAATTGATTTAATGATGTCTTAAATGGCAATTTAGAAAGAGGGTAAGCTATGGCTGCGGAATTTATAGGCAAGAGTTCACTCTTATGAAGATTCAGTTTATACCCCGATACCTGCCCAAATTCCTTCAGTAGATCTAAAACGTGGGGTATAGATCTGTCTGGCTCAGAGACGAAAAGTAAAAGGTCGTCAGCATATAAAGACAGTTTGTGCACAGCGCCCCCTCTTATAATGCCCATCATTTGACTAGATCTAAGGGCCACTGCCAATGGTTCAATAGCGATGGCGAACAATAAGGGGGAAAGGGGACAGCCCTGCCGAGTACCACGTCCAAGGGGAAAATAATCGGAGTAATCATTGTTTGTGCGGACACAGGCCAAAGGAGAAGCATAAAGAAGTTTAATCCACGAGATAAATTTACAGCCAAATCCAAACTTTTTTAATGTATGGAACAAATAAGGCCACTCCACACGATCAAATGCCTTCTCTGCATCCATCGAAATAACCAACTCAGGGGTGGTAGAAGTTGAGGGAGAGTACATTATGTCAAATAGACGCCTGACATTGTGAAAAGAGTGCCTTCCCTTGACAAACCCTGTTTGGTCTGTAGAAATGATTGAGGGCAAAACAGCCTCTAGACGCCTTGCCAGCATTTTAGCTAATATTTTAACATCCGCACATAATAAAGAAATAGGGCGATAGTTACTACAGAGAAGGGGATCCTTGCCTTTCTTCAATAAAAGTGAAATGGTGGCCTGTCTTAAAGTAGGAGGGAGTATGCCGCATTGTAAAGATTCGTTAAACATATTTAGCAGTAGTGGGGAAAGTTTATCTGTAAATGCTTTAAAAAATTCAATAGGAAAACCATCAGGCCCCGGACATTTCCCATTCTGCATGGAGTGTAACGCATCTTTAATTTCGTCTACCGTAAAAAGCTCATCCATCCTAGAAGATGTCTCGGGGTCAATGGAAGGAATGTTTAGGGGCCCAAGGAAACTATCCAACTGAGCCTCATCAGATGAACACTCAGAAGTGTATAACAAGGCATAAAAATTCCTGAATTGGTCATTAATAGATTGAGGGTTAATAGTTGTGCCATTGACCGTATTAATTTTTAAGATATGTTGAGCCGAGACAGATTGTCGGATTTGGTGAGCCAATATTTTGCCTGGCTTATTACCAGATTCATAATAGCTATGACGAGACTTAAGTAATGCTTCTATTGCACCGTCGGAAGCCAATATATCAAATTCAGACTTTTTAGTAAGCAATTCTTTTATAAGTTCGGGTTCAGGTGCATCCTCGCATCTGGACTGCAGGTCAGCCAATTCCCTAGAGATAGAGATACTCCTTTCAACAGTGTTTTTTTTCCGAAAGGCAGAGAAAGAAATGATCTCTCCACGTAAAAAAGCTTTGCATGCCTCCCAAATTGTTGACGCTGACACGTCTGAATTAACATTAGTGGAAATGAAAAGATCAATGCGACCATCAATGTTTTTTATGAAATCCGGGTCAGTAAGAAGAAATGAGTTAAAACGCCACGGGGATCGCGTAAAGGACACACCAGGAAATGAGATATCAACTATGATAGTAGCGTGATCTGAAATAACTATAGGACTGTAGAAACAATTGTTAACAGAAGAAAGAAGCTTGTTGTCAATGAGAAAGAGGTCAATTCGAGTGAAAGTACCATGTACGGGAGAAAAAAAAGAAAACTGCTTATCACTGGGATTGAAGAAGCGCCATACATCCGAGACAGCATACTGCTCCATAAACAGTTGAATAACTTTAGATGATTTAGATGGAGAGATGGGCTTAGTGGATGAGCGATCGAGTGAGGGGTCCAGACAGCAATTAAAGTCTCCACCGAGAATAAGGTGACTAGACACTATATCAGGAATTGAAAAAAGAAATTTTTTATAGAAATCCTCATTATCCCAGTTTGGGCCGTAAACATTAGCTAGCGTCAGAGAAATGCCAAAAATTTTACCTGAAACAATAATAAAGCGACCACTGGGATCCGATATGATTTTAGAGACGGACAGAGGTACTGACCTATGCACTAATATTGTAGCCCGACGGGCCTTACTTGAAAATGAAGAATGGTAGAGTTGGCCTACCCATCCTCTACGAAGTTTAAGATGATCAGATGGTTTAAGGTGGGTTTCCTGCAAAAAAGCAATTTTAGCGTTTAAATGTTTTAAGTGATCAATCACTTTATTGCGTTTAACAGGTGAATTAAGCCCCTTCACATTCCAGCTGACAAACCTCAACCCACCACTAGAAGCCAACTTGGCATTACAGTTTAACATAGAAAGGATAAGATAGAGGTGATATAATCCAACAAATCTGCACCCATGACAGATTCACAGCAGCAGAAGAGAGGGAGGAGCAGGCAGCACACAAAATTAAAGAAAAAAGAAAAAAAGAGGGAAAACACGCACACAGAGCACAAGAAACCAAACCACACACACACACATACACACACACACACACAAAAACCATACTAACCCCAACCCGGTTGCTGTAGAGAACAAAAACAGCAACGAACACACCTCCGATACAACGATCAGCGAATATTACTACTTCCCTAAAACAATCGCACTGCCCCCACAAACAAGTGCAATTAAACCTTAAGAGAACATGAGGTCATATATAGTCAACAGAAAGTATACCAAAACAGCATTCATCTTAAAGCCAGTGTACGGTGCAAAGATGCATGTTATAAGAAACTAAATACACAAGACTTATATATAAAAAAAAAATAATAATAATATATACACATATATACACACATACATATACATATATATATATACATACATACGTACACATACATATCCTATATTACCTATATGCATAAAAAAACGAAACATGCATTTAACGTCCGTAATAAGGCAGGAAAAAGGTCAGCACCGTTTTAACAACATCAGCCGCAGACTGAAAGTGCCAATTTGCTAGCTTACGAGTTCTTGTTTAAGTCCTGGTCCTGGATGAATTTAACAGCATCTGAAGCGGACTGGAGCCATGTTTTATCTCCGTTGGGTAGAGTGATGCGCAGTCTGGCCGGGTAAAGAAGTGCCGGCTTGAACCCACGCTTGTATAGCTCCGTCATGGGACCTCTGTACTCGGCGCGCTGCTTCACCACGTCGGGGCTGTAGTCGTCAAACAGACGAATCGTATGGCCTTTATAAAGCAGGACACCCCGTTTACGAGCCTCGCGAATTACGACGTCTTTAACTTGGAATCGGTGGAAACGCAAGATAACAGGCCGCGGTCTTCCTCCCGGAGCCGGCTTAGGAGCGAGGCTCCGGTGCGCACGATCTAACTCAGGGGGCGAAGTGAGGACCTCCGTACCAAGAACATCAACAAGTAGTTGAGAAAAGAACGTTGATGGACGAGGACCTTCAATCGATTCAGGTAGGCCTATAATCCGAATGTTTTGACGTCTGCTACGTCCCTCCAAATCAGCTACTTTGAGTTTGAGCAACTCGTTGTCTTTCTGCAAAGCGGAGTAGGCGCCCTCGAGATGCTGAAGTCGTTGGTCAACTGAAGTGGCGTTAAATTCCAGAGAATCAATGCGTTGCCCGTGAACAGTAATGGTGGAATGAATGCTGTCCAGTGTAGATGCAAGAGACTCGAATGAGGATTTAAAATCAGCCGAAAGGGCCTCTCTGTGTTCATCCAGCAGTGAGCTAATGTCAGCCATGGAAATGCTAGCCGTTGGAGAACCCTCCTTATCTTTTTCTGCGTGTTTTCCTTTAGCCTTAGACATGATGAAGTGTTCCGAGCACTTACAAACAGTTTATTAAACTTTTGTTGACAGTATAAATTAAAATTCGAAGGTTTGGCAAGAAAATTAAAAATGAAACGGCGGGAGCAGGCTGAGCGCGCGACTATTCTGCACTCCTCATAACCGGAAGTCATTTAGAACCATTATTGACTAAAGTTATAGGCCTCCAATTCTCTATAAATCTTCAACCGGCTTAGGAATCAGTGTAATCAATCCCTGTAACATAGTTGGCATTGGCAACAATACTTAATTTTAGAAACGATGGTTTGAAACGGAAAATCCTCCTCTTTGTCACCCTCCAGCACATTAGGTGGCGCTTTGCTCCCTTTTATCGGTTTGCAACTCGCCAGTAAATGCACAGAAGAAGAAGAACACGTCACAAGGCATTTTTACAGATGCATCAAAAGATCCAAAAACTGATCATGTGGGTTCTGCATTCATTATTCCAAAGGTTAAAGTGTACAAGAATAAAAGGATATCAGATTGTTTATCGGTGTATACTGGAGAGATGTTTGCAATAATTATGGCAATAAGGTGGATTAGGGAAGTTAAAATATCCAAGGCAGTAGTATGTTCAGATTGTAGTTCAGCTCTAATAAGTTTGAAGGAGATGAAGTCAGAAACAAGACAGGATATGGTAATAGAGATAATTCAAGAATTATATTCAATCAAACAAGCTAGTTTAGAAGTACAGTTTTTGTGGGTTCCAGCACATATTGGGTTGAGAGGTAATGAGGAGGCTGATGCATTAGCAAAAAAGGCAATAGAACGAGATATAGTTGATATACCGATTTTATTTAGTAGGTCAGAAATTAAGTCAATTATTAAAAAAAATATTCTGAAAATATGGCAGCAATATTGGGATAATGAAATAAAAGGTAGACATATGCATCAAATAGAGCCAATAGTGGGTAAAGGAAGAGTATCAGGTAGGTGTAGGTATGAGGAGAATATGATTACAAGATTAAGATTGGGACATACAAGATTGAATAGTACATTGCATTTAATAGGTAAGAGTCCAACAGGTTTATGTGAGGCATGTGAAGTTGATGAAACAGTTGAGCATGTAGTAATGCACTGTAGGAGATATAATGTTGAAAGGAAAGAGTTGAAGGAGGAATTAAATAAAATAGGAGTTAAGTTCACTATTCAAAATGTATTAAAGTCAGATAGGAGTATAATAAATCTAATGGTAGAATATTTGGGAAATACTGGGTTAAATAAGCGCATTTAAATAAGGGTTTTTTTTTTTTTATTTTTTTTTTGTTTGTTTTTTTTTCTACCTGTCATGGGGGCTGAGAGTAGACGGAGGAGCTGAACACGCAGCGCCGGATGAAACTCTATGAAGCCTCTGTGCGGGTAAATAGAGGTTATAGTTTAGGAAGTGTCAATGGTCCATTTCCTAGATAGATGGCGGTAATGCACATATCTGTCTGCGATCCGCCGTAAAAAAGCAAGAAGAAGAAGAAGAAGAACACGTCACAAGGTTGCGCCGCACTTTCGTGTCTGAGGCGATTCGACTGAAGAAAGGTTTGTGTTTTTAAGCATTTTAAGTGTTTTAGTTGATAAAAACCGTTAATTCAATGGTATAGTTTTTGTAAGCGCTGTAGAATGAATGTATTATTATTCAACGTGACATTGTAATGCTGTATCTAACATTTATTAGTCTTATTTTTAAAGTGCATCCACACAAAAGTAATAGAAAAGATGCGTCTCATTTTCTTGGTTAATAACTGTGTAGATGTCCTCAATGCAATATCATTTAATTTACATTGAATGTGCATAAAGGTTTTCATTACTTTATCTCTTCAAACATTGTAGCTTTTTATTATTTCGCACATCCGGGTCACAAACTGCTCGTTCACTTTAAAATACCGAAAAGCAAAATAGTGCTTTAATTATTGACCATCATTGAGGAAAACAGAAGAACATCAGCAAATACGAATTACACTGGCAATTATTGTATTAATTATACATAGTTTTATACATTACTGAGTTTTTCCCCATTATCTAAACGCATCAACCACAGTTTACAAAAACAAAACAAAAAAAGTGTCTTTATTCCTGCGCATATTTCATGATTTAAAGTGGAGCGCACAAGCCTACTGTATGTGTATGTGCAATACTTCAGAGTCTGATCACCTTTTTATTAAAGAAAGCAAGAAATTAATTTTCGTATTCATACAAACATCACATTAAAGAGCATTAGAATTAGACAAGGTTAAACATCCCATAAAATATTAATTACGAGTAAAGACTGTACAAATTCTACATTAATAATGTGATTTTTTTTTCATGCACTAATTTCACTTTATGATACAATCAAGTATTATAACAAATTAAAGTTGTTCAAATAAGTGAATATTTCCAGCCCAAATTCCTCAAAAATAATTTGATCATTAATTGAATAGTTTGATCATCTTAGATGTGTCCCATCCTCTGGCTTTGACCGGATATGATAAGCCTATGTTTTAGACAAGATTGGAGATAAATCATAACAAATATGCCACAACAATAATTCATTTATCTCAGGACTGTGAAAACACCAGCAACGCTGGGACATTATCGCACACATAATGTTGCACATTAAAGTGGGTAACAATGAAATGTGAGGTAATATTGAACTGTTTGAAATATTGATACTACTTTGTCAAGTTTAATGAAGTTAGTTTAATTTTCTTGTCAAAATTGGCGATCTTCCATCGACAATAAAATTTGATTACGTTTCTAATCGGAGCCTGATGTGATGACATGCAGACTGTGATAAAGGCCATTATCAGGTACTGACAAGTTATAATGGGAGAAATGGAGCCATTCAAAATTCCCCCCAGAAGATTTTCCAATGAATCTTTTTTAAAATGTGGTCAATACGATATCAATTCTTAAAAAACACAAATCAATCTCTTTTTTTGTGTGTGTATTTATTTACGCAAACATTAAACATAATATCTGATTAACGTTAATCTCATTTACTAGTATTCTAAGAGGGTGGAGGGATAGAGCTGTGGGCAGGGTTATGGTGTGGTTAGATATTCTAGCTCCACCCATTAGGCCTTATAGAGACAGAGCGCAACGCGTCATAATCTGAAGACCACGCCCACCAAGGGGGGAAACAATCCAACCGTTTCCATTGACTTTGCATTGCGAGAGGCTGCCTCCTTGTCATTTCTTGCTTCTAACAAAGACAGAATAATGCATAAAAGCTGCTATGTGACAAGGTGTACAGCAAACAAGCTAAGAAACCCAGAAATAAGTTTTCATAAGCTGTCGACCCCAAAAAACGAGTGTTTGAGGACATAAAAGTGGATACAGGCTGGAACGAATGGGTAAATTGTGGGATCCTGACACTCAGTATGCACTAAAAATACACTAGTCTACGTGTGCAGTAAGTTAAACATTTGGTCACTGGCGAGTCAAATATCCAAATGTCAGTTTTATATATTATATTTCTGTAAGATAAACTATCCTGTGTTGCCGATTACGGTCTCCTCCAGCGGGCGTACGTTAGTTCTTAGAGTAATGAGACACGTGATGCTCTGTCTCAACTGTATCCACTTTTATGTCCTAAACATTCGTTTTTTGGGGTCGAGAGCTAATAAAAACTTATTTCTGGGTTTTTTAGCTTATTTGCTGTACACCTTGTCACACAGCAGCTTTTAGACATTTTTCTGTCTTTTGTTAAAAGCAAGAAATGACAAGGAGGCAGCCTCTCGCAATGCAAAGTCAATGGAGACTGTTGGATTGTTTTCCCCCCCGGTGTGGGCGTGGCCTAAATGCGCTCCGTCTCTATTACATTACATTCACTCCTTGCTGGAGCTCTAGTGAGGAGGAGCAAGAGGTAAGCTCCACCCATATTTGCTCTGCAGTGAGCAGCTTCTCCATTTTGCATTCGTTTTTCAAAGTGGTAGGCCTATTTCTAAAACACTGTTGGACAATGTTGATCTTTGAAATCAACACACCCCTCTCTTCATTGTCTCATCGCTATTTCTGCAGTCTTTCTTCTAATCTCCCTCTTGCTTGTTCTCTCTGCTCCACTGTAGAGAAAGAACATGTGTATCATTATATCAGATTCATGCATTAGTGCATGGGTCACCAAACTAAGGCCCGCGGGCCGACTCAGGCCCGCCACCCCCTTTTGACTGGCCCTCCAGCCCCTCTGCCCCACACTATTTGAACCGGCCCTATGAGGCAATCCCCAAAAGTCGTCATGGCCTATTATATAAATATAAAATAAATATAAATAAAACTCTCGTGCAAATTAATTAATGGAATGCGGAACTACTGTTAGATACGCGGGTTCTTTAGGGACACCTAATCTGTAGCTCCGCTTTAGCTCTGAAGCAGGCTGCGTTGTAAAGATTGCAATGCTGGAATATGTTGAGAGAGAGGTGTGGGCGTGATCGAAAAGTCGCAAAGTGTTTACATATATATTTGTGTGTGTGTGTGTGAGTGAGTGAGGCGCGGGCGCGATCGAATAGTGGAAACATAAAAACATACTCCATCATTTAGTTTATACAGGACATCATTCAAACTGCAAAGTGTTTAAGTTACTGTTAATTCAAATTTGAAGGAAAACAAATATATTTATCTGAAATGTAGCAAATTAATTTTCAATTCATTCAGGTACTATTACCAAACATATCTCAAGGTCTTTTTGTCTTTTTATTAATTTAATTAATAAACTAATTATATATAACTTATGTCAGTGCACTACAAATAAACTGGTTCTATTTATTAATAAAACTTATTTTAAAAAATACATGGCTTAAGTAATTTAAGTTAATCTTAGTTTGATATATTTAATTTTAATATGTTTCCTCCGTTTTCAGAAGTGCTGTAAGTGCGTGATGTGACATTGTGTGAATCAATGTTCTACACTATCCTGCCTGTTTGGTTTCAACAAACAAAAAGTTGTATATTACCTGCTATTCATTTTCACTGAAATGTAGGCCTAATCGTTTGACATTTAGTGACATAAACGCGGCATTTCACTCACATTGATATTGGCTATGCGTCAATATCACATTTGCACAGTATGTACTATTTGAATTCATAATTGGTTGACTGACAAATTAAAATATTTAACAATAACATAATATTTAAGATAAAATAATGTTAATGGCCATTTCAAATAAGTGTGTCTGTTCAGAACGATTAAATTTGATTTTGTTTTCATTTCTGGTTATGTTCCTGACAATTTATTTAGTTTGTTTTCGTTCATTGAACAGGTTCAGAGCCCTGATTGCACCTACATTTTAAACTTGAAAGTACAATGTTTACATTTGGTATTTTATATATCAATATTTTATGTTGGGCCTGTAATCATTTGTTTTTGAAAACTGTTTTACATATCATTCATGTTTTATATTTCTACATTCCAGGGTGGCCGCGGGTCCTTAAAAAGTCTTAAAATGTCTTAAATAAAGTTTTCCTAATAAAAGGCCTTAAAAAGTATTAAAATGTCTTAAATCCAGATTCGATAGGTCTTAAATATTTCTGGTCACATTACCGCTAAAATTTCTCCAGTCTGACGGACCTAGGGCCCTATTTTAACGATCTGAAACGCAAGTGTCAAAGCGCAAAGGGCAAGTAACTTTGTGGGCGGGTCTTGGCGCTGTTGCTATTTTCCCAGCGGGATAAATGACTCTTGCGCCAGGCGCAAATCTAAAATGGGTTGGTCTGAAGTAGCTTCATTATTCATAGGTGTGGTTTGGGCGTATCGTGAAATAAACCAATCAGTGCAACATCTCACATTCCCTTTAAGAGCAGGCGCACTTTGTTCTAAAGCGGATTCCTATTATAACGGCGGATTCGCCAGGTGCGCGCCAGGAGCGGTTCACAGCCAAGGAGAGCAACTCTCTCGTCAGGGACGTTGGGGATGGAGAAACCCACCCAAATTAACTTCGGTTAAAAAGGCGTATGATAATTTGGGTAAATGTGTAAGCTAGATGTATGCTTTTATAATAAATTGTCTATCTATCTATCTATCTATCTATCTATCTATCTATCTATCTATCTATCGTAATAATATATGATTTGCAAAAATGAAAACTGCTGCTTCTGTGTAGATGAGAGAATCAAAGTGTATGCGCGTTGTGCACACGCTACATTGATTATGGCCAAGCATGCGCCCTTAAAATAGCATATGAATAACATGCGCAACCCGCCACTGACTTTAAACTATTTTTTCCTGGTTAGTGGCGCAATTGTTTTCTAAACCTGCAAAATAGCACGAAGGAATGTTTGCGCCGGAACACGCCTCCTTTTTTGCGCTGAACTGCCCAGGGAGCGCAAGTTCATTCCCTAGTTTAGCGACGTGCTTCTGTGGAGGGAAAAGTGCGCTTTGCGCGGGTGCAAAATAGGAATGATACATGCGTCGGTGTACAAAGTCAATTGCGCTGGGTGCAAGATAGGGCCCCTAATGTCCGTCAAATAACCAGTGAAGCATCGAATCGCGAGAATGATTAAAACAATTTTTAATATAAAAATAAAAAATAACTAGGGAATCACCGAAAACGTGAGGATGATTCTGTTTTATTTCATTTAATGTAAGTGGTGATTGATAGCTTATAGTTGAAAATAATATAGGCCAACCTAATGCACTGACGGTAACAAAGTTGCGCTGTTGAGACTCGCGCAGTTATTTATAACATATTATAGTTAAGAAACAATATATAGCCTAGGCTACACACGACCAGAGAGCTGTTTTCCTGAATGCCATCAAGATTGAAACCGAGACTGATTTCATAACAGTTCAACAAACAAATAGTTAAAATTAAGTCACTTACATTTTAGATGCAATGACTGTTTTTGTTCTGTTTCAGCAGCGAAAATAGTTCCAAACAAAGATCACAGCAGAACCATAGCGCATCTCACAGCAACACCAGCCATGTTTCATTACTGAATGATTCAGCGTTTTGAACGAATCGGTTGAGTCAAAGATTCAATTACCCATTCATAAACAGCCTTATTCTGAATAAATCAGCCGTTTGAACGAATCGTTTGAATGAATGACTCAATGACTCGCTCATTAAGACGGTCGCCTGCCGCCTCCTACTGGCGGTTTAGTTTCAAAGTATCATTCTTTTCAACATTTCTGTATATTCAAAAACATTTAAAATAATCTAATTTAATACAGTTATAATTTTTCAATGTAAATTATTTAATTTGATTGGTAACAGCCTAGTGTCTCATTATTTTAATTGAATATATTTTTCAAATTTAGGACTTTGAAATGAAAGATGGAACATAGGCTACATTTAACATTAGGGGAAAAGTGCCCTTTATAAAGGTACAAAAAATTGAGTGTTTTCAAACAGTGATGTAATGAAACATTGACAATTTAAGTTTAAGTTTAAGTTGAAGTGTGATATGTTACCATGTTATCATGCTTAACACTGAGAATTTGAATAATTGTAATGTGATGATCAGATGCAGATATCTAAATCAAAGAATATGGGCGGTTTGCGGGTGGATTATTTATTTTTAACAGTGGATTCGGGTGACTCAAAGTGCACCAGATTAATGAATTTATCTTTACAATGTACAAAATTTTCTTCTGGGGGGGCATGCCCCAGGACCCCCCTAGAGGTACCAAGTTCCACTCACAAAAATAATGTGGGAAATACATTAGGCTATATGATGATCTACAAAAAATACAAATTTAATTAGCTTTTTATTAAAATACATTATTAGGATTTTACCACCTCCGCCTCATTTTGAGCCAGGAAAAACCCTGTTATTACATAAACAGCCATTGATAATGATAATGTAGGCTTTTTCTGGTAACGCTGTTGAGGCTCGCGCTACTTGTCTCTGTGATAGATTTTTAGTAAGAAATCAAAACAAATGAGCATAACGGCACACATAAAAAAACTCACAGAAGAAACATACTGAGGTAAAAATTCAAAATGTTGATTTTTTACTTTATAACGTGGTATAGTTAAGTAACATAACATGACGGGAGCTATTTTGCTGAATATTCTCATGATTGCAAATGTTACATTGATTTTAGTTCAATAAACAAGTAGTTAATATTAAATTATTTCAATTACTTAGGTTAAATATTACATATCCTTATGCAATATAATGTGTATTTCCATCACAGGTTTGGTCTTAAATTTTATTCAAAGTGGCATTAAAAAGGTCTTAAAAAGTCTTAAATTTAACTTGTTTATATCTGTAGACACCCTGACATTCTTAATCAAACATTTGTCCAGAAGTTCTAAATAAAGGGAGAAAAATAATCACATATGAATGAGTAAATTTTTGAGTATATACTTAATATACACTCACCTAAAGGATTATTAGGAACACCTGTTCAATTTCTCATAATGCAATTATCTAATCAACCAATCACATGGCAGTTGCTTCAATGCATTTATGGGTGTGGTCCTGGTCAAGACAATCTCCTGAACTCCAAACTGAATGTCAGAATGGGAAAGAAAGGTGATTTAAGCAATTTTGAGCGTGGCATGGTTGTTGGTGCCAGACGGGTCGGTCTGAGTATTTCACAATCTGCTCAGTTACTGGGATTTTCACGCACAACCATTTCTAGGGTTTACAAAGAATGGTGTGAAAAGGGAAAAACATCCAGTATGCGGCAGTCCTGTGGGCGAAAATGCCTTGTTGATGCTAGAGGTCAGAGGAGAATGGGCCGACTGATTCAAGCTGATAGAAGAGCAACTTTGACTGAAATAACCACTCGTTACAACCGAGGTATGCAGCAAAGCATTTGTGAAGCCACAACACGCACAACCTTGAGGCGGATGGGCGACAACAGCAGAAGACCCCACCGGGTACCACTCATCTCCACTACAAATAGGAAAAAGAGGCTACAATTTGCACGCGCTCACCAAAATTGGACAGTTGAAGACTGGAAAAATGTTGCCTGGTCTGATGAGTCTCGATTTTTGTTGAGACATTCAGATGGTAGAGTCAGAATTTGGCGTAAACAGAATGAGAACATGGATCCATCATGCCTTGTTACCAGTATGCAGGCTGGTGGTGATGGTGTAATGGTGTGGGGGATGTTTTCTTGGCACACTTTAGGCCCCTTAGTGCCAATTGGGCATCGTTTAAATGCCACGGCCTACCTGAGCATTGTTTCTGACCATATTCATCCCTTTATGACCACCATGTACCCATCCTCTGATGGCTACTTCCAGCAGGATAATGCACCATGTCACAAAGCTCGAATCATTTCAAATTGGTTTCTTGAACATGACAATGAGTTCACTGTGCTAAAATGGCCCCCACAGTCACCAGATCTCAACCCAATAGAGCATCTTTGGGATGTGGTGGAATGGGAGCTTCGTGCCCTGGATGTGCATCCCACAAATCTCCATCAACTGCAAGAAGCTATCCTATCAATATGGGCCAACATTTCTAAAGAATGCTTTCAGCACCTTGTTGAATCAATGCCACGTAGAATTAAGGCAGTTCTGAAGGCGAAAGGGGGTCAAACACAGTATTAGTATGGTGTTCCTAATAATCCTTTAGGTGAGTGTATACTCAATATATATATATATATATCATATATATATATATATATATCAACTATTCTTTTAGTTTATATATACTAAAAGAAAGTATTTTCCATGTGGTAAATATATATAAACTATTAATTGATTGAATTTAAAGAAAATGTACTATATTGTGATATATATCGTTATCGGGATATGAGATGACTTATTTTGTGATATGAGATTTTGGTCATATCACCCAGCCCTAATTGCTAGCATCTCTGAAATTGCCTACCCTGCCTACCATGTCATCATCTATCTTCTATTCCGATTAGGGGTGGGAAAAAAAATCGATATTGCAATATATTGTTGTGTTCTGTCGCAATAAATAATCTATACACTAACGCCCAATATCGATATTTTATTACAACACAAAATGATTAATTTACCCGTTGTCAGTGTCACTGTCACTACCCAATATCTACCATTCTGTTTGCGGGGGGCGCTGTTCGAGTAAATAGGGGTAAAGTGGCGCAAACAGCGGCCGGTGAAGAACACAAGTTAACTAACAACAACAGAGAATTGCAGAAAAAAAGAGAAGCGAGAAGAATGGCGGAAAACAATAAAAAACTAATCAAAGACCCACCCGCTAGTTTCCACTCTAAAGTGTGGAGACACTTCGGGTTTTACGAGACAGTCGACGGAAAGGCACTGGATAAAGACTATGCAATCTGCAAGAACTGCTTTGCAAAGATAAAATATAACCGCAACACTACGAATCTGCAAATGCACCTCGTTCGCTATCACGGTGAACTACTCTCAGGTGATATAATGTTCATGTTGTTTTGTAATGTTCATGCACTTTTATCTGTCTAGAT
The DNA here is from genome assembly GCA_022828995.1 of Vimba vimba. Taxonomy (NCBI): domain Eukaryota; kingdom Metazoa; phylum Chordata; class Actinopteri; order Cypriniformes; family Leuciscidae; genus Vimba; species Vimba vimba. The sequence continues at coordinate 23,945,711 of CM040821.1, read as the reverse complement.
GTACAGTGTATCATTTAAGACCAAGAGGCAGTGAGTTATTATGCAAATGCATATTTCTTTGCACAATGTTGGAAATGTTGGCATTAATAAATGCATAAAATTTCCTTATTTCCTTATTCCTTCTTTTTCTTTTCAGTCACATATATCGTGATATATAGTTGATGAAATTTCTTCCAATATATTGAATATCGTAGATATCGCGAATCGTGATATTATCATATCGTGGACCACATATCGCCACAGAATTGAATCGTGAGGTACCTGTATCGTCCCACCCCTAATTCCGATTCTCAAATACGTGTAAGTGAGTTTGTTTTGCCATTTAAAACCTTTATAAATGATCTTGATCTGTAAGGATAGATGGGCGCCGTCACAGTTTGAATCTGTCAGTTATGTCACGTCACTGTACATTCGCTCCTTAGTGGTCAGCTGCTGCAGAATGTGCCAAAATCGAAATTGTTGAAAAGATGTAGAGGAAAATATCTAGTGGAAAATGAGAATGTTGGAAATATCTAGTGGAAAATGAGAATGTTACCATTTTCCCTCCTATTGGTTGTCGCTCGTGAAATTCGCTTCTCATTTGCATAAAGTTGAAATGTCTGAACTTTTGTTGTGTATTTCGCGTCACTTGACACACCCACATTCTGATGCCAACAGTCACTGTTTCTCGTGTCGCTGCGTTATGCTGGCGGTGTGAACTCAAAGGCTTAATGTCTCAAAGCACTTAACATTACAATAATTTGGACCTAATTCACTGATTGGACGTTTTTGGTCCTGAGACTTCAACTGAAGATGTACATGTTTTAAAATTTACACAATCAAAATGTATTGATTGCTATTAGGATGTGAAGAGAGTTTCAACCAGAATAACAAATAAGTGTTTATTGAAAAAATTGCCTACTTTAACTCTTACACTGACACTTCCTTACCAGTGCATTGATTGAACTAGAGCTGATTGAGATGCACCCAGAGATTTAGTTTGGATTTATTTTCCTTTGTTAATTATCCTCATTATTCTATTATCTTTAACAGGACAGAGTGTCCAAACACACAGAAAAACTCCCGGAGAAGCAACTGAGATCCACGTGACACAAGATGGCGTTGATTAAAGAGGAGAGTGAAGAAATGAAAATTGAAGAAGTATTCAGTTTGAAACAAGAAGATACTGAGGAACAAATAGGTTGGTTTCATACTCAAAACTGAACTCAGTAATTTAAAATGTTGATTTCTACAGAAATGAATGATATTTTTCAAAGAATGTCCTATTTAAAACAGTTTTATTTGACGTGTAGTGGGTTGCTCTTGAGCAGTAGGGGTGGGAATCTCTTGGCACTTCAGGATTCGATTATGATTCAGACGGGTGCAATGATAAAATGATTATTGATACATTTTTTTTCTATACAGGATTTATTCTTTTCTGACTGTGACATTAGGGTGAATCTTTCTTTAATAACCTCATGATCCGTTTCGATTCAGTGAGTCATGATCTGATTCCAAAACGATTCTTGATCTACATATTTTTTTTATTATTAATTAGGTTACAGACTTTAGATCTTAAATTTATTTGTAAACATTTTTTTAAAAATAATTATATGTACATAATAATTTTAGTGACAATTTAATTACTTGTCTAATTATAAATGGGCCTACTTTTTAAGATAATTTAAGTTTTAATCAAATTGTGAAAGAATTTTCAGCTAATAATATAGCTTCAAAACATGCAAGCAAAAATGACATAGGCCTACAAGCAAGTAAATAATAAAGAGGAACAAAGAAACATTAAAATCAATAAACGAAGAGTTATTTCAATATCTAACGCAACTCTCTACAATGCAAGTAAATCACTTGCATATGCGACTAAATTTTCACTGGGCAACTAAAAAATGTCTATTATTACCCATTGTCTAATAAATTCTTACATTTTACTCGCCAGTGTGTGTGTTAGATGCCAAGTATATGTTCAGCATAGACATATTTTCACTCACAGAACTCTGACTGAGCGCTTCAGGGTTTCACTCTCTGTCATGCGATCTGTACTATTTAAATTCAGCTCAATGGATGCGCAGGGTATTTGACGGACCGTAAAGTCTAGTGTGAAGGCGCACGACTCACTGTCGCTTTGCTGAGAGTGCTGTTTCTCTCACACACACGCAAAGAGAGAGAGCAAGAGTCATGCATACCACGCAGAATCAGCACGCTACATGTTAAAGATATTCTTTGTTGGATTTTCCTGTCCAGTTCATTTGAGATCATTCTGCTTTTAAGTACAAGGAGAAGATATGCAGGTTTCTCTGGGAGTGGGGGGAACTAATGCGCAAATGGCAATCTCATTGGCTGGAGCTCATCCCAGTTTTGATTTCAGCGAATCAGTTTGAGCGAATGATTAATATTCATGAACCCAGCAGCTTATCAATCCTTAGTGTGCTGTATATTGTTACTGGTAGAAAAATTAGTCGTAGTATATTTTAATAATGATTACTATTAGATTCATAATAGAATGACCAACAATATCTTAAGCACCAGTTTAGTTTAAGTTCAGTTTAAATGACAAATATGCATTCATACATGCTTATCAAGTTTTTGTTCTAATTATTAAAGTTCTATCTAGAGGTCAACCTGTATGGGTTTTTCTCTAGCCGGTGCCGATATTTAGAAATCGAGACAGCCGATGGCCAATTTATGATGCTGATTAGTTTGGCCGATTTTCCTTTTTTCCCCCTTCATCTCATAAAATCCAACAGTTAATAAGAAATGATACAGAAAATTGCTTAAATTAAACATTTATTGAACAACACAAGCCTCTCCAATCAGTGCACTTGTATAAAAAAAAAAAAAAGATGTATAGACGGTTTCAACAGCGCTATGTTTACAACGCTACGTATCTTTACGTTTTCTTTCATTTTAATTGTGCAACATTATCTGAATGAGGTCATTGTCAGCGATACCAGTTTAAACCAGTAGTGAAATCTAAATGAAGAGCTAAAGTTATACTGCCAGAGGAATAATCTGAATACACTACGAATTTTATTTTTAATGTTCCATGTTTTTATTATTTCAGAATGTTTATTATAATCTTCCATTTCTGTCTACAATTGGGTAGAGTGGAGGAAAACGTAGGCGTAAGCAGGGCTCAACATTAACACTGGTCCGGGCCAAGTAAAAGTGAATTTTACTTGCCGACAGGACAATTAGACTGATTAAAACGTCAATAACAAAAAATAACTTGGGAATCACCAAAACGCAAGAATTATTCTGCATTCATTTAGTATAAGTTTAGATTAGTGAATAATAATATAATGTACTGACAGTAACGTTGTGCTGTTGAGGCTAAATAGGATAGGATGGATTTAGACCGTACCATAGTACCGAGACGGCTCTCGTTAGAGTCACAAATGATTTGCTCTTATCATCCGATCGTGGTTGTATCTCTCTATTAGTGTTACTCGATCTTAGTGCTGCATTTGACACCATTGACCACAACGTTTCTCAAAATCTCAAAATTCCGGCCAGTTAATAATACCTAGAATATCAAAATCGACTGCTGGCGGTAGATCCTTCTCCTATTTGGCACCAAAACTTTGGAACAGTCTTCCTAACATTGTCCGGGAAGCAGACACACTCTGTCAGTTCAAAGCCAGATTAAAGACACATCTCTTTGACCTAGCATTCACATAATACATTATAGACTTCTATAATTCAATATTAGGCTGCATAGATTAGGTCAGCCGGAACCGGGAACACTTCCCATAAATCCTGATGTACTCGTTACATCATGAGAAGAATGGCGTCTACGCTAATTTTAGTGTCTGTGTTTATCCCGAGGTTTTCCCGCAGCCTGCCGGATCCAGGCCGTATCCAGATCTGACGAAGGACCTTCGCCTGGACCCGATGACAACGCAGTGCTGAAGTGCTAACTAGTCTCTCCCTATGGAGGATCCCTTTACCACTCTACAGATAAGGCGTTGTCGGGAAAATTCGTTTCGCGTACCTACCCCGAAGTGACAAAATAAAATAAAATTCTTTATCAAAATTAAGACAAGTACTTTGTTTAGGCTTGGCTTGTAGGGAATTCCAAACCTGCGCACATATATTCAAACGCACATAACTATAGAACCAATTCTAAATGCGCATGTGAACGCCATCAGCGTTTCTCACAGGTTCGCGTTTAAAGTCTGTGTAGAGAGAATGGTGTCGTCTTAGCGACCCCTAATTTAATAACAAATGATCGTTGCGACGGAAGCAAATCAATCAAAACTAACTTTAGCTGGAAAATAACTTTATTGAAGAACCGCTGTAAAGCCAAAGCAATCTCTGTTACCTTAAATTATACGCTTATCTCTGTAAAGCTGCTTTGAAACAATCTACATTGTTAAAAGCGCTATATAAATGAAGATGACTAGGATGGCTTCAGGGTGAATAGATCATGGGCTAATTAAAATTTTTGGGTGAACTATCCCTCTAAAGCTACAAAAGTTCAATAGCAGAGAGTAATTTTCTCTGTCACCTTTGTTCTTTGATTAAAATGAATGACAGACAGTTTAATCCTTTAATAAGGGTTAATTTTTTAATTTATAATTTATGCAGTGCAGACTGTTTGATAACTATTCAATTTTTGTATATTTATAAAGGGCACAGGTAAATAAGACTTTTAAAATGGGTTTATGTGAGGATTACTTGAAGTTTACTGAACTATTTTTTTGAAGCCTAATAAATGTAAAAAAAAAAAAAAAAAGTGATAGCTTGCAATACACTGTAAATACTGAATGGCTATAATTAACATTTAAATTGGGGGGTGAAAATCAATTTCATTGAGACATCAGTACCTGTATTAATATCAGTAATATTGGCGTTCATTCATAAAATAAATGAATTAAAGGTGACATATTATGCCCCTTTTCACAAGATGTAATATAAATCGTTATTACATTGATTCATGTCATCGACTTGCATGTACCATCATGTTTAACTTTTACACAAGTTGACACTGTCACAGTTGTCTTATAAAGACCTCAGGGAACTTTTTTATGAATCCAAATAGTGTTCTGTGCTCGTCTGTGCAGCCAACGACAGAACTGTTTTTATCTTGACATCAATAGCTGTATTAGTATCAGTGATACTGGCCTTCATTCATAAAAAGATGCCATTAAACGTAAAAGTATTTAAAATACTGTCTTTGTTTTCTCTACATTAATTTGGAGAATAAATGTGAAATTATTATATTATAAAATAATGTAAAAAAAAAAATCCTGATTTTTACCAGTGTATATGCTGTCCCCTATTGCCAAATCATACACAACCACGTCACAGGCTAGATCCATGGGGCTATACCTCAGTGGCAGCAACCACACAGCGTGCGCATACACTGTCTCACTCACTCTTCTCTCTCTCTCTCTCACTCAAGTTTTTTTTGTTGAAAGGAATGGCTAACTGTTCTCTGCTTTTCAACTCCAATCATTTGCACACACATTTCTGTCATTTTTCTATCTGAAGCTATAGTTGCCTGCAACATTGAAAGCTCCGGTACTGTTTAGCACAAAAGCTCACGTGATTGCTGCCGGCTCGAGATAAAATTTGTGCTGGACAATCGTGCCGTGTATCAGCTGCTTTGATGCGATTATCAGGTTAACTGACTCGTAACGTGTGCAATATCTCACGACCTCACGACTACCAACTTTTATTGTATTTTTCGATAGCTTCCGAGTGCCTGATAACTGTGAGGGGGGTGAATTTTTTTCTAACTCGTTAGTTTAGATCGTATTTAGATATAAAATGTATGACAAATAAGGCCGTGGTTAACTTTGATTGACAGCTTGATTGACAGCTGATAACGAGAATAGGCTGCGCCAAGGAGAATGACAACATAAGAAGCGCCATTTTTTAACACAGTTGAAATATAATACTACTGTTTCTGTATCATGAAATGTAGTTTTAAGAGTTTTTCAGGCGAGAATGTTGTTGTTTAAAGCTCAAATCTGTGGTTTATTTAAAGATTTATGAAAATTTTATCCAGTTGTTAGATCCAGACGATCAGCGGACGCTCGGCGCATGTTCCCCGCCTGGAACAGCCTTTCCTCGGCTAGTCGTTCTGACGTTTGCCGCTGACTCTGGCGTCTCTGTAGTGGTTAAACATGAGATATAATTCGTCTCGTCTATATCTAATGGGCGATTTTTGGTCTCGTGAATCTATAATTTGTTCCCTGGGCAATTGTTTTGGCTGAGGGGAAGTTTCATAACTTTATAAGCTATTTAACTTTACCGTTTTATGGTTAGACTAGAGCCCTGACTTTGTATGTTTGACTGAATTGTTTGCTTTATTTGTATAGCTTGTACCTTTTACTTATACTTTTATAATAGCTAGCCTAATATTGATAAAACTGAAATTTAACAAAAAGAGACTGGGTTGAGTTTTGTCATTTTAAATTTTAATACAACGAATATGATCTGTAATGTTGTTTACTGCAAAATCTGTTGTTTAGTACAAATGCACATATTGCCTGGACCATAATAAATTTTTTTATATTTTTATATTATATTTAAAACGAAAAGAGGCAGGTTTGTGTTTTATATTTTGTTTTTTTATAAATAGGCAAACGTTATATGCAGTGAATATAATCAATACGCGTTGCCTGAACCACATTTGTGTGGCTTTAATGTTTAAGATTTCTTTAAATGAAAACGAAAAGAGTTAGTATGGTGTTTTATAACATATTTCGTTGCCTAAAATATACACAGAGATAACCGGAGTAGCAGAGCGAGCTGAGTGACGCGCGCTGCATCCTTTACCCATATATGGATTGGCCAGAAGGTGGGCGGGGTTAGGATTTCCCAAGATTTTCCAAGATGGCGCCGCCCATACCCCCCATAAACGGCTTCAAAACCGTTCTTCAGAAAGTCTATGGGTGACGTCACAGACTCTTTGTCCATATTTTTTACAGTCTATGGTCCGAACTCACACCGCGTATGCCCGCCTTTAGTGAGCACTTCTCCTTTGCCGAGATGATCCATCCACCTCACAGGTGTGGCATATCAAGATGCTGATTAGACAGCATGATTATTGCACAGGTGTGCCTTAGGCTGGCCACAATAAAAGGCCACTCTAAAATGTGCAGTTTTATCACACAGCACAATGCCACAGATGTCGCAAGTTTTGAGGGAGCGTGCAATTGGCATGCTAACTGCAATAATGTCCACCAGAGCTGCTGGCCGTGAATTGAATGTTCTACCATAAGCCGTCTATATATATATATATATATATATATATATATATATATATATATATATATATATTAGGGCTGTGAAAAGATTAATCGCGATTAATCGCATCCAAAATAAAAGTTTGTGTTTACATAATAAATGTGTGTGTACTGTGTATAATTATTTTGTATATATAAATACAAACACATGCATGTATTTAAGAAATATTTGATATATTTATATGTAACTTATATTATTTATAAATATAAATATTTTAAATAACACATTTTTCTTAAATATATACATGCAAGTGTGTGTATTTATATATACAAAATAATCATCATACACAGTACACACACATATGTAAACACATAAATGTGTTAAAATATTTGGATGTGATTAATCGCGATTAATCTTTTCACAGCCCTAATATATATACAGTGAGGAAAATAAGTATTTGAACACCCTGCTATTTTGCAAGTTCTCCCACTTGGAAATCATGGAGGGGTCTGAAATTGTCATCATAGGTGCATGTCCACTGCGAGAGACATAATCAAAAAAATAATAATCCAGAAATCACAATGTATGATTTTTTAGCTATTTATTTGTATGATACAGCTGGAAATAAGTATTTGAACACCTGTCTATCAGCTAGAATTCTGACCCTCAAAGACCTGTTAGTCTGCCTTTAAAATGTCCACCTCCACTCCATTTATTATCCTAAATTAGATGCACCTGTTTGAGGTCGTTAGCTGCATAAAGACACCTGTCCACCCCATACAATCAGTAAGAATCCAACTGCTAACATGGCCAAGACCAACGAGCTGTCCAAAGACACTAGAGACAAAATTGTACACCTCCACAAGGCTGGAAAGGGCTACGGGGAAATTGCCAAGCAGCTTGGTGAAAAAAGGTCCACTGTTGGAGCAATCATTCGAAAATGGAAGAAGCTAAACATGACTGTCATTCTCCCTCGGACTGGGGCTCCATGCAAGATCTCACCTCGTGGGGTCTCAATGATCCTAAGAAAGGTGAGAAATCAGCCCAGAACTACACAGGAGGAGCTGGTCAATGACCTGAAAAGAGCTGGGACCACCGTTTCCAAGGTTACTGTTGGTAATACACTAAGACGTCATGCATGGCACGGAAGGTTCCCCTGCTTAAACCAGCACATGTCAAGGCCCGTCTTAAGTTTGCAAACCTGGTGAAAAACTACAGGAAACATTTGACCTTTGTAATTGCAAACAAAGGCTACTGTACCAAATATTAACATTGATTTTCTCAGGTGTTCAAATACTTATTTGCAGCTGTATCATACAAATAAATAGTTAAAAAATCATACATTGTGATTTCTGGATTTTTTTTTTTAGATTATGTCTCTCACAGTGGACATGCACCTACGATGACAATTTCAGACCCCTCCATGATTTCTAAGTGGGAGAACTTGCAAAATAACAGGGTGTTCAAATACTTATTTTCCTCACTGTGTGTGGTATATATTATATATTCTATTCTATTCTATTCTATTGCCTAGGTGTTTATAGAGGGTTGTAAGGCTCTGTTTCCACCTGGTATTAAGATGCATTTTGGTCGATCAGATCACAAGTGGACGGCGATAAATACCGGTGTAAACAGGGTCTAAAATGTTTTCAGCTTGTCCACTTTTGACCACTTCCAGAGGTAGTTGAAAACAAATTAGACCGGATTGCTTTCATTGTGTAGACGCTCATATCATAAGCGTACAAACAGCCACAAAATAACACCTTCTCTCCACCTACTGACCTAATATGTAAACATTGTGGGAAACGGGCTAACCAGACAAGATTTAAACTTTGACGTCTGAGGACCCAACAAACAAACCAAGCACAATGTTCTCATACAATTCCTGATTTCTAACACACAGTCACAGCGTTTGCTGTGGTCTTGTGGCTATCAGAGCAGAATCGAAAGCTGATGCTCTCTGTATGTTTTTTCGTCGTCTCTTGGCATGTTTATATGTAAATTGCGCAAACTTATTTTGTCCATTAGATCGAAAGATCTGAAAAAAAACCTACATAGACCCTCCCCTAGAAGAAATTCCAACAGAAGTGGTTGAAAGTGGACAAAAGAGATGAATTAAGACACCAGGTGTAAAACAAGTATGTGTCTTCTTTGTCTACTTGTGATCCAATCGACCCTAATGCATCTTAACCCCTTTGTTCAAAGATCGCAGACGGCCCCAGATTATTGTTGTTCAACATTTACTGCACTTTAAAACATCACACTCTTTCTTGTTCGTATCATGAGAAAGATTAAAGACTCCAGCTTCGATGTTTGACAACTGTTTATGATAAAACTGGGTTGCAGTGATTTATGTCAGGAGTGCAAAATAATCAACCTGTAATGTTTGATATTTTGAATAGAATATCACAGGCATATGAATTCACTCACTTGTGTTGCGGTTTGTGTTTACATAGATGCACTAGATCAATGGTTCTCAAACTTTTTCGGTGTGTGGCCCCCTTTTGTGTACCTACCACAGTGTTAAAAGGCTGCAGTGTTAAAAGGCCAACCATCAACAGTGTTGCTGAAATTAAGCTTTTAATTTGATTCAAACTTTAAAAGTTCATTAAAATAACTAAAAAACAATGGGCAAAGTCATGAACCTGGAAATCAATAGAAATTGCATGAAATTTTGGAAGTAAGCCCAGTTTAATTATATTTCCCCACAAAGACAAATGTTTCATCATATATCACGCTCTGCGCTTTTATATGACTGTGGGACATGAGTAGAACAGAACCACCCTCTTGTCTAATATCGCTGTGTTTTCTTCCAATGTTCCAAAGCAATGAACACTGATTGTAAAAGGTCAGAATAGTGAATTTTAGCTTCCACACAAGCAAGATATGAATAGCTAGCTGATGCTGCACTGCTGAAAAAAACAAAACTGATATACAAATAAATGACCTGCCTTATACCCTGTCCAACAAGCACAAACTGTGTAAAAATTGTATTGGACGTGAGATAAAGATTGAAACTAACGAGATGTCGTTTTTCTCCTTTGCCATAGTAAAGGATGTGAATACAGGGATTAAAAATTATATTTTATGGGTTCTGGCATACCGCTCTCATTCGGCACGTAACCAAATACCTCTCAAAACGTCACAAAATCCGACGGCGCTGCTTGGATGTTTTAAATAATTCGACCACCCTATTTTGAAAAATAAACTTTGAAAGTGGGCTCTTTTGTTTGTGAGAGTCTAATGTATACGATCGTATACAGTTTTACAACATAAACTGTCCTCAGATTACATAATGTCTTGAAGACTGATAATGGAGAGCAGATCGTTCAGGTGAAATCTGACGTAACAATGGAAAATATATCAATATTTTATGAATTTAACGCTTTTGTGGACAAAGTGCTGTTGGATGTTTTTCAACGGACGCTTGTCATGGACATTTTTCCCAAGTGTGACTGATTGGATTCATCCTGCTATTTCATAACAAAGGTATGAAGTACCATTTTGATTTTGCATGTTGTCATTTGCACTCCTGACACAAATTACAATATTACTGTTGCTGGGGCATCTATATCGTAAAACAGACAACATAAATTGACTAAACCCTTAGAACTTTCAAATTATGTATTTGATGTCTGAATTTATCATTATTAAAAGGTTTAGACAGTTTTCTATATAGTAAATGTAAACCATGGTAAATAAAGTGATGTCAAGAGCGAGGTCGGGACAATGAGCGTCAAGAGGTTAAATTTGATTTTAGTGGTCAAACCTAGTTGACAACTAAGTTGGGAACCTGACAACTAAGTTGGGAGCCCTGATTTCCACTCTGCCACATCAACTACACCACTTGTGGATGGAGTTGTCATTCCATGGGCCGCAGCCCCTGCCTCGATGGGATATTTTCCCCAAGATGTCCCTGAATGCTGTCAAAAAGAGAAATATGGTATATGTCCAGAGTAGGATCTGCTGCACCTGTCTGAAAAGAGGATGCAATCACCTTGGTTATATATGGTAGCCTCTCAACTGGTTGAGAAAGTGATGCAGTGCAAGATATACTGTCCTCAATCTAAGGGCAGTTTATGTGCCATTAGATATGAGGACCCCTCCAAAAAACCTTGAACTGGGCAGCCATCAACTGCCGCACCCCAGCCCTTGAGAGAGGCATTTGTCATTAGAGATTTTTAAAAACAAGCCCCTAGAGCTGAACCTGAATGGAATGAAGACCTCTGCGCATACCCACTATAACTCAGGACAAGGCTTGAACAAAAGGAAGAACTCAATATTATTAAACTTCACCCAGGAAAGCGAACCTGAGAAACTTCCTGTGCTCTGGCTGAATCTCAATGTGAAAACAGGCGTCCTTTAGATCTATTGTCACAAACCAATCCTCAGATTGAATTTGTGAGCTTGAGCATTAGCATCTTGATTCTGTATGTCCTCAGAGTATAAGGCAAGTATAATATTGGACACATCCCCCTGTCCTTTGAGTAGTATTAATATAGCAGAGGGATATTTTTTTAGATAGGATCGATCTGCTCATGGCCCTGAAACAATGCATTGGCAGGGAACCCCTGAACAAGCTGGGCGGATCAATCACTGAGTACTTCAACTTCCCAAAACACCACTGGTAGCGGGATAACCAGGAGCACCCTTTGAGGCTGTTGCAGAGCATCTGGCACCGTTTTGGTGTAGCCAGACCCCACACAAAAAGCTTTGCCGTCAGAGAAGAGATTACTGTCCTTAGATCGAACTTCACCTTGGATGGCTGAGCTTGCATTCGCTGCCCAGCCCCTCAATCTCTTTGAGGATGATCTCAGTCAGCCACGCTCGCTTTCTGTTCCTCCTGCAGCTGGTTGAGCTGGCTGCCGGCTCTAATCAGGATTAACTTCTTAGTTCACTTGGCCTCTTGGTATCTGTCGACGACTGCATTTACTGCGTTGCCAAACAGACCAGAAAGCAAAATCGGAGCGTCAAAGAGAAATGCCTTTTCTTTCTCTTTGATACCATGTAAATTGAGCCACAGGTGGTGCTCTGTGGCAACCATCGCATCCATAGAATGGCCAATGGCCCGGGCTGTCAGCTTTGTGGCCTGGCAGAGATCTAAAACCACCTCCTGGTTTAATCCCTTGCCACAATTTAGGTTTCCAGGTCTTTTAGCAAGTCATCCTGGTTTGCCTGTAAAACTCCCATTGTGTGCAGGGATGTGCATATGAATTTCCCACAAAATTTGATGTTACTCGACAAGGCTTAGTGGGCAAGGCGGTTTTGTGGTCTAATATTGAGCCCTGTGGCATTCCATACTTTCCATGTTTGATGAGATGGCTTCTGTAATTACCACATGGACCCGCCTTTAAACCACCCGTCCCTCACGGACTGCGTGACATTACAATAAGGTATTTTTTTCTGCGACTAACCAAATAATAACTTTATGGTCGACTAAGCCTCTTCTAGTCTTCTAACGTTTAGTTGACAATTAGGGGCAGCCCTAGTATATATAGCATACATGTTGGTTTTGATGCTTTATATGTTTTTAACTATTTGGATATCTTGCTTTGTGCCATTAAACTGTTGTTAACTTGTATTTGTCTTTTTTCACCTTAGACCTGATGGTGCTCAATAAAATGGAAGAGAAAGATCATTATGAGAAACTTGATTTCATGACTGAAAAAAAGTCTACACAGATTGAAAAGACATCACGAAAAAGCTACACAGCTAAAAAGAGAGGAATTAAAAAGTTTTTCACCTGCCAACAGTGTGGAAAGAGTTTTGATCAGTGTGGAAACCTTAAAGTCCATATGAGAATTCACAAAGGAGAGAAACCTTACTCCTGCAAACAATGTGGGAACAGTTTTAATGAAACAGGAAACCTTAATGTTCATATGAGAATTCACACAGGAGAGAAGCCTTACACCTGTCAACAATGTGGAAAGAGTTTCACTCAAAAAGGAAACTTTACAAAGCACATGAGAATTCACACTGGAGACAACCTTTTCAACTGCCAACAGTGTGGAAAGTGTTTCAGTGAAAAGGGAAACCTTAAAAAACACATGATAATTCACACTGGAGAGAGCTCATTCACATGCCAACAGTGTGGGAAGAGTTTCACTCAAAATGGAAACCTTAAAAAGCACATGAGAATTCACACCGGAGAAAAGCCTTATACCTGCAGACTCTGTGGGAAGAGCTTCACATGGGAACTAGGCCTTAGGTATCACATGCACATTCACACTGGAGAAAAGCCATTCACATGTGGTCAGTGTGGAAAGAGTTTCACACGTAAAGGGACCCTTGAGACCCACATGAGAATTCACACTGGAGAGAAGCCATTCAAATGTGGTCAGTGTGGAAAAAGTTTCAGATGTAAAGAAAATCTTAATCAGCACATGAGGATTCACTCAAGATAGAACTGTTTTATATGTCGTCAGTGCGGAAGTAGTTTCAGAGGCATAAATCGCTTTAAGAATCATGTAATTACTCTCATGTGGAAAGAGTTTTACGAATAAAGGAAAGCTTAAAACTCGCATGAAACTTCACTTTGGAAAGAGGCCTTTCACATGTCGTCAGCGAGAGAAAAGTTTCACCTCTGAAAGAGACATGAAACGTCATTTGCAAATTCCCTCTGGAGGAAAGAAATGTAATTGTGATAAGCGTAATATATATATATATATATATATATATATTTTTTTTTTACATTACACTTACAGATACAGTGCATCCGGAAAGTATTCACAGCACTTCCCCTTTTCAAATGCATTAAATTAATTATTTTCCTTAAAATTCTACAAACAATACCACATAATTACAAAGTTAAAGAAGTTTGTTTTAAATCTTTTCAAATTTATTAAAACTAAAAAATGAAATAAATTATATTGTATTCTGAGTACACAAGAGTATTCACTGAGTATTCACAGGCTTTGCTCAACACTTTGTTGAAGCATCTTTGGCTCCAAATTACAGCCTCAGGATTTTTAGTATGATGCTACAAGCTTGGCACACCTATTTTTGGGCAGTTTCTCCCATTCTTCTTTGCAGAACCTATCAAGCTCCATCAGGCTGGATGAGGAGCGTCGATGCACAGCCATTTTCAGATCTCTCCAGAGATGTTTAATCGGTTTCAAGTCTGGGCTCTGGCTGGGCCACACAAGGACATTCACAGAGTTGTCCCGTAGCCACTCCTTTGTTATCTTGGCTGTGTGCTTAGGGTCATTGTCCTGTTGGAAGATGAACCGTCACCCCAGTCGGAGGTCCAGAGCGCTGTGGAGCAGGTTTTCATCAAGGATGTCTCTGTACATTGCTGCATTCATCTTTCCCTCAATCGTGACTCGTCTCGCAGTTCTTGTCGCATGAGCGGTGCCTGGTTTCTTCCAGACATGACGTTTGACATTCAGGCCTTAGAGTTCAATCTTTGTTTCATCAGACCAGAGAATTTAGTTTCTCATGGTCTGAGAGTCCTTCAGGTGCCTTTTGGCAAACTCTAGACGGGCTGTCATGTGCTTTTTACTGAGTGGCCAGACAGGCAGAGTGCTGCAGAGATGGTTCTTCTGGAAGGTTCTTGTCTCTACACAGAGAAACGATGGAGCTCTGTCAGTGTGACCATCGGGTTCCTGGTCACCTCTCTGACTTAAGGCCCTTTTCCCTTGAGTGCTCAGTTTGGCTGGGTGGCCAGCTCTAGGAAAAGTCCTGGTGGTTCCAAACTTCTTCCATTTACGGATGATGGAGGCCACTGTGCTCATTGGGACCTTCAATGCTAATTTCAAATCTCTTTAGAGTATAAAACAAGAAATCCCACTGGGGAAAGTTCCTGCGGTGGAAATGCAGCTTAACTCTGGGATCTTTTTATGGGAAGTAGAGTAAAGGATATTCAAGAGACTGGGACCTTCAATGCTGCAGAAATTTTTCTGTGCCTTTCTCCAGATCTGTGCCTCTATACAATCCTGTCTCTGAGGTCTACAGACAATTCCTTGGACTTCATGGCTTGGTTTGTGCTCTGACATGCACTGATACCTTCAAATCAAAATATTAATTAAACTTCTGTTTTGCAGTGAAATGCTGGTACATAAATGAAAAATTATAAATAAAAAGACAAACTGAATGAATCAGTGTAATGTAAATTTTTTCCCAGGTAAACATAAATGGGTAATTCTGTGTCAACTCAACCAGAAATTGATATCTGATACATTGTTTGGGTTTTTTTTTTTTCTCATGGAAAAACTACATAAAAAAATAATAATAAATGCCATGGATGAATATTTACTGCGTAATTCACTGTTTTGTTGAGGGGGGAGGTTATGGAATCATCATTTTATTTTTACACAGTGGCAGGCAAGTCGATTCATAAATGTATTATGTGCCAATTGTGATTGAACAATTATGTCCAAAAATGGGAGAAAAACACTTTTACCCCTGGTTCCAAAGACAAGGCTTAAGCCTAGTCCCAGACTAAAATGTATGTCAGAGTCATTGTTTTGTCTCAAGATGCACACTAGTAATATTTTTTTTCTAAGGCATGTTTGTAAAAGCTACTTAGATGTCCTAATTAAACTATGGTCTAATCCTGGCTTAATCTATGGGTGCTTTCACACCTGAAAAGCTGTCTGTTTCGAGTCATTTAGGCATATGTGAACACGGCGAACATGCTTGGATCTGCACTGCCCCGATTGCAAATGAACTCTGGGGCAGTTCGCTTGAGGTGTGAAAGCAATCCGATCTAACGGACCATCAAATCAAATAGTATTAAAATCATAACTGGAAACGTGCTATATAAAAAGCAGTATGAATGTATTATATAATTTAACAGCGGGAATGACCACTACATTCGTATAGTATTTGCATGAGTCTGGACCGGTACAATGTGTTGTGTTTTTACAATATAGATTTTCAAAGCAGCTTTACAGAGATAACAGGAAAATAATGCAAAAAATATTGTTTCCAGAAGAAAATGGCGTCATAGTCCAGCTCAGGTAAGTTCAGTGATGGATCATTTTTGTAAAAAAAAAAAAAAAAAAAAGTGCTTAATTTAGTTAATATATATTTGTGTATATATATAGATGCATATAGATATAGCTATATGTATACATATATTTATATGTATGTGTGTGTGTGTGTGTGTATATATATATATATATATATATATATATATGTGTGTTTGTGTGTGTGTGTGTGTATATGTATATGTGTATATATATAGATATATGTATACATAGCCGCTCTGGAGAAAACCGTGATGTCAACGTCCAGCTCAGTTCAGTTCTTGTATAATAGTGTCAGTGTCAATGCATATTAAATTTAATGTCCCCAACTAAGCAAGTCAAGCCAATGGCAACAAAGGTGGAAAGACTAACATTAGTGTAGATGTATATAGGTGTGAAAACGCCCCAAGTCATGTCTATGAAACCAGGCCTTAATGTTTTTTATTTTTGTTTACACAAACCATGAGAAAATTCGTAAGTCAACACCATTGCTGAGTGTTTTCTACTTAAAACTAAAGACTGTCTCTGTTGTCACAAACACAGGTTTCTGTTGATATGAAAAATCGGTACATTTAGCAATATAGCGGGTTAAATGTGTATATAATGTAAATTACGATGTTATGATGAACTATATGCCTTTCTCCACTGATGCTGAAGTTGTTTATGTGTAAAAAGTCAGTGAGTGAATGATTTGTAAGTTAGGAATAAAATTATTTAGCGTTTCAGCGGATGCTGATTTTTAGAAGGATGCTGTCTGACTCTGAGATGGCGAACAGGAATGTGGAGTGTGTAACATTAAGGCGGGCATACACTGTGCGATTTTCATCCGACTTTGAGCTGAATTCTGACTCGTGCGACTCTTTCTCGGGTCGGGCCGATTTTCAGCTTTGTCGTGCGTCGTTTGTCGTGCAGTGTACAGGGGGGACCAAGAAATGAATTTCTGGCATGTTAGAAATTTTGGTCGCTCCTCGTGACTATCGCACAGTTGAAGCAGAGCTACGAACCGATTGCCCTTAACACACACACGGAGGTTGCAGCGGAACATTGAGCAGAACGCGCTATGAACACGAAGCATAGAGCACAGCGCACACACAAAACAGGCTTCGAAGTTGTGCATCTTTCGGAAGCGGAGCTGCTTGCAAAGTCACAAAACATGCTGAGTCAGAGTGAAACCTAATCGCTGAACACAGAGGGGGCGGGGTGGCATATTTTCTGCCTTTTCTCTCTTTCGGCCAAAAGATTAATAATTTGATCAATTCGATCAAACCGATAATTTTCGGCAGCTGAAATTTCGGTGCATCCCTATTTTCTATGTAATGTTACTTTGTTGTTAATTTTATTCCTAACTTACAAATCATTCACTCACTGACTTTTTACACATAAATATACATATTTTTTAAATACAAAATAGTTCTAAGCACTTTGTTTTATGATTCTGACTAACGAAAACCCGGGATAAGATAGCCTAAATGTTGTTGGTTTTGATGCTAAATATTTTGATGTCTTTTGTTTTGTGCCATTAAACTGGTGTCAACTTGTATTTGTCTTTTTTCATCTTAGACCTGATGGCGCTGAAAGAGGAGAGTTCCAAGGAAATGGAAGAGAAATATAATTATGAGAAACGTCATGATTTCATGACTGGAAAAAAATCTACACAGATTGAAAATACCTCACGGATAAGAACTAAAAAGACAGGAATTAAAAAGATTTTCACCTGCCAACAGTGCGGAAAGAGTTTTGATCAACGTGGAAACCTTAGAGTCCACATGAGAATTCACACTGGGGAGAAACCTTTCACCTGCAAACATTGTAAAAAGAGTTTCAATGAAAAAGGAAACCTTAATGTTCACATGAGAATTCACACTGGAGAGAAGCCTTACACCTGTCAACGATGTGGAAAGAGTTTCACTCAAAAAGGAAACTTTACAAACCACTTGAGAATTCACACTGGAGAGAACCTTTTCAACTGCCAACAGTGTGGAAAGAGTTTCAGTGAAAAGGGAAACCTTAAAGTTCACATGAGAATCCACACTAGAGAGATCTCATTCACCTGCCAACAGTGTGGAAAGAGTTTCACTCAAAAAGGAAACCTTAAAAAGCACATGAGAATTCACACCGGAGAGAAGCCTTATACTTGCAGACTATGCGGGAAGAGCTTCACACGGGAACTAGGCCTTAGGTATCACATGCACATTCACACTGGAGAAAAGCCATTCAAATGTTGTAGGTGTGGAAAGAGTTTTGCACGTAAAGTGACCCTCGAGGACCACATGAGAGTTCACACTGGAGAGAAGCCGTTCACATGTGGTCAGTGTGGAAAAAGTTTCGTAGGAAGACAAAACCTTAATAAGCACATGAGGATTCACTCAAGAGGGAACCGTTTTAAATATGAGTGCGGAAGTAGATTCGGAGACATGAATCGCCTTAAGAATCATGTAATAACTCACTCTGGAGAGAAGCCTTTCATGTGCAATCACTGTGGAAAGAGTTTTACAAATAAAGGAAAGCTTAAAACTCACACGAGACTTCACAATGGAAAGAGGCCTTTCACATGTCTTCAGCGTGAGAAAAGTTTCACAAATCAAAGAGACATGAAACGTCATTTGCAAATTCCCTCAGGAGGAAAGACATTGAATTGTGATCAGTGTAATAAAACATTTATTTTGCCATTACACTTACAGATACACCTGAAAAGTCACACAGATTTGAGACACTATTTGTGTTCTTTGTGTGGAAAGAGTTTCAAATGGTTTAGTATTTTAAAATGGCACCAGAAAATGCGTATCTGTGTAAAGTTGAGGCTACGTTCAAGCCGTAGATGAATGTGGGCCAAATCAGATTTTCTTCTCAATGTTTATTTGTCGTGAGACTGTTCACGTGACCTTTATACACTCACTGGCCACTATATTAGGTTCATCTGTTACTACTTGTTAACACAAATCTCTAATCCTCCAATCACATGGCAGCAACTCAGTTTGAACTTCAACTTGACTATGTATACATGCCTAAATGCACTAAGCATCAGAATGAGAAAGAAAGCTGATTTAAGTGACTTTGAACGTGGTATGGTTGTTGGTCCTAGACCGGCTGGTCTGAGTATTTCAGAAACTGCTGATCTACTGGGATTTTCATGTACAACTATCTCTAGAATTTACAGCGAGTGCTCAGAAAAAGAGAAAATATCCAGTTAGCGGCAGATCTGTGGGCTAAAATTCCCTGTTGATGTCAAGAGAATAGCAAGACTGGTTGGAGCTGATAGAAAGGCAACTTTAACTCTACCACTCGTTTCAACCAAGCTCTGCAGAATAGTATCTAGCATCAAGTATGTAACCATGAAACAGCTGGGCAACGGCAGCAAAAGATCACACAGAGTACCTCTCCTATCAACTAAGATCAACAATCTTAGGCTACAATTTGGACTCACCAAAATTGGACAATAGAAGATTGGAAAAATGTTTTCTGGTCTAACGAGTCTCATTTCTATTGTGGCATTCTGATGATAGGGTCAGAATTTGGCATTTAACAACATGAAAGCAAGGATCCATTTTGTATCAATGGTTCAGGGTGCTGGTGGTGGTGTGATGGTATGGGGGATATTTTCTTGGCATACTTTGGGCCCCTTAGTACTAATAAAGCATCTTTTAATCGCCACAGCCTACCTGAGTATTGTTGCTGACCGTGTCGATCCCTTTATGACCACAGTGTACCTATCTTCTGATGGCTGCTTCCAGCAGGATAACGCATAATGTCCCAAAGCTTAAATAATTTCAAACTTGTTTCTTGAACGTGAAAATGAGTTCACTGTACTCAAATGGCCTCCACAGTCACCATATCTCAAACCAATAGAGCAGCTTTGGGATGTGGTGGAACGGGTGATTCTCATGATGGATGTGCAGCCGACAAATCTGCAACAGCTGCATGATGCCATAATAGCAAGGTGGGGTTGCCAACTGTCCCGTATTAGCCGGGACGTCCCGTATATTGGGCCTAATTGATTTGTCCTGTATGTGACCTCCCTTGTCCCGTTTATTGACTGCTACACTGATCTAACCACTGACTGATAGGCCTACAACAGCAGCAGTGCTGATCAGGACACTTGAGAATGATCACCGACACCTGTCATCATACAGTCACAGATTCAGATTTATCTGAAATAGAAAGCTTTTGTAACATTATAAATGTCTTTACTGTCACTTTTGATTAATTTAATGCGTCCTTGCTGAATAAAAGTAGGCTATTTCTTAAATTTCTTTCCAAAAATAAAAATGTCTTACTGACCCCAAACTTAGTGTAACCATAGTGTATAGTCTTTTTCAGATAAATGCTATTATTTTGAACGATGGTTTGTGTGTTTGTATAACATTACATTTTTTTTTTTTTTTTATATTAAATTATACATAAATAGGTTAAACAAAACAAATGTTTATGTCTGAGAACCTTTTATACACATTCTTAACTAGGGGTGGGATGATACAGGTACCTCACGATTCAATTCTGTGGCGATATGTGGTCCACGATATGATAATATCACGATTCGCGATATCTACGATATTCAATATATTGGAAGAAATTTCATCAACTATATATCACGATATATGTGACTGAAAAGAAAAAGAAGGAATAAGGAAATAAGGAAATTTTATGCATTTATTAATGCCAACATTTCCAACATTGTGCAAAGAAATATGCATTTGCATAATAACTCACTGCCTCTTGGTCTTAAATGATACACTGTACATCTAGACAGATAAAAGTGCATGAACATTACAAAACAACATGAACATTATATCACCTGAGAGTAGTTCACCGTGATAGCGAACGAGGTGCATTTGCAGATTCGTAGTGTTGCTGTTATATTTTATCTTTGCAAAGCAGTTCTTGCAGATTGCATAGTCTTTATCCAGTGCCTTTCCGTCGACTGTCTCGTAAAACCCGAAGTGTCTCCACACTTTAGAGTGGAAACTAGCGGGTGGGTC
The DNA here is from genome assembly GCA_022828995.1 of Vimba vimba. Taxonomy (NCBI): domain Eukaryota; kingdom Metazoa; phylum Chordata; class Actinopteri; order Cypriniformes; family Leuciscidae; genus Vimba; species Vimba vimba. The sequence goes on along the minus strand of CM040821.1, from coordinate 23,924,572 downwards.
TTTGATTAGTTTTTTATTGTTTTCCGCCATTCTTCTCGCTTCTCTTTTTTTCTGCAATTCTCTGTTGTTGTTAGTTAACTTGTGTTCTTCACCGGCCGCTGTTTGCGCCACTTTACCCCTATTTACCTATTTACTATTTAACAGCGCCCCCCGCAAACAGAATGGTAGATATTGGGTAGTGACAGTGACACTGACAACGGGTAAATTAATCATTTTGTGTTGTAATAAAATATCGATATTGGGCGTTAGTGTATCGATTATTTATTGCGACAGAGAGCACAACAATATATTGCAATATCGATTTTTTTTCCCACCCCTATTCTTAACTGCAGACACTGAAATGACATACACTGTGTGATACAGTACAAAATATTTTAGATTGTCCCGTATCTTGCAACCCTACCGGTGTGTATGTGGTCCATATCAGACACTCATCTTAATAAAAAATTATTTCTGCCACAAGATCTAGTTATTGAATGAGAACTGATTGGAATTATAAAGGAAGATGTATATATATATTTTTTAATTATACATTTATATTTTTTGCTGTTTTTGTTTAGTGTTGTATGCCCATGTATTAATGTTAAGAAACTTGCTGACAAAAAAGCACTAGGAAAATGAAAATTATGGTTCAGTATGTACTTCGGTTTTGAAGTCACCATTTGGAATGTTTTCGGTACAACAGTGGAATTTTTTATTAAAGAGTGGTTTATTGAACAACGTCTCCATTACTTATGTAACCTCGGTTCCCTGAGATAACGGGAACGAGTATTGCGTCTTTGCTAGACGCTACGGGGGAAACTCATTTTCTCTGAATTTTGAAGCCTTTAATTAAAAAAACGCATAACTGCAGCGATCTGAGTGCACTTATAAGCCGCTTTCCGACCAAGTAGTTACAGGAACTTAGTTCTAGGAACTGTCGACTTCTAAACAGTTCTAAGAACTACTCTCCCCCAAACTCGGTTTTGCTGTTTGCGTTCGCACTGGCCAAGTGGCCATAGGAACTGGTAGGAGGGGTAAGGGAGTGATGCAAGCACGGTGACTTTTATTTTGACGGCGCGACGGACCTTTATTTTGGCGGTGCTGAGACAGGGTCCCCACGGATCCTTAAAAAGTCTTAAAACGTCTTAAATAAAATATATGTTTTTTAAGGTCTTAAAATGTATTAAATTTCACTAATTTTTGAAGAGTGGCATTAAATTTCATCTGGCGGGAGTTTCTCCTTTTGTCGGGAGAAACTACCGGTATTTTCCATTTCACCAGCGCACATCTATGTCTAAAGACAGTAAAAATTAGCGTGTGCCTATTGCACAGGCATCACACACCATTTAGGGGGCAGTGTTTTCCGTAGGCCTGTCATAGAAACAGACGAAGAGTGGCAGACGCGAGCTAAGATAGCGAAGTGCAAATTTAATGATAACTAGCTCGATGATGAGAAATATAGCGGCTGGTTACAAAAAAACGACGGTATACGAAGTGCGGTGGGCTGCAAAGCCCTTGACCGCATATGAAAGGGGAGAAGCACAAGCGCGACAGTCAGGCACCAACTGTCCCCATTCAGATGTTTGCAGCATCGGTATCTACTTCAAAGTCTAACCATGGGTGTAAATTACACGGGGGATTCCAATCGAGCTCCCTGGTGCTGGGCAGTGAGCACAGGGCCCACTAGAAGACGTCGGGCCCTCAGGCCACCCTCATGAAGTCTGTTTCTGATTGTTTGGTCAGAGACATTCACACCAGTGGCCTGCTGGAGGTCATTTTGTAGGGTTCTGGCAGTGCTCATAATGTTGCTCCTCGCACAAAGGAGCAGATACCGGTCCTGCTGATGGGTTAAGGACCTTCAACGGCCCTGTCCAGCTCTCCTAGAGTAGCTGTCTGTCTTCCTGGAATCTCCTCCATGCTCTTGAGACTGTGCTGGGAGACACAGCAAACCTTCTGGCAATGGCACGTATTGATGAGCCATCCTGAAGGAGCTGGACTGCCTGCGCAACCTCTGTAGGGTCCAGGTATCGCCTCATGCTACCAGTAGTGACACTGACCCTAGCCAAATGCAAAACTGGTGAAAAACAGTCTGAAAAGATGAGTAGGGAAAAAATGTCAGTGGCCTCCACCTGTAAAACCATTCCTGTTTTGGGGGTTGTCTCACTGTTGCCCATCTAGTGCACCTGCTGTTAATTTCATTAACACTAAAGCAGTTGAAACTGATTACCAACCCCCTCTGTTACTTAACTGACCAGATCAATATCCCAGGAGTTTAACTGACTTGATGCTATTCTCTGATTAAAAAGTGTTCCCTTTATTTTTTTGAGCAGTGTATTAATTTTGCATCAGGAAAGCCTATACCTTATAGTGGCCTTCGATGAAGGAGGGAATGGTTTACAGGTAGGCCAGGGCAATGTAGTGGAAATATTTATATTTGACCTAGATAAGGCTACAGGAGAACTCACTTGTCAACATCAGGTTAATGCTGAGTGTAAGGAAAGCAGAAACCGAACTGTGTGTAACCAGCATTAATGTGTTTTCCATTTAAGTGATTACATCAGTGAATGAGGACCTTCTTTTTACTGAATGTAAGTTTCCGTTAAATATGTGATGCATTGGGTCTTTAAACTTGTGGCTGTAAACGCACTTGAAAAGTTTGAGAGCAAAAAGCCTACATCATGTTGGCTGATGGCAGTTTCACCATCTAATTTTATCATTTCATAGTGACAACCATTAAAGGTGCATTGCGCAACTTTTCATGTTAAAAATACCCGTTTTCTAACCCATACATGCTTAAACAATTGCCTGATGGGCTGAATGAGCCCTTCTCTGATCACTGCGATTGTCTCTATAATCCTGTACAGTAAAATAAACAAGAGGGATTCGGGTCGGAATTTGAGACTGGGCGTGACGTCATGCGCGTTCACGGCACGCTCACCTGGCTATGCCTGGCAGGTTTGTGTATTCGCCGCCATTCTCCGTAGAAGATGGATTCTAAGAGACCGGCTTGTAGTTCATTTCAAACACCAACGCAAACTCCACGTAAGATAAAAATAAATAAAACTTTTGTCCGTGAGCGTGCACACCTCTGGTTGCAGTTTCGCTTGCCACAGAGAGGGGGAATAGTTCTGCAAAAACTCAGAGACTTGCGCAATGCACCTTTAATTGGCAGCAGGAAGCCGAATATGAAGGGCTGGGCTCTCCTGAACGTAAGCTATTTAGCATGCAGATGGAGAACACACTGAGACAGGCACGCACACACACACACACACACACACACAAAATACACAGCACACACAGCACAGTCCTATACAAAATGGGGAATGACAAAAATGACAGAAAAAGTTTGAGAACCACTGCTGTGGGGTCACTCGTTTAGATCTGTTAGTTGGACCTGGGTGATGCTGTTCTTTGTGTAACAGGCCTTTTTCTGTATTTCCTAGTGCCACAAGATGATTGGCAGCAAGACACACCCAGGGAAGGGATGTGCTCTCCTGAATGTAAGTCAGTTAAAACGCAGACACAGAACAGAGTCTGTAAAACAACTTTGTAAGCAATTAAAGCTGTGTCACACACAGACACTCAGTGCGGTTACATGACCAGTCCAGTCTAGTCTAGTCATCTAGTCTGTTCTCCTGCAATCAGACTAGCTGTCTTAGTCTAAAACTACATACAGTCAAGTTAGTTTGACCCGAGAGCATGGTGGCTAGCTAGCAGGTATCTTTAGATTAAAGACAATGTTTCTACTACTAGGCTGAGACAGAGATTGCACTTGGTAGTCACTAGAGTAGCTGGCTGCCTGTTTCGGTTTTAAGGGTAGGAAGAAAAGTCTCTCTCTCTCTGTCTGTCTGTCTGTCTCTCTCTGTCTCTGTCTCTCTCTATCTGTCTCTCTCTCTCTGTCTCTGTCTCTCTCTCTCTCTCTCTCTCTCTCTCTCTCTCTCTCTCTCTTTCTATCACAGTTGATGCCGGTTCTTTGGTGTAGGCTAGGCTGTGCAGAGTGCAAAAAGGCTGCCCTCATTCATACGGTCATTCTGACTGAATCCGATATGATCTGACACTGATTTCCTGAAAGAATCATTAATCTTTGTTTTAACATTTTTAATCTTTGTGTTTCAAGTGTCTGTGAGCACAAACATGCCGCAGTGTCGTGAAACCCCTCTATCCCGTCCAGGCCTTCCACACAGGACCCCTCTAAGTAAGACATATTTTAGTGTATGATGTGTTTTATGTGTCTGTACTTCTTACTCTGTGTTATGGTAGGCTATAGGCTGAGACAGAGTAGTCACTAGAGTAGCTGGCTGCCTGTTTCGGTTTAAATTTGGGTAGGAAGTCTCTGTCTCTCTCTGTACTCACAGCCTCGTGCCTCTGGTCTAATCACAGCCGTGATGATATAGAGCTCTATCACACTCCTACTCAAGCGATATTGCTTAAATAACATGATGTTTGTAAAAGGCTTTGGTAATGCTTTAGATTTTCATTGTATTTCCCTCTAAACACAGATAACCACATTAAATCAGCTGGGGCCTCATTTATAAAGCGTGCGTACACAAAAAAACGGGGCTGAAAACATGTGTACGCCACTTCCCGCGCAAAAGGTTGTGATCTATAAAAAAAACCTTGATAATCTCTCTCCCTCTGTCTCTCTCTCTGTCTGTCTGTCTGTCTCTCTCTCTCTCTCACACACAGTTCTATTAAAAACAAGACACATTTCATACTTTGTATTTTTGTTAACACCTATATTTTTTCTGTTTTCCACAGGCCAAAGATTTGCCATATCAGCTCTTGCTGGATGCACAGGTATTTTGGGCAGGTTCTCTCTGCTGTTGTCAGTAAACTACTGTATTATGAGCATTGCTTGTTAATTGTTTTTTGAATAATTTTGTATATTTTCTTCCTGTACTTTCCCCAGCTGTTGAAAGGCTCCTTTTGGAGCAGGTCGGAGAACTGCAGCTTAAAATGGATTACGTAATCAAACTACTTCAAAAAAATAATTCTGTTCCTCATGAAGATTTCAATTTGAACATGCTACCACTGCTTACACTGCAAGACCTGGAGAATTTTGATGACCAACTTCGGACCGATAGCACCTTTAAGAAGAAAGTGGTATGTCCCGTCTTTGTCTATCTCTAAAGCACAAAAGCCATGATTTATCGTCAGATAAGACACCTATATATAGAGTATAGATACTCTTTTGATCCCGTGAGGGAAATTTGGTCTCTGCATTTATCCCATCCATGATTAGTGAAACACACAGAGCACACAGTGAACACAAAGTGAGGTGAAGCACACACTAACCCAGAGCAGTGAGCTGCCTGCTACAGTGGCGCTCGGGAAGCGGGGGGTTTGGTGCCTTGCTCAAGGGCACTTCAGCCATGGATGTGGGCATGGGAGAGCAGTGCTTCAAAGACAATGTAATACAGCAGGTTGTGAAATGGGATTAGTCAAATTTATCTTTTACTTTACAGATAAATAAACTGTAATTGTCTGGTGGCAAGAGCTTAAAGGAAACAGTTTGGAGAGTCTGCACAAAAATATTTGAATATCAGAATCTTTCAACCCAGCTGAACTGGTGCGGTAGGGGTCAGAAGACAGGCCTTAAATCACGGCCTATTCATCAGGTACTCTTGAGTAAGTCCTACAATGTGTTGAAGCAACATTCTGTCACTATTCAACCCACATGTGGTGTCTGCATTTATATCAGTTGTTCTCGATATTTATATACTGTCCTCACACTATTCTCAACCAAATGTCTTTTAAGTTTGTTTTTTTGTAAAATGCTCTGACTTTTCTGAATTGTCTTTATAGAAACAATCAAACAAAGATATAGACTTTTGTGCTACTGTCTTATTATTTTTTCCCCCTGTTGCTTTATTTTTTTTTATGTGCTGTGTTAAGAAATCCTGCCCAACAAAATTCCACTGAGGCTGACGTAGAGATGACCATGAGAAACTGGCTGCGGCTGAGCAGGGACAGGAATGGGGGGCGGCAAAGGCGGGGCGAGCAAGCATCTTAAGGCGGGCGTACACGGTGCGAGTTCGGACCAGGATCGGACACTCGGGAGGTCGTGAGATATTGCACACGTTGCGAGTCAGTTTAACTGATAATCGCGTCAATGCAGCTGGTACACGGCACGACTGTCCTGCACGAATTTTATCCCGAGCCGGCAGCAATCACGTGAGCTTTCGCGCTAAACACAGAGACCGTCAATGTTGCATGCAGGCAAAGCTTCAGATAGAAAAAATGACAGAAATGTGTGTGCAAATGATTTGTTGTAAAGCAGAGAACAGTAGCCATTCAACATAAAAACTAGAGAGAGAGAGAGAGAGAGAGAATTATTATTTTTATTTAATTATTTGTATTTAATATTATTATTATTATTATTTTCTGTAGTAGGCTACAATGTTCAAAATAATTTTCTATGCTGTTTTGATGCTTTGGCAATACAATTGTATTTTTGTCATGCCAATGAAGCTTTATTGAATTGAACAGAATTGAATTGAGAGAAGTGTGTGTGTGGGTGTGTGAGAGTGTGAGAGAGGGAGAGAGACAGTGTATGCGCACGCTGTATGGTTGCTGCCACTGAGGTATAGCCCCACGTGGTTGTGTATAATTTGGAAATAGGGGACAGCTGGTGAAAATCGGGCCGACTCCCCGAATTTTTTAAACATGTTTAAAGATGATCGGGAGGTCGGGGAGGTGCTCATAACGTGCTCGGCTCGGCTCGTAATTCCTCTCACACGCTGCGAGCCACGACCATGCGAGCATCACCGATTCCACTCGATTTCTCCCGAGTGAAAAAAATTATCTGCGAGCTCGTAAAAACAGCAAAAATCGCACCGTGTACGCCCGCCTTTAAGTGCAATAATTGATTGGACTGATTTTTCTTTTTATTATTTTATTTACTATTTTGGAGGGAATTTCTTATTTTTGTTGTAGTTTTCTATGTGTGATTTGTGGAGTGTTAAAATAAATGATACTGCTTTTGCAAAAAACAAAGTAAAGATCTCAAAAAATAAATAAAACTGTCTGCACACTTGAATCCTTTCAGCAAATTTAATAGCCAAGCTTTCGGTCAAATGACCATCCTCAGGGCATACACATTTTGTTTGTCTGGCACCTTGTTGTTCGTGAGTGCAGTGTTATTCCTGCAAAACAAACAAAGTAAAAAATACATTTTCAAGGTCATCTCCCGATGCCCTCCTGTTTTGTTACTTCTCCCGGAAAACTCCTGTAACTTAATTTTAAAATCACTGATCCATTCTTTTTTTCTGTTAGACTGACATTTCCCAGGTTGTCAGATTGTGTATGAAATACACCCTACACATAAACAATCACTTACTTTAAATTTAAACTTTTTTTTGTCATAAAACCTGGCAACTCAAATATAAGGATGTGCCTGCAGCCATGGAGTCTCACATGCAAGTGGACTAGTTGCCTACTTCTCAACTAGCTCTTGTCAAATTGTTAGGGAAGAAATTTTATGATTAACACATCACATAAACTGTTATTGAGTGTTGTTGATACACAATAGGAAACTTGTATGAAGGTAAAATAGTAGCAAAACTCGAGAACACGTAGATGTGAATTTGAGAACTTGTACAATAAATATTCGTACTTGTACATGAACATTTACACTCACAGCTCCAATGTGAAAACCTGTAAAATAAAAATCTGAAGTTGAATGTTGAAATTTGCACTCGCATACAATAGTCACAAACCTGTATTCTGAATCCGAAGCTGCAGACAAGTAGACACAAATGTGTAAAGTGTCATTCACAGAAATACAACGACAGACACAAACTTGTAATATATATATTGCGTTTAATCTTACGTTCACATTCGCAGTACTACCTCAATTAGGCACTTGCAACTTCTCAAATCTGTCACTGCAATTTCAAATTTCACGCCTTGACTTTTGCTACTCTTTTCGCGATATATCAGGAGCAAAACTAGTAACCTGTGCACTTGAAACTTAGAGGCGGTGAGAGAGAAAGGGGGGCGGGAGCGGGGGGTTCAAAGGAGCCGTTTTATTGGTTGGCACCTAGCCAATGAAATGGGACCTCGATGATGTCACGAAACCCGCGTGCACTGAAACGCTAACATGGCTTAATGCATTAGACTGATGGTAACGCTTTAGATTACAGCCCGGAAAGTACTGCGTAATTAAAATTAAAGTACAGTATAACTTTCGGTAATTACAGTGTACCTATAAAGTACTTACGTGTAAGTATAGGGGAACAATATGTAAAGTCTTGGGAATAAAGGTGTAACAACCAGGAAAATACTGCGTAATTAAAACGAAATTACAGTGTAACTTTCGGTAATTACAGTGTACCTATAAAGTACGTATGTGTAAGTATAGGGGAATAATATGTAACGTTTTGTGAATAAAGGAGTAACAACCAGGAAAATAACAAATTATTTAGGCAAATTATTTAGACTAAGTATTTTAGTGAGTACATACACTGCACCTTTTTGTAATAATAGTGTATAAAAATACATAAAGGCTTTTTTTTAAATTACGGGGTAGCCTACATATCAGTGCATTTATAAAGTAGGCTAATTTGTTATTATTGCAAAGGTGCACTGATTAAGTTTCAAGGCAAGTAAAACTATTGCATTTTTTTTTTTTTTTTAAATGCTGGGAAAATATACTCTTGTTCCATGTAGTTACAGGGTAAGTATGACATTGCGGGCTGTAAATTAAAGTGGTGCTTCTTACCCTCTTGTTTCATGTAGTTACGGGGTAAGTACAATAAAAAACACATGCACACACACAATCTGATTTCAAAACGGATTTAGGCTACAGCACTTTGCTTCTCTTGCTTGGTTTCCTCCTCCTCTTGTTCCTCTTCTTCTTTTTCTTTCTTTCCACTGATGAATCTTAAAGAGCATATTGCAGGTAAAAAAAAAATCAAAATGAATATATAACCGTGTATGAAAATATCATATGAAAAGATAATGCAGGATTTAAAATGTTTTAAAACAACATAAGGACACCAATTTAGTAGATAAAAGTGAGCGTTTCTTTGACTGCTTGTAAAAACCGCTTTTTTTCAACATCGCGTCATTTTACGCCACTAGAGGGAGATGTGTGCTGTGCTCTGCGCCAGAGTGGAGAGAGTTGGTATTCAGTAAGAGCGGTCGTGAGTTGGTGTGTTTTCAGTAGTTTTTGTATTTCAATGAATCATCGTCATGGTAAATTATTGTGTTTGTGGAGCTTGCAAAAACTCCAGCCTGTCAGGACATCGAGTCCACCGGTTTCCTAACAAGAAAAGGGACGGTGCTATCTTGCCTGGGCGCGGTTTGTGCAGGTGAAGAGACAGGATTTCTCTTCCGCATCGGCTTCGGAAAACGAAAACTGAGCTACTCGGTATTGTGTTTGTGTTGACCGTTTATTAGTTTGGACCAGTGCAGCGCGAGCCTGATCAAGCAACACTGTTACTGCGAGATCCAGTAAATAAAGCAATCCAGTAAATAAAGCATTTGAATGAATTCACCACTGAAGTAATAACATCGCTGCGAGATCTAGTGAGAAATATTCACATTTCTCCGTTATTAACGGATCAAACAGCGCTGACGTGGAAACCAGGAATAAACTGTGCAATGAATGAACTATCCAGTGTCCACAGATCAGCAACATTCACCATGGATTTACTGTAGTAACTACTGTCTGCAACCATGGACGTTTGACAGGAATAGTAGGAAAATGCTTTCAATTTACATTACGTCGGTTTTATTTTGACATTATGAATACAATTGCTGCCCTCAAATGTTAATCTGAACTAAAATAAACCTTTGTTTATAGCCTACTACCAATATTACATTTCATTTTGTCCAAGGAGCTGTTTTCTTTTATTTGCTTCTAAGAAGAGTCAAGTATAGCTCCATCATTGCTCAAAGTAAAAAAATATCATATTTATGATGTTAGTTTTAATAAAAAAAAAATAATAATTCAAGGAAATTTCAAGGAAACGTATCTATAAGCTAACACTGGTCTCTCACCAAGACACCTGCCCTGTTCTTCACTATCTGTGTCTCCTCTGACCGTTGTTCTGTCTAACATTAATCCTGGCCTGTCCCTGCTTTCTTGGCTGCCTAGCAGGCTCATAATTGTATAGATGTGCTCCATCATACGAGTAAGTATGAACAAATGAACAACAATTTCCGTCCGAAATGTCATGCAATCCATTATTTCCCTGTTGTTTGTTTCGACTGCTCTCCCTCGTGCTACGTCACGCCCATTTTCAGATGCGGAAGTAAAATTTTCTCACAAAAAAACGACTCCAGAAGCCACTGTAGCGTATTTAGAAGGTTTTTTTAAAGAAAATCTAGTTCCTACATTATTTTTCTATACATTGACTCATTGGGTCTTCTAACCTGCGACATGCTCTTTAAGAAGGAATCCCATGACATGTATCTTACTATTCTGTATTATGTGTTAAAAGAAAATACAGTACAGAAATGTCCTCACCATTTACTCATCTTTTACCTTCATGTCATCAGAGATGTATACAAATTTCCTTCTTCAGATTAACACAAACAAAAGTTTTTAGAAAAATAAATAATCTCTGTGAATGCATATAGCCTAATGCAAGCTCATGTGTTCCTAAAAGTTGACAACAGCACATACAACAATAACTACAGTAATCCATACACCCCCAATGGATGAATCAATGTCTTCTGAAGTGAAACGATAAGCTTTTGTAAGAAAAATACCAAATATTTAAAAATTTTAAACTGTAGACTATCGCTTCCGACCAACTGTCACCTGCGCGTTCATGAGAGGGTTGAGTAAGTTTACGCTTGAAAATGTAAAGCTTGACGTAAGCGCACCGAAAAACCGAATGTCGAATTATTATTATTATTTTTTAATGTTTTTATTATTGCTCACAACAAAATACAAACAATAACAGATAATAATAATGAAAAACAAACCATGCAGAAAAACAGACACCAGTTCTCGCGCGAGTTAAACATCAAACTCCCGCGAGAATGCAATGAATGCTTAAAGCTTCACCTAACGCGAAGCCATTCAAGCCGACCCTATGAAGCTGACTCGCACTCGCTGGTGACAGTTGGTCGGTAGCGAAAAGATGAGTAAATTATGAGAACATTTCTGGGTGTACTGTATTTTCTTTTAATGCATAATACAGAATAGAAAAAGACTCCTTCTTAAGATTAGGCTAATCAGTGGAACGACCAAGAGGAGGAGGAAGCCATGCAAGAGAAACAAAAAAGGACAAAACATGCTACTTTCTGTCAGGACTTTAGTATTTGAAATGAAAAGTTGATTTAAAAAAAATAAAGATTAAGAAGTGTAATATGTTGTAAATCTGTTTTGAAATATAAGTTGTTTTTCAAATAAAGGTTTTCCAAGTGATGTCAGATTGTGTGTGTACATGTGTTTTTATTGTACTTACTCTGTAACTACATGAAACAAGAGGGTAAGAAGCACCACTTTAATTTACAGCCCGCAAAACGTCATACTTATCCTGTAACTACATGAAACAAGAGGGTAAGAAACACCACTTTAATTTACAGCCCGCAATGTCATACTTACCCTGTAACTACATGGAATACTTACAGTCTAAATAATTTGCCTAAATAATTTGTTATTTTCCTGGTTGTTACCCCTTTATTCCCAAAACTTTACATAATTTATTCCCCTATACTTACACGTACGTACTTTAAAGGTACACTGTAACTACCGAAAGTTACACTGTAATTTTGTTTTAATTACGCAGTATTTTCCTGGTTGTTACACCTTTATTAGCCTGACTACGTCAGACTTCCTACTTCCGCTCAATTTCATTTCGCTTCTGTAGTCAGTCTGAGATAGCAGCCTATCTTTCAGTTTTCCAGCGGCCTTCGGACGGCCGGGCCAATCAACGAACAGAGGGCTGAGAGCCGTGACGTAGATGCTGATTGTATCGTGGATGTGTAGATTTACTTCACATAATCTGCAAAAGTCGTTCACAGCCATGTTTACTCCGGTATTTCGCTCGATGGTTTTGTTTTCGCATCATACAGTGGAAGTTAGATGCGGCTGAGCATGCGCATAACACACGCCATAACCAAACGTCATGTGATTGGCTTACGGGTAACCAATGATTATAAACTTCAGATTAGCGTCTGCCAAATGCATAAATGTAAATGTAAATGTTTTAAATATTCACCTAGCCTAACTGTTGGACACACAAAAACAAACAAAAAATAAATAAATGATATATATATATATATATATTTCTTTTAATATCAGTCTAATGCATTAAGCCATGTTAGCGTTTCAGTGCACGCGGGTTTTGTGACATCATCGAGGTCCCATATCATTGGCTAGGTGCCAACCAATAAAACGGCTCGTTTGAACCCCCCGCACCCGCCAGTGTTGAAGTTAATGAGATAATTAAGTGGTGATTGAGCATTAATTATGAACACCTGCTGTTAACAAGCAGAATCACTGAAGAACAGAGAAACACAAGAACTACAACTACGACTTCAGACACAGTCTTAGATGAAATCAACTGAAGAGAAAAGAAGACATTAAATCTGTGAAGATCTCTGCAGAGGAGGATTAAACAACTCAAACAGCTTTACCAGCTTCACTTATTAGTAACCAGACTGACTTTATGTAATATCCGTTTTAATGAAATCAATAGTTGTATTTTAAAGTCACCACGATGGTGGTTAGCATTTGCTTTAGTTGGACTCTTGACCCTTGACTCTTTAATGTAAACTTTTCTTTGATTTCTATACTTGTGTGTTTCTAAAGCACAATTGTTGTAGTTAAGAAAGCTACATATAAATTCTATATGCAATTTAAATACATAAATCTTATGTTTAGACATTTTTTTTTTTTTGAGTGTGTTCACGTTGGCCTAATTGGATTAAATTGACATTTTTAATGTTTTTGTTTCGTTTACACTTTCATAGAGGACATCACAGCAAAATAACTATGTAGGGCTAGCACAAGATGGGAAAAGTTTTATTAATTCTTGTTTACTTGTGTTCATTTAATTTATTTTTATTTTAGAGCATTTAATGTGCTTCTTAACAATATTTTATTTATTACACACAAGTTTTTTTTTTTTTTTTTTTTACCCATCTCGACGATCATTTCGGGTTTACGTTGGCTCATGGTCGGCGATCATTCTAATGCCACCATCTTCCCGATATCTTGCCGATTAGCTACCGATCTCCATTAGACATCTCACCGAGGCACTTTATGTCGGGCAAGCACACGCGCCCCAACGTCGGCAAGAGCTAATTTGCTGTCTGGGTTCATACATGGACCACGCCTCCTGAGTCGCGGAAAACACCAGATCACGATGTGATAAAAGTACACCCTTCGCTTTGAAACAAGTTTAAACAATCTCGATAGGATTAATATGTTTTAATGTTAAGTTTATTTTTTTATTTTTTTGTTCATTATGAAGCTATCGCAGGGCAGATTCGACTGTGGCAGTCTAGTTAATAGGGAAACACCACCCTTTAAATGCATGACAAATGTACAAGTCTGGACCAGAAAGTTTGAAGATGTTTAAATTAGTTTGAAGTTAACGATTGAACAAATAGTTTAAATCTCTCTTTTTATGGCAACAACTCGTAATAATACGAACATTAGGCTATATTGTTGTAAGAACAACTTATGTGGGGATGGACGCGTGTTGTTACAGTGACAGGTAAAGAGGAAAGAGGAGGAAATTAAATTGCTACATTTGAGACACAATTGCCCTGCTCCTTCCAAAATGGACAAAAATGCATAATCTAAAAGGGGGTAAATCATTACCCCTACACAATCCAAATTAATTTATTACGATTGTCACTTTTGAAGTGAAATGTGGAAATAAATAAAAAGTGTTGCGCCATTACAATAACCGTTATAGATGATCCAGCAAGATTAGCCTACTTTTAATTATACTTTTTTTTCCAGCTTGAGAATTACAACCAATCACACACGACTCTGTTGATCTAATGATGTAATGCTCAATCAGATGAGTTTAGATTAGTTATCGATGAAGAAAAAAACTGCGGATTCGCGAGAGTTTTTGCCGCTCACCTCAGACAGTCACGGTGCGTGTCCACTGGCACGGTGCGAGCGGAGCGAGCGTTTTCAATTCATCCCTATGGAAGTCGAGCTTCACGCTCGCGCATTGCATTTTGGGATTGACAGCGACCGAGAGTGTCAAAAGGCTGGGCAGTTCTCGACTTTATGCAAATATCAAGCGAAAAACGCGGTCGGCAGCCAATTGCTGTGAGGTTTGGGATATGACGTCTGTTTTGAGAGTTTAAAAATATGCAAATTGTGCCGGAGTTTATGCTGGATTTAGTGCGTAAATCATTTTGTTTACAAATTAGACGCTTTGCAGTTGTTATATATAGCCTGTGTTAAAGATTTTATTTTGGATGTGTTCATTGTGATTATATTGACTGGGTTTATAAAAGTTTGTAAAATTTAAAGGATATCTTTGCTTGGTGCATTTGGAAACAAGCTTGTCTATTTCTAAATGTAATCGCGTGCATCGCTGATGATTATACTGTCTGTGTGTTGAAAAAAACTTAGATTAAACACACTCGCAACAGACACACCCCAAAGCGGAGACGTTACAGCGTTGCCAGCGGCACTGAGCGGAGTTTTGCCGCTGTAGTGGACACGCACCGTCAGTCAGTCAGTCAGACAGACACACTCCGACTGGATACTGTCAATTCGCTCGTGGAAAAGTGCAGGTAATATGTAAGTAAGATATTCATTATAAATCCTTTTGTTTTTTAATGCTACTAAAATAACAATGTCTTGATTTTCTAATGCGTAAAAAAGCAAATAACTAATTCATAAAAGCTTCTTGTCATACAAGAATGACATTTTCCCTCCACACAAAAATGTTTAATGTATTCTTTTAATCGACATAAATAATTATTACAAGTTTTCCAGTAACTAGGCAAAAAAGTTGCTGTCAAAACCGCCACTAGATGGCAGCAAGTCACTTTTATTGAGTGAGTCTGAGATTCAACCGTTCAACAATATACTGGAAAAGCATCAGTATGCTCCTAATGAAACTTGAGAAAATATCGAGTGTGAAAGGTATAAAATAAAAAACACATTTTCTTAAGCGTTCTTAAGCTTGAATTTAAATTTACAATAAATACTTAAATTTACATAGGCTACTTTGATTTTAATAATAATAATAATAATAATAATAATAATATTTAATTTATATAGCGCCTTTCCCAAGCTTAAGAACGCTTCACAATAACAGTAAAAAACAAACAATCAGTTCATACATAAATGGACAGTAGATATGCCCAGTCCAATAAATTATCAATTGCAGTGGCATATCACATTACATTTTAGTTATATGAGAGTTATTATTATTTTGACTGTTTTTTTTGTTGTTTTTTTTAAAGATTTTTTATTTAGATTTGCTTTTTCTTTATTTGAAAGTATATTGGACTAGCCTGGGTTTTTTATATACTGCCTTGCTCGCAGCGCGATTTTATTCACACTGCTTGGCAGTCTGGACACCATGGACCAGATTTTCCCCTGAAAAAGGGAACCAATCACAGAACGGGGAGGGAGCAGCAAGACGATGACGACACCGAAGCAGTTTGTTTATATCTATAGATCCAACATGGCATCAGACTCGACGTTACCTTCTACCCTCATGTTTATCTTGCACAAACGGTAATATTCGCTAAACGCCATCGTGTACAAATAAATCTTTGACCCATCGTCTGTTCAGTCTATGCTTTTTCCTCGTCGAATTTCTGTCACTCTACATACGTCATCTGGTATAATTGAAGCGATTGGCTATGAGCTACGTACAGGCGCATTTGATAGACATTCATAGCGCCCAACAAACGGCTCTGGGTATTCGTAAACCACGCCTCAAATACGAGAAAATGTACACGTGGTTCCCAGACCAAAGGCTTGTTCGACTTCATGCAGCTCTGCGCAGACCGATCGGCGGCTGACTTGAAGCAGTGCATGCCGGTTAGAAATTTTGTCCGACTTGATGCAGCGCCGACGCCACGTGACTGTGACGTATGCCATCAAAGTACCGCGAGAGCGATTCGAGAGTAGCCGGAGAACTCAGCCAGCGCAACTTCTCAAGAGCGGCTGCATTGGGCTGCACGAGGGCGGATGACGACACAGCTGTTCCACGATTGGCCGGATTCACTGCATGACAACGATCACGTGTGTTTCGTGTTTATTCGAACACCTTTAGTTCTTCTAAAGCTCTCAAATTAGTTTATTATAACAGTAAACACTCTTTTCATGTCGTTGTCATGTTATATTGTGTCATGTTTATCAAATAAAACAGATTAAAAAACGTAGACTCCACTTCATTTATAACAGCTTATGTTGAACTTTATTCTTGTTCAAACAGACGCTGTATGAAGCAGTAGCCTACATAAAGTATTGAATAAAAATGTATCTGAAAAATCTGTGTATTATTTGTCAAACATTGCATTTATTTCACTTCAGCTGTGGTAAAGTATGCAAATACCACGTGAGCAGTCACTACGGGAACCAGAAAGTGTCCGACTTCACGTCTCCGTTTGCAGCTCCTCCCCGCCTGCACGCGGCTACTCTCGCCGATCGGTTGCATCCAGCCGCAGCCGATGTCGAACACACCTAATGTCTCAAATGAGACTTGGTCTGACGTTAGCCAGGCTAATATTGGGCTGGATTAATGAAAATTTTAAGAAGTTAAGAAAATTCTTAAGATAAATTCTAAGAATGTTCCTTAGTGCAATTCTTGAAAAATTCTTAGGTGCTCAGATATTTTATTAAAAAAAAAAAGATTTCCTTTTTGATTTCCTTATGAAAATGACAGTCTTTCTTGTTACTTGATTTAAAATATCATACAAATAGGTGTTTAAAAGGGGAATGAGGTACAATAGGATGTTATCCATGCTCAAATAAGGATATGAATCCTGTTTGAAACCAATGTAAATAGTTGGTAATAATAATAATAATAATTGTGAAACATGTTCTTTCTATCAATTCTTTATCGTTAAAGCATGTTTTAGTAGATTGTGCTGGTTTTAACCTGTGAGAAACATTTTAACAAAGTTAAACCTAATATTTTTTAGTTTTTATAGTAATTTTTGTTTATTTTTTACCATGAATATAGTTCCTTAAAATAAAACAAATAATGAATATAACAAACAATGATGATTGTGTTTTTTTTTTCAGTGCGCTTGTTTTTCTGCCCCATTAAGATCCGCTCTGGATCTTTAAAACCTTTTTCCTTTCAGAACCAGAGCCATGCAAAGAGGACCTACAGACACAGGAACAAGTCGCTGTCCTCGCCACTCGTCCAGCATGGTGATGGGCAAAGAGCCTCCTGTGCCCTTGCCCTTCCCTCTTCCAGCAGAGTAAGTGGAGCACTTTTAAATATTTGCTTATGTGGGTCCCAGACAAATACACTCATGCCAATATTTAAAAGACAGTGTAATTATTTATTACATATGTAATCCTTCCTCAAATGCGGCCTCTTCTCCGCTTGGGTGAGGGCCGGCTATAAAAAAAGGCTTGTTTGTTCCAGGAATCCAAGAAAATGTAAGTACTTATTTTTATTTCTTAATCAGATAAATTAAGAGTATTTTAGCAAATATATTATATAAAAAAAAAATTCTCACCATGAATATATCCACAAAGGCATGGCGTTTAAAACATACAAACTAACAATGATGATTGTGATTTATTTCTGAAATTATTATTTCTGATTTATTTATTTAAAGTTTTTCTGCCCCATTAAGCACCGCTCTGGACACTCTGTTTTGAGATGAGAGTAAATGGAGAAGCACAAAAACATAGCAAGAAACCATAACATTAAATTATAACAGGAACATTTATTTGAACAACTAAAATATATGTACAATTGAACTTCCAAAACATGGTATAAAAAAAAGGCAAATAAGTCAAAAATGTAAGGAATAGTTTACTCAAAAATTCTGCAAGTATTTACTCATCTATAAATTGATACAAAGTTACAAACCTATATTTCTTTCTTTCTTTTGCTGAAACAGAAAATAATATATTTTAAGGAATGCTTGTACTGTGTTGCTGGTCCCCATTGACTTCCATAGTATAGAAAAAAAATACTATGGAAGACAACAAGGACCACATAATGTCAGGTTACAAGCATTCCTTAAAATATCTTATTTTGTGTTCCAGCAAAAGAAAGAAAGAACTATAGGTTTGTACCAATTTAAGGATGAGTAAATACTTGCAGAATTTTCATTCACTTTTTGCTGAACTTCACCACTTTAAAATTTAAGTTGTCAATAATTACAGTCATGGGCAACTCGCCGAGCAGCTCTTTGTTGCCACCCACGTACAAGTTTGACGTCAGTCTATACTCTCCATAATCGTAGTCCAGGAGGATGAACATGTCCGCCTCCTCTGACAGTCCGATTACCTCCACCTCAACTGTCTTCGCTGCTCTCTCTGAGACCTGCAAAGTGAAATGTGGAATCTTTACATTTATGTAAGTTGCATTGCAGTGTATGGGGGACAAGTTTATGATCAATTTTTATGCGCATAAATTATGACATGATTTTCATTTAATCCCTTTTAGGTATCCTAACAACAATGTACCTTGACTGTGGTATATGTGGTAGAGTTCATCTTTGACCTCCCATTGGGCCAGACATTTGGCTTTAGGTGTGTGGCCTCAATGTAGTCCCCCATCCTCATATCCACGAGGGCTTCATCCCGCCACAGCGACACCTCAACAAGTTTCCCGCCAGTCATCAAATGAAGGTCTAGGATGGGGACTTCGCCTTCCTTGACTGCTGTCATGCAGACCACTTGTAACCTCAAAGAGGGAGAGAGAGAGAATTTTCATATTTTGGTGAACTGTCTTTTTTAAAAGAAAGCGAGGCTTAATAGGTTAAGATGCACATCTAATAGATGTGTACACAGGACAAAAAAAACTGTGAAGCTTACAGTAATCAGCCCTGTGGAATAACATCCTGTTCACACATGATCTCTAACTGGTGATTTGCCAATAATTTACCAATAATTTACCAGTATAAGACTGTATGTGTTAAACATGTTGCCTTAGATAACATTATAATAATTCTCAACTCAACTCAATGAGTATATAACTCAGCGCTTATATCATTCTTAAGTATGACATTTTTACTCACCCTCTTCACATAGCCACCAAGGGTGACATATCCTTTTGTGAAAATGTCACTGTCATCCCCACTTTTAAAACGTTGAAGATGGGCAAAGAGCCTCCTCTGCCCTTGCCCTTGCGTCTTCTGACAGATGAATTGGTGCAGTTTTGAATACGCTTGACTTCGAACCCAAGAAAATGCACTCATGGCCGAACTTGAGCGAGAGCGAGTAATTTTTTATCACAAATGTCCCACCCTGCTCAAATTCGGCCTCTTCTCCACTTTTGGGTGCTAAATACACTTTAGCACCTCCAGTGCTAAGTGCACTTGTTGTCGTCGTCTTTGTGACTGTGATGATTACTTCGCCATCCTTCCTGCTGGGCAAAGGCTGTACCCCTGTGGACAGTCCTGTTTGCCACACAGATGCACCTCATTGGTGCGGGCCGGCTGTAAGGGTTATTAGTTTGAGTCATCTGTGGGTAAAATAATAATACTTGTTGAATGTTGTTCATTTTATTTTCACAAAACATACAAAACTAAATATCACATCAATAGCACACTGAATATTTATAACAATCACATCAGGTTTTATTTTCGCTAACAAATATTAGGCTCTTTTCCTCCATCAGACTCAATGATTAGTGTTGCTAAACCTGTAGCTGATTTCTAATCCAGATTTTGATTTTTAACAAATCGATTCAGCATCTTGCTCATTAAAATAGTGTAAAAGAGGCTCTTGTCAAATAGTTGTCATGAACTATCAATTGTCACGATGACTATCGCTCTGATTGGTTTTAGGTCTATCCAATTGCATTTTAGCGGCATCCGTTGGTGACGCCCCTTTGGAAATGGGCTGTGAATAAACCTTCCCCCACTCTTAGTTACAACTGAGAAGGGTCTGGTGTCAACCAGGCTATTTTATTACTGTCATTTCTTCATAACTTATTTCATAACTTATTACACTCGTAATGTTAATTTCTTTCTTCAAAAATAAATTTTCCTGTCAGAAACACTCCTTAGACTTAATCCTGTCAAAATACACTCGTAATGTAAAAAAAAAGTTAAAAAAATACTTAAGAAAATACACTTTCCTGTCAGGAACACAGACTAAATCATGTCAAAATGTTTTTTTATTACTGTCATTTCTACATAACCTATTTCAAATTACACTCGTAATGTAAAAAAAGTTTAAAAAATACTTCAGAAAATACACTTTCCTGTCAGGAACACAGACTAAATCCTGTCAAAATGTTTTTTATTACTGTCATTTCTACATAACCTATTTCAAATTACTCTGGTAATGTAAAAAAAAGTAAAAAAAAAAACACAAAAAAAAAATTCTTCAGAAAATACACTTTCCTGTCAGGAACACAGACTAAATCCTGTCAAAATGTTTTTTATTACTGTCATTTCTATATAACCTATTTCAAATTAAACTCGTAATGTAAATTTTTTTTTTTTAAATACTTCAGAAAATACACTTTCCTGACAGGAACACAGACTAAATCATGTCAAAATGTTCCCTTTCGTTCGGGAACTCCTACGTCTCGTCGGAGGAGTTTCCAACGAATTGGGATCACGCTAGGGAGACCAACTGTCTTCGAGTGAAATAAAACAAGCCAATAAACATTGGCATGCAAGATTTGCATTCCGCGGCCCGCCTACCAGCGCGGGTATAAAGCGGAAGCAAGCGCATACACAAACGCTTTCTGCTTCGGAGCCGACCGGTTGTGTCCTCTGAGTGTATGAGCGTTTTGGATTGTGTTTCCGTGAAGCTCAACGAGTCTGCTGTTTCAAGAAGTCTCTTGGTGTTGGTGTTACGGCGCGGCAGTGATCTTCGCGATCTCCCGGATCCCATCTGTTACTTCAGGCGAGCTGCTTTTTTCAAAGAGCTGTTGTCACAGCTGGTATTCGGTTGAGTGCACACAGCGGGCTTGCAGTTTCAGTGCCGCATTTGATCCCTGCGTGCTTCGGCACACTAAAAGAGTATTTTCTCTGAAAGAGCAACACGAGTGAAGATCGCGTCCTTTTAAGGATGACGTTTCACCCTTGTGTTTCTGGGTGCGGTCAATATCTGCCTCCGGGTGATGGTCACGATCGCTGCCTCACGTGCTTGAGCCTCACGCATGCTGAGGCAGCGTTAGTGGATGAGTCATGTTCTCATTGCGGGAACATGACCATCGCGACATTGAGACTGAGACTGAGATCCCTCAGATGAGGGGGAGTCCCTTTGGCGATGGAGAAGTCCCTTTTCTTCTTCTGGTTCACTTCAGAAGAAGTCTACTTCGGCTAATCCCATGGGTAGTCTGAGGATTACTGTGAAGAATAACCCGCCGGGTGAAAGACCCCCACGGGCCCCTCAATCCTCCGTGTCGCAGCCATCGGAGTCTTCAATTGAGACGGCTGGGTCATCTCGTGTGACTCCAGCGGTTTCTTCGGCTAATCCCATGGGTAGTCTGAGGATTACTGTGAGGAATAACCCGCCCGGGTGAAAGACCCCCACGGGCCCCTCAATCCTCCGTGTCGCAGCCATCGGAGTCTTCAATTGAGACGGCTGGGTCATCTCGTGTGACTCCAGCGGTTTCTTTTGGAGCTCCACTGGAGGACCAGATGTCGATCGCGGCATCGGAGGGAGACGTCTGGGGATGACGATTCGGCTGGGCTGCCCCCTTCGTGTGTGGTAGCGTTGCCCGAGTCGGACCCGGAAATGGCTGCTATGCTTGCCCGGGCGGCCGCGAGTGTCGGGCTCGTGTGGAATCCTCCACCGTGTCCTGAACCCTCGCGGCTCGACGATTGGTATCTTGGCGCGGGCCGTGCTGGTTCTCAGCGCACCGCTCCAGTGCCTTTCTTTCCGGAAGTGCATGAGGAGGTGACGAGGACATTGAAGGCCCCTCTGGCGGCCCGACACAGACTCACTTCCTCCTCCTCCCTCACCACTCTTGATGGCAGAGCAGTGAAGGGATACGAGGGCATCCCCCCAGTGGAACGGTCTGTGGCGATGCATCTGTGTCCCAAGACCGCGTCCACCTGGCGGGGTAACCCCACGCTCCCCTCCCGCGCCTGTAGGTTCTCTTCCGGTCTGACTGGAAAGGCTTATAGTGCGTGTGGGGAAGCTGCTTCCGCCCTGCATGCCATGGCGCCTCTCCAGGTTCACCAGGCGAAGGCACTCAGTAACATGCAGGAGAGTGGTACTGATCCAGGGGTGCTCCAAGAGCTGCGTACGGCGACAATTCAGTGCAATTCAGTTTGCTCGCCGGCCTCCCAGGTTCAGGGGCGTCCACTTTACCCGTGTGCGGTCAGAGGATGCCCCTGTCTTGCGGAAAGAGATCAACGTCCTGCTGGCGAAGTACGCGATCGAGCCGGTCCCTCCAGCCGAGATGAGGTCTGGGTTTTTACAGCCCTTACTTCATTGTACCCAAGAAAGGCGGTGGGTTACGGCCAATCCTGGACCTGCGAGTTTTGAATCGGGCCCTTCACAAGCTCCTGTTCAAAATGCTTACACAGAAACGCATCTTTGAATGCATCCGTCCCCGGGATTGGTTTGCAGCGATCGACCTGAAGAACGCGTACTTTCATGTCTCGATTCTTCCTCGTCACAGACCGTTTCTTCGGTTTGCGTTCGAGGGTCGGGCATATCAGTACAAGGTCCTACCCTTCGGGCTGGCCCTGTCGCCCCGTGTCTTCACGAAAGTCGCGGAGGTGGCCATTGTTCCCATGAGAGAACGTGGCATTCGCATTCTCAACTATCTCGACGACTGGCTTATAATAGCTCACTCGCGAGACCTGTTGTGCGAACACAGGGATATGGTGCTTCACCATCTCAGTTGGTTGGGACTTCAGGTCAACTGGGACAAGAGCAAACTCTGCCACGTGCAGAGGATCTCTTATCTTGGTATGGAGCTGGACTCGGTCGGCCAGACTGCGCGCCTCACGGAGGAGCGCGTCCAGTCAGTGCTCAACTGCCTCAAGTCCTTTCAAGGCAGGTCAGCGGTCCCACTGAAACATTTTCAGAGGCTCCTGGGGCATACGGCAGCCGCGATAACGCCGCTCGGCTTGCTGCATATGAGACCGCTTCAGCCCTGGCTTCACGATCGAGTCCCGAGATTGGGCGTGGCAGAGCGGCACGTTCTGGGTGAACATCACCCCGCACTGTTGCCAAACCTTCAGTCCTTGGTCGGACCCTGCGTTTCTACGGGCCGGAGTGCCTCTAGTCCAGGTGTCCAGGCATGCTGTGGTCTTCACAGATGCCTCTGCCAACGGCTGGGGGGCCACGTACAACGGGCATGCAGTTTCGGGTCTTTTTCGGGTCAGTTTCAGAGTTGCAAGCAGTACGCCTAGCTTTGTGTCACCTCAGGCACAAGGACGTACTGGTCCGTACGGACAGCACTGCGACCGTTGCGTACATCAATCATCAAGGTGGTCTACGCTCCCATTGTATGTCACGACTCGCCCGCCATCTCCTCCTTTGGAGTCAGAAGCATCTGAGGTCGCTTCGAGCCATTCATATCCCTGGTATGCTCAATCGTGCGGCCGACGAGCTTTCACGACAGCCGCCACTTCCGGGAGAATGGCGACTCCATTCCCAGGTGGTCCAGCTGATATGGGGAATCTTCGGAGCCGCTCAGATAGATCTGTTTGCCTCTCCGGACACGACCCATTGCCAGTTGTTTTATTCCCTGACCGAAGGAACACTCGGCACGGATGCACTGGTGCACAGCTGGCCCCAGGGTCTTCGCAAATATGCGTTTCCCCCAGTGAGCCTTCTCGCACAGACCCTGTGCAAAGTCAGGGAGGACGAGGAACAGGTCCTGCTAGTTGCGCCGTATTGGCCCAACCGGACTTGGTTTGCAGAACTCATGCTCCTCGCGACAGCCCCTCCTTGGCCCATTCCTCTGAGGAAAGACCTTCTCTCTCAGAGACGGGGCACTCTATGGCACCCGCGTCCAGACCTCTGGAAACTTCATGTCTGGTCCCTGGACGGGACGCGGAGGTTCTAGGTGGCCTACCACAGACTTTAGTCTGACTTTAGTGCTCAGAGCACTCCAGAATCCACCTTTTGAGCCCTTGCATGCAGTCGATTTAAATATTCTGTCAATGAAAACAGCTCTCCTGCTCGCTTTGGCATCCATCAAGAGGGTAGGGGACCTGCAGGCATTTTCGGTCGACGAATCGTGCCTAGAGTTCGCGCCGGACTTCTCTCACGTTGTTCTGAGACCCCGGCCCGGATATGTGCCCAAGGTGCCTACCACTCCGTTTAGAGATCAGGTAGTGAACCTGCAAGCGCTGCCCCCGGAGGAGGCAGACCCAGCCCTAGCTTTGCTCTGTCCTGTTCGCACTCTGCGCTGTTACATTGACAGGACTCAAAGCTTTAGGACCTCAGACCAGCTCTTTGTCTGTTACGGAGGCCAGCAGAAGGGAAAGGCTGTCTCCAAGCAGAGGTTAGCCCACTGGCTAGTGGATGCTATCGTCCGGGCTTATGAGTCCCAGAACGTGCCTTGTCCACCTAGGTTGAGCCCACATAGCAACATTGTTTCGGCCCTGATCCGGCCCACATCTGGCACTTGTGGAATGCGGATCTGGCCCACATGCAGCGTGGAATGACGGCACTTGACTGGACCGCTCCTGTTTGCCAGATCTGGGCCACAAGCAGGCCATAGCAATGCCACATATCAGCCAAGAGCAAAGAAATAAACCAGAACTGAACCTTATCTGAGCCATAAAGTCTGTGTATATTAAATATGGAGTCATCTCAGCCTTAATAAGCCTGTTAACAAGCAGAATCACTGAAGGAAAGAAGAGAACAGAAAAAGAGACGAGCAGAAACACAAGAACTACAATTGACTTCAGCCACAGCCTCAGATGAAATCAACTGAAGAGAAAAGAAGACATTAAATCTGTGAAGATCTCAGCAGAGGAGGATTAAACAACTCCACAAACAGCATTACCAGCTGCATAAGTGCTTACCAGACTGACTTTATTTCTGTCAGACATCTACACAAGTTTTTATTGAGAATTAACAGAGGTTTAACTCTAATGTGTTTCATTTGAAGTCACCATATCAGTGATTAATGTTTCCATTAGTTGGGCTCTTAACTCTTCTTTTATGTTAGTCTTTTTTTGGCTGCTGTGACAGTGTGTTTGTCAAACACATTTGCAGCAGCAAAGAAAGCTAAAGTGAAATGAGATCAGGTGATGATGGTTACCTGGTGATTGTTTTACAATCATCATGAAATAACCTGTTTCACTGATGTCTTTGGGAGCTAACATTTGTGTTGTTGCATTAATATTTTTACATCACAAACCCTGTGTTACTGCAGCATGAGATCTAGCAATATTATGACATTCAGTTAGAAGACTTTAACAAACATGAGCATGAAACAGTCAATCTATGATGACACACACAGACATCAACAATCAGCGTATGAATCTCAACAATGGTGACAATCAAAAGTACCTCGCTGCAATGCATGCTGGGTACCAGCATAGTATAAAACTCCCAGCATGCATTGCAACATGAATAAATTATGCAGCTGAATTGTCCTATTATTTTAATTCTAAATATTTGCTTTTATTTTTTGCTGTTGTTTTTGTTGTGAATTAGTAGCTTTTCAGTGATGTTCTGAATTAATCTGTTTATCTAAATATTTGTGATTGTCACCATTGTTGAGATTCATTCGCTGATTGTTGATATCTGTGTGTGTCAGTATAAATTTATTTTTTGAACCCATATTTGTAAAATGATTTAAACTGACTGTTATAATATTGCTGGATATCATGCTCCAGTAATACAGGGTTCGTGATATATTAACATGATAGTTAAATTATGAAAAACCTCAGTGAATCAGTCTGTTTCATGATGATTACGAAACCATCACCAGGTAATCATAATTATAATTACCTGATTTCGTTTCACTTTAGCTTTCTTTGCTGCTGCAAATGTGTTTGACAAACACACTGTCACAGCAACCAAAAAAAACAAAAAATATATTAAGAGTTAAGAGCCCAACTAATGGAAACACTAATCACTGTTATGGTGACTTCAAATGAAACACATTAGAGTCAAACCTCTGTTAAATCTCAATAAAAACTTGTGTAGACGTCTGACAGAAATAAAGTCAGTCTGGTTAGTAATAAGTGAAGCTGGTAAAGCTGTTTGTGGAGTTGTTTAATCCTCCTCTGCTGAGATCTTCACAGATTTAATGTCTTCTTTTCTCTTCAGTTGATTTCATCTGAGGCTGTGGCTGAAGTCAGTTGTAGTTCTTGTGTTTCTGCTCGTCTCTTTTTCTGCTCTCTTCTTTCCTTCAGTGATTCTGCTTGTTAACAGGCTTATTAAGGCTGAGATGACTCCATATTTAATATACACAGACTTTGTGGCTCAGATAAGGTTCAGTTCTGGTTTATTTCTTTGCTCTTGGCTGACATGTGGCATTGCTATGGCCTGCTTGTGGCCCAGATCTGGCAAACAGGAGCGGTCCAGTCAAGTGCCGTCATTCCACGCTACATGTGGGCCAGATCCGCATTCCACAAGTGCCAGATGTGGGCCGGATCTGGGCCGAAACAATGTTGCTATGTGGGAGTGTGTTGGTGACATGTGCTTAGTGTTTTATGTTATTTTACAGACTCTGCTGCTAGGGATTTTTTTTGAGAAGGAAGATGACGAGGAGATGGCAACTGTAGCCTCACAAGCTGAGGAGCAACTTCCTCAAGGTATGTAAATCTTAAACAATATTTTACAAACAATTCTGTGACAACAGTATTTTTTAAATGACATATCATATTCTTTTATTTTACAACACAGAGGAATGGCACTTCTCAGGTGTCAATCTACATTCACTCTTTGAGTGAACATCTTCAAAGCAAAAAGGGAATTTAAAGGTGTATGTAAAAGGTTTTTATTTCATTTTTTTATCATAATCACTGACTAAAGCTCATTCTTGTCATCTCACACGTCCCCCACTCCCCTTGGAATAAGTGGCTGTTGTAGTTAGAGGCACTCACAGTGTTTGGGCTGCTTTGCTTCACACTTGGCTGATCCCATCTCATTTTTCTTCTTGTATTTGTCCTAATGGTGCTTGGATGAAAAACAGGATGATTTTCACTGCTTCCTTCCATTGTTTCATCATCATGTCACCTGTCTACTAATCATACATGCTTTGCACTAAACCTTGTATTTGCAGTAGCTGTCCAGCAGAGCTGAGAAAGTCATGCAGTGAAAGTCTAAAACAATAAGATAATTATGTTGTGTCTTTTTATGCTCCAGCCACTGCGGCCTCGAGAGGCCCTGCTCCTGCCCCGGCTCGTGCTCCTGCCCTGACTCGTGCTCCTGCCCCTGCTCCTGCTCCTCCAGCATTGTGGACCCCTGGCCAGGTGTCCCATTCGCCTGCAGAGCTTCCTGTCCACTGGAACGAGTAACTCCCATCTTTCCAGCAGGACTGGATCAGGAAGACTCTGTTCAGGGCCAACACAAAAACAGGGAAGCCTGAGCTGACACCACATCCCAACTTCTGGTGGTACCCTCCCCAGCCCCCGACCGTCTTCACCCAGCCCCCTGCTTCTCCTGATATCTTGTTCTGCCGCCCTCTGTTCCTCTGGATGCCGCTGAAGATGTGGTCCATTCCACTTGTCTGTGTCCAGCCAGCCTGCAATAACCACAAGCTGACAGCTGCTGGCCTTTATCGCACTGTGCGCAAGGTCCTGGACATAGACGGGTGGTATGACATGGCCACAGAGTATCTGGAGTGCAAAGGGTGCAAGAAGAAGTATCCAGCCTGGTCTGAACACATCCTGGGACAGCTCGACATGGGACACCGCAGAAAATTCCCCGCCATTCTGACATACAGGTAGAACACATTCATGTTTAGAGCAATGCACTGTAATTTGTTGTACTGTATAAAATCAAATACATTGCTTTACTGACATTAACATTGAAATAACAAGATGTGGCACTGATCAGAATTATTTGACTGTCTGTAGGTACTCATGTGACTACCGTGTAGTCATAATGATGCGGGAGAGGACCCAGGGCAACAGTGTCACGCAGCTTCACAAAAAGCTGCAGGAGCAGCACACCTCAGCGTGGTCACAGCGGACGCTGGAGTACCTCACTGTCTGTGAGCCCTTCACAGACTCCTCCATCACTGAGCCTCCAGTCTTTTCTGCGCCCCCGCCCCTCCCACCCATCCCCAAACCCAAGTGGCTGTTGTCTGTGTATGCCAGGGACGTCCTCTCGCGGCTACCTGAGGTCAAGGCCAAAATAACCTCGGTCTTTGGCTCTGTCCTCAAGATGGACTCCACCAAAAAGGTATAAAAAGTCAAGTTTGAATAATAATATTGTTATTATCTTACATTTTTCTTACATTTGTTTATTCTACTGTTTTTTTTTTACATAGGTCACCAAAAAACTGGCCGGCGCTGCTGCCAACACTGCTGGTTGGTGCACTAATGTAGGCAATGAGCACGGCCAGGTGTTGGTGTCAGTGCTCACAGCGGCAGAGGGGCATGGACTGTGGCCCATGGTGGCGGGTCTCATGAAGAGGTACAGGGAGGCGGGAGTGGCACCGCCCGCCATTGTGTATGTGGACAGAGACTGCTGCAGCCCACACGCACACGGACAGTCGCAGGTCAGAGCCATGTTCACAGAGTGGGATGAGCTCCAAGTGCGCCTAGACATTTGGCACTTCATGCGGCGCTTTGAAGCAGGTGTCATCACGGAGGCTCATCAGCTCTACGGCACCTTCATGACTCGGCTTTCCAGGTGCATCTTTGAGCTGGATCCAGATGATGTCGCTGCTCTTCGGTTGGCCAAACAGGGGGAGCTACAGGCCAGAGGAGCTGGTCCAGTCTCAGACAAGGCCCTGGATAAGCTGATCACCAGGAAAGAGTTGGCGCTGTACTGTCGCAAGCGGACCAGAGGAGTGGAGGAGACCACCAGGAGGATCAAGGCGCTCATTGAAGAGATGGACAGTGAGAAGGGGAGGGACACTCTGGGTGTACCACTGCTGGACCACGAGCGCATCCAACAGGTCTGGATAGACCAGCAGAGGCACATCGCATACAGGACCCAGAGGGCTTCCCTCTGTACCAGAAGACAGACACAGTGAAGAAGGGTGGTGTGGAGCTCAGCTGCTATCGCTGTGCTCGTGGCTTCACCTCCTTGGAGTCTTTCCACCTCCATTTAAATCGCTTCATCCCAGGTAGGTTATAACTTTTATAACCTGCTAAAAACTTAAAACTTTTATAACCTGTTCTGCCGTTCTGAATACATAGATTACATATATTTGACTTTATTTAACCTCTAGGGACCAGTGCCAGTGATGCGCATTTCCAGGCCTATCTCCTGGAAGGCCTGATGTGCTGGAACCAGGACCGGATGGATGAAGTAGTGAGGGGAAAGACTGACCTGAGGACCTACAGCAGCGCTGAGAGGGAGGCAATGGACCGGCTCAGCCGCAAAGTGCTGAAGATGTCCCTGGATGAGCGCTACCAGCCTCCAGGGGCTTACACAGGTGAGAATTATTCATGTTAACTCAAACAAAAGATTATACATTATACAGGTGTATGAGTGTTTGAGTGTACATTTTTATATTTTATTTCAAATACTTCAACTATTGTTGGAGTTATTTGTACTTTGTTTAATTTAGGCTTAATTTGAGCCTTTATAGCCTAATTTCTTTGCTTTCTTTTGCTAAAGTGAATTTGCTTTATTTTGCATTTATGCTTATTATTTTCTTGTTTATTATTTTCATTTTTTGATCTGTTAAACTGCGTCAAGCCTACAAACAGTCAAACTTTGAAAAGTTTGTTTCAGTTTGTTATGGACAAATAGCCACTACAGCTATAATAATGTGAATGTGCTTTGTATGTGTTCTTTTGCAGGGGAGCTGCTGGGTATGGAGTATCTGTACAGTCAGCCTGGGAAATCCCTGACTGTTATGGATAACCCAGAAGAGGAGGATCGGCTGGTGGAGCAGATGAATGATGAGGTGGTGCAGGAGGCTTCGTTGAGGAGGAACCTGAGGACCTTACAGTGCCAGTCCTCTATGACCCCATTGAGACTGTCCCAGTCCACAGCAGCGGCCCCCAGGCCTTCAACCCCTGTCCCTCTGCACCAGGACCATCCTCACTACAGCCACCCACATCCAGCCAAGGACTGCAGCGCCCTGCTCCTCTGCAGTCTCCTTCTCTGCGCCCTGCTCAGCCTCCTCTGCACTCTGCCCAGCTTCCTCTGCAGTCTCCTCAGCAGCGCCCTGCTCTGCCTCTTCTACACCCTCCTCTGCAGCGCCCTGTTCACCCTCCTCTGCAGTCTCCTCCACAGCCTTCTGTCCAGCCAAGTGCTGCCTCTGCTCCTGCAACATCAACTGGGTCCAGTGTTGCAGACCAGGCTCCTGTAAGTAAGCTGCTCATTATTAGTTTCTATTTGCTTTTACACTCTGACATTTAACATGCTGTGTATTGCTATTGTAATACTTCCCTGCAGGCTCCTGTTCTTGGACCCGATGGCGTTGCGGGCTGGGATAAGGTGCAGGATCTGGCTAAGTACCTGGTGTCCCTCCGTCAGGCACTCTACCTGGACGAGCAGCAGGTCACAGAGGTCATCCGTCTGTGGACTGCTCTTCCTGATGGGGACAGGAGGAGGATCCACTATCAGCCCAGACACCAGCCCAAACTGACCCACGGACGCTTCAAGGCTCCGAAAAACACAGGAGTGACACCGGGTCTGGAAAGTGTGAAGAGGTGCCTGATCGGTCATCCTGGGGGGCCGGCTCAGTGGCCCAGCACCAGTCGCTTAGTCGAGGCCATGTGCATCAAACTGTGTGCACTGCACAAGTCCCCAACTAAGAAACATGGAGTCCGTCTTCCTTGTTGGACTAAGGTGCTCAACGATTACCACCACATCCGAGACCTGGTGCTGAACTGCCGCACTCTGATGGAGGCCACGTCACTTCAGCTGTTTGTGCTGAATCAGAGGACTCTCACTCAGTGGTAAGCATGGTTTTACATTGACATTTGAAAGAAAGGGATAGCAGTTATTTATAATGAATACATTTTTTGATTGCAGGTTTAATGGAAGGGAGAACACCCAGGAAGTGACTGTCCTTACCCAGGGCCTTGCTGCAGAAGACCGCATCGCTGTGGCCAGCTCACAGCTTCCTGCTCCGCGGGAAAGGCTGGATGAGGCTCCCTCCATATCAGGGGCCCGGCACGAGTTTGTCCTTCCTCCTAACAGAGCGGGACAGGCTCCTAAGCTACGGCCGGGCAAACGACCTGCCAGTGCTACAATTGTGCGGCCCATTACCCCAGCAGCTCCTACTCCTCCCCCAGTTCCTGTGCCACTGCCCCACTGAACCCTGTGCCCACGCTGATGGCAGCAGGTGCAGGTGGCCCTTCAGCTGCTCCTCTCCTGGCTCCAACTCCAGTGTTTCCTGA
Organism: Vimba vimba; assembly: GCA_022828995.1. Classification (NCBI taxonomy): domain Eukaryota; kingdom Metazoa; phylum Chordata; class Actinopteri; order Cypriniformes; family Leuciscidae; genus Vimba; species Vimba vimba. The sequence continues at coordinate 23,893,030 of CM040821.1, read as the reverse complement.
CGCGCCAGAGGCTCCTGCTCCCACTGCCCCGGTGTCTGTGTCCCGCTTCACTCAGAGGAACAGGCGACGCAGGGCAGAAGAGGAGGCCAGTGGAGCCCACAAAAGGAAATATTTCCGTGAAGTGGTATATAACAAATGCTCTAAGTGTGGCAAGCCCAAAACTAAGGAGTTTGGCCACAGCCGCTTCGGCAGTGCCACGTTTTACCCCAGTGTCTCTGGTGGCAAATCTTTAGAGGAGTGGCTGGTAGAACAGCGCCAGCAGAAAAAACCTGGACAGCCACCTCCATAATAATAATAATCTTGTAAATACTAGACTGTAAATATGTAAACATGTAAATAAATCTTGATACTTACCTCAGCTGCAACTAATTGATGTCAAAATGTAAATACTCTTACCTTTTTACCTACCTGGTCCTGTACAGACATTATTGTAAATAAATATGTGTAAGTAAACCTTTATACTTACCTCAGAAGCTACTGTAACCAATCTGTAAAAATAAAAATACTCTTACTTGTTTACTCTTCATCATCTATGCCAGTAAAGATCGTTTGTAAATACCTGTAAATACATATCTATGTGTAAATACAGTTAATGTTCTTTCAATATAATGATATGTCACATAGATAACCAAATGAAGGCGCAGGCGCAGTTGATCACACACTATAGTCGCGCAGAACACGGGTTTGAGCCCAGCCCGCGGAGGGTGACTTGTTTCACATGTAACTAAAACTAAAACAGGAATATAGCCCAAATATTGTTGTGGTTAGCTCAGTTGGTTAGAGCGTAGTGCTAATAACGCCAAGGTCGTGGGTTCGATCCCCGTACGGGTCACTGTTTTTCTCTCAGGCCTTCAGCTCTGCTCGTCTCGAAAGTGACGGACGGTCTCCCAGAAATCTCTGCTGGCTAAAACACCTGACACAGGTTTACTTCAGCACCTGTGAACCTGTAACTTTTCCCATTATAAAAAAATACAGAAAAGAAAACATGCTACTGTTAATTTAATTAGCCGGCCGCTAATTAAGCTATATCCCTCTTGAGACCAAAAAAAGTTTTGTTAATTTAATTTTTTTTTTTTTTTAATTACATTGTTCAGAGCATAAGAATTTTTTTTACAAAAATGTTTTTTTTTTTAAATAATGTTTTATTCATAAATATATGTTATACACACTAGGACTCATTTATTAAATATTATTTCATTTAAAAAGACATGAATAGGCAAAAACAATGGTATTTTTTGGTATTAATGGTATTAACTATGTTATAGTGTGTAAAATGGTCATAAGCGGGTTTTCCCATTTTATACAATGTATCTATGTATCTAATTTGCATATTAATTTATTCTTGGGGCAACATGTAATGAAAAAAGAAGTGTAATAATGGGTGTTAGTAGTAATTGTCAAGGTTTTCATAATAATATCTATTATTTCATAGGAATATTGAAATATAATTTATTTCCCTACTGACTTGTGTCTCCTAAAATGCCTGATAAACATGACTTAAGTCCTGGTGTGTAGCTTGTTAAATTATCATTACACAGTTAACATACGGGTATCTTTAAGATTGCAAGAGGTAATAGTCTCTCTCTGATTTGCATTTCAGAAAATGTATGCATACCCCATTTTTCGCCGCCAGTCGGCAACATCAAACCGTCTCCTCATGGCGCCATCGGTGGAGGCGAAGGGTCTTGAAAATGTGGTGTCTGGAAGGGCCAAATCAAAGGAGGAGGTGCTGGCAGAGGCAAGTAATTTTGTCTGCACACACGGTGGAGATCCCAGTGACCAGTTTTTAGTACTGGCTCACTGCAAACTTCAGTTTGGGAAGTACCAGGGTCAGAATTTTAGATGGCTCCTGGAAAACTCTTTGGGGTACGCAGTATATTTGGTGCTCAGCATTTCCAGTGAGAACGCGCAGACAACCCCCCTGTCAGAAAACAAACAACTGTTCCTACAGTACACTTCTTATATTAGAGAGATGGCAGAAGAAGTGGAAAAATATAAGAGGAAGCAGGAAATGCAAGCAGAAGCCCGGGCAACTGGAGATCAGGGCTGCTTGATGGTGGAGTTTGTTGACTTTCAGGGCCGGTCCATGAAGGATGTTTTTGAGGACCAGAGCAAGGAGGCCGAAGCCCTCATCAGGTACCTGGTTAAGGCAGATGCCAGGCCCAACACCAACATGGCCATTTTCAAGGCGTATGTCCTGAAAAGACGGGCTTCTGAAATGGGGACCAGGGTACATCAGCCTGCACGTCCACCTGCAGCCTCCAGTACCTCTGCACCTCCACCTACAGCCATCCGAACTGGTGTACAGCAGACCGCCACTGTGAAAGCGCTGTTGGCAAACATTTGTCACCTTCACAGCTGGCAAAAAAACTAATGTCACCAGTTAAACCCTGTGAGTAGGAGTGTGAATATAGAATTTTCCCTACAGCAGTTCTACATGTATTAATTTATCGTTATGGCAAACTTGTCCACTTGTTTCCAGATCCATTACTGCAGTCCACTTTACCTCCTCCGGCAGCAGAACCCCCAGCCAAACATTTGGCCCGAAAGCAGCTATTCGCAACTGGTAAGTAAGCAACATCGTAAGAAAAGAAAAACAACCCATGTTTGTCTCCGTGTATTGATCACAGTAATAGTTTTAACATTTGTGCTCCAGGCACTTCCATTCCTACTGCTGAAGATGATGATGATGAGGAGCTGGTATTTGCTGCATCACAATGTGAAGCACAGCTAAATACAAATATTATAAGAATATTTTGTGGAAACCCACTGAGAATCATTATTTTTGAAAATAAATAAATAAACATTTTTAAATATATTTTTTTTACAACACAGAATTATGTGACATCATCAAGCGGGATGCATTCTTTGAGTGCACTTCTTCCAAACCTTAAGGATGTCCAAAGGTGTCAGTGTATTTATTTGTGTTTCCTAATTTTCGCGTTGCTAAGCAATCACTGGATAACTTTTTCACAAAGCTTGCTCTTCTCACTCACTCTTTAGCTCCATGGGCTGTGGGCATCATTACTTTTTTTACTGAATTCCTCACGACTTCCTTTTCCTGTCTCCATTCCATCTAATCCTCATTCTCAAAGAGCTGTATTGATCCCATATTCTTTACATCAATAAAGTGTACACTGTGTTCTTTGCTTCTTAACACTAATACCATTTTCTTCACTGTTATTCCTCAATGTAATCATAATTATTATTAATAATTGTCCAAAATTACTGCTTCGTCGGCTGTTTGTGGGCTGCATTTATGGCGTATTACTATCAAATTAAACAGTCATCCTTATACTGTTTTTGTTACTGTTCACTCAGAGGCCTGTGCTGGTCCGTCTCCATCAGCGGAAACAGCACAGACACCAGATCTTCCTCATCATCAGCCACCAGCTGAGCTTCCAGGTCACTGGAAAGATCATCTTCCACCTTTCCAGCATGAGTGGATCCGGAACACACTGTTCAAGGCCAACCTGCGAACCGGAAAGCCAGAAATAGTGTCCCAGCTGAAGCTTTGGTGGTATCCTCCTCAGCCCCCTTTGTTAATCACCCAGCCACCCGCCTCACCCGACCTCTTCTTTTGTCGGCCCATTTTCTTATGGATGCCGCTAAAGATGTGGTTGTTTCCTCTTGTCTGCGTCCGCCCAGACTGTGGTAAGCACAGACTTACTGCGGCAGGACTTTATCGTACCGTGCGCAAGGTCTTGGACATCGATGGGTGGTATGACCTTGCCACTGAGTATCTGGAGTGCAAACGCTGCAAAAAAAAGTATCCAGCCTGGAACGAGGACATCTTGGGACAGCTGGATATGGGCCACCGCAGTCAGTTTCCAGCTTTGCTGACATACAGGTAATTCATAATCACAACCATTAGGCGCTTTTATATGTGTTATTTTTTCCAACCAAAGCATTTGCATGATTATACTGTTGTTTCCTTAGATACTCATGTGACAACTGGGTGGTGAGGATGATGAGGGGAGAGGACACTGGGCAACACTCTAAAAGAAGCTGATGGAACAGCACAGTGAGGCATGGACACAGCGTGTCCTGCAGTACCTAACTGCCTGTGAACCATTCACAAGGTCCTCCCTTGTGCAGCCTCCTGTGTTTGCTGAGCCTCCACTTTTACCTGCCCTATCTAAACCTAAGTGGCTGTTAGCTGTGTACGCCAGGGATGTTCTGGGGCGACTGGATGAGGTCAAGGCCAAAATTACATCCGTCTTTGGCTGTGTTCTCAAGATGGACTCCACAAAAAAGGTATCACAGCCCTGTTTATATCCAGAAATTGTCCAGATATGGATATGTGCGTGTACATAATGAACAGTTATGAGTTTTTATTTTGTGATACTTTTTTTTTTTTTACCCTTCTATTTTCGCCAATAGGTCACAAAAAAATTTGCCGGTGCTGCTTCAGGAACAGCTGCCTGGTGCACAAATGTGGGTAACGAACACGGCCAAGTCCTTGTCTCTGTCCTAACAGCCGCCGAGGGACATGCACTTGACCCCATGGCAGATGGCCTAATGAAACGCTACCGAGAGGCAGGAGAGGCATCCCCAAAAGTGATGTACGTGGACAGAGATTGCTGCAGTCAGCATGGCCAGTCTCAGGTTAAGGCCATGTTTTCGGAGTGGGATGAGCTTGAAGTGCGCCTTGACATCTGGCATTTCATGCGGCGATTTGCTGCAGGTGTCACGACAGAGGCTCATCCGCTCTACGGGATCTTCATGGCACGTCTGTCCATGTCCATGTTCCAGTGGGATCCAGAGGATGTGGCTGCTCTTTGCCGTGCAAAGGAGGGTGAGCTGGCGGCAAAGAAGACTGGCTACATCTCAGAAAAGGCGGTCAGTGCTCGCATTAACCAGAGGGAGTTGGCACTGCACTGCCGGAGGAGGACCAGGGGGGAGGAGGAGACCACCATATTGATTGGGAAACTGATTGATCAGTTTGACAGTGCGGACGGGAAGGACACTCTCGGAGTTCCACTTCTGAACCACGAACGGATCCAGCAGATATGGAAAGAACAGCGGAAGCACGTACAGTGTATCCAAGACCCAGAGCACTTTCCGCTATACATAAAGAAGGGGACACTGAAGAAAGGCGGTGTGGAGCTGTGCTGCTACAGGTGTGCTCGAGGCTCTTCCTCCTTGGAGTTATTCCACCTCCACCTGAACCGTTTTATTCCAGGTATTTCATACATATGGATTACTATTTTTTCTGTAAAACATGTAAGCACTGTAACTGCTTCCATTACATTAAAGTAATGTCACATTAATAAATGTCACAATTTACAGTAATATAACAATTCTTTTCTGATGTCATAAAAGCATTGACAAAGCTGTCTTGCCTGACAAGTCACTAGTAACTCTGGTTATAACGACAATCATTTTTTAATGTAATTACATAACTCTATTACATGTTACCAGTTACTTCATAGCATCTCATGTGTAGTAAATATCTTGTACATATGTGACGTATAAAACCTTTTTTATTTATGTAACTTTTAGGAACCAGTGCCAGTGATGCACATTTTCAGGCCTATCTCCTTGAGGGCTTGATGCGTTGGAATGATGACCGGATGGAAGATGCCATAAAAGGAGCATCCTCCATCCGGTCATATGGCAGTGCCATGAGAGAGGCTGTGAACCAGCTTAGCCAGACAGTCTTTGGGAAGCCCTGGGATGAGCGCTATCGCCCTCCTGGAGCATATACAGGCAAAAAATTAATTAATTTGTTATTTTGTAATATTAGACTAAGTTATCTATTTAGCCTTAAAGCTACACTGTGTGATTTTTACCCCCATCTAGCGGTGAAATTGTATATGACTACCCAGTGAATATTAATTTCTGTTCCTCTCAATTCCGAGGGCGTTTTAACTCCTACGGTGGCCGTATTATTCCAAGATTAACATGGCAGTTATCGACTTCGTCCATGACAATAATAAACAATACGTCTAAAATGAATAAAACTACAGGACAGATACATGTCAGGAGGTAAACGTCACCCTTGGAATCAGCTATCCCAGCATAATCAGATTAGGCTAACGTTACAATGTGTACAAAGTAAAAGCAATTAAAAATAACTCAAATTTACAGTGTCCTTTTTTTATATAGTTTAAATTGCGCCTTTAAAACTATTCATCACCTGTGATCCTTCGCAGCACAGATTTATGTTACAAGGTAAACAACACTTTTTCACCATTGACGCGAGGATGAAGTTATACTAGAGGTCATTCTGGCGTTATGCACAACCATGCTATGGTTAGACAAGCAACTATAAAACTTCGAATTTACACAAATGAATTACAACAGGCTGAATTACCTGTCGAGAAGAAAGCAGGCAACCTCGGCGTCCGTTTTAAAATCTTTTCTCCTCATGAGCTCTTTCCATCTGGGAAAAGTTACTCCAATATTGACTATGGTCTTGCTGATTTGTCTGTCGCGTTGACGTTTTAATTCTCTCTTTCAAATGTGAGTACGCACGCACACACACACACACACACACACACTATCTTTCAAATCTGCCGGCGCTCGCGAGTAATCTCCCCCACGCATTCGTCACGGTGTCACTGAGTGAAAAACGCAAAAGGCGAAGCTTGAATTTACAGGCATGTCCCTCTTTGGCTAATGTAGTTTCAAGATGGAGGGGCAACATGGCGACCTGCATTCGAACCCCTCACCCGTATGTACTTTCAATGGCAGATTATAAACTTAAGAGAATACTTTATTACTTGAAAGAAGTAAATATAAATTAATGAGCACATATATTTTTGAAAGAACTAAGTGTTTTTTGCTAAGAATCAACTAAAAAAGTTACACAGTGTAGCTTTAAATTTACTAGACAAAATATTAAGAAAACTTTATTTTTTCCATTTTATTCCTGTAGGTGAATTGCTCGGAATAGAGTACCTTTACAGCCAGACTGGCAAAACACTGACTCCAGTGCTCCAGAACCCAGAGGATGAAGACAGGCTGGTGGAGGAAATTGATGACCAAGACCTGCAAGATGAGGGATTTGAGGAAGACATCACGGACGACATCACAGTTCCAGTGCTGTACGAGAATGACCCTTGCGGTGATCTCGCAAACAGCCCCTCATCTGTGCCTCAGCCTCAGTCCCCAGCATCACTGGCTGACGTATCAATGGCTGACATGTCACTGGCTGAGCCATCCACATCATCTAGAGAAGGACAGCATCTTGCCCCTGCGCCTTCAGTGTTGTCTCAGCCATCTGACACTGGAAGCAGTCTCTCCGACGAAACTCAGGTAAGACACTTTAAGGGCTTTATTTAATTTCAATCTTATTTTATTCGACATATATTAACATGAATCTGAATTTACTAGGGAGCAGTCATTGGGCCCGATGGCATTGCTGGGTGGGACAAGGTCCAGGATCTGGCTGGTTACCTGGTTGGTCTTCGTGAGGCTCCTTACCTCACTGACCTGCAGGTGACAGAGGCCACCCAGCTGTGGACAGCTCTCCATGACACAGACAAACAGCGGGTCAACTATCAGCCTCGACATCAGCCTCAGCTGACACATGGACGCTTTAAGGCACCGAAGCGGTCCGGAGTCACACCAGGTGTGGAGAGTGTGAAACGGTGTCTGATTGGACATCCCGGGGGTCCAGCACAGTGGCCCAGCACCAGCCGCTTGGTTGAGGCCATTTGTACAAAGCTGTGTGCTTTACACAAGTCGCCGACCAAGAAGGCTGGAGTTTGCACCCCCAGGTGGTCTAAAATCCTCTCGGATTACCACCACATCCGAGAGCTGGTGCTTAACAATCGCAGGCTAATGGATGAAACAATGATCCAGCTGTTTGAGCTAAACCAGAAGACACTCATTCAGTGGTAAGCAAGGCACATTATTTGCTTCAAATTAACTGAATACTTCTATAAACATATATATATATAATACATGTAATTTATTTTCAGGTTTCAACGGCAGCAGAAGAATTAGGAAATGAGTGTCCTCGCTCAGGGACTGACTCCACCTGACCCAATTGCTGTGGCTGATACACAGCTTCCTCCACCGAGGGAAAAATTGGATGAAGCGGCATCGACCTCAGGCCCAAAACATACCTTTATCTTTCCGCCAAATCGAGAAGGGCATCAGGCTCTCAGGCATGAGTAGTGCTGGGCGGTATGACCAAAAATCCACATCACGGTATTTTTCTAAATTACACCGGTTTCACGGTATATGACGGTAATTCTTTTTTTCCAAGCATGACTGGGTGTAAAACACATTTTTCACTGAGTGAGAGAGGAAATACTGCAGTAGATTGACTTAGAATGCCCTATTTTACTGTCATTAGTGAATATTGTAGAAAAAAATCCACACTAGTATTAATACAGGTTTGCAAGGCTGTTTACAAAGCAGCAGGAGGCGCTTTAGGAGCGGCAGAAATATCGGTTTCCCCGGTAACGGCTGTACACAAAGCAGCAACGCTCATAAACGCTGCTTTATCAGGAAAGATAAAGAAAGATTCAATCGTAATAACGAAGAAACATTTCTAAAGACCGTCAGTTCACTTCAGATACATTCATGTAAAAACACACGCGCCGCGTTTTGATTTTGAAACGTGCAGTGCTCATGTTTATTCAGCAATGTCAATGCCAATCACAAATAGATTTTCCAAAAGGCTGTGCTGATATTGTGAACCAATGTATGGGAAACACTGTAATATAATTTGACAGCTATCAATTATAGTTTAACCTATCCATCTTCAAAGTCACGCTTAGTAACGCGTGCATCACCACAGTGCAACAGTGAAAAACAGTGTCGCGCCGCGCCGCGTTCCGAAGCGACATACATCGGTATTGCGGTATTTTAAAAATTCATATCATAACAAAAATAAACACCGGTATTCGGTATGAACCGGTACACCGCCCAGCACTAGGCATGAGGTCAATCGATTTGGCATAGGCCTATATGTACTAGCGTTTTTGTAGGTAAAGTTCCGGTTGGAGGTTGTGTCCCTCCAACCCTTTGTTGTATGGCTCACTTTTGCCCTTGGATATTTGGAGAAGTTTGCCTTCGGTAACCGCTCTCTCACTCGACAGACCAAAACGGAACTTTAGCTCCTGGTTGTGCATATTATTGGCCTGCTCTACTGGGTCAAATTGTATCCCCCAACAACAGATATGGCTAAAACAAACAAAGTACACTCTAAGCCTACCTCTAGGCTTAACCCTGACTTTACCCGCAAGACGCTATGCCAAGCCTCTGCGAAATGACGGGCGCAATTTAGGCACGGATAAAAACCGCGACCAGCCCGCAGTAGGTCGCCGCGGCTGCCCGGCTAGCTCAGTCGGTAGAGCATGAGACTCTTAATCTCAGGGTCGTGGGTTCGAGCCCCACGTTGGGCGTTTCTCTTAGTCCTCTCTCTTCCCAACGGGGTCTCGGTTTCCTGCGTGCAAACTAGCGAGTCCGTCATTTGCCGGAAAAGTCAGAGTCTGCTTCTTTTTTTTCTCTTACCCACGGACTGGCTCACCGCAGGTCTCTGTGGCGCAATCGGTCAGCGCGTTCGGCTGTTAACCGAAAGGTTGGTGGTTCGAGCCTACCCAGGGACGAAGGCTGTTTTTTGTTGACGTGCTGCCATGTAACCACCAACACAGCCCCAGAATTTAGCACACGTGTGTCCACTAGCGCATCCGTGTCATTTAGGACGCATGACACGACCTTTCTTGGCCCCTTTTAGCGTATACAGCTTGCTCAGTTGCCTTGTGTTCGAAGAAGACAACGGGTGTTATGTGAAAGTTTACATCAGCTCAAGTTTGCTGTGGCGCCTGGATGGAATGTTCATGTTTTGTTCCGGGTGGTGGAGGCCTGTGTTCCAGAGAGGTCCTGCTCAAAACTAATTTTAAAACACCATCGAGCATCTGTAATAACTTCCGATATTGATCGAATTCGGATTGTGTTCGCACCAGTAACTTGTGACCTATCAGGCTCTCAGGCATGAGGTCAATCGATTTGGCATAGGCCTATATGTACTAGCGTTTTTGTAGGTAAAGTTCCGGTTGGAGGTTGTGTCCCTCCAACCCTTTGTTGTATGGCTCACTTTTGCCCTTTGGATATTTGGAGAAGTTTGCCTTTGGTAACCGCTCTCTCACTCGACAGACCGAAACGGAACTTTAGCTCCTGGTTGTGCATATTATTGGCCTGCTCTACTGGGTCAAATTGTATCCCCCAACAACAGATATGGCTAAAACAAACAAAGTACACTCTAAGCCTACCTCTAGGCTTAACCCTGACTTTACCCGCAAGACGCTATGCCAAGCCTCTGCGAAATGACGGGCGCAATTTAGGCACGGATAAAAACCACGACCAGCCCGCAGTAGGTCGCCGCGGCTGCCCGGCTGGCGGTACCTGACAGCCGTGCGGCTGTTTCCAACAGCCAATCTCAAGCGCGATCTCCATCTTTATTGAGCGAATAGCGTTCTCGGACTTCATCTTTGTCAGAGTTCCTCGGCCAATCACGCGTCGTATCTTCATCTTTGCTTAGCGAATGGCGTTATCGGGCTTCATCTTTGTCAGAGTTCCTTGGCCCAATCACGCTTCGGATCTCCATCTTTGCTGAGCGAATGGCGTTCTCTGGCTTCATCTTTGAGAGGATTCTTTGGCCAATCACGCGTCGGATCTTCATCTTGCAGGCGCCGTCACAGATTCTTTTTTATTCTCAGGTGTACCCGCGCCGAAGTATTGCTGTTCATTCATCGATTGTCAACAAGTAAGATTAACAACAATAGACTAATACATATTTTTTTTTTCTTCTTCTCGTATTTTATGTTGTTTATTGTATGACCTATCGCGATCATGATCTGCTGGCAACCTGCAGCATAAATGTTACTGTATGTTTTGATGAACTACTGTACATTAACATCAGCAACAGATTTCATATATTGCTAACTTTTTTCGTATGTTATGCTGCATTAAGGTATTTTTTAATGTTAAAAAATATCTATCTTGATGAGCTAGTATATTGCAGCACTTTTCATATTACACTTTTTTTTTATAAACTACATTCTACATTAACCACAACATATTTTTATTTGAATTTAAAATGTAATTTTATGATGCATAAAGTTGTTTAGTGTCATGATCAGTCTTGATGTAAGTTAGTATACTGCAGCACTTCTCATGTTATTGTCTCCAATGATGAACTACATTAACAACACTAATACATGAATGGATTTTTAGCTTTCAGTGTTCTTTAAGGTGTGTTTAAAAATGTCATTATCGATCATGATTCTGGTGTGTAATTATAGTAGTACATTATCAAATACAGTAATAAGTAGTCAAGCCATAGGCTAGTGTTAGTAGTAGGTAAATGTAATTTATGTTTTAGCTAAAAAGACTAAACATGTTTCAAATGTTCCAGAGATGTCTAAAAAGTCACACAAGGCCCTGGGGGACGATGAGTGGATGTCCCGCCTGCGGCGGTTTGCCAGCACAGGGGTTTGGCCCTCGGAAACTGGCAACAGACCTGCCCCTCGCCAGAAGAAATGGTTTGACCTCTTTCAGAGGGTATGTACAGACAAAAGTTAATGAGAAAACATGCTAAAACTGATTTAACATAACTTGGAGGTCTTTATTTGTACAGATAGATAAATGTCCAATGCAGGTCCGTCGCCAGGCAACACTTTTTGGTGGACCACAGAAATGCCTTTGTGGATTCCATCCGCCTAAGGTATGCACTTCAGACTTTCAGGTAATCATCTCTTACATCTTACTTCACTGTAGGACCACACAATCATATTTGTGACTCAAATGCCTTCAAAGTACACTTCTGTGGGATGCAGCAATAGTCTTTTTTTTATAAAGCTTGATAAAGTTATACTGCTGTTTACACCCTTTACCGTAGATAACAATTTTGGCTTTCTAGTCCCATAGCTCCTCCAGCGATTAAATAGCCAGAGATAAAAAAAAAAAAAAAAAATGTAATCAGAGATAACTTCTGAAATGTTTTGGTTTTTGCTCATTTATTCAGAAAAATATTTTATATAAAGCTTTTAAATCTTTCCTCAAGCAAAGTTGATGTGTCAGCACTCATTACCATTACCTATATCAATAATATTTATGTTATTTATATAAGACAGTCAATTACAATTTCAGTGGTTATTTGCAGTTAGGCTCTAATAATTAGTGTATTATTGTAAATGAAATAAGAAATATTATAATGTGAATATATTTAATGTGTGTCAATATGAAATATCAAAATAGATGTATCCACAGATTACGAAGCACAGGTTTTATTTATGACCTCATTACAGATAAAAAAAAACACAACAAGCAAACAAAAACACTGAAATGTAATGTAAATAAAAATTGCCAAAGAGACCAGTTAGTATTGATTTTATTTTATTGGGTGTTATATTTATACAGCTTCTGCCCTCAGACTCTCGCTGGTGTACAGAGACAGATTGTCCTGATTAAATGTATAAATGTCTGTTAATGTTAGAGTTTGGCATGCCTGTGCTTATTTAGATCTGTAAAAAGTACCATGAATGAAAGATGAATAAAACCTGTTTTCCTCATTCTTGATTGTTCTTTACCAGGCCACAAGTGCTCCACCTGCATCCACTCCTACCGCGGTCCCAACCTCTACCTCAGCCCCGACCTTTACACGGCCTGCACTTAACTTATCAATGGTAACACATTATTTTAATATTTGAGTAGATTACCTCCTCCACAAGCAATTATCTCCAGAATTTCCCAATGCCTATTACTGGTGGGCTTGAAGATTATTTGTGTATTCTTCAATAGGGAATTAATATCTTCAAATTTCCAATGCATGTATGATATTACATGCATGTCAATCTGTTCTATAATCTCCCTCTTTTAGTTTACAAAGCCACGATTTGGAGGATCCATTAGTTCAGCAGCCAAACCCAACCTAAATGTACCAAGGCAGATTCAGGTAATTTAAAAAGAAAATATGTTTCATCATCATTATTATGTTTGTTGATAATGTACAATATGTATCTTTACAGCCTGGTAGTCACAGTCCGCCTCCTTCAGCCAGACCCAGTCTTTCAACCATTCAACCGGCAACCAGTGCTTCTCCTGTTGCCAGATCTCCTTCTGCAGCCAGACCTCTTTCAACCATTCCATCTCCTGCAGCCAGACCTCCTTCTGCAGCCAGACCTCCTTCAACCAGTGCTTCTCCTTCAACCAGTGCTTCTCCTGCAGCCAGACCTCCTTCTGCAGCCAGACCTCCTTCAACCAGTGCTTCTCCTGCAGCCAGACCTCCTTCTGCAGCCAGACCTCCTTCAACCAGTGCTTCTCCTTCAACCAGTGCTTCTCCTGCAGCCAGTGCTTCTCCTGCAGCCAGACCTCCTTCTGCAGCCAGACCTCCTTCAACCAGTGCTTCTCCTTCAACCAGTGCTTCTCCTGCAGCCAGACCTCCTTCTGCAGCCAGACCTCCTTCTGCAGCTAGTCCGACTATTACATCCTTGGTGAGTGCCCATCTATTTTTTGTGGCATCTCTTATTTCCTGTGTGTGAAGTAAATGTGTCTTATTCTAAAAATTGGGGGTACATTACAAAAATGACTTTCAGTTTATATATTTGTCATAACATATCTGCTAGTTACCAAGCATAATCATTAAACACCATCTTGATATTACAAGGAAAATTATGATTCCCTGGTGAATTTGTCAATCGTTACATGCAAATTGAATGTTAAACTTCAAGTAAAACATGTATCCGAGCGTTATTTTTTCCCATTCACCCATGTATACAGTGATTTTTTAAAAATAATTTAAGAATATTTTTTTGCAGATATCCATGTGATATTCACAGCACAGTCATTAAGGACAGGAACTTATTTTTTTATATTAAATCTGCCTTAAAAGATCATTTTGTTTGAAAATATATAGGCTAATTATCATAAATGGATATGAAATGTCCACTAATGCCCCTTGTAGAATTACTTATATGCAAACTTATATGCAAACAATGTTTTAATATTACATCTCTAATCTTTCATTGCTTTTGAATCAGGAGGAGCATGTTGCCCCTTCTATGCCCGGACCTGCTCCTGCATCTGAGCCAGATCAATTTTGGCTGCCCACTAAAATGAGGCAGACAATCCCCTCACAGGATCAGAGGTGGATTGCTTCTGCACTCTTTCACTCTGGCAGACTTCGGACAGACTTGAAGCTCTGGTATGAGCCACCCGTCCCTTCCCTCATCTACCACCAGGCTCCATCTCCAGATCGCTTTTTTAATCACAGGCTTCTGGTATGGATGCCCTACCACTTGTGGAAGTTCAGACTGTTCTGTCCTGCATGTGGAAAGCAGCTGACTGGCTATGGCCTCCACAAGAGAGCACGGAAGGTCCTGGACATCGACAGGTACTACCTCATGGTAACAGAGACTCTCAGGTGTACTGTGTGTTGCCTGAGTTACCTGTCTACCAGTCAGACTGTCCTGGACCAGCTCGACGTGCCCCACAGAAGACTGTTCCGTCTGATTTTGACACAGAAGTGAGTTACAATCTACACGCCTTGTACAGAATTTTGGAATGTGTTTATAATAAAGACATTAATATTTCATAATTAATAATGTATTTTCTGAAGCAGAAATGTGTAATATGAAGTAAATGCAAAATAAAAGTGTTTTTTTACATAAGCAAATCTTCTCTTCTACACAAAGGTATGCTTGTGACATTCGTGTCATTCGCATGCTGAGGGAACGGACGCTGGGCAACAGTCCTACAAGACTCGTCAAACAGCTGAGGGAGAACCATGGGGAGGAGTGGCTTGACCGCTTGGCGCACTATATGGAGGAGTGTGCTGGTTTTATCAACCGCCCCAGCCTCTTACCTGTCATGTGCCAAAAGCCTCCAGAGCCCATTGATGTCCCTACTAGCAAGTGGCTGCTTTCAGTTTATGGGAGGGACATTATCAGTCGCATAGACCACATCAAGGCTAGCATAACCTCCACGTTTGGGACGATTTTGAAAATGGACTCAACAAAACAGGTAATTGTTTGACATTATTACTGATATTTACCTGTTGTGAAGTTTGAAATTATTTGTGTTATGCTTTATTAATATTTTTAATTTTGTTGATTTTAGATCACAAAGAAGTTGGCAGGCACAGCCAGGGGAACAGCACAGTGGGTGACTTCTGTTGGCAATGAGACAGGACAAATTCTTATCAGTGTCTTGACTGCTCAGGAAGGTCCAGCACTGGACACCATGGTCTCCGGACTGATTAACAGGTACAGCCAGGCGGCCGTGGCTCCACCACTGTTGCTGTACGTAGACTGTGGCTGCTGCATAGAGAAGGGGCAGAGCAAGCTACAGGCCAGATTTGGAGGATGGCCTGATCTCAATATCAGGCTGGACATCTGGCACTTCATGCGTCGGCTGGCAGTGGGGTGCACCACTGATGCTCATCCTCTCTACCCAGTCTTCATGTCACGTCTCTCTGCGTGCATTTTTGAATGGGACCCAGATGATGTGGCTTTGTTGCGGCGGGCAAAGAGAGAGCAACTGCAGGAGGAAGGTGTGCCTGTCATCACCGATAACCTTGTGGACCAACGCATCACTAAAAAAGAGCTGGCGCTCTACTGCCGTCGGAGGACTCGTGGGGTGGAGTCCACAACCCGCTACCTTGACAGGCTTCTGCAGGAACTGATGGGGGATAAGGGGAGAGATATGATGGGGGTTCCTCTGCTGGACACAGTGAGGATTGAGCACATCTGGCGTGTTCAGATGAGGCATGTTAAGTGCATCCAGGATCCACCAGGTGTTTTTCTCTACACTGTGACAGGCACCACCACCACCAAGGGAGGATTAGTTCTCACAAAGTACAGATGTGCTAGGGGCTCAACCTCCCTTGAATCTTTCCACCTTCACCTGAACAGGTTCATTCCAGGTTTGTGTCTCATTGTGTTTGCAGTATAGTACATATTCACTTATTATATTTTCTGAAGGAACTCATTATTCCAGTTTAATGGTTTTCATTGTTCACTTCTTTACAGGAACCAGTGCTAACACACTGAATTTTCAGTTGTATCTCCTGGAAGGCCTGAACAGGTGGAACCAAGACCGGGCAGCAGCATCAATTTCCACAAAATCCTCCCCTCTTCTCACCTACGCAGGGCAGGTGGTGCAAAGCATCAACACCAACAGCCTGAATGTTTTTGGAGAGAAGCTTGTGCCCACCTTCCAACCTCCTGCACAGTACACTGGTAAGACTCTCACAGTACATTTTACAGCACATGGTTATTTGCTAATGAAAGGGCTAAATGTTTAACACACTGCATTCTGTTTTTAGGGGAGCTAATTGGAGTGGACTATCTACTTAGTCAGACAGGACAGCCACTTCAGTCGATGGATACTGACAATGAGCAGACAGACCAGCTGCTGGAGGAAGTGAATGTAGATGAGCAGGATGAAGGATTTGAGGAGGACATCAATGAGGACCCTACATTGAGTTTCCTCCTTGAAGATGAAGCTAACTGTAACCCACCTACAGTTCAGCCTGTTCATCCCTCATCCCTGTCTACTGCTCCTTCATCCCAGTCTGCTGCTGCCTCATCCCAGTCTGCCTTCTCCCAGTCTGCTGCTCCCTCATCCCTGTCTACTGCGCCTTCATCCCGGTCTGCTGCTGCCTCATCCCAGTCTGCCTTCTCCCAGTCTGCTGCTGCCTCATCCCAGTCTGCCTTCTCCCAGTCTGCTGCTGCCTCATCCCAGTCTGCCTTCTCCCAGTCTGCTGCTGCCTCATCCCAGTCTGCCTTCTCCCAGTCTGCTGCTGCCTCATCCCAGTCTGCCTTCTCCCAGTCTGCTGCTGCCTTCTCCCAGTCTGCCTTCTCCCAGTCTGCTGCTGCCTCATCCCAGTCTGCCTTCTCCCAGTCTTCTGCTGCCTCATCCCAGTCTGCCTTCTCCCAGTCTGCTGCTGCCTCATCCCAGTCTGCCTTCTCCCAGTCTGCTGCTGCCTCATCCCAGTCTGCCTTCTCCCAGTCTGCTGCTGCCTCATCCCAGTCTGCCTTCTCCCAGTCTGCTGCTGCCTTCTCCCAGTCTGCCTTCTCCCAGTCTGCTGCTGCCTCATCCCAGTCTGCCTTCTCCCAGTCTTCTGCTGCCTCATCCCAGTCTGCCTTCTCCCAGTCTGCTGCTGCCTCATCCCAGTCTGCCTTCTCCCAGTCTGCTGCTGCCTTCTCCCAGTCTGCCTCATCCCAGTCTGCTGCTGCCTCATCCCAGTCTGCCTTCTCCCAATCTGCTGCTCCCTCATCCCAGTCTGCTGCTGCCTCATCCCAGTCTGCCTTCTCTCAGCCAGCTGCTGCCGCCTCCTCCTCTCGGTCAACTACATCCATAGTCCAGTATGCACCAGGTTCCCCCACTCAGGTGCCTGAGGAGCTTTTGGTATGTAAATTTCACCATAGGAACTTGCCACGAACAGAAATTAATTTGTAATTCAACAAACTGATTAATACTACCATTAAGATGTCATTTCACTAATCTCTTTTTTTCTTTACCATTTAAAATTATACTATTTTAGGCTGTGGATGACCAAAACATTCCAGGAATGGACCGGGTGGACAGACTGGCTGAGTATTTGGTAGAGCTGAGGACAAGCACAGGGTTAACACTGAGCAGACAGCAGGTATGCAAACATTTTGAATGTTTGTTAACATGGAAAAGACCACACAAAACACAATGTGACTGTAATAACAGTGTTACTGAACTATGTATGCGAAATTACCAGTTTCCTTTTAACTCACCTATGCCTCTATACTTCTTACCTTCTTCAGGTTGATGACATTGTGTGCTTGTGGCAGAGCCTGCTTGAATATGACAAGCAGCGAGTGAAGTTTGCTGCCAGACACCAGGACAGGCTGACCACAGGGAGGTTCAGGTCTCCAAAAAAGAAGGCTGTTTTCACCCCTGGAGTGGACAGCCTGAAACGGAGTGTGTTGGCATCTACAGCTTCACCTGCCCAATGGCCAGACTGCTGTCGTCTCGTGGAGGCCATTTTCATCAGGCTCTGTCGCATCCATCAAAGTCCAAGGAAGAAAGAGAAGGTGACGCTGAGTCGCTGGTCTCTTGTTTTACAAGATTACAGAAAGATCCGGCAGCTGATCCTGTCTAATGGTGCCATCATGCAGGACACTACTCTCCAGCTGGTGGAGGTGAATCAGACCACTCTGGTTCAGTGGCACAACGGCAGGATTAAGAAGCAAGATCAGACTCTTCTGCTTCAGGGGATGGATCTGCCTGACCCTCTTGGTCTTGCTGCTGAGGCTCTCCCACCTGCCGGTGTCCGTGCTGTTGCTCCACCCCAGGTCCAGGGAGAGCAGCATATTTACAAACTGCCACAAAGCACAGCTGGGCAAGCGAAACTAAAAAGACGCATCACTGGCAATACAACTGAGGCAGTCATACCCAAGCTGACAACCCTGAGGCCGATAATTCCTCGGCCTGTTGGCAACCTTCAACCCCAGCTTCCAGAACCTGTCCTTCCCAGCCCCAGCTCGACTGTCCCTCTTGCCTCCCACACTACCCCTACCTTCACACTGTTTGTTGTCCCCCAAAGCCCTCTTCCTATAGCCCCAGTGACTCCCAGTTTCGTCCTCCCACCTCCTGCCACGGTCAGTCAGTCTCAACCCACTGTCCCTCGTCCCTACCACAGAAAGGTTGAGGCAAATACCTGCAGGAAGTGTGGGCAATTTAGGACAGCGGCGACCGGGCACAGCCAGTTTAGAGGGACTATCTACTGCCCTGTCACAGAGACACTTACAAAAGAACAGTGGCTTGAAAAAGTAAAAAAAAAGAAATAGTTTTACAAAGTTTCTATCTTTGTGTAAGCGTTTATTACTATTATATTTGTTATTTATTATTAGGTTAGTGGTTCGACCCCACTCAGGGACTTTTATTTTAATTATTTTATATGTTTTTATATATTTTTAAATACTCATACTGTTTTTACTTTTGTGTGTTTACTACTGTTATTATTTATCTATTTGTTATTGTTATTATTATCATTATTAGGTGGGAGGTTCTTTTTGTCATTTTCCATGTTTTATATATATATATACTCTTTATTAATATGTGCATAGTTTAATGTTATATTTTATTGTTAAAAATAAAAAACATTTTATTGTTCATAGAATAGTTTTTCGTCATTCATTAATCATTCAGTGAGCCTGAGTCAAAACATTGTTATTATTATTATTATTATTATTATAGGCCTATATATCTCATGTATAGCACATTTCAAGGAACTCCATAGTCATATGGGTAATTATTAAATAAGAACATGTATCGATAAAAACACTTTTTTAATAAAATAAGTGTTAAGTCATAAAATCATATGAAATGTATACATATAGGTTTATATACATATATACATTAAGAAAAGAATGCTTACATTTTATGCAGTTTCCATTGAAAAATCAGTATCAAATCACAAAGAAATTAACCTTGGTGGCAAATTATTTATTTTCATTCACAATCAGCTTTCTTTGTAGACTTTGTAGACCTTGTCCGAGGTGGGACTCGAACCGATGTCGTTCACGTCAGTGATTTGCCCATGAAATATATAAAAAGGCAATTTTCTATAAAATATGAATACCAATCTACCAAAAATCACACAGAAGTGTGAAAGGTGGGTTTACCTTTTCCCTTTCCCTTCCCTTTCCTTTCATTTTTCTCTTTTTTTCCTTCTCTTTTCTCTCTTTTTCCTCCTTCCCCTTCTTCCCCTTCTTTTTCCTTCTCCCCTTCCTCAAACAGACTATTGTTCCCCAGCTTTGGCGGAGTCGGTAGAGCATGAGACTCTTAATCTCAGGGTCGTGGGTTCGAGCCCCACGTTGGGCGTATCTCTTAGTCCTCTCTCTTCCCAACGGGGTCTCGGTTTCCTGCGTGCAAACTAGCGAGTCCGTCATTTGCCGGAAAAGTCCGAGTCTGCTTCTTTTTTTTCTCTTACCCACGGACTGGCTCACCGCAGGTCTCTGGCGCAATCGGTCAGCGCGTTCGGCTGTTAACCGAAAGGTTGGTGGTTCGAGCCCACCCAGGGACGAAGGCTGTTTTTCGTTGACGTGCTGCCATGTAACCACCAACACAGCCCCAGAATTTAGCACACGTGTGTCCACTCCTGGTTGTGATTGTGCATATTATTGGACTGGTTGCCCTAATCAGGCTGAAGAGATTAAAATTCCCACATCCAGAGCAGGAGAGTTTTTGAGCTCAGAGTCCTTGAGTTAAGAAGACTGCATGCAGGGACCTTCAAACATTGTCAGGAAAATGCAGGAGAAGAGCCCTCTCAAATATGCAGACAAGTGCAAGAGGCAGATGAAATGTCTTGTTCAGACATTTCTGCAGGACAAACAACTGACAGAAGGTGTTTCTGCTGGTAGGAATAGTTGTAGAAGAGGCTTTTAACAAAAGTAAAAGGTCAGCACAGAGAAATATTTTGAATATATTATTAGTGCTGCTAACACAATCTGTGTTATGGCAAGCCCTTATTTGCTTTACCTTTTTAAAGATGTTTAACCCTCTGGGGACTAAGCCCTTTTTGGTCCGTTTTCTCTATTTTTACATTTGGGCTTATAAATCATATGTAATGGAGATGGAACACCATGTGTTTGGTATCTATGGATTCAGAAGACCCTAAGCTAACATAAGAATGCATGTAATGTGTTTTTAAAGGAAGTATGAGTAAAAAATTTACAATAAACTAGAGAATTTCAAAAACGAAAATTTTATTTTAGTCATGTATTACTGAAAATCACACCTCACACAACAATAGTGAACAGTTTTTGAACAAAAAAAAATATTTTTCAAACCCTTTGCTAGACAGATATTTGTAATTGTTCAATCAAAAGTGTAAAGAACAATGAAATAATGAACTTTATATACAGTGTTTTTTCAAAAAGCTGTCAGCTTCGAAAGTGTACTTAAGAGGACAAATTATCTCCTATGTAGCACATGTCAATAAAGAACGCCGCAAACAAATACAAGATCTGACGGATTCAGTTTTTAATTTAGACCGCAAATATTCTGAAAGCCCCTCCCCAGAATTATATAAAGAACGGATAGCTCTACAGTCTAAGCTCAATCTTCTATCTACCAACCAGGCTGAATACTTATTACTGCGGACCCGGAGCACTTACTATGAGTATGGAGAAAAAGCTAGTCGATTGCTGGCTCACCAGCTGAAACGTCAGGCTGCTTCACGGCTCATACCCCAAGTGAGAGATCAGGATCAAAACATAGTCACCAACCCAAAGGAAATCAATAATACTTTTGCAACATTTTACTCTACACTTTACACGTCTGAATTTCCATTAGATGTTACGAATATGAACAGTTTTTTAGATAATTTAGAATTACCTACTATTGAGCCTGGAGACAGGGAAATGTTAGATCGACCTCTTGCACTGACAGAGATCGCTGCAGCCATCGGAGACATGCGAACCGGTAAATCTCCGGGACCCGACGGTTACCCCCCCGAATTTTTTAAGAAATTTAAAGATAAACTTGCACCTATTATGCTAGAAGTATTTAATGAATCATTGGGAAACGGTTCCTTGCCTCCAACCCTCACACAAGCTAAGATTACACTACTCCTCAAAAAGGACAAGGACCCCACCAACTGTGGCTCTTACCGTCCTATCTCCCTCCTAAATGTTGATATAAAAATTTTAGCCAAGGTAATGGCACATCGCTTAGAATCCGTTCTCCCCAAAGTAATCTCTGAGGATCAGACTGGTTTCATAAAGGGCCGCCACTCTTTCTCAAATATTCGCCGACTTGCTAACGTCATCTACTCCCCCGGTCCTTCCTCGACTGCAGAAGCTGTAATCTCTCTGGATGCGGAGAAGGCGTTTGACCGGGTGGAGTGGAAATACTTGTTTGCCGTATTGGAGAGGTTTGGGTTCGGTGACACGTTTCTGGCATGGATCCGTCTGCTCTATTCGTCCCCACAAGCATGTATTCAAACTAATCAATCTCATTCCAAATTTTTCCCCTTGACACGTGGGACACGTCAAGGATGTCCTCTATCCCCGCTCCTGTTTGCAGTAGCAATCGAGCCTCTTTCGCTTGCTTTAAAGTCGTCATTGTTATTTCGGGGGGTTGGGCGTGGGACTGAGGAACATCGCGTCTCTCTGTATGCAGATGATCTTTTGATCTATGTAAGCAATCCAGAAACCAGCATCCCTGTAATTGTATCACTATTGAATAATTTTGGTTCTTTTTCTGGCTACAAACTCAATTATCAGAAAAGCGAATGCTTTCCCATTAATGATTTGGCAATGCAAATTAAACAAGAAGCAGTCCCCTTTCACTTAACACACTCCGGTTTTAAATATCTTGGAATAAACATTACGCGTTCTTTCACCTCTCTTCTTGGGGCTAATTTTACACCTTTAGTTAACCAAATGAAAGCTGACTTTCAAAGGTGGAGCTGCCTACCTCTGACTATTGCAGGGAGGGTACAATCGGTGAAGATGAACGTACTCCCAAAATATTTGTATTTGTTTCAATGTCTACCGTTATTCCTGACTAAATCATTTTTTAAATCAGTTAACACATCCGTTACCTCCTTCATCTGGAAGAATAAAGTTCCAAGAGTTAATAAAAGCTTACTTCAGAGGGGTCGCGATGTGGGGGGACTAGCTCTCCCCAGTTTTATCCACTACTATTGGGCAACTAATTTGCAGAAAATTTTATTCTGGCTCCATGTACCAGACACCGACTGGTGTACACTTGAGGCACACTCTTGCCACTCGTCCTCTCTCCCTGCTTTGGTGTACTCCTCCCTGCCTACAAAGTGGTCCAAGTTTACCTCCAATCCCATAGTATTGTCCACCCTTAGAATCTGGGCCCAGTTCCGAAACCATTACAAATTCACCTCTCCCTCCCCCCTTAGCCCTATTTGTAAGAATCATTTATTTCCAGCCTCCTCTCTCGACTTAACATTTACTCAGTGGGGCAGGAAGCAGCTTTCCTGTTTTAAGAGCTTGTACTGTAAAGAAAGGTTCGATAGTTTTGATAATATATGCCAGAAATATGATCTCTCACGCAGTAATTTTTTTAGATATCTCCAAGTACGCCATTGTGTCAAAGCACTGTTCCCTTCCTTCCCGGTCCTCCCTACTGAGGCAGCATGGGAAGAAATGACCCACCTCCATCCAAAAAAAGGACTGATATCACAACTATATTCTCAATTTATGTCTCTGGAAAACCATGACCTTTCAAAAATTAAGAACGGGTGGGAAGGCGAATTGATGGTTGAGTTGTCGGACAGACACTGGGAGGATGCACTACGAAGGATTAACTCATCCTCATCCTGTGCACGCTTGGGGCTTATTCAGTTTAAAGTAGTGCATAGGGCTCACTTCAGTAGGGCTAGGTTAGCAGATATATATCCAGGAACAGACAGGAGTTGTAATAGATGCTCCCTCTCTCCAGCTGATTTAACTCACACGTTTTGGTTGTGCCCCCGTCTAAATCAATATTGGTCATCTGTTTTTCAAACTTTATCCGAAGTCATAAAAATTCAAATTAAGCCCTGTCCGTTGATTGCAATATTTGGTATTCCAAAGGAGACTTTAACTTTAACCCGGGACCAATCGGACATTATCGCTTTTACATCACTTCTTGCCCGTCGTAGAATCTTATTGGTTTGGACATCCGCCACTCCACCAGCGGTAGCCGCGTGGTTAAGTGATGTTTTATTTTTTCTCAAACTAGAAAAAGTTAAATTCACGTTGAAAGGGTCCGTCCAGAAATTTTACTTAAAATGGCAACCATTTGTGACATATTTTGAGAATCTCAAAGTATTGCCTGAAGTATGAGACTCCTTTATATTTTACAATTTACTACTTCTTTCTGTTTCCTTTTTTATTTTTATTTTTTCTATATATGTTTACTCAAATCAATGGTCAATGACCTTGATGTGGTGGGAACTGAGTAGCCTGACTGACAATTGTGAAACTGTGAGTTTACAGACCTGTTAATCAACTGGGGTCGAAATGTGGGCATGCAGCTGTGTGCTTGTTTTCAATGTGTAGATCCCAAAACTTTTTTGAAGTACTGTGTAACAAACAAAATGGAAAAAGATTGTTTTCCCAGAATGTTGTCATGGGAAGGGTTGCCATTAAGTGTTTTTTTATTTTTATTTTTATTTTTTTGGGGGGGGGGGGGGGGGGGGGTTGTATAAGGTTGTAGTTGTTTAAGATAAAATGAAACTGGAGAACTGTTTCATTTCCTGTAAAATGTAACACCTTTGATTCTCCAATAAAAAGATTTATAAAAAAAAAAAAAAAAAAAAAAAAGCTGTCAGCTTCGGATTTCTCCACGTCACTTTCCAGTAATTGTTCCAGAGCTTGTTCTGAGGTAAATCTTTTACTGCTTGCCATCATACAAGTGCTAAAACTATAAAATAATAATGCTATAATTGCTAATATGCTATAAATATTAAATATTGCTAATATAAATATTATAATCGTTCTGTCTCTCTCTCTTTCTCATATACAATCTCTGTGTGTAATACGCTGCTCCGTTCGCTCTCTGTCTCCTTCTCCACTCGACGCGGCTGTTTGCATCATATCACTTACTATAATACCACCCCTTGCAAGGCTAAGGAGTCCTCTGATTAGCTAGAATAAGTCAAAAATATTCCTTCCAGCGGCAATTTTTCCATTGGTCTTTGCGTGTGGAATATTCCTAGCAACATCGATTTCATTGGCCTTATACGCAGTGGTATTACGCAACAAGGAAGTGTGTATACCATATACCATTGTTTTCAGCGGAATCTGAGGAAGAAAAAGAAAAGAAAAAAAGGGAAAAAAGGTAAAACTGATCATAAGAAATCATGACTGCATAACAGCAAAGGTAGGTGGCGCTATGCACTGAGAATGCAATGCGCCAAAAAACGAAAGAAGAAGAAGAAGAATCTGAGGAAGACGGCAAAAAAGACAGCATCTCTCTATCATTAATAGTTTTTAAGATAATTACACTTTTGTAAAAGGATGCCATTTTGGGCGGTACCGCCCAATCCGTCCCGAGAGGGTTAATTTCACACATCAAATAACAATGCTTCTGCAAGTTTCTTCTTTTCAGTAGACATCATTTGTTGTGTGCACTTTTTTTCTTTTCTATTTTTCTAGTCAGAATCATACTTTTGAGTGCGGATCTGTTACTTTTGTCATTCATGGTTAAACACCTGTTCTGTGTGAAGTGGCTGACTTAGTATTGAAATAGGCTTTGACACTGTCCACCACTATAAACAAATGTAGATACAGTTGTGATTCTGCTCATTATATCCATTACAGTTTGTTGATACAGTATATACACTATGATGCAATCTGGGAAAACCATCTCGGATGTCGCGCTGGGACGTTTTCAGTAAGGTAAAAAAATAAGTCAAATTTTTTGTCAAAATTAGATTTCATCAAATTATTATTTTATAACATCTATCATCTCTGAAATTATCTTGGCAAAATTCACTTAAGAAAAATTGTTATTTAAAGTGGCAAGCTGAAAAGACGCTGCCTTTCCCAGAGCACAGGGGGAGGGGGGGGGGGGGGGGGTGGGTGGATCCGGCGACTCAAAACGGGGGTTGGATGTAACGGAACAAAAAAAATAAATAAATAAATACACTGCCTTATCTAATAATAATGTTATTTCAACACAATATCTCGTTATTTTGACATAATGTGTGCGTGCAACAAGCAAGATATGCATTTGTAAATCCGGTGACGCGTGTATTGATTTTTATTAATAAACAAGTGTTTTCTCTAGGGCTTGCATAGACTAGTCGAGTAGTCGATAGAGCGACTACTTCAAACACTAGTCGACGCTGTCGGAAACAATCGACTACTCGAGCGTCCATAACCATAAATTAATTAAAAATGGCGAACGTCACCAACAGACATCACACGTCAGATGTGTGGAAGTATTTCATCAAGGATGGGAAAAATATTGTAATTGGCCAACTCTGCAAGAGGCCGTTCAATATTGTGTCTAAAAACTTGTGGAAAGCGCGCGCGGCCGTGCCGCTGTATCCTACAAGCGCTTGCGCTCCCGTGGCGTCTGTCGTTGCTATGCAACCAAACTGCGCTCTCCATGATGACGACGAAGTATCATTCAGCAAAGGATTAATTTATTTCTAGCCCTTGCATTAGCTTTACTACTAGATATATTTCTGGAAAAACTAGCGCACCATGTTGCTTTCATTATGAGCGCGCTCGCCGCGGCCGTGCGCCTACATTTGAAATAACGACCTTGAGCGCGGAAAAGACGCGATATGTGAACGGCCCCTAGAAGCAGACGTCTGAAATGAAAGGCAAGAACGGCTATTTATTTGGCTTTAGACTGTTACATGAAAATTTACATAATTATAATGTTTTGAGAGTTTACTTATGCAATTATTGCATTAGGCTATGAATTAATAAATGTTTATTGATAAGATCTAGCTATTTCATGTCTTTTCATTTACAGTAGCATGAAGGACGAGTAGTCGAGTAACTCGAGTATTGTTTTGATAAGAAATCGACTAGCAGAAATCAGTAGTCGTGCAACCCCTAGTTTTCTCTGACAGTGTCGACTCGGCTGCAAAGATGAAGTTGACAATCGCCATCTCCATGTGAACGCGCCTATAGAGAGAAATGCACATAAATAGGCCTAATGGATTACATAATCAGAGTGTAGCTTTTTCTTTTTTCGTTTTGAATTATTTCGTTCAAAGACATTTCAAGCTTTGTGTATTTGATGTATTTTTCATGTCTGTGTGAGGCATACACTGAGTTAAGTTAGGATGAGATGCACTCCAGTTCACGTGCAATGCAAGTGACCGTGCGGGCGCCTCCATGATTGTCTGTTATATTTGCTTCTTATTAATTAAATCCAGGCAATTGGTTGATGAAAAATTGATTAATATTAAGATACAATTTATACAAAAACGAAATTCACTTTAAAGAAAGGATTTCTACAAAACAAAACTTGATGAAGTGGTCAAAATCATGTCTGACCCACTCCATGTCTCATATTGCACATCCTATCTTACTCGGTCGTGCTGTTCACTTTTCATAAATCAACATAAATGGAATTTTTTTTTAAAAAATAACATTATAATATTTTAACAAATATGAAACTAAATGCGCTTTTTTAATGGCTACAACAGTATAGTAGGCCTACATACTCTCTATTTGTACAAATTGCTGCACATTCATTTAATTCTGAATTTTGCACACACAAGTTGAAAGGCATTTGTTCAAATCAAGTTCACGGATAATTGTGCATGCATTTATTAATCATTATGATACTAAAATCATAACAAAGTAGGCTATGCTATGTACAAAAAATCTGATGAGCCCAGAATATGAACGCAATTACACGCTAAGCATTTTCCTCCCATAGAAAACCATTATAAGAATGCTTAATGTGGCTTAATGCAGATTAGAATGTCCCCTTATTTTGTCGAAATAACCAGATATTATGTCGATGGGGCTGGGGGCGGGGCTTTAACATTTCCAGGGCTCTCAAGTCTCACGCATTGGGCGTGAGACACACGCAATTCAACCAGTTCACACGCTCACACGCCACACCGTGTATTTCTCACGCTGAAAAGGCAATGCCAACCAAGTTGTCCTGTGAGCTTTATATAACGTTGTATACGAGGTGCAGGCACACAAAGTGAAGTTTCCTGCCGCCAGCACGTATCTCGCAATCCCAGATTGCGTTTGTTACAAGGCAACACAGATGCGCGAACACACGGAAGTTGACGGAACATTCTCGGCCACCGTACGTTCGTTACTAGGTAACCAACAACATTGCGCGAACACACGTCGTGATGGAGAAGGTAAGTTGGAAGAAAGCTCGTCTAACGTTTTTAGGCTAGAACATTTAATATATAGCCCATCGTTTACATTATTATTAATGCAGTCAAAAACTCTACAACTACTTTGCAACCAGGCCAGAAGCTTTGGCTCAGTTTGGCTAGCTTACGTTTTCTTAAACTAAGGGAATGTTAGTAAGTATGGGAAGGAATGAAGATGTATTTCTTCATTTTATTTTAAATACATTTAAATTTGTTTATTTTATTTTATTTTAAATTAAATATTATACAGTATTAATAGTCTTTCTAGTTACATTAAGGCTACATGTATTAAAGCAGAGTGCTCTGGGTAATATTTTATATCCTGTCAAAACATACATTAATCATTGCCATTGCATTTGTATTTTTCAAACACAAAACACATTTCATAAGCTGGAGTGTGTACTCTTGTGTACACACACACACACACACACACACACACACACACACACACACACACACACACACCTTAATAATACTCTAATATGTCATTTGTTCACAATGTCCCATGCACCACACAATAAATAATTATACCATTTTGACTAGGCACATTCAAAATGTAAAAAGATTTGTTTTTCCAAACTGTTTGGAGCAATTTGTTATATTTTTGCAATTTTTGTATAACTTATTTGTAATTTTGAAATATAACATTAAAGAGTATATTTGATGTGATGAATTGCTCTGTCATTTATCAGATTTACCAATTGTTATAATTTCAATTTAGGCTGGTTAATTATGAACAATGGGTAAAATTGGGGGGCGGGGACATATGGGGGCGGGGCTCCATTAGGGCTCCTCCCCTAACCGCATGTGATCTCACTCCAAGCTTTTGGTAAAACTTGAGAGCCCTGCATTTCAAAGCAGCGATGTACAGAAAATCACACAAAGATATAGAAGAAAATGTATAAAAACATTTTGGATCAATAAAACTAAGAAATAACATAAATAACTCCAGAAAGGCCACACTGCAGACAGGATTTGCATTCCACATGCAAATCAAATTAAATTGGCTAAATTACCTGTGCGAGCAGGCTCTAAGTACAGCACAACATCGATGCACCGAAAAAATAAACAATTAATTTACTAAATTAAATTAGAACAGAATATACCTTTCTAATAAATAAAAATACAAAACGAAATAAATCAGAATCAAGTCACAAGATGAGCAAATGTGTGCAAAATGCCTAAAGTGCAGGAGAACATATATTCAAAACACAAGTCACAAATAGTTAGATTAGATAACCCTGACAAATCAATAAATAAAATAAAAATAAAGAAACTATTAAAATAACTATAGTAGCCAGAATTTTCAACTTTGTCTTTTTAACTGCAGAAACAACAATAAATGCTAAACTGGAGTGGCAGTCTTTTTAGCTAAAAATGTTCACAGTATCCAAAAATCAAATTAGAACCGGCTAAAAAGTTTTGAAATCACTTGTACCCTACCTGATCGAGAGAAAAAAATCCAGTCTTTCACTCTGTCTGTGTCCGTTGGAGTCTTTTGTGCGCGCGGATAAAATACATTCTAAAACACTTAACGTGAAAAACGTTTAACGACTTAATATCCTAAAATAGTTAAATTAAAATATCAAATTATGTAAAGAAAACGTTTACTATAGGAGGAACGCATTGCGTTCATATTCTGCTTATCTGCTTATCTGCACATAGTATGGTTTCTTAATAAAGTGTGTACTGTGTGCATTAAGCCATGTTAAAGTGCCTTTTAAGCGTTTTAAATGCTTTTTTCACGTTCAGCATTTTAGAATGTCCCGTGGAAAACCAACTTGTTAACGTTGGCCAGCAGAAGTGCGATCATGGTTTTCCTGATGCTAAATCCAGCCTTGGAGAATATCCTTTCTGATGGTGTACATTCACACTTTAGATTTTCTTATCCCAGACATTGTTAAAGATTTAAATCCTTGCCGCCAAGACGCTCCTCTGTCAGTCACGGATTGAAAGTGAAACTTAAATCTGTCACGGGGTGTTTGGATTTATTCACGCACGTTAAAAAATATTTATTAAAAGCTTCTTTCTTTGCACATTTTTATATACAGCATTATCATAATAGGCAGAATATTAACGTATTGACAGAAAACTGGTAGTTCTATGTGAAATCAGACATTGAGCGCCCTCATATAGCCAAATTAAGTGGCATGATCCTCGTTTCATAACACCTCTGCGAAGATTCGACCGTGAGATCGGTAGTCGAATCAGGCTCCTCCAATTGAAGCATCGAATCTTCGACTATTCGGGGTCACCCCTAACTACCACACACAGTTTTTTTTATAGAACATTGTCGTGAGATGGAGGTGCACAAGAGAACAACAGAGTGTGAAATAGCTTCTCACTTAAATGATCTTGCTCGCCTCAATCTGCTCAATCCTGGTGATCCAGCGTCACGTCTAATGTGGACAGACAAATTATTTGTCGCTGGAATCTTATCGCATCGCGTCTGGTTAGGACACAGTGTTAGTATTTGGAAAGAAGAGAAGCATGGATGTCTAGTTTAGCTGTTTTGAAAACATTTAATATAGTCTAACAGTTATTTATTCTTTCTTTCTTATTTCAGATGATGACCATCCCATTATTGAAGATGTAGCACAGGTACTACCACCTACACCAGCTGCAGTTCAAGATGATGATGTAGATGACGTGAACAAAAAGTGTCAGCCTCCTAATGCACTTAAGAAAGATGACAATGTGTATGTTGTTGTTACATCCCCCAGCTCTGGTGTTTGTTCCTATACATGTGTTTGAGTGCAGTGTCTCTTCCCCTTTTCTTAATTACAGATGAGCCACACCTGAGCGAAGCCTACTTGCGCTATAAAAGGCTTCTGGGACCGCTCCTGAGGGCGCACACAGAGACTGAGAACAGAGTCGATGCACAGCCGTGCTTTCTGTCTTTTGAGTGACTGCCGTCTAGCTGTACACCCAGCAGTAGAAAGCGCTCCGCTTTTGTAGTTGTTTTTATTGTTAACCTACCTATTATTTGATACCCATTCTGTTAAATAAACATACCCCTATTTTTGATACGAGCTGATCTGTGTGCGTCTCTCCTTTATGTTAAGGGTGATGTCCGACTGCCCGTAACAGTTGTGCATTTCATTATTAACTATGCTGAAACTCATGGCATTCATCTTCTTGGAAGGGTACCAGGCTTTTGGAGAAGTGATTTGAAACTGCTGCCAACTAAATGTACAAAGGCAATGGTGTACTCTGATTACTGTGTGGCAAACCGGCGTGTGGTCTCACTTGTTACATTTCGTCATATCTGGCAGGAGGTGGCGCCATTTGTTGTCACAATACGGCTAGCAACTCACAGCAAATATCAACTAGAAAAAAAGTTTGTTAAGACAAACTTTAAGTTGGCTTGAGAAAGCCGGACCAGAGAATTTGAAGAAGTTTAAAGTAGTTTAAAGTTTGAAAGAAAAGTATTAGTTAGAAAGAAGGAATAGTTAGAAAGAAAGAAAAGTATTAGTTAGAAAGAAAAAGAAAGATTAGTTAGAAAGATAGATAAATACTAGATAGATAGATAGATAGATAGATAGATAGATTAGTTTCAATTAAATTCAGTTAGAAAGAAAGATTAGTTAGAAAGAAAGAAAGAAAGAAAAAGAGAAATATTAGTTAGAAATAAATAAATATTATTTAAAGAAAAAGAAAGGAAGATTAGTTAGAAAGTAAGAAAGAATATTTAGAAAGAAAGAAAGATTAATAAGAAGGAAAAAGATTAGTTAGAAAGAAAGAAAGATTACGTAGGAAGAAAGATTTAGTTAGAAAGAAAGAATAGTTAGAAATAAAGAAAGAAAAAAGAAAGATTAGTTAGAAAGAAAGAAAGATTAGTTAAAAAGAAAGAAAGAAAGAAAGAAAGAAAGAAAGACATTTAGAAAGAAATGAAGATTAGAAAGAAAAAGAAAGAAATGAAGATTAGTTAGAAAGTAAGAAAGAATATTTAGAAAGAAAGAAAGATTAATAAGAAAGAAAAAGATTAGTTAGAAAGAAAGAAAGAAAGAAAGATTATGTAGGAAGAAAGAAAGATTTAGTTAGAAAGACAGAAAGAATAGTTAGAAAGAAAGAAAGAAAGAAAAAAGAAAGATTAGTTCGAAAGAAAGAAAGAAAAAAGAATGAAAGATTAGGCAGAAAGAGGAAAGAAAGATTAGGCAGAAAGAAAGAAAGAAAGATTAGTTAGAAAGAAAATTTATAAAGAAAGAAAGATTAGTTATAAAGAAAGAAAAGTTAGAAATAAATAATAGTTATAAAGAAAGAAAAGTTATAAAGAAAGAAAATATTACTTAGAAAGACAGAAAGAAAGATAAGTTATAAAGATAGATAGATAGATAGATAGATAGATAGATAGATAGATAGATAGATAGATAGATAGATAGATAAGAAAGACACACTGAGTAGAAAGAAAGAAAGAAAGAAAGAAAGATTAGTCAGAAAGAAAAAAGAAAGATTAGTTAGAAAGAAAGAAAAAAGAAAGAAAAATTAGTTAGAAAGAAAGATTCATTAGAAAGAAAGATTAGTTAAAAAGAAAGAAAAAGAAAGAAAAAGAAACAAAGATTAGTTAGAAAGAAATAAAAAAATAGATTATAGATAGATAGAAAGAAAGAAAGATTAGTTAGAAAGTAAGAAAGAATATTTAGAAAGAAAGAAAGATTAATAAGAAAGAAAAAGATTAGTTAAAAAGAAAGAAAGAAAGAAAGAAAGATTACGTAGGAAGAAAGAAAGATTTAGTTAGAAAGAAAGAATAGTTAGAAAGAAAGAAAGAAAGAAAGAAAGAAAGAAAGAAAGAAAGAAAGAAAGAAAGAAAGAAAGAAAGAAAGAAAGAAAAAATAAAGATTAGTTAGAAAGAAAGAAAGAAAAAAGAATGAAAGATTAGGCAGAAAGAAAGAAAGATTAGTTAGAAAGAAATAAAATTTATAAAGAAAGAAAGATTAGTTAGAAACAAAGAAAGAAAAGTTAGAAATAAATAGTAGTTATAAAGAAAGAAAAGTTATAAAGAAAGAAAATATTACTTAGAAAGACAGAAAGAAAAATAAGTTATAAAGATAGATAGATAGATAGATAGATAGATAGATAGATAGATAGATAGATAGATAGATAGATAAGAAAGAAAGATTAGTTAGAAAGAAAGAAAAAAGAAAGAAAGATTAGTTAGAAAGAAAGAAAAGTTAGAAAGAAAGATTAATTAGAAAGAAAGATTAGTTAAAAAGAAAGAAAAAAGAAAGAAAGATTAGTTAGAAAGATTAATTAGAAAGAAAGATTAGTTAGAAAGAAAGAAAGAAAGAAAGAAAAAAGAAAGATTAGTTAAAAAGAAAGAAAAGAGAAAGAAAGAAAAAAGAAAGAAAGATTAGTTAGAAAGAAAGAAATATTAGTTAGAAAGAAATAAAAAATAGATAGAATTGATTGATTGATTGATTTTATTTCTGGATCAAACCGGTACAAAAAGAAAGAAACAGTCATCCAAAAGGATAACATGCTAAAGTAAAAATACTTATTTCCAGCATGGTCCTTGGTGTTACACACAGTCAAACAATAAACAGAAACACAATGGACAAGAATAAAGAAAAACAAAAACAAACCCATACAATATGAAGAGGAGGGTAAAAAACATCATGTAAAAACAAACTAAAACAAAATGAAAACACTATAAAGACTCTCCAAATGATCAATAACTAATTTACCCTGTCCCATAAATGTTTTTTGACCTGTGTTTTAAAAATCCCTCTTGATGATAGGAGTTTTGTAGCAGTAGGCAAACTATTCCATGCCATGATACCAGTATAAAAGAAAGAATTTTTAATTGCATTTGTAGCTCTAGGAACTATGCAAGAGCGGATGCTGGCCCTAGTATTATAGCCATGCTGCGTATGGACCATGTTTACGTTAGAGCATAAATATTTGGGGGCATGACCATTAACAATGTTAAACATATGATTTAACTTAAGTTGTTCTACTCTTAGATGTACAGGTAGTAGACCAGCTCTTGTAAACTCCTCCCTACCTATATGAGTATGAGTACATTGTTTTTAAATTTCGCAGTCAACTCAGAAAACCATGCAGAGCAAGCAAAATCTACATGGCATTGAATCAGAGTTAATACCAATAATTTCTTTACAGAGGAATCAAAAAGCTTTGTCTTGCGATATAAAAACTTTAACTTACAGGCACATTTGGCTAAAACCTTGGCTGCAATGGCTTCACCTTTAAGTGATTGATCCAATGTTAGACCCAAATATGTAACACTTGATTTGGATACAATTTCAAACCCATTACACATGACCTTTAAAGTATTTGATTTTGCCAGTTTCCTTTTTGTACCAAACAAAATTGATTCAGTCTTGCCCAGATGCATAGAGAGCTTATTGTCTACCAGCCACTGGCTGACAGACTCGAGCTCTATGCCAAGAGTATTTTCAATGTCTTTAACATTACACCCTGGGACAAGTAAAACAGAATCATCAGCATATAATAGCAACTTGCACCGTACCGCAGCTGATAAGTCATTTATATATACTAAAAATAACAGGGGCCCCAGGATCGAACCTTGGGGCACCCTGCATGTTATACCCGCATGTTATGTGTGTCAGAGAGGGTCCAGTCAACATCACAGACCTGGGTCCTGTCTGTTAAGAAAGAATTGAACCATATGAGTGCTGAGTTACTAAAACCCATGCACTGTAATTTAGAAATCAAAATCTTATGGTTCACAGTGTTGAATGCTTTTTGCAGGTCAAGTAATAGCATGCCAACATAATTCTCTCGATCAAAATTCTGACGCACATAATCAAAAAGGTGAATGAGACAGGTGTCGGTAGAATATGCAGCTCTAAAGCCAGACTGGAGCTCATATAATAAATCATGCCTGATGAAATACTCCTCCACCTGTTCATACACAAGACGCTCAAAAATCTTTGATACAGCTGACAGGATTGACACTGGCCTATAATTTCCAACATCAGCTCTGCTACTTTTCTTAAAAAGAGGAACCACTCTGGCATTTTTCATATCGCTTGGAAAAACACCCTGACTTAAGGACAAATTTATAATATGGGTAAGAATACTATATATAACCCCTGCACTATCCCTAAGAAACCTGGAGGGGATAAGATCCAAGCCAGAGGCCTTATTCACTGACAGGGTGGAGAGGATCGCTTTTACTTTATCCTCTGTGACCAGGCTAATTGCAAATGCACCCGCAGAGACATTTTTACTTTTATAAAAAGAGTTAACAAAATTTATGCCAAATTTGTCAGAAACATCAGGCAATTTACTGACCAAACTGGCAGCAATGGTTGTAAAATAATGGTTAAAATGGCAGGCAATCAGCCGCTTATCAAAACACATCTCATTCTTAATAATAAGCCCCG
This sequence comes from Vimba vimba, assembly GCA_022828995.1. Classification (NCBI taxonomy): domain Eukaryota; kingdom Metazoa; phylum Chordata; class Actinopteri; order Cypriniformes; family Leuciscidae; genus Vimba; species Vimba vimba. Next base: position 23,857,831 of record CM040821.1, on the reverse strand, counting down.
CTTTTCCAGACTTAGATTTTGCCTTTGCTGTTGATCCCATATCATTGAGAATTTTCCACAGTTTTTTAGGCTGTTTTACATTTACAGCAATGGAATCAGTATAAAATTTAGACTTAGCTTGCTGTATCTTGCAATTAACTTGATTTTTAAGATAAGCATAAGAGTTATAGTCCACTGGGAGTTTAGACTTTTTAAACTTTCTGAAACATCTATTACGTTGTCTGATCATGTCAACAATTTCAGATGTCATCCAACATGCACTTCTATGCTTAATTCTTGTTTCCCTCATAGGAGCGACTTTATCAAGAGCTGCTATAAAACGCTGTTTAAACAAATCCCAAGCCTTATCAACATCATTACATTCAAACACATCAGACCAGTCTCTCTCAGACAGCCTTTGATTGAACACCTCAGCAGAGTACTGTTTGGTACATCTGTATTTGATAGAACAGTGCTCATTTATTGGTTGAGATTTCATTTTTTTTGCGTGTGCAAAAAACTGCATTATGATCACTAAAAGCCACATCCAACACACCTGATTGACTTATCATTTCATGGTCAGATACCAAAATTAAATCAAGAAGGGACTGGCTATTTATAGACAACCTAGTAGGCTCTGTAATTAATCGCTGTAAACCAGACACCCTACAAAGACATGAGAGAGATTCTTTCAAGCTACTTCGTGGCAATAATATATTTGTATTAAAATCACCCATAATGATGCATTCTTTCTCTAGGCATACATTGCTTTTACAACAGACAGATTCAAGGAGTTCATAAAAGTCAGTTTGCTTAGGAGGACGGTAACATACACCAACAATGATGGGTTTGGTTTTAGGAAGAATTAACTCCACCCAAGCTGCCTCCAAGCCATCCACCTGCAGATCGTGGTGCGGATTGAAAGTTATATCAGACCTTATAAAAATCCTCCTCCATGTCTGTTTCGATCGCATCGGTAGATAGAATAACCTGTAAGCCCAACTTCACAATCTTGAATAGAACAGTCTAGCCAGGTCTCCGATACAGCGATCACAGCAGCCTTAGATATAAACGCGAGGTGGCCGATTTCATCCAGTTTGGGTAACAGACTCCTTGCATTAACGTTAATAAAATGCATCCCTTTCTGATTTAAAAGACCAAGTGACTCAGAGTGTCTCTCATCCATACTGTCGTCATCATAAGTTCGCAATTCCTTTGTGTCATCAAAGACATTTACGCCGCACATTTCCCGCACACAACACCGGTTACAAACCAACGGGATATCCGACTTAGTTCTTACTGCCCAGTCATACAATTGTGGAGCAATATTCCCGCATTTTATATGAACAAAAACGTCACACAAGTCACAGGCAACTGCTTTGGCGTTTGCTCTTACCACCTTTCCGCAGTTAGGGCAGCAATTGATGGTAAACTTCTTTTGCCGGTATTCCGCTGTTTCAGAGTTAATAGGGCCCGGACACTGATGGATATCTCCCGAAAGCAGTAGGCAGATTGATAATATTTTGCCGAAGGCATCGGGTCGCTGGGTTCCTCTAGAACTTGCTTTGAAAGCGGCTTTAGACTGCCAGGTGATCAAGGCAACACTGTCGTATCCACAAAGTTTTTCAGCATTTACTGACAGATGACAATCTTTGTCTAAACGCTCGATTTTCAGATGCATAAAGGCATCATATTCGAAGCCCTGTTTAGAATTTTTAAAACGGTAACCAAAACTGCTTAAAAACACAGTATAGACTGATACTGCTATCAGAGCTCCAAATTCACCCGGCGCACCTGCCGCCATTTTGAACTCTTGAAGAAAGAAAGAAAGAAAGAAAGGATTAGTCAGAAATAAAGAAAGAAAGAAACATTAGTTAGAAAGAAAGAAAGTTTAGTTAGAAAGAAAAAATAAAGAAAGATTAGTTAGAAAGAAAGAAAGATTAGGCAAGGCAAGGCAAGGCAAGTTTATTTATATAGCACATTTCATACACAATGACAATTCAAAGTGCTTTACATAGAAGAAATTAAAATAATTTCACTTTTGAACTTCCGGAATTCGAATGCGCATGCTTCGCGTCTGAACGCGTTGTTGTCTTTGGAGCTCTATCGATTTGATTTATAATTCTTGATTTTTCCCTTTAAACTCACTTACAACGAACATTTTCTACTTTTCCTCACTGAGAAGCACTACTGCTCAAACCTCATAGTTACAACGCGGACTGTTGAGCAGACGCGTCTCAAGCCTATTAGTGATCCAACGCTGCATACTCTTATAGGTTACGTCCGTGGATCACGGCTGAACACGTCTTCTCCACACTCAACAAACATGGCGAATATATCAGATGTAAGTAGTCTACCTCTTGGTGCAGGTGAAGATACATTTGAGCTGCACGCGTTGCAGTCTGAGCTAGAAACAGATCCACGACCTTTTAGTGAGACAGGCCGAGCTGATAGACCGGCAGTTAGCTCTTGAAACATCACGCGCCGATGCACACAAATCAGTGATTAACGTTACTAACCCGCTGACTCCGACCTCGTCTACTCCGTGCGTTACTCAGCATCGGTCCCGAGCGCCGAGGTCGTGATCAGCCATGGTCTCGTTCACTCCGGCTCCAACACGCCACCACGAAGCCTGGGTGGTTCCGCAGCGGAAGACGCGAGTCAGGTCTAGACCAAGACTCTCTCCGCCCCTCCCGGTTTTCGAGTTATCCACACAAAACTGCTTCTCCTCTTTTCGCGAAACGAACGCGATGCTGTGATCATCGGCGATTCCATCGTTCGGCACATACACGCTACGTTAGGTAAAAGTAAGGTGCATAGTCACTGCTTTCCTGGTGCTCGTGTTTCTGAAATTGCTGCTCGCGACACCCGAGATTCTGAACGATGACGAGCGCGTCGGAACTGTGGTCTTGCACGCGGGAGTGAACGACATCAGGCTGCGCCAGACAGAGGTTCTGAAGAAAGACTTAAGGAATCTGATCGATACGGTACGCAGCACATCGCCTGAAACAACGATCATAGTGTCAGGACCACTTCCCACGTACCGACTAGGACATGAAAAGTTTAGTAGACTATTCGCGCTAAATGAATGGTTAATGTCATGGTGCAATGAGCAGAAACTGCTCTTTGTAAATAATTGGAATCTGTTTTGGGAGCATCCTAGGCTTTTCCGTGCCGATGGCTTACACCCAAGCAGATTCGGAGTGGATCTTCTGTCGGATAACATCTCCAAAATGTTAAATACCATTAAATGACTAGTAACCAAAAGTCCAAATCATAGTCTCTCCTGCACCAATTTAAATGATATAAATACTAGTGTAGAACATTGCATAGAAACTGTGTCTATTCCTCGTTTAGTGAGATCAAATAATAATTCTACTGCAGGATCTAGGAAAAATCTAATTGTTATTAAAACAGAAAATGTTGCTATTAGTAAACAAAAACAATTTTTAAAGCTAGGTCTTCTAAACATTAGATCACTCACAACTAAGGCAGTTATTGTAAATGAAATAGTCACAGATAATAGCTTCGATGTACTTTGCCTTACTGAAACTTGGCTTAAACCAAATGATTATTTCGGTCTAAATGAGTCTACTCCATCTGGATACTCCTATAAGCACGAACCCCGTCTGATTGGTCGTGGCGGCGGTGTTGCAACAATCTATAGAGACATTCTCAATGTTACTCAGAAAACGGGTTATAAGTTTATTTCATTTGAAGTACTTGTACTAAATGTTACGCTCTTAGATGTTAGAAAAAAATCCATATTATCTCTAGCCTTGGCTACAGTATATAGACCGCCTGGGCCTTACGCTGATTTCCTAAAAGAGTTTGCAGATTTTCTCTCAGATCTATTGGTCAATGTAGATAAAGCATTAATTGTTGGAGATTTTAACATACACGTAGATAATTCAAATGATGCGTTAGGTGCTGCATTTATAGATTTATTAAATTTCTTTGGGGTCAAGCAAAACATCACCGGACCAACTCATCGTCTTAATCACACACTCGATTTAATTATATCATATGGAACCGATCCAACCGATATAGATATCATTCCACAAAGTGATGATGTCACTGACCATTACTTGGTAACTTGCATATTACGTACTGCTGTATTATGTCATGCAGCGCCGCGTTATCGACCAGGCAGAACAATCCTTCCATCCACCATAGATAATTTCTCAAATTGCTTATCTAATCTGTCTCAGCTGCTGCCTGAACCCAAACAAACAGATGAACTAGAAGAACTAACTAGCACTATGAGCACCATTCTCTCTAGAACATTGGATGTTGTTGCACCCATTAAATTAAAAAAGGTCAGAGAGAAAATTAAAGCACCATGGTACAACAATACTACGCATGTTCTAAAGAGAGAAACCCGTAATTTAGAGCGTAAATGGAAACAAACTAATTTAGAGGTCTTTAGAATCGCGTGGAAAGACAGTATGTCACGTTATAAAAAGGCCCTAAAAGCGGCCAGGGCTGAGCACCTCCGCAAACTAATAGAAAACAACCAAAACAATCCTAGGTTTTTATTTAACACCGTGGCTAGACTAACAAATAAACAGATGTCACCCGAACAAAATATCCCGTTACAGTTTAGTAGTAATGATTTCATTAACTTCTTCACTGAGAAAATAGAAAACATCAGAACCACAATTGTAAACGTTCAATCCTCAATCGCACCTTATAATTCAGCCTCAATTATCCCCCCACAAGAACAATTACAGTGCTTTACAACTATAGAACAAAAAGAGTTAAATAAACTGATCACTTCATCTAAAACAACAACATGTTTATTAGATCCTATACCAACTAAACTACTGAAGGAAGTGTTACCTGTAGTGGAAGAGCCTCTCCTCAATATTATTAACTCATCTTTATCTTTAAGTCATGTTCCAAGAACATTTAAACTGGCAGTTATAAAACCTCTCATTAAGAAACCACAATTAGATCATAATAATTAGCAAATTATAGACCCATTTCAAATCTACCTTTTATGTCTAAAATACTAGAAAAAGTTGTGTCCACTCAACTGGGCTCTTTCTTGCAAGAAAATGATATCTATGAAAAGTTTCAGTCAGGATTCAGGCCGCATCATAGCACTGAAACTGCGCTCGTTAAAATCACAAATGATTTACTTTTAGCTTCTGACCAAGGCTGTATCTCAATACTAGTTTTACTTGATCTAAGTGCTGCGTTCGATACTATAGATCACACAATACTCTTAGATCGACTACAAAATTATACTGGTGTTCAAGGACAAGCATTAACCCATTTAATCCAAATTTTTCCCAGAGATGAAATTTATGAGTTTGTGTGGTATTTGTATATTAAACAATCAATGTCAATAATGTAAAAAAATATTCAAAGTCCATGAAAATAAAAGTCCATGAAAATAAGAGTTTTATCTCTGGTCACAATTGTGACCGGTGGTAGAACACAGGGAGTCTAAGTCTATGGGGTATATAATAAATTAAAAATCTCCAGAAATTAGTTTGAAGACAGAATCAAATTGTTGAAGTGATTTATTTGATTAACAAATAGTTAAACATTGTCTGGCCCAGTTTAAAAAATGACAAAATAGCAATCCTATGCAGCAACATGGCACAAATATTATAATCAAATTATGATGGAATAATAAATTATAGGAAATTGCTTAGAATGCAATCATTATAAATGATGCAAAATACTTAAAATTACAAAATGAAAAGAAAAAAACATACAGAAATAAAATAATAAATTAAAATAAACAAATTAAAATAAACAAATGATTAAAAATGAGCCTATGGTAGGAAACATGTAACAATGCCAAGGAACATGTAACAATTCATGAATAATAAGAAAGCATCACAAAAATTATCAATCAACAGTCACAACTGTGTGCTGGTGTGGAACTCATTATATATCACCTTCCTAAAGAAATAACAGTGCAATTATATTTTTTTTTTTTAAAATCACAACTGTGTCCTGCCTACCTGTGTTTATCAGCCAGTGGGCAACACCATCAAACCTGGGTATATCAGTCACAGCAGCTGACATTGAGGATGGCCTCCCTTGTCCTTTTGGTGCAGTACCAAATTTTTTCAGGAGACTTTGGGCAACTACTTGCTGAAATCCAAGGAGATCATAGTCACCATTCATGACATCTCTGTGGAACAGCCAACTGTTGACCACAGCACTGTGTAGAGTCCAGGCATGTCATGCATGAAGTTGCATCCACCTGGAACACCAGCTTGTTCAGCCAAACCCATCACTACACTGGGCCCATGACCTAACCCAGTCTCTGGAAGACAGAGCATATCCAGCTCCAGCAGCCATATCACCCTGTAGCCTAAGACTGGCTGCCCACTGAAGCTAAGCAGGGCTGAGGCTGGTTAGTACCTGGATGAGAGGCCTCCTGAGAAAACCAGGAGTTGCTGCTGGAGGAGGTGTTAGTGAGGCCAGCAGGGGGCGCTCACCCTGTGGTCTGTGTCGGTCCTAACACCCCAGTGTAGTGACGGGGACACTGTACTGCCAAAGAGCACCGTCCTTCGGATGAGAAGGACGGTGCTCAGAGAGTCACTCTGGGGTCATTAAAAATCCCAGAATGTCCTTCGAAAAACAGTAGGGGTTTAACCACGGCATCTTGGCCAAATTTGCCCCTTGGCCTCTGTCTATCATGGCCTTCTAATCATCCCCATATACTGATTGGCTTCATCACTGTCTCCTCTCCACCAGTAAGCTGGTGTGTGATGGGCGTTCTGGTCCAATATGGCTGCCGTCGCATCATCCAAGTGGATGCTGCACATTGGTGGTGATTGAGGAGATTCCCCCTTCCATATGTGAAGCGCTTTAAGTACCCAAGCGCTTTATAAATGTAACAAATTATTAATTATTATTATTATTATTATTAAGTAAATCCAAAACTTGACTTAAAGTCAGTTTGAAAGAGAGTTCATAAAAATAACACAGAATTACATATGGGGAACATAGACTCCCTGTGTTATACCACCGGTCACTATTGTAACCGTCTTCATTTATCTGCAGTTTCACAACAGAATAAAGCATGTATTAATTTAATTTCAATGTGTATGTATAGGTAACCCTTTCATGATGATATGTGCAAAAAATGTATAAGCTATTCAAAAAGGAACTTAGTATTCTTACCTGTCCTTTCTGAGCTTTTATGTCATCCTTCCGTTGAGACGACAGTACCAAGAAATAAATGTGTGTGGTCACATAACCAAACAAACCAATCATGTTAGACCTGCCATAAACTCGTATAGACATCTTACATTTTCATTATATATGAATATGTACTTCATAATATGAGTTACTTTTTAATTTCACACTAAAGTATGCAAAAAAAAATTGTGGTCACAATTGTGACCAGTGGGATTAAATGGGTTAAGCTGGTTTAGATCATACTTATCTGACCGCTACCATTTTGTCTATTTAAATGGAGAAAAATCGATCATAATTCCAGTAAACTATGGAGTGCAGCAGGGATCTGTGTTAGGCCCTCTATTATTCTCAATATATATGATGCCACTTGGAAATATTATAAGGAAACATGGAATTAGTTTCCATTGTTATGCTGATGACACTCAAATCTATATTTCATCACGGCCGGATGAAAACGCTAAATTATCCAAATTGACAGAGTGTGTTAAAGATATAAAAGATTGGATGACGTGTAATTTTCTTTTATTAAATCCAGACAAGACAGAGGTACTAATCATCGGTTTAAAAAAACGCCCACAAAACCTCTCACAATACAACTTTGACATAGTAGGATGTCCTGTTACTTTATCCTCTACAGTAAAAGACCTGGGTATTATACTCGATTGTAACCTGTCTTTTGAAAATCATATTTCGTATGTTACAAAAACAGCCTTTTTCCACTTGCTAAGCTACGTAATATGCTATCAGTTTCTGATGCAGAAAAGTTAGTTCATGCATTCATGACCTCGAGACTAGATTACTGTAATGATTTATTAGCCGGTTGTCCTGCAACTTCAATAAACAAGCTACAGTTAGTCCAAAATGCAGCTGCTAGAGTTCTTACTAGATCAAGAAAATATGATCATATAACACAGATTTTATCATCACTACATTGGCTACCTATAAAGTTCCGTATTAATTATAAGGTATTGCTACTGACTTATAAAGCCCTAAACGGCTTAGCTCCAGTCTATTTAACGGATCATCCTATAATCCATCGCGCTCTTTAAGATCAATAAATTCGAGGCTTTTGGTCATACCTAGGATATCCAGATCAACCCAAGGAGGGAGAGCATTTTCACATTTGGCTCCGAAACTCTGGAATAGTCTTCCTGATACTGTCCGTTGCTTGGACTCGCTCTCCCAGTTTAAAACTAGATTAAAGACGCATCTTTTCGGCCAGGCATTCATATAAAATTGTTAATCTCACAGTTCAAACTACAATCCGGCCTCTAGTTCATAAATGCCAGAGGAAAACTGGCCCCCGACTGAGCCTGGGTTCTCCCAAGGTTTTTTTTTTTTCTCCATTAGGTCACCTGATGGAGTTTTAGGACACCATTAGGTCACTTGATGGAGTTTTTTCGGTTCCTTGCCACTGTTGCCTTTGGCTTGCTCAGTTGGGGATATTTTGGGGATATTTAATTTTATTCTATCAATCAATAAATTCCACTAGAAACAAACTTTGTTGTATTATTTTATTTTAATACTGTGAAGCTGCTTTGATACAATCTGTATTGTGAAAAGCGCTATACAAATATACTTGATTTGATTTGATTTGATAATAAAAAGAAATAAGAATAATTAAAACAGTTTAGAAAAATAAAAAATAAAATACAGTACAGTACAAACAGTCGGACGAACAGCGGCACAGTGCTCATTCATTAAATGCATAGCTAAACAGATGTGTTTTGAGTCTGGATTTGAAAGTGACTACAGTAGGAGCACGTCTGATCTCCTCTGGAAGCTGGTTCCAGCTGCGGCTGGCATAATAGCTAAAAGCGGACTCACCATGCTTAAAGTGAACCCTTGGTATTTCTAGCTGATATGATCCTAATGATCTGAGTGATCTGTTGGGTTTATATTCAGTGAGCATATCTGCAATGTATTGAGTTCCTAGGCCATTGAATGATTTATATACCAGTAATAATACTTTAAAATCAATCCTAAATTTAACTGGGAGCCAGTGTAAAGACCTGAGGACTGGTGTGATATGTTCATATTTTCTGGTTCTGCTCAGAATCCTGGCGGCAGCGTTCTGTATGAGCTGCAACTGTCTCATGGCCTTTTTGGGAAGGCCAGTGAGGAGTCCATTACAATAATCCACCCTGCTGGTGATGAAAGCATGAACAAGTTTCACTAAGGTTTGACTCTAGTGTCACACCAAGATTCCTGACTTGATTTTTAGTTCTTTGACCCCTAGAGTGAAGGTATGCGTTCACCTTGAGAACTTCATCTTTGTTTCCAAAAGCAATGACTTCAGTTTTGTCTTTGTTTAACTGAAGAAAGTTTTGACACATCCAACTGTTGACTTCATCGATGCATTGGCACAGGGAGTCAATGGGGCTGTAATCGTTAGGCGATAGGGCTAAGTAGATCTGTGTGTCGTCTGCATAGCTGTGGTAAGCAATTTGGTTCTTTCTCATTATTTGGCTCATTGGGAGCATATACAGGTTGAACAGGAGTGGCGCAAGAATTGAGCCTTGAGGGACTCCGCATGTCATGGATGTCCACTCAGACTTATGGTCTCCATACTCACATAATAACCTCTCCCATCTAAGTATGACCTGAACCATTTTAGGACTATCCCAGAAAGCCCCACCCAGTTTTCCAGCCTGTCAAGAAGTATGTTATGATCGACAGTGTCAAATGCAGCACTGAGGTCGAGTAGTACCAGCACTGATAATTTGCCTGAATCAGTATTTAAGCGAATATCGTTTATTATCTTTATGAGCGCTGTCTCTGTGCTGTGGTGCGGTCGGAAACTAGATTGAAAATTGTCAAAGTATCCATTCGAGCATAAGAATTTGTTCAGCTGATTGAAGACAACTTTTTCAATGATCTTGCCTATGAAAGGAAGATTTGAGATCGGCCAATAGTTGCTTAATATGGTCTTATCCAGATTGTTCTTTTTCAGGAGGGGCTTGACAACTGCAGTTTTCAGGGAGTTTGGAAAACTCCCAGAGAGAAGTGAAGCATTTACCACTTCTAGAAGATCTGCTTCTAAACTGTTTAACACACTTTTGAAAAATGATGTGGGAAGTGTGTCAAGAGCGCAGGTTGATGTTTTAAGGTGCTGTATGGTTTCTTCTAAAATTTTGCCATCAATTTCTATGAAGTCAGACATAGTAACTACTTTCTCAGGTGGTTTGATCTGTCTAACCCCAGGGCAACTCAAGGATGTGCTGATCACCTTTCTGATATTATGGATTTTCTCAGAGAAGAAAGAAGCAAACTCACTGCACTTGTTGTCTGAGAGCATTTCACTGGGAATCTGGCTTGGGGGGTTTGTCAGTCTCTCTACAGTAGCAAAAAGAGTGCGTGTGTTGTTTAAATTACTGTTTATAATATTTGAGAAGAAAGATATAGCCTTCATAAATAGTACACTAGTGTTCTCATTTAAGCATCTCTTCTTAACAGACACAGATCTAGCTTCAGTGGCAGGAGAGATCAATATATCAAAGAAAATACAGAAATGATCAGACAGTGCTATGTCCTTAATAACAATCGATGAAATGTTTAGACCCTTACTGATAAGTAAATCTAGAGTGTGTCCATGATTGTGTGTGGGTTCATGTACATGCTGAGTCAGATCAAAAGTTTTTAAAACAGTTTGATTTCTTTTGCCATATTGTTCTCTGCACTATCTATGTGGATGTTAAAATCTCCAGCAATGGCAAAACAGTCAAACTCTGAGGTAATTGTTGATAACAGTTCTGTAAAGTCCTCAGCAAAGGCTGGAGAGTATTTTGGAGGCCTGTAAATAATGATAAGTAAAATGCGTGGAGCACCTTTTAACACAATACCCAGATATTCGAAAGAAGGGTAATTCCCAAATGATATTTGCTTACATTGATAGATATCTTTAAAAAGAGCAGCTAGACCCCCACCTCTCTTAACAGCTCTGCAGACACTCATAAAAGTAAAGTTAGGAGGGGCTGCTTCATTAGATTAGTTAGAAAGACTTCAGATTAGTTAGAAAGAAAGAAGAAAGAAAGATTAGTTAGAAAGAAAGAAAAAATAAAGATTAGATAGATAGATAGATAGATAGATAGATAGATAGATAGATAGATAGATAGATTTTATTTATTTATTTATTTATTTATTAATAGCATTTGTAGTTATGGGCGAAGATTTGCACATTGGACAGAAGGGAGACAAACCCTGAAGGGAAATGTCACTCCAGTCTTTCGGATACCCAGGAAGAGGTAGTGTTTAGTCTCCACAGTAAGAGGAGAGGGGGTTCAGCAAAAAAATCGGCAGCTGGCAGCAAGAAGTACCCGTCAATAAATCCAGACGTCAGCTGCCGCTAATAACTGGAAGTTGGAGGTGGATGCCGCTTTTAGCCAGGCAAATAAGTTATTATATGAATATAAAATTTTAGTACTTATTTAAATAAAATACTTCTATTAGTAATTATTTTATATTATTTGATTAAAAAAGGTTTATCAAATATAAATCAAGTAACGAAGATCATAGACGTAATACAAAAACCCCCCAAAAAAACATTAAGCTACACTTGAAATTATGAATTTGCACAACGTCTGCATTAGGCTATATTTATGCACCGTTTACATTTTCCAAATGTTAATTATTACATATCTACGATTGGACTATCGTTAGTCAGGTTAACATTTCCATTGGCCTGAGTTATCCTCCTCCTTACATTGTATCTTACATTATCATTATTTTATTGTGCTACGATATACATTTCGTTAATAATCTCTATTTCTAACGATTTCACGATTCTGGATAAATCATATAAGTTACGGCAAATCATATTGCAACATTCAAATCGTGCTGTTGCTGAAACAGAGAGAGCAAATAGTAGGAATAGGTGTGGAGCTGCTTCATAACAGTCTTTTCAACCTGTTATACAAACGTTTAAATTATAATATAAGGACTGATTTATTGTTCAAATATAAAAACTGATGCCCACGGTAGCAAACTAAATAGAAATCACCTTTTGAAAATGGCGCTTAAAATAACAACTGTGTTGATCATTTTTTCGCCACTAGGTTGTGCCAAATGACTGAAAATGTGTTTTTCATTGAATCTTGAATCTTTCAAGAGAATGCAGTACTGTTATGGATGATACTTCTGAAATAAAATGTTTTTTTTTGTGTGTGTAAATATGACTTATCTTATACATCATGTCTGTATAGCTAAGTGCATGATTCAACGGTTGTCCATGGCGTAGGCTACTCATGTTTAAAAAAAAGGCAATCCATATCAATATTGATTAGCAATTCTTAAAAAATAGCAATACAATACATATCGAGTTAGCACCAAGTACCGTGATAGTGTCGAATCGGGAGCTAGGACTATCGTCCCAGCCCTAATTCTCCCACGATTCAGAATGCAAACTAAACCAAATAACATGTAGTTCATTTGAGATTCTGGCAAAATACAACTGGCTGTGTATTTAAAAATGTGTAATTACGCTATATTGAACCAATTACTTAAAAATTCAGTTTGGATATATTTTTCAATGACTCTCTCAAAAACTTCAATTGTTTCATTACTGGATGAATCACTGAAACTTGATTGAAAAATATTTAAAACATGACTAATTTTAATATTGACTTAAATATTTATGATTATGATATTGGCCATATCAATCACCCCTAACATTTACTTTTGCATTTTAACTAATGGACTGGTTAATGTAACTTAAAACAGTTTGATTTTTGTAGTAAAAAGTTATTGATAATACATTTTGGTAATGACAGATTATGACAAAGTATATAATAATAACAACAATACATTTTGGGGATTGATTATTATCTGCCTTAATATGTAAACAATACATTGACTGCAAAGCAAAGCTGTTTTATAATCTACAGATTTAACCAAAAACTTTCTGTATATTCAAGCTGATAGTCAATGCAGAAATTGACCCAACCAAATACAAAGAGGAACACAAGGGAATTTAATGCAAACTGTTTAAAGTTACTTGTATGCTGTTATATTTAGGGGCTCAAACATGTAGTGCCAAAAGCCTATTGTAATTGTAAGTATTTTTATGATTATTTTTATTATTTTGCTGTAAAACTGAGCGTCCAGACCAAACCGTAGGGGCTAGACACTCGAAACTTGGCCAGATTGTAGGTACCAATCTGGTGATAAGTAGACAGAGTATCGCCCCAATCGACCAGGGGTGCGTTTCCCGAAAGCATCGTTAGCCAACTATGGTCGCAAGTTCCGTCGTTACCAATAGAGTTCAATGGACATTGCGATGAACTTGCGACCATAGTTGGCTAACGATGCTTTCGGGAAACGCACCCCAGACTGTCTGGTCCAGACAGTACAACTCTCTGGACTCTCTAGGTCAATAATTATCAAAGTAAAGTTGAACTTAAGCCTTTGGCTAGCTATAACAGGGTCATTTTAAAAATGGGTGTGGCCAAGTGCATGCCAAAGCCTATTACTCGTATATGAAAAGTCAGAACTTACACGAAAATAGTTTGGCACAGGCAAGATCATTACAGATCAAAATTAAAGTATAAACACTTGATTTTTCAGAAGTAATGTAATCTTCATCGTTCACAATTTGAAGGAATTGTTATTGTGGCTATACTATGCTAGCCTAGAAATCTAGACGCACCCAGGGTAGTCTAGCAACTCTCCGTTGACTTTTGAGCTGGAAAAAACAAAATTAGGTCAGGCCAATCACATCGCGGGGCGGGCTTAACATAATGACGACAGAGTTGTGACGGTTCCCTGCTACTTGAAAACAAAGAATGGCTGCTGCTGCTGGAGAACAGTCTTTCGAATCGGCTTTGGCCGCGACTCTGGAGGACTTGGAGTTAAGTTTTTCTTTGAGAAAAGAGCAAAGAACGGCACTTAAGTCATTCTTAAAAAAGAAAGATGTGTTTGTAGTTTTGCCGGCCAGATACGGCAAAAGTTGAATCTATCAACTAACGTTAGCTCCGCTGTTGGGAAAACTCTCTGGTTGGTTGAAGCGCTGTCCTATTGCGTGCAGAGGGAATTTGAAAGACAGCCGTTTATCACGCCCCCTCAGATTGAGTCGTGTCTATGGTGAGTTGCCAGACCTAACATCTTGATGTAGGTCTGGCTTGCCAGGCTAATACTATGCTAGTAGAGCAGTGTTTTACAAATTAACCAAGATAACAGCAATGATTGTAGCACAAAGAAAGATTACAACTAAAATTTTGGAAGGTTACAGCAGTCAAAAGGTAGTAGGAAGTGTAGAGCCCCTTGCTTTGAATGACTTCAGCAAATCTGCGGCCACTTGACATCACTAGTCTCTCACACTGCTGCAGTGACCTTGGTCCGCACTTCTTCCAGTCTCTTCCACAGTTGGGTGACTGCAGTGGGTTTTTTAGACATAACTTTATCACCAATGGTTTTCCAGAGATTTTCAGTCAGGTGTAGACCAGGACTTGAAATGGGCTGGCCATTTCATTATTTCAATGTTTTCAGCTTCAAGTAGCTGCTTTGGCTTTTTTTCCTCCTCTGTCCACACAACATGCTAGGTTAGTCTAGTCTTTAGATAAGGCCTTAACCCCCAGAGGTCGGAGGTATCGCCGGCGATACCAGCTCGCTTTTTTTTAGCAGTGTAAAAGAAACTCAAAAATACTCGGTTGACTTTGATTTTCCATTGGAGTTTCATACATCAATCGATTCTGTTAAATGTGTATTATTTTTGTGTATACTCACAATAAAAACAAAGTGTTGTGCTTTTTGCCAAATAAAGAAAAATAAACACGAAGCGAGTTCTGCCTCCTCTCTGTCAGTGTAGTCCATTCTGAAACGCGTCCGAAAATGAACCATAACTCAGTGAATACTCAGTCAAACAGGCATTCAGACATACAGGCATGAAGCTTGAATTCTCATCTTTTAAACGAAGTAATTTTTATAAAAAACAAATATTCACAGTTTATGTAATATGTATGCAAAGAGAGAGATGTCAGTCGTTCTTATCTCAGCTAATTAAGTTTTAATGTGCTCCGCCCACGGAGAGCACGCGCTATTCAAACGCAAATGTGAGCCGATCCAAACAAACCTGTAAAACGCCCATCAGCTGGATAACACACCGCGAGTTCACTTTCAGACTTATGTACTTTACGATGCTGTGAGGAATAATACTGTCTTGATAATAATCCTGCAAAAATTTACCTCAGAAGTTCTGGAAGTATCATTTCGAGGAGCAAACGGATCCCGCTGAGGAATTAGGTCAGTTCTGTTTGCTTTGTTCTAATCGGAATGAATGAACGCAAAGATGCGTGCTGTTGTGGAGCTACTACAGCTGGCAAAAATACTGTTTAAATATGAATCGCGTTACTATGAATGAATGAACGCAAAGATGCGTGCTGTTGTGGAGCTACTACAGCTGGCAAAAATACTGTTTAAATATGAATCGCGTTACTATGAATGAATGAACGCAAAGATGCGTGCTGTTGTGGAGTTACTACAGCTGGCAAAAATACTGTTTTAATATGAATCGCGAATACAAAGAAAGATTACACTGGAAATATTGTTACAATTATAAATGTTGTTGTAATTGTATAACCTTAAAAAAAAAAATTATATATATATATATATAAGGATAGATGTAAACAAAATCTTAAAAGGTCATTATAAGCCTTATCTTTAAATAATTTTATTATGCTTTATTAGTGACACATTTGGGAAGAGAATATATTCCAAATCTGAAAATACAGTATGAGAACAATTAACTGCACAATTACTAGAAATGTTTACCTTGGATATTGTACAATTTGCAAGCAAAATTTGTGGAAAAAACAACAAACCAGTTATATATTGTCCTTGCATTCTTGTGGCTCATTCACACACCTGAATGAAAGGCTCATTACGTATGCAGCCTCATTATGCGGCCCCATTGACTCCATAGGTGTGAATCACGCCCACCCGCATATGGCCTTTCCAAACAAAAAGTGTTTTACAAGATTTAAATCAATGTATTGTGTTATGGGAATGATTAGGCAGGACGATTTTCACATAATTTTGAAGAAAAAATACTAGGCAACGACATCCATTAGTCAAAAGTCTTATTTACATATATTTAGAATGTGTTTTATGGCCTTATTTCAGAAACTTTAGTTTTTTGTTTTTTAAAAAACCATGCATAAACATTATTCTATCAAAAATACAAACATGTACATGCAAGTTGTTCACATATTATGGTAGCCCTGTTTGTGCTAAATAGAGTGAATTTACACCTTTGCCATTAATATGTTTATAAGCAACTGAAAAAAGCACAAATGTCAGGGCATGTCAGAACATCTCAAGGACCCCAAAAACCCCTCAGACTCCAGAGGGTTAAAGTGCTTGAACCCCAATGATTGCTGATTTGATTTTGATTTGACGCAGCTATATTTGATTTTTGTCTATGCTTTTTATCTGTTGATTGATACAGGGCATCTGCACTTATAATGGAACTGGGTCGACTTCTTAGGGACCAAACAGGAGTGCAAGAAGGACCGTCAACAGCACCCTCAAGCATACCCGCTAGACAGATGGGACTGACTGGAGCGACTACTGGACTGACTACTGAACTGACTAGTGATCTGACAGGAAGGACCGACTGCTGTACAGATGGGATTGACTGGACCGACTGTCGGACTGACTGCTGTACAGATGGGATTGACTGGACCGACTGCCGGACTGACTGGACTGACTGCTGTACAGATGGGATTGTCTGGACCGACTGCCGGACTGACTGGACCGCCTGCTGTACAGATGGGATTGACTGGATTGACTGGACCGACTGCCGGACTGACTACTGGACTGATAGGGTCAGCTACTGGATATTTCACTGCTTTGTCCTCAGCACCAACAGTTGTGCCTCCAACTGTTCGGCTCCCATTTTCAGCTAACCGACCAAACAAGGTCACGGCATCATTGAGCAGACTGTTTCAGCCGTATGGTAAAGGTTCAAAATAAATAAATAATGCCACCCAGCCATGGGAGCACACATTTTTTTGCTGTGCTATAGTGAATACAAAACAAATTCGCAGTGTTGAGGAAAGTACGTGCCTCCAGGCAAACGGGCTTGGCAAAAAAAAAGTAAGATTTTGTGATGTGCAATGCACACCACAAGAGTTTACTATGATAATTGAGGAGTCTTTCCCTCTACTGAAGCATGCTGGAGGCTTCAAACTGATGCGTTGCTGCAGGAGCAGACTGCTTATGGACATAGCTATGCCGCCAGAGGGCTATTCAGTAATCTATTTAAAGGAAAGAAGCAGTCTAAACAAAGCTGTGGCTTACATTGTTCCACTGCAATGTGATCTCCCCCTAAATGGGGATAATCAAATGGTAAGCTATATCAGTTACTTCTTTGTGTGTATTATGTATATGTTCTCCCTTATATTCTCTGTGTGATTTGCATTTTAGGATGACAGTGTGAGAGAGGGGGAATCTTTGCAGCAAACATGTGTGAACTGCAAACAACAAGTGGCATCGCATGTTCTTGAAAGCCACAAAGCACACTGCATCACCAGGTAAGCTACTGTCAGTCTTTTACTATTTTCACAATAGAGAAAGGCTAACATCAAGGCAAACTCAGACCTATTGGTAAATACTTTTCAAATATCACCATGCAAAATGTATAGCAATTCACTAGCAACCATTTATTGCATTATAGCAAACATTTAGCAGCATGAAAAGGCTAGATGTCAGTACCAGGACGTAATGCTGACTGTCTGTTGGCTCTCATGCAATAACACTTAATGCCCCTAGTAACTAATGACTTTAGCTACAGCAGGTCACCCATTTTCCTCAGACATATTATGTAGTTATCACTATTTAGACTCATTTACATTTATTCATTTAGCAGACGCTTTTATACAAAGCGACTTACAAATGAGAACAATAGAAGCAGTTAAACTAACAGTAGGACAACAATATGCAAGTGCCTGAGACCTGAAACCTGAGACTCACATGTTTCTCACTCCTTAAAGGGATAGTTCACCCCAGAATGGAAATGTTGTCATAATTTACTCAACCTCAAATCTGTGTGTGTTTCTTTCATCTGTTTAACACAGAAGTTATTTTGAAGAATGTTGGTTACTAGACAGTTGATGGACCCCACTGACTTGCATAGTAGAAAATAAAATACTATGGAAGTCAATGGGGACCAACAACTGTGCATTCTGGGTGAACAATCCTTATAACTTGCAAGATGTATATTTATTTCTAAATAAATAACTGGACATAGTAATGTTGACTTTTGTTTTTGCACAGTGTTGGGGAGTAACGGAATACATGTACCGGCGTTACGTAGAGAATACGTTCTGTTACGTCTGGCAGGCGTTACGTTCAGAATACAAATTATGAGTAACTGTATTCCGTTACAGTTACAATTTAAATAGTTGGTATTTAGAATACAGTTACATTGTTGAAATCAATGGATTACAAGAGGATACTTCTCTGTTTCACAATCTCTAAATAACGTTTATTAAAAAAAAAAAAAATAAATAAATTACGGCAACTTCATGCATTTCCCAGAAGCCCCAATATAAAAACGAAAAAATTTGCGGTTTGCGTGATCAGTCACATGGCGTCGGAAGAGGAGCAGCGGGAGCTACAGGTAGAGATGGAGCCGAAACAACAGAGCCAGGGCAAGAATGCGTTTATAGCTTGGAAATTTAAACAGCATTTCACACTAAAGAAAGAGGAAGAACGAAATATATATGTGCAATGCAACCTCTGCTTACCAGCAACCAACCTCCTTTCAGCGTCCAAAGACTCCACCTCCAACCTGAAGAAGCATCTTAAAATAAGTAATTTTTTTCTTTAAATTAGCCAGGTTACAGATTTGCGCAAAACTTTTGCGATTTTTTCTAAATGTCGACAAAAAACTATTTTGAAATGACGGTGTTTCCATCAACTGATGTTATGCGACTAAAACTTAATTTTTTCCTCTCGCAATAAGTAAAATCATTCCAAAAACCATGGCAACGGACGTTGGTACTATATCCCAGCCACTGCACTGGCCATTATTATTAATTGATGGAGATGTATGTGGGTTTTCAAAGCATTAATGGTAAGGAACGACCCTTATTATACTTGTGAGTGGCACATATGAGGAGTTTCTGGGTGTTTCTCCCTCAGATCTGACTAATAGTATCTGCCTAGGAAATCGCCTAGTGTTAATCTGCATCGCTATTTGTACTCGTTGTGAATACGCAGGCCACAAGAAGTAATTAGGTGGGGTTTTTTTTATATATCACTTTTATTTAGGACATGCAAGCTGGCAACAAAGGATTCCATTCATTATGCTAAGCTAAGCTAGCGCCGACCCTGTCAAACTAAAACAATACATGCACTGAGACAAAAATGCATTTGCCCACCTATCTAAATGTATGAAAGAAGGTGAATAAGCCCTATTTCAAAAAACGGTGGAATGTTCCTTTAAATGACTAATAGTATAATTATAAAATACGTAGACCTACTCCACAAAACTAGTTGAGGATAAATTCTTTAAAATTGGGCAATTCCAGCGTTATGGACATTTGCAGTCAAAACTTGAAATAGAAAATGCATTTAATACCAATATATTGAAATGTCTATGTATATATCCATACTCCCTTAATAAAGGTGTCCAGACATTAGAAAAATATATGTCTACGCATGCGTTTTATATTTAATATGCATGACACAAAAAAATCTTTAACTTTTAGGTGGCAAAATATTTTTAGTAGCCTACTTCTGTGAATTACACTGCAGAAACCAAAAGTAATATACCCACCGGATGAAGAAGGGTTGGCTCTCCACAGAACATAAAATATTCATTTTATTTTATTTTTCATGTTCGCATTTATGAGGAAAAAACAATGTTACGGACGTGACAGGTCTCCGACGTGACCGCTCTGAAAGCAGCACTAAAGACTGCTTTACTTTCACAGAGACCTCAAACAGAAAGCACAACGCCTTTCTGTAAAGTGAATTTCGTTTTGTATTAATTTTATCTTAATTTTAATCAAGGTTTCATCAAAACATTTCCTGGATTTAATAAATAAGTAAATATAGCATACTCATACCACTTGGCTAGCAACATGGGTTCAGGATAGTGCTAAAACAATTTCAGTGTTATTAATTTGTGCTCTTTCTGTCTTTCTTTATTTTAGAGGAAGCATTCCAGTGTCTTGCATAGAGCAGAAATGGCATCAGATGATGGTGGTGAAGGAAGTGCCATGCCCACCCCACCTCCTCTCAAACAAGCAACACTCAGCAGCACCTCAGCAATCACCCAAAGTAAAGTAAACTCCTTGGTTCTTGAGTTCATAATTGCAGATATGCAGCCCTTTTCCTTAGTGGAGAATGCCTCATTCCGTGAGATGTTTGCAGGAATTAGTGGGGGTAGGACACCCATGTGCAGAAAAACATTGATGCAGCGCATTGAAAGGGGATCTCAAAATATGAAGGAGGCAATAACTGAAACTCTTCAGGATGTTCAAACCGTGTGCACAACAGCAGATATATGGACGGCTCATCATAGGAGTTTCATTGGAATCACGTGTCATTGGATTGAGCCAGAGACATTAGATCGAAAGTCTGCTGCGTTGGCATGTGAAAGGATAAGGGGCCTGCCATATATGGGGACAGTTGCAACAGTACCGAGGGGTAGTTGCAACAGTCATTTAGATGTAATAAAACTCATACTTCGGCATCATTTTTCACATTCTTTTTTAGTTTATTTGAGAACAGAGTTCACTGAGTTAACTTATTAAAGTACAAAAACAAGTACACAACCATGTAACACCTTTGTCAATCCCACAAACTGATTTATGTAGGCCCTAACAATTTCATAACCACCAAAAGAACACAAACTAATTATTTCATAACATCAAGTATTCACAATTCCCCATCTGACTCACAATTGTGGCAAACGTAAATGGAACCACCATCAGTGCAGGCTTCACGAGCCCATGCCTTGCACTGCCAACATTGAAGCCACACCTCGCTCGGTCTGGAGTAGCTCTCCAAACAGACAATGCAAAAATCTTCTTCTTTCTCAGAGACACTGTCCTTCTCTGTATGCTTTTTCTTCGCGGTTTTGGTTTGTTGGCTTGTTTCCAGTGTGTTTTTTGTCAGTTTTCTCTTAACATTTGTTGGCTTTCTCTTAACTTTTGCTTTCTCCCTCTCCAAAGCCTCCTTTTCGGGGGTGTCTGTCAAGATGGCCGATTTGCATTTTTTCCTACTGTTTGCTTTCATTATCTTCCGTGGTCCTGCTCTGGGGTGAGGTCTAACAGTCTCAGGTGAGAACTCAGCTTGCACTGGAGGAACTGTAGTAGAAGCAGAAGTCCCAGCATGCACTGGAGGAACTGCAGAAGTCCCAGCTTGCACTGGAGGAACTGCAGAAGAAGCAGAAGTCCCAGCTTTCACTGGAGGAACTGCAGAAGAGGCAGAAGTCCCAGCGTGCACTGGAGAAACTTCCAAAGGAGCAGATGTCCCAGCTTGCTCTGGAAGAACTGGTGGTGGCGGCCGGTCTGTCACCAAAGATGGTGCAAAGTCACTGTCTTTGAATTTATCTCGGTTATAAGGCCAAATTCCAGTGCTGCTAAAGCCATTCTGCACATTGCTTGGTGTTCCAGCCAATGGGAGGGCCAACCTAACGATTCCAGGAATGTCGTAGATGGACATCGTCAGGCCTGGGTGACTTCTCATCCAGGTATCGCAAAATGTGTTGACATGACGTTTTAGGGGGCCATAAACGGTACGATCGAGTGGCTGTAATTTGTGGGAGCAATGGGGTGGAAACGATAGCATGACAATGCCATTTTCTCAGCAGAAATCTATTCCTCTTACAGAAAGATGGGAGGAATGATTATCAAGGATCAAGAGGACTTTGGCATCCAATGAGGCCCTCGTGTGGTGGTGGAAATGTTTAAGGAACTGAAGGAAATGGTCCTTCATCATCCACCCTGATTTATTGGCGGCTCCAATGCATCCAGGCGGGCCATCGCGGATGAAATGGTCCTTGAAGTTAACCCGCGGGAATATGAACATGGGTGGAATCATGTTCCCTAATGCATTGCCTGCACATGCAACTGTTACCAGTGTTCCTCTCTCTCCGGAGGTTACTGCCCCCACCTGTCTTGACGCCGCGCCCGGCAACAACATTTTCTGGTTCTTGGACAGTTGTGACCCCGGTCTCGTCCATATTCCAGATGTCCTTCCCTTCGAATTTGTTTTTGGCAAGCACATTTGCAAGATTGTCGTAAAACAAGGATACACGGTTGAAGCTTGTGTTCCGTGTGAGACTGGTAGCTTGAGGGCACCGTATAGACAGACTGGGCTGTCTTTTCATGAACCCCATAAACCAATCCCGGCCAGCCAGGGAGCACTCATTCCAGGTTTCAGGGTAGGAGCACTTGTTGGAAGGCAGCCAGTTGGAAGGCTAATCGACGAACCTGCGAATTGGATGGTAAATGAAAATGGAGGTGGAATGGTAATTTCTCTTATCTTATTATTTCACAGTCTCAATATTCTTATATAATTCTCCCTACCAGCCCTCCCTTTAAGCCTACACTCTGCTTTAATACCTTCCTCATCCTTACCTCTTTAGTGCTGAGACCATAGAAAAGATCAGCTGCTCTTTTTAGGTATTCTGCCAGGCTATCTTCCTGTTGGACTGAGAAGACCCTCCTTGGGGTCCAATAACCTGTCCTCATCTCCTCTCCTGGACTTAACCTCTCTCTCTTTTTAATAAAGCGGTAGAGGGTTGTGTGGCAAATTGAATACTCTTTTGCCACAGACCTCACTGTCCTGCCGTCATTGCTCACTACAGCAGCAGCTAAGGACAGAATAGGTAGAGGGACACCCCTATCTGTTGTCCTTTTCCTGTCTCGTGGCATACTGAAAAAAACAGAACTGAAAATGTAGGATACACTGCAGCCTAGTTTGACTTTTAAAAAAGCAATTTGCTGAAATACAAAGAGGAGACACCTGGCTATTGAAATATGTTCTTTATCAAACCACTGATTTGCCTTTTTTTTTTAATTAACTAATTGTCATTATTATTGTCATGAGGGACAGTTACAACACCATGTGGGGACAGTTGCAACGATGTGTTGCAACTGTCCCACCCCCTGGCAGCCATTTTAAAACTAGTGATGCTAGCCTAACACATTAGCTTGAACACATTGTACCTAGGTCTGTTAAGAGCTAAGAAACTGCACATTCAAACTATAAAACTATAAAGATCAATACTAAAACAGTTTAGACAGTATGACAAAAAATCTAGTTGTAAAAAAAGTTACTTTTTTACCTTGAATTTCAGTTCTCCCATAAGGTAGTTTCACATGTGGCTGTTAACTTCCAGAAAGAAGGAGGGGCATACTGAGCATGTGCAGTAGGAGTGTCATGACTCCAGCTCATTCCTGATTGGATAAATCAGCAATGTTGCAACTGCCACACGTTGCAACTGTCCCCACTCTCCCGTACACAGCCATACTGAAACCTCTTGCCTACTCAATCAACCTGCTCCAGGGAGAAAAGAACTGTTACTTTGGATACATAGTTCCCACCATTCTCAGCCTAAAAGCCAAGTTAGCTGAAAAATTGACCCAAGTGCAGTTCTCAGCCCACATCCTCTCAGCTGTTATAAAAGCCATTGACACTCGATTTGGGCAGGTGTTGGCCTCCCATGAGTCAAGGATGGCGGCTTCCACCATCCCAAAGTTTCGACTGTGGTGGCTTGCTGATGAAGAGAGGGGAGCCATGAAAACAGCAATGGTCCAAAAGTCTCGTCTTCTTCATAAAGAGCCTTCTGAGGATGCCGGCACCACTGGAAATGCCGCAGTTGGAGGTTATCCAGAAGATGATGAAAACTTCTTCACTTTTGAGACAACACAGATGACAAGTTCATCAGCGGAGGAAGAGGTGCAGAGGTATCTCCAGGATCCAGACAAGTCATTGGCTTCATTGAAGATGTATCCAATGATCAGAGCCCTCTTCTTAACCCTCTGGGGACCAAGAACGCGTCGGCGCGTTTTGCTCATTTTTTTTTTTTTGCAATGAAAATAAACACTAAATGCTCTGTTAATTTTGATCTTTCATTTTCGTGTAATACATCAATCGATCCTGTTCAGTTTCTATTTTTTTTCTGTATACTCACAATAAAAATAAAGTGTTTTGCTTTTTGACAAATAAAGAAAAATTAACATGATGCGATTTCTCCCTTCTCTCTGTCAGTAAACTCCCATTTGAAACGCGTTCGAAAATGATCTATAACTCCGCGAAAATTCAGTCAAACAGGCAAACAGACCCACGGGCATAAAGCTTGAGATCGCATCTGTTAAATGAAGTCATTTATATAAAAAACAAATATTCTCAGCTTCTGTAATCTGTATAAAAAGAGAGCGAATCCAGTCGAGCTCATTACGAGATCATTCACAGTAATGTGACCACTCCCCGGAGAGCGCGTGCTATTCAAACGCAAATTCTGAGAAGAAGATCTGTGAAACGCCCATCAGCTGTAAACACAGCGCGTCGCGATCGAGTGAGGCATAATATAGCCTACCTTATGGAGAAAAGATTCCTCAGAACAGTGCTGATATGAGGAGCAATATCTCCTGATATGAGGAGCAGATTCCGCTGAGGAGTGAGGTAGGCTGTTTTCTTTTCTCACGTGTGGAATAACGTTATGGAATAACGTTAGTGTAGGCCTATGCAAACCGCAAAAAGATGAATCGCATTTCTATAATATGACTCGCCTTTCTGTGAGATGAATGAAGGGTACATATTTGTAAAGACTGTTTAGCCTAAATATGAATCGCGCGTCTGTGTGTGAAAGAATAAACTGCTTTGCTATAGCCTACTGAGATGAGTAAAAATCGAATGGAATAATATTGTTATGTTGAAATAAAATGTATTTGTATAATCAACGTATTAAACTGCAAAAAAAAAATACTATTTTTGTCAAAAATAAATTCATAGACTAAGATGTTAGATGTTCCAATGTTGGCTATATTCAAACTAATGAATACATATGATAAAATGTAGGCCTATAATCTTTTTTTTATATATATAGGCTATATATATATAAAGAAAGAGTACAGTTGAAATATTGTTGAAATTGTAATTATTGTTGTAATTGTAACATTTTTAATAAAATAGTAAAACATATTTACAAGAGAGATGTAAGCGAAATCTTAAATGGTCAATATAAATCTTCTAAATACATCTTTTGTCCTTCCATTGTGGCTCAGTCAGTGTCACACCTGAATGAATGGCTAATTATGCAGAGTCATTATACAGAGTGGGTGGGACACCTTAATCTAAGGTGTAAACTACTCCTCCCCCTCGCATATTGCCTTTCCAAGCAAAACCTGTTTTACACCATTTAAATCAATGTATTTTTTTTTGTGAACGATAAAGCAAGACTATTTTTACATCATTTTAAAGCTAGAACTAAAAGGGAAAACATCCATTAGTCAAAAGTCTTGTGGACACATATTTAATATGTGTTTTGTGTTCTTAATTCAGCAACTTTCATTTTAATTTTTTCCAATAACCACGCATAAACATTATTCTCTTAAAAATACAAACATCTACATACACGTTGCTCGCATATTATGGTAGCACTGTTTGTGCTATATAGAGTGAATTTACACCTTTGCCATTAACATGTTTATAATTAACTGAAAAAAGCACAAATGTCAAGGCATGTCAGAACATCTCAAGGACCCCAAAAACAGCTTGGTCCCCAGAGGGTTAAAGTACAATACTACTCTGCCATCAAGTGCTCCTGTCGAGCGGCTTTTTAGCCAGGGAGGACTTATTTTCACTCCACAGCGTAACAAAATGACAGATAAGCACTTTGAGCAGGCTCTCCTGCTGCGATACAACCGACTTTACTGGAGTGTTGACATGTAGAGTAGGTGGCTCAAAACATATTGGTCTTTAGGTTCACAGGCATTCAATGCATGTAAATTGGCAATCTCATTATTGTAAAACCAATTGTCTTTTTTTCACCTGACATTCATATAAAATCAACACCTTACATGCCTACTGCAAATCTTAGAAAAAAAGTTTTTCACCCTATGTTATGTTCAACTTTGACATTTTGGATAGGTTTTTGCTGCTAGCCTTTGTTGTTACATTACCAAGAAGTAATGTTGGTTTTTCAATATAACATTGTTTCATGAGGGTAAAATTATATTTGGTGGCATAGTTTAAAAAAATAATATTATTTTGCCATCACATTCAGTTTGAGTTTGTTTTATTTTGATGGACCATTATTAGTGTGTCATTCTTAATGAAAGAACATTAATGTGAATATAGTCAGCTGTAACAATCTGGACATTTTTTTAATGGAAGATTTACAGAAACAGAATATTTTATTTGTCTATTTTCACACTTTTAACAGCTGAGTAAAAAAAGAAACTGAAAAAGGAAAATTGGTAAATTCTTCTCTTTTTTAACCAAGCAAAACATCTTTTGCATAAACACCCTTTATGTTTGTCTTTGTTCCTCTACAGCAAATTTAAAAATTTTGCACTTTCAGGGAGACTTGGGCCTAACACATTTAGCCAGTTGGAACAGAAAAACACACCAGAATAGGTATGGAGCTATTCTTGTGCCAATAAAAATGAACTTAGCTTTTCAAGAAACTAATGAAAATATAAATTGAAACTAAATAAATTATCTCTAAAACTGAAAAAGAATAAATCGCAGGCAATTTTTTTGACTTCGTTTTTAATACACTGCATGTTTTGCTAACTATTTCTCATATTTCAATCGCTGATCTGAACTTACAAACGCGCTTCCAGAGTTTTAATTTACACTTCTGAAGTTTTCGTTTACGCTCCCAGAGTTTTCGTTCGCCGTTCTGACACATTTCTCTCGTGGGGGCGGGGCTAGTAGCAGTGTGTTCTCATTGGTTACTGAGCTTTTGATTGATAGCTTCGTGACCTGGAAGTGAAGACGTCAGTGGTGTGTTTATGTGTGGATGTGAGCGTCTGTAATCGCAGCTTTCAATTTCATTTTAGTGATCAGTTATGTTTGTTTTTTAATTTTATCTGTATTTACCTGCTGCTACTACTTAGTTGGCAGAAGCTTTTTAGGAGCACAAGAGATCTATTCAGTCTATTCAGGTGTAATTGCACATTAAAGTACTGTCTGTATATAATACTTAAAATATTGTAGTGTCCAATGTTTTCGGAGAATATTTGTTTATTCCTGATGATTATTTTGCATTTTAGGCTCTGATTAGGTTCAGCTGTTACAATTTAAAGAGAATACTAACAAACGTGTGTGATATATTCAGCCGTCAAGAAAGTCAAACTTCAACCAGGTAATCAAGGTTGGCAGCCATGGTCATCACACTACTCATTGTTAGCATGATATAGCTACGTTTACACCATCAAAATTAATGATCACTTAAATAAGAGGAATTTAAACTATGAAAATTACAGTCGTGGCCTGCTGTCAGATACAGACCTCAAAGGGCATTTCATTACATATGTCACACAAATTATGTTCTTATTGCCATTTTTTTTAAAATTGATAATTATATTTAGTTATTTCATTTAATTAACATTTTCATTTAATTTAAATATATTTTAACAATCATCAACCGTTTCAATCGTGACTTATACAACCAGTTAAATTAATGTAATTGAAAATATGAATTCAAATAAATGTACATTCTTTATTGTCACTAAAGCATATACACAAGTATCGAAGAGGTCTTGGATACAATTATGTTGTGACAGGAAAGACCAGAATCCACAAAACATTAACTGCATAATATACATGTAATGCACAGTATTCTCATGATCTACATTACTATACAAAATGCACAATTACAAATACAGAATACTTTTTAAAAATTCATATACATTTTAAATGTTGCAATGATTCATTGAGCAGTTCCTGTTGCAGTACAAGTAACAAAGCAGTGACTGGACACAAGCAGTACAAGGATAGTCCACCCAAAAACATGAGAATTCTCTCATCATTTACTCTCCTTCATGCCATCCCAGATGTATATGACTTTCTTCTTCATATAAACATAGACAAAGAGTTTTAAGGAAATAATCCATCTCTGTGAGTCCATAATACAAGTGGATTGTAACCCATGTACGTAAGATTTTTAATAGTTAAAACAGTTTACATTATTATTATTTTATCTAGCCTATTGTTTGACTTCAGAAGGCATTGATTCATCCACTGAGGTCGCATGGATTACCATCACGCTCACTGTGTGTGTTTTTTTTTGGTTGTCTTTAGGACTCGCAGAGATGGATTACTTTCCTTACAATCTTAATTCGTGTTTATCTGTAGAAAGAAAGTAAAATGCATCTGGGACAGCTTGAGGGTGAGTAAAATAAGAGAGAATTGTATTTTTGGGTGAACTTTCCCCTCAACATTCATATGCTATTGGTATGCTAATCCAAGATCAGCATAGATTAATAAGAATAAAGTGAAACCTCTTGTATACTTGCGAACTATGTTTGTTTTAATCTAGAGGAAATTGAAATATTTGCTAATAGTTTATATTTATATTAAAATAAATCAGGTGTCTGAAGATCAAGATCCCAGTCATTCAAAGGTGATGTGTCTGAACAAAGTAAGATTATTGTCTGAAAGGGACAGTGGATCTCTGGTACTATCACTCCATCCTCTGTGTCAGCATCAGAATTTTGTTTATGGAAAAGTTGCTCCACTCCCTGGAAAATGAGAGAAGAAATGTATTATAATCTAACAATACAAACTGCTTTGAACTCCCCATACAGTAACAAGTTGCAGACTTAAAATATTTATTATATATATATTTAAGGGATTTTACAGTACTAAATATTTACCTCGGAGTCAAGCAGCATTTATCATCTGTAATACGGTTGTGTAACCAGTAGATGGCTGTATTGCCCTATATATAAACATATGGATGTGTATTCCCTAGTTGCTGGATGTTTTCAGTCATAATTACTTGCATGTATTAAGTTTTTAATGTGGACATATATTTATTATTGTAATAACTGCAGTTATTAAGTGTGGGAGCTGACTGGAGCGTAAACTACTCTATTTACTTTTACTAGGCTAATTACTAACGCGAGCTAGAGCACTCATGTCCCATACACCGCTCGACCATGAGTGTCTCAGCAAGTGGAGCATCAGTAGCACGAACCAGCAGGAGGCAGTACTGTTATCTTACTCTTCTTTTATTCAGAACAACAGAATAAGAACTGCACAGGCAAAACCCCATCTTAAACATCTCTTACCACGACGGTGAGAACCACATTTTTACATAAAGCAGTAAATGAACCAAGAACACTCAAACTAACTCAAACATAAACACACATAACTTTACTAACACAAAAACCCAACCATCTTGCTTAAATAACGCATAAATCAACCCCCAACAAACAAATACCCATAATGCACCTAGCTGCTAGCGCTGACTGCCAGGTCATTACATTATTAAAGACTATTAAAGATTTAACATTTGTCAAAAAAATGTTCATTTGAAGTGCACTTTTTTCATTATTATTAGTCAAAAATGGACACAGAAAAAGCAATTTGTTACTCATACTAGCTACATATAATAGCTTTATCAGTCATCTTTATCACATAAAAGTAATCAGAATAAATATTGCAACCAGGGCGATACTTCAAAATAATTGAGTGTTTACATATTACGAACAGAGACGTGTTCTGTGGTCAAGTTGTGTCTCTCCTCTTTCAAAAACTTTGCATCGCAAATTAATCAGCAATTGAGAAATTCAGGTTTAAATAGCTTTATTGGCATGCTAAAAAAGGCTTCACATTGCCAAAGTTGAATCAGGCAGTGATTGACAGCACTCTGGTCCTATGGCATCAGTCATTGACTGATACAGTACAGATAGGCTACTGTACAGTACTCTAGCTCAATGTTGTTTGGGGTGGCTGGGGGGAAATATGATCTAATCGAAGCAAATATGATCTAATCGAAGACTGTAACCAAATGTAGATAAACAAGTCATGTAATGATTGGGCTAACAGTTAAATCAAGACAACACAGCTCAGCTGTATAATGTTATGGGCTCTCACTGAGCTCTAAAATGCCTCTCCACCTGAAAAAAGCCAGTACTGTTATTATAAATAGTATTAGTATAGTATTAAAAAAAAACAAAAATCAGACTTACCACAAGTAGGCTAACATTATCCAGTATCCTCCTGATATAGCGACGATGACTAATGATAAATAAATATCATTCGTCTTTACTATTCCTTCTATAAGAGATCATCTCAACAATATAGTGTAGCAGCAAATAAATACAGATATAAACTTAATATCACTAAAATGAAATAGAAAGCTGCGATTACAGATGCTCACATCCACACATAAACACACCACTGACGTCTTCACTTCCAGGTCACGAAGCTATCAATCAAAAGCTCAGTAACCAATGAGAACACACTGCTACTAGCCCCGCCCCCACGAGAGAAATGTGTCAGAACGGCGAACGAAAACTCTGGGAGCGTAAACGAAAACTTCAGAAGCGTAAATGAAAACTCTGGAAGCGCGTTTGTAAGTTCAGATCAGCGATTGAAATATGAGAAATAGTTAGCAACATGCAGTGTATTAAAAACGAAGTCAAAAAATTTGCCTGCGATTTATTCTTTTTCAGTTTTAGAGATAATTTATTTAGTTTCAATTTATATTTTCATTAGTTTCTTGAAAAGCTACGTTCATTTTTATTGGCACAAGAATAGCTCCATAAATAGGCCTGTTTAGTAAGCAGGATTTGATGGCCGCATTCCTGCACTTCTAAAATGCAATTCAATGTGGAAGTAATCCAAGTATTCAGAATACGTTACTCAGATTGAGTAACGTAACGGAACACGTTACAAATTACATTTTTGGGCATGTATTCTGTATTCTGTAACGGAATACATTTTGAAAGTATCCTTCCCAACACTGTCTGGGCATTCAAAGCAACTGTAGCTTTCATCAGTACAACGGAAAGGCCCGTCTCTCCATTCATTATACAGGGTTTTTCCTACATTGAAAATTTTTTGGCGGCCGCCAAAACTATTTTTTGTCCCGCCAAAGCCTTATTTGATCTGTGATTGGGTTTTGTGAGTGAAGCAGGCTACTGACGGAGTGACGGAGAGAACGATCACAGCGCCCCACCCCCGCGCGCGCACTCTCCGCCTTCAGTTCTGTCTTTGCTCTCTCCCTCGCATCAAAATCAACTGATCCTAAAGGTCGGAAAACCGAATCCATGTTTCACGTGGTGCATTCGGAGAATATTTTTGCTGAATTAGCGCTGGGTGTGAATTGCAGTAAAAAAAAGTTGCCTCATCTTCTCTTGTGACAACTTGTGACAAGCATTCCGCACACGCTGACATAACTTTAAATAAACGCAAAAAAAAAAAATCTATCCAGTTTGAAGTGTTTTTTTTTTGTGTGTGTGTTGACAAATCTTTCGTGATGTCCTAACAGCCAGGATTCCTACACAACACGTCCGCTAAAGTCCGATTCGCGACCTAATGACTCCTTTGAGCCGATTCATTATAATGAATGGTTAAAGCAATTGGTCTGCCCGTCAGTGTCTGAATCGTTGTATACCAAATCATTACTTAGAAGAACATGTGAAATGAGAAAGTAAGTGTGCTTACCTCATTTAGCAAGAGTGTTTAGTAAAATTTAGCCTTAATAATCCACAGTATGTTGTATAGGCCTATGACAATGTGTAGTAAATTACCTATAAAATCATTTAGTTTAAAGTTAGACTGGAGTGAGATGAAACTAGATCAAAGCACAAATCAAGCTGTTGCTAGCTAGCTGCTAATTTTATATGGTAAAAATTGCACTATTACACATCTTAACGCTACGTTTTTAATGCTACTTTTTAATTTATATGATTATACTAAAATAATTATCAGGTCTATCAAAAAAGGATTTTATCTTTCAAAACAATGAAAGCCAGTCGTGCAAAAATCACAGCTTTTTTTGCAAAGAGGGCAAGAAAGGATGACAGTGAGAGTGACAGGTAATATCTGTGATAATTGCATAGTCTATATATAATTTGGAAGAGGTTTAAAATTGAATAATTCTCAGCCACAGTCTGGAAGAAAATGATGGCCCCCCAAAAAAAGAAAAAAAAAAGAATGAACAACCAAATATTAACAACGAAGAACAAAAGAAACAAACATCAAGGTAAGAGATCATACATAATATGAAATCTCATGAAAGCCTTTGATTGTAGGTTTTGCTGTAAGTGAAATTTAAACTTTTTTTTATATTTTTTTTTTTTAAACTATAGTAAACATCGTACCAGTGGTTTTGACACAGAGTGGCTGAAAACATATCCTTGGCTTCGCCATGATGAATATGGCATGTCCTGTGTTTTATGCCAAAAACACAACAAGACAGGTGTATGGGTAAAACAACCCAGTACTTGCTACAGACTAGATGCACTGACCAGCCACACTGCATCAGGAATTCACATGGAAGCAACAAAGAAAGAGGAGCTCCTCAAAAAAGGTATTGTTTGGCTTTTAATGTAAATGAAATTTTCATTAAGTTTATTAAAATATTGCAACAAGTTATTTTACAACTACATTGCCTTTCTATCTCTGCCTTTTAGATCTTATCTATATTTTTTTCTTTTAAAAGGGAAAACTTTAGAAAAGGCCTTTGCACCACAAGTTGACATGGAACACAAAGCACTTGAAGGGTGCTTTAAGATAATGTATGAGTGTTTGAAACGTAAATGGCCCCATCATGCCAGTTACGAACCATTACTACAACTGAGCAAGAGACTTGGATGCACTTACTTTCAGGGACTGCAGGTATTTTTCTTTTGTTTTTACTAAACAAAACTGTATGATTTAATATGAATCTAATGCACTTCTTTTAGGCTAGCTCAAACACAACATATACTAGCAGCCACATTATCGATGAGCAGTTAAGAAAGAAAGAAAACTGGAGTGAGTAAGAGGCTTAAGGACCATTTCCCTGGACTTATCACTGTCCATTGTGTTGCCCATCGTCTCAATCTTGCAGTGTCAGATTGCATGAACAAAAAGGGGGTGTCTTACCTAACCAAATACTGCAGAACCATGTCGACAATGTTTTGGTTCTATCAAGCAAGCAGTACAAGAACTAGCAGTCTCAGAGAGATGGAGAAATTATTTGAGCTTCCACAACTAAAACTGCAGGTAGGAATAGGAATTATGGAATAAAAAGCAATTTAAGCAATATTTGAATCAGAGAACATAAAATACATTAAGTAATTTCTGTTACTTAATTTACAGGGTGGAAACCAAACTAGATGGGAGAGTAACAAAGAGGCCACTGATGTAGTTCGAAAGATCCTCCCAGCTCTTCTGGCAGACCTGTCACTTCAGGCTAGAACAGAACCAACTGCCCAAGGTCTTTACAACTTTGCCAAGGCAGAGTTCTTCCCTCCAGCACTCTGCCTCATGCAGATTGTGCATGAGAAGCTGCACAGACAGTTTCAAGTGTTCCAAAGACGCAATCTCTTCTTTTCTCAAGTTGAACAGGAGGTCTGGACATAAAACCACAGACTTACTAATTTAACACATATTAATAGCCTATTTAGAGCTGTGCTATTTTTCTGTATTTAGGTGACAGCACTTCAGTCTTCCCTTGGCGAGCTCAAAATCAAAAGCACTGTAAAGGACAGGTGGGAGTCTTGGCTCACTTCAGAGACAGGCCTAAAGCCATTAATAGAGGAAATTCCTTCATATTTCCACGATGGTATCTGGGAAAGATTAAAAAAATCTGTAAGATCAATAAATATAATTAATATTAAACAAATGATCTAAAAATAACTTATTAATATGTAATACTAAAATATTTACTAAATAATACGGTTTGTATGTTTCCATAGGTTATGGACCCATTCATTGACATGCTGATTGAAAATGTCAGTGAGAGATTTCCAAACATGGGCAGTCTCAATCATTTCTGTGTCATGACACCAAGGTCTATCCTCACTAGCCCTGAACCAAATTATGGTGATGAGGATATGAAAGCTCTTGCAAAAGAGATTCCCAGGTTGTCTGAGGAGCCAATGCTTTCTGAGTGGGACACCTTCAAACAGAGAGTTAGGAGTCCAGATTTAAAGGTAGGTGTAAAATAATAAGCCACTAATCTTGTTTTAAATTCATAATACACACACACACAAAAAAAAATGGTCACATGCAAATGAGCTAGTTTTACTCAAGTCAAAATTAACATCACTGAACCAACCTAAATACTCTCTTTATTCAAAGAAAAAAAGATTAATAGGTTAAAATAGCTTAAGGTAACATTTGCAGTATTCCCGTTTTTGCAGTGTATTTGAGGTTGTACCATGCTTTCTACAGATGAAATCACTAGAGGAGACATTTCTATGGCTTGTTTCTGAGGATGTCAGGGACATTTACCCATCCCTGAGTTTAGCTGCAGCTATAGCCCTAACAGCACCTGTCCAGACTGTGGATGTAGAGAGGCTATTCTCATTCCTGAAATTGGTATTTTTAAATTTGTTAAAATGTTGCTAATTTAGAGTTAAATATTTGTGAGAGATCTATGTATTGTATTCCATTACAGGTGAAAACTGCTTTGAGGAACAGACTCAAGGACCAACATTTAGACGTATGCTGCAAGGTGGCTGTGGATGGGCCCCATCAGGATGAAATCGACTACAGAGATCTTGTAAAAAGGTTCTACAGTGTTAATAAAAAGAGACGAGTTAAATGCTCATCTGCAGGCTGTGATATTTGTAAATAGATACATTTCAAATATACTTTGGTATCGATGATGTTTACATGTAAAATAAGTTGTAATCGCATTCTTTTAATATTTAGCCTGACAGTGATTGTTTTTTCATGAATAAATAGGATAAGAAAAAAAAAAATCACAAACTGTTTCTTTGTATTTATTTTAAATTTAACATTTATTGTCAATATTGGGCTTGCAGATCATGTGGGTACTAGGGTACCCTTTGCTGTCTGTGGATGACCATGTCGGTCAGCCACCACCGAAGACCAATTTTGACCCAGGAAAAACCCTGTTATAGTGGAAAAAAACGCGATGACGTTGGCTGCCTTTTTTTTTTTTTACTGCAAAAGCGTGAGTGAGAGTGCTGGCTGTGTTCATTGAGAAATATCTTGACGCACACAGCCTCGCGCCTGTTGGCTTTCTTCTCGAGAGATGAAAGCCAAATATATTGTGAACGACTCGAATCTCGCGTTTGCCGAGGCAGCGCGTAGATTACGAGTCTGCTATAAAAGGGACACACGCGATCTGTGAAATAATACTGTTTGGGTGCGAGGCATTCACAGTCAGGTCCTGAGGGTGCTGGCAGTGTTCATTGAGAAATATCTCGGCGCGCGTGCATAGAAAAAAGCCGTGCGCTGTCGGATGTTTCAACCTCGCACCTGTTGACTTTCTTCTCGAGGGATGAAAGCCGATATATTGTGACGGCTCGAATCTCGCGTTTGCCGAGGCAGCGCGTAGATTACGAAACCGTATAAATAAATATTAAACAGTATTGTCTGGTGATTATGGCTGCATTTAATTCTATGGAATTAAAATGATGGAACATTATCTGACTTTGAGAAGTTAGATATTTTAATTCAGCCTACCATCCAGACCGTGTTTCACTTATCCAGTGTTTTTGGATGCATTTAATTTTGAGGAATTAAAATGTTGAGCCTCGCACCGACAGGTGCAAAAACAGAGTGTCGCCTCCCGCGCCCCTCCCGAGGGAGCCTGGCAAAGGAGGTGGCGCTCTCGCGGCAAGCCTTCTGAGCCTAAGGTCGATCTGAGGACCGTCCTTCAGGCAAAGAAGGCTTCCGCCAAGCGGTCCAAGCTGCGGCCGGACCGCTCAGAGCTGTCCCCCCCGGGGTGGAGCGATCGAGGTCGCCTCCCCCCCGGAGCTCTCGGGAAATCAGTGCTGTGTTCCCGCCGTCCAGTACGCTTCGGGCCACACTGATTTCCCGCGCACGCACGTCGCTCCAGCCGCCTCTAGAAAGACCTGCGGCTGGGCAGCGAACGCGTCCGCACACCGAAAATCATTCTCGACTGCTCCCTGCCGGTCAGCCGCTTCAGGGGGTCGGGAATGAGGCTCAGTTGACACCCGAGGCCAGCCTCGAGAGGCTGGTTCCCTTAGTAGATTATCTCGGCGCATGGTCATGCCTTCCGAATATATCTGCGTGGGCCCTGCGTACTGTAGAGCTGGGTTACAGACTGCAGTTCAGCTCCCCTCCCCTGAAGTTCAACGGGGTGGTCTGGACTGTGGTCGGCCCAGAGCAGGTTCGGGTTATGGAACAGGAAGTTCAATCCCTATTGGTCAAGGAGGCCATAGAACGTGTTCCTCTGCCAGACAGGGAGTCCGGGTTCTACAGCTGGTACTTCATAGTTCCCAAGAAGGATGGGGGTTGCGTCCAATAATAGATCTCAGGCACTTGAATCGTTCTCTGAGGAGATTCAGGTTCAAGATGCTCATAATTCCAGCCATTGTGAGTCAGATCCAGTTTGAGGACTGGTTCGTCACGATAGATCTGAAGGACGCATACTTCCATATATCCATCCTTCCATGTCACAGGAAGTTCCTGAGGTTCGCTTTCGGGGGCGAAGCGTACCAATATCGGGTTCTTCCCTTTGGCCTAGCTCTCTCCCCTCGCGCCTTCACCAAGTGCATGGATGCAGCGCTGGCTCCGCTGAGACTCCAGGGCATCTGTGTACTCAATTATATCGACGACTGGGTAATATTGGCCAAGTCGTGTGAGATGGCAGTTTGGCATCGAGATGTCGTTCTGGCCCATATCAGGTGCCTGGGGCTGAGACTCAACACAAAAAAGAGTGTGTTGACGCCCTCCCAGTGGACTACGTTCCTGGGAGTTGTATGGGACTCCACGACGATGCAGGCACAAATGTCTCCCGCGCGTGTGGAGTCCAGAGCGAAGCTAGGCCACAACCTCACTGTGAAGCAGTTTCAGAGACTGCTGGGGCTCATGGCAGCAGTGTCCAACGTCATACCTTTTGGCCTGCTACACATGAGACCCCTACAGTGGTGGTTGAGAGCCAAGGGGTTTTCCCCGAGGGGAAATCCGTTCCATATGATCAGGGTAACGCGCAGATGCCTTTGTTCCCTTGTCATATGGAGGAAACCTTGGTTCCTGTCCCAGGGACCGGTGCTGGGAGCATCATGTTGCCGGGAAACCGTTTCAACAGATGCCTCCCTCACTGGTTGGGGCGCGGTCATGGACGGCCGCTTTGCGAGAGGTCTGTGGGAGACCCGGCATTCTTCCTGGCACATCAATTGCCTGGAAATGCTGGCGGTCTACAAAGCTCTGAGGAGCTTTTTCCAGGACCACCATGTCCTGATACGCTCGGACAACACTTCTGTAGTCGCGTATCTGAATCATCAGGGGGATCTGAGGTTGCGCCCTCTATGCAGACTGGCACACCAGATCCTTCTGTGGTCCCAGGGGAAACTGTCGTCTTTCAGAGCGATGTATGCCCCCGGGGACCAAAATCAGGGAGCAGACGTCCTGTCGAGGCAGGGGCTGAGGCCCGGGGAGTGGCGACTCCACCCCGAGGTGGTGGAGGCCATGTGCGTGAGATTCGGCCCAGTGGAAGTGGATCTGTTTGTGTCTCAAGAGACGTCCCACTGCCCACTGTGGTTCTCTCTCAGGTATCCAGCTCCGCTGGGGCTGGACGCCATGATGCAGACGTGGCCGAGGCTGCGTCTGTACGCATTTCCCCCGATCGCTCTGCTCCCGGGAGTCTTGGAGCGGGTCCGCCGGGATGGGATCAGCCTACTTTTAGTAGCACCCCGCTGGCCGACTTGGGTATGGTTCTCGGACATTGTAGCACTGCTGGATGGCCACCCGTGGCAGGTCCCTCTGAGGAGGGATCTGCTGTCGCAGGATGGGGGCACAATATTTCACCCCCGGCCAGAGCTGTGGAACCTCTGGGTCTGACCCCTGAGGGGGCTCGGTACCTAGAGGCTGGCCTGTCAGCAGGTGTTGTCGAGACCCTACTCAGCTCCAGGGCTCCTTCCACCAGGAGACTGTACAGCCTGAAGTGGAATGTGTTTTCCACTTGGTGTAGAGAGCGTGAGGTGGACCCAGTTAACTGCCTAGTGGCTTCAGTGCTGGAGTTCCTCCAAGATCGTTTCTCCGCCGGTCTTACCCCGTCCACATTTAAGGTGTATGTGGCTGCCATTGGGGCTTTCCACTCGCCTGTAGGTGATGGGCCCTTGGGAAAGCACCATCTGGTTGTATGTTTCCTCCGTGGGGCTCGGAGGATGAGGCCTGTGACTCACTCCAGAGTCCCAACTTGGGACCTGGCGGTGGTACTTGAAGGGTTGGCTGAGGCCCCCTTCGAGCTACTGGAGTCGGCTGAGGCAAAGAATCTGACCTTCAAGGTGGCCTTTCTCCTTGCTATCACCTCTCTGAGGAGAGTGGGGGATCTCCAGGCCTTGGCTATAACGCCAACTTGCCTGGAGTTTGCCCCCAGCGGAGTTAAGGCCATCTTACATCCTAGACCGGGCTATGTGCCCAAGGTGCCGTCTAATGTGGCACGGTCAGTGGTTCTTCAGACCTTCTATCCTCCACCTCACGTGACGGCGGAAGAGGGGAGACTTCACCTGCTCTGCCCAGTCAGAGCCCTGAGAGTGTACTTGGAGAAGTCTTCTCAGTGGAGGAAGTCAGACCAGTTGTTGGTGTGCTTTGGTTCACCCAGGAAAGGGCTGCCTGCATCTAAACAGACAATCAGCAATTGGATTGTCCAGGCTATAGCCATGGCTTATCAGGTGCGCAATTTGCCTTCATCTATGGCCGTGAGGGCACATTCCACCAGGGGCATGGCCTCCTCGGTGGCCCTCCTTTCTGGCGTCTCGCTTCAGGAGATCTGCGAGGCGGCCGGGTGGGCCACCCCGCACACCTTCATATGTTTCTACAGTCTGCAACTCCCTGTGACGCCTGGCGCCAGAGTGCTCGCGTCCTAAGTGTGCCTGGTCTTCCAGCTTCACACTAGGGCGGGCGTGATTACGGTGTGGCATAGTAGGCATTACGTTCCCCAAAGTGTCGTCACGACGACAACGCAGTGCAAGTTCCCTCGAAGGGGAACGTCTCGGGTTACGACTGTAACCCTTGTTCCCCGAGAAGGGAACGAGACACTGCGTCTCGTCACCACACCTATCACGGGCAGAGCGCTTGCTTCATCGCAAAGGAGCTAACATGTGTTTGTGTATCCCTTTGTATCTTCCGGTTATGCCGTCATCTACTACGTCATGACGCAGCACCAATCAGGATTGGACAGATTTCATTCATGCTTCAGACGTGCTACGCTAAGGGCGTTCCCCAAAGTGTCGTCACGACGACGACGCAGTGTCTCGTTCCCTTCTCGGGGAACAAGGGTTACAGTCGTAACCAGAGACGTTTTTTTTTTCATAAGATCGCGGATAAAACATGTTTTTCTTAAAACAAGGTTGATTTCATACAAACTTATAGCTTCTACAGGAGCAAAAACCTTCGTTTAACAACCTCATAGCTCGTGGTCAGTCTACCTCGGATGGTTTAGACATTATGGCTGAGAATCTAAATCCTTATCGAGAAATACTGTTGACTGGAAGTTCTGAATCCCTACTCCGCGTTCCGGAAGCAGGAAGTGTGACATAGGCCTAATCAGTACGTTTAAATGCAGACCTATGTAATATTTGTACTTAACTTGGCTTATTTTAGTCTGTTGTCAATGAAACGCAATACAAGGAAGATGTTGATTGGCTCTTTGAACTGACGTCAGATATGGATGCAGCGCGCATTTTCATCTGTTCATCTGGACTTACATCATGCACGTTTGCTGGTGAGTAAGACTTTACATTTTGGTCTGAAACAGCGAATACATTATAAAACATTGATAAATGAGATGTATAACATTTAGCCAGTAAAACTAAATGTAAGTTTAGGCTGTGTTTACATGTTAACGTTCGCCATCGTGTTGTATCGATCAGTCGCAACCGACACTTTTATATAGTTCTATGTTACGACATCCTCTTTGGGATCGTCACGTTTAAAATCTAATGCTTAACCTTTTTTGATCAATAATTCTCATTAAACAAATGAACGAAAACGTCGTCTGTTGTGTAAAACGACATATTTTTTCGATGGTGTTTTTGCATCTTGGCGGTTTGCCATATTAGAAATATTCAACATGGCTTAAATACAGCGCAACTTTAACATTAAACTTTTAAGTTAGAAGTTTTTACATTTCTTTGTGAGTGAAGTATTAAACAAAACAGCTTAAATTGAAATTCGACTGCCCGCAAGAAACTAGCCCATGCAGTTATCTTAAAGGTCCCGTTCTTCGTGATCCCATGTAGAGTTCTCAACGGGCCTGAAAATTACAACCCGACCCGACCCGGCCCGTGGCTTTTAAAGCCCGGACCCGATCTAACCCGACACATCAACATAATTATCTGCCCGAACCCGGCCCGCGGCCCGACGCGCGTCGGATTTTTTTTTTTTCTCATACACGTATTATCATGACCAGCAGATGGGAATTCAAACCAACCTTTAATGTTCACGCCTTTTAATAATACAAACAATACAAACAACCGAAACAATAAACTTTAAAATATCTAAATAGGCTGTAGTAGCGACGGTGAATTCACCTGCGGCAAGTTTACTTTTCACCAACTCCATCTTCTTCTCTCCAGGCTAAAGGCGTGCACGCAGCGGCGTCAGGTCTGCCCCCGCCCCTCTCCATAATGCATGTTGCACGCAGCAGCCTGACTTTCTTTACGGTGAACAGCAGCGATGATTAATAAATGTTTTTTTTTTTTGTTTGTTTTTTTCACTGAGCGTAAAAGATTAAGCCCGAGGTCCGACCCGACCCGAGTCATTTGATTATATTTTCGGCCCGAACCCGGCCCGAACCCGCGGGTCCCGTCGGGTTTGTCGGGCCGACCCGACCCGTTGAGAACTCTAATCCCATGTTTCAAACTTTAGTTAGTGTGTAATGTTGTTGTTAGAGTATAAATAATATCTGTAAAATTATAAAACTCAAAGTTCAATGCCAAGCAAGATATTTTATTTAACAGAAGTCACCTACATCAAACGACCCGTTTGGACTACATCCCTCTACTTCCTTCTTTAATGACGTCAGTAGAACAGTTTTTTGACTAACCTCCGCCCACAGGAATGCTCCCTCAACTCTACCGAAATTCGTTTATGTACTTGCGCACTTCTTATAACTTACTGTGTTAATCACTCTTACGTGGATTTTCTTAAGTAAAACTGACGCTTCATCTTTTGTGTGATGTACAATAAACTTTATTAAACTCATCAGTATATGTTTGATCATCATTCGGACCTGGTCCGAAACAGCAGACTTGTAGGCTATTAATAAATAATGGATACATACAAGCAGATGACAAATACGTTATAATAACCGTAATTAAACTACTAAACTATACCTGTTCCATCTCTATACAGCACTCTGACTCTAGGCATTATTGTCCGACTCGAAATAAACACCGTTACTGAGAGTTTCTGATATTATCATCATTCCGTGAGATGAAATTGTCCTGAGAGACTGAGCGTGAGCTCATGAAGCTCCGCCCCCTGGGTCGTCAAGCAGCAGCTAATTTGCATTTAAAGGGCACACACTAAAACAGCGCGTTTTTCTGAGCCCCAAAAAATGACAATTTAAACATGCTGTAAAAAATGATCTGTTGGGTATTTTGAGCTGAAACTTCACATACACACTCTGGGGACATCAGAGACTTATTTTACATCTTGTGAAAAGGGGCATAATACGGGACCTTTAAAGAAATGCAAACTCGTGCTTTTTTTTTTTTTTTTGCAACCTCGTGCTCATCAGCGTGGTGTTAGCTAGTACATTTCAGTTAATGCCAAGTCTATTGTATCATGACATGCTAAATAAATAAATGAATAGCTAGATAGTACTTTATTTTGGATATACATTTTGTAGATAACAGATCAAAAGATATATATTTGTTCTTGTTATCATGTAAAAAGCAATCTATTTTTTTTTTTTGTTACTCTGCAGATTCAAGTTCAAAGCAAGGCTAATCAAGGTGATCTGGAAATGTAAGTATTGCATATTTGCTTGTGACAAAAGGGGACACTTGTTAAAACATTACAGACTTAAACATGGGAGCTATGCAAGAAGCCAGTCTTTTCCATGCCTATATCAAGAATGTTTATGAAAAACAACAAACGGAGGGAAAATTTGAAGCTAAGTTTCGCTGTCAACTTTGTGATTTTCTTGAACCCTGTCAGATTACTGAATATTTTGCCCACCTTCGACGTAGACATCTCAAAGACTACCAAAAAGTTCAATGTCCATTTCAAGGCTGTAGCTTTGAAAGCAGTGTATATTCCACGTTCAGTGCACACAAAAGTAAGCATCACCAAGATCAAAATGAGAGAATGTTTAAACCAGAGTTAATAGTAAGAATAGAGAGTAATGAGAATGAAACTGAAGACAGTGTAATTGACACTCATGAATGTGCTGTGCAGGAGATGAATTTGGACAAGGTGAATTTGGACAAGATGATTTCAATGCAGAAGCAAGCGAAATACAATCTCAAGATTTAGGAGAACAATTGGAACATAATTTAGCAGCTCTTTTTAAAAAAAATGCAAACCATCCTTCACATGCCAGAGAACTCTGTTCAGGAAGTAATTCAACAGCTTTGCCAAATAGTTCAGTTGTCCCTGCCACTTTTGTACAAGAATGTGAAGGCTGTTCTTCAGAAACACTTTGGAGATGTAGATGAGTCAGTTTTGAAAGAGGTGGTTGAGACTGCGGCAGAGAGTGACATATTGTCCAAATCATGTGGAAAAAATGGATGTCTTGCAACTAGTAAAAGGAGAGCATCAAATGTAATGCACAACTTTCCTCTGGTAATGCCTATAGAGTTTTTTTGTTGAGAAAGGAAGAAAAACTGTAGCATATGTTCCCCTCTTACAGATGCTACAAAAACTGTTAAACAAGAAAGACATTTTGGATAAGGCTATGTCAAAACAAGAACATAAAACACATGAATATAGGACATGTAGTGATGGCTCAAACTTTAGAGAGAATGCACTTCTTAGTTGTGATGAATTCACAATCGCTCTGGGTCTGTACATTGATGATTTCTAAGTGGCTAACCCTTTAGGAACATCTAAAAGGAAACATAAGATGTGTGCACTTTATTGGGTTATTGCAAACTTGCATGGAAAATACAGATCCACACTAAACTCAATTCAGCTTGCTCTTCTGTGCAACACTGAAACAGTTAAAGAGTGTGGTTATGAAAGAGTTCTGTACCCACTTCTTTGTGATTTAGCCACTCTTGAACAGCATGGGGTCTACATTGAGCATCTTGGTAGAAGTGTTAAAGGGACAGTACTCTTTGTGTCAGCAGATAACCTCAGTGCCCATTCTCTTGCAGGATTTTATGAAAGCTTCATTGTGGACAAGTTTTGCAGATTTTGAATGGCATCCAGGATTGACACACAACACCAAGACGTAAGATCTGGCGCATTTCAACTCAGAGAGAGAGATAAACACAACAGGCATGTGCAAGAAACATTGCAGGATCCAAACTCAGGTCGAAACACAGGTGTGAGAAGACAATACCCACTCACAGCAAATTTGGAGCATTTTCATGTCATTGGTGGTTATCCCCCTGACATACTACATGATATCTTTGAGGGAATAGTCCCAATGGAGTTGTCTCTTTGCCTCAAAGACCTGATGGCAAAGAAATACATCACCTTAGATGTGTTGAATGAAGCTATCAGATCATTTCCTTATACATTTGCTGACAAAACTGATCAGCCTCAGCTGATTTCAAAGGCCTTCTCAACCAAGGGCACAATTGGGGGAAATGGCCATGAGAATTGGTGTCTAATTAGGCTTCTTCCTCTGCTTATTGGCCATAAGATTCCTGAGGGTGACAACACATGGGAAATACTCATGCTCCTCAAGGACATTGTTGCATTAGTTGTGGCACCTCAGTTTAATGAAAAGTCTTTATACATCCTTGACTACT
Organism: Vimba vimba; assembly: GCA_022828995.1. NCBI lineage: Eukaryota > Metazoa > Chordata > Actinopteri > Cypriniformes > Leuciscidae > Vimba > Vimba vimba. The sequence continues at coordinate 23,813,630 of CM040821.1, read as the reverse complement.
AAGTAGCAGAGTATAGGGACCTTCTGCAGTCAGCCTTCCCTGACTTTACACTGCGACCAAAACACCACTACATTGAACACTACGCTGAACTGATTAGGGTACATGGTCCACTTACTGAAGTCTGGATGTGAGGGACCGAGAAGCCAAGAACAAGGAACACAAGCTTTGCACAAAAAAAAAAATGGGTCTTTATTTGAACCCAAGGGAAAAAATAACTTTACAAACTCATACATTTCTTACAACAAAAATAAAATAAACAGACACAAAACGAGATCAAAAAACAGTTAAACAAAAACCAACCAACCAAACTAAAAATGACCTACTCAAATGAACAAAGCAACAGCTTATAAAGGAAAGGATGGGCCCATTACAAATTAAGAGGGGAAACAAGTCAACTTTACATTCAACATATAACCTTAAATAAATCAAAATCAAATCAAACAAAGATATATAATAGATAAAGATAAGGAAAGCAAAATGTAATCAAATATCATAAATGTACAACTAAATAAATCATTTGATAAAGACATTAACGTTTCTTCCTCCCCCGGGCAATTCCAGCAAATGGTATGTTTGGGCGGAACCCATAACACTTAAATTCTGTTCCTGCCCGGACTTTAATCTTCGTCACGCCAGGATGCGGCTGCAGCGGACCATGTCTGAAGACCATATCATCACGAACGGTAAACTTAAACTCAAAATAGAAACAAATACAAGTAATATATACAACGTAACTAATTTGTGTGCACTTCAAATCAGTAACAATGTATATAAAATGTGCTGTAAATGTAAACATATGAAAACCTTCAAACAATAAAGAAGTAATTAATATCGTCTGTTTTGTGTGATTATTATGATCCATCATTATACTAAAACAAATTAATATGAATGACAAAATAAGTTTAAATAAAAATTATTCTTAAATGTATATCCTTCGTGTAAATGTATGCATGTTGGCGTGTGTGCGTGTACATCCACATTACCACTCTTGTGCGGCCACCACTCGGGCCGTCACACTGGACAATGCATTTTGAAGGAAAGCATAAGTTTTTCAAAAAGGTTATACGTGATGCCCATAACTTCAAGAATGTTGCCATGACACTTGCAATGAAACACCAGAGGGCTCTTAGCCATCAGCTAGACTGCAGTTCTTTTTTCAAGCTGGATGTGGAAATGGCTAAGGTTACACCAGTGTTAGTTACCACCTTTCCAGAGAACATTCAAAGAGCACTTGGTCAAAAACTCCCTTTAAGCTAAAGCACTTCTTGTTGCACCATCTGTCTGCATTAATAGGACTGATTATAAGACAGACATGATACTTTCAGCTGGATCATGTTCAGGGCTACCTGATTTTAAGCAAATTACTCACATTGTTTCAGTGAATACAGAGGTACTTTTTGTGTGCAAAGTGATGACATCATGGTATTTTGAGCACCTTCGTTCTTTTGAGCTTTGCTGCTCAGCCCACATAGCAACATTGTTTCGGCCCAGATCCGGCCCACATCTGGCACTTGTGGAATGCGGATCTCTCATTTCACTTTAGCTTTCTTTGCTGCTGCAAATGTGTTTGACAAACACACTGTCACAGCAGCCAAAAAAAGACTAACATAAAAGAAGAGTTAAGAGCCCAACTAATGGAAACATTAATCACTGATATGGTGACTTCAAATGAAACCCATTAGAGTTAAACCTCTGTTAATTCTCAATAAAAACTTGTGTAGACGTCTGACAGAAATAAAGTCAGTCTGGTAATTAATAAGTGCAGCTGGTAATGCTGTTTGTGGAGTTGTTTAATCCTCCTCTGCTGAGATCTTCACAGATTTAATGTCTTCTTTTCTCTTCAGTTGATTTCATCTGAGGCTGTTTGAGTGCATGGGCAGTCAGTGGCTCTATGACTGGGGTCTAACTCATGACAAGCAAGCACTTTCTTACCGCTGCTGGTATATAGTAGCTTCCTCGGGCAAAACGTGCAGAAACAAGCACCAGGCTCTCTCAGTTTCTGGTACCAACTGCCAAAAGGCTCGCCGTCTCTACCTTCTTCTATCCACGCCCAGCGCCATTTATTTTTGAGTCCTTTATCTATGGGTAGGACATCATCCCCAGGCTTCATGAACTTGCGCTCTATGTTTTCTCCGACAACGCTAACATGACGTATGGATCTCAATCACACTGTGTTGCCAGGACCCACCCTGCTTTGCTTCTGATACACTTGTTATGTTAGTTACAGCTGCGTTCCTCTCATTTGATTGGTAGGTGAAATCAATTGACTCGAAAATATTAAACCGCATGCAAGTTCCCATATTATTAAGTTGGCTTGAGAGAGCCAACTTACTGAAATCCTATTTAAACTTATTATTATTATTATTAAGTTGGCTTGAGAGAGCCAACTTACTGAAATCCTATTTAAACTTATTATTAAGTTGGCTTGAGCCAACTTACTGAAATCCTATTTAAACTTATTATTATTATTATTATTAGTGGTGCTTTTTTGAAAGCATCACTATTGTTATTGCTCATACTTATTAGTGGTGCTTTTTTGAAAGCATCACTATTGTTATTGCTCATACTTATTATTCTTATTATTATTATTATTATTATTATTATTATTCTGGACAAAGTTTGGCGCGAAACTCGCCCCGCACCGTTTGTCACAGACCCCTGAGTGAAGTGTCAAATCGAGCGGCTCATTGAGGAGAGGTGTGCTATGACTTTTCTAAGCGATCGGGTGTACGATGTTCGCACAGCGGACGAAAAAGCGGCCAAAAAAGTCCCCATTGACTTTACATTGGGAGTTCTAAAAATATTTGAATCCCAACCGACGTTTTCACACACACACCACTCCAAAGGGCCTGACACCCCTGCGTCTCTCCCTCTCTCTCTCCCTCAGAGGATTTATATTATCTTATCAAGCAGCCAATAAGTTATGGCCTAAAATCTTCATAGCCACACCCTAGCAACCAGTTCCAGCACCCTAGCAACCACTAAGAGCTCCCTAGCAACTACCCTAAACCAAAAAAAAACATTTTTTCATTTTTTTTATATTTTTTAAAGCAATTTTACTCTCGTGGCCTTGCGATATCGCTCCATGCTTGTGCCTATTCGGCCATAGGCACGAGGCCGCAGGCCGAGTGCCGTACAGAAGGCACTCGTTATTAAAGATTTTAAGAACTCTAAAAACTCCATAGTAACCATCTTTGACAACTACCAACCACCTAGTAACACCATAGCAACTAACAAAAACACCTTAGCAACCACCCTGAACACCATAGCAACGTCTAGAAATGCTCTAGTAACCACAAAAAACTCTAGCAAGCACCCATAACCCCCTAGCAACTGCCTAGCAACCACCCAAAACACCTAGCAACCACTCAGAACACCCTAGCAACTGCCTAGCAATGCCCTAGCATCCACCCAGAATACCATAGCAACTGCCTAGCAACACCATAGCAACCACCCAGAACACCCTAGCAACCACCTAGCAACGCCCTAGCAACCACCAAGAATACCCTAGCAACTGCCTAGCAACCACCAAGCATACCCTAGCAACTGCCTAGCAACCACCCAGAACACCTTAGCAACTGCCTAGCAACACCATAGCAACCACCCAGAACACCCTAGCAACCACCTGGCAACAGCATCTTGCTAAAAACATGCTGGCAACATGCTAATCAAGCTAGCATCATGCTAACAACATGCTAATCATGCTAGCAACATGCTAATCAAGCTAGCATCATGCTAGCAACATGCTAATCATGCTAGCATTATGCTACCAACATGCTAATAAAGCTAGCATCATGCTAACAACATGCTAATCAAGCTAGCATAATGCTAGCATCATGCTAATCAAGCTAGCATCATGCTAGCAACATGCTAATCATGCTAGCATTATGCTAGCAACATGCTAATCAAGCTAGCATCATGCTAGCAACATGCTAATCATGCTAGCAACATGCTAATCAAGCTAGCATAATGCTAACAACATGCTTATCATGTTAGTATCTAGCTAATAACATGCTAGCAAAATGCTAATCATGCTAGCATCTTGTTAAAAGCATGCTAGCAACATGCTAATCATGCTAGCATCTTGTTAAAAGCATGCTAGCAACATGCTAATCATGCTAGCATCATCCAACCAACATGCTAATCATGCTAACAACATGCTAATCCTGCTAGCATCATTTTAACAGCATGTTAATCATAGTAAATCATGCTGGAATGTAGTAAATCGTAATAAATCATCTTAGAAACATGGTAAATCGTGGTAAATAATGCTAAAACGTGGTATATCATGGTATCACAACATGTTAATTGTGTTAGCATCTGCCCAGTGGTGAATTTTGCCACTGCAAGCACCACTTCACATTTTCTTCAGGAAATGTACATTCTAGTTATTATTCTTATTCTTATTATTCCGGACAAAAGTTCGGCGCGTAATGCGCCCCGCACCGTTTGTCACAGACCCCTGAGTGAGGCGTCAAATCGAGCGGCTCATTGAGGAGAGGTGTGCTATGACTTTTCTAAGCGATCGGGTGTACGATTTTCGCACAGCGGACGAAAAAGCGGCCAAAAAAGTCCCATTGACTTTACATTGGGAGTTCTAAAAATATTTGAATCCCAACCGACGTTTTCACACACACACCACTCCAAAGGGCCTGACACCCCTGCGTCTCTCCCTCTCTCTCTCCCTCAGAGGATTTATATTATCAAGCAGCCAATAAGTAATTTCCTAAAATCTTCATAGCCACACCCTAGCAAACAGTTTCAGCACCCTAGCAACCACTAAGAGCTCCCTAGCAACCACCCTAAACCAAAAAAAAAAATTTTTTAAATTTTTTTGTATTTTTTAACGCAATATTACACTCGTGGCCTTGCGATATTGCTCCATGCTTGTGCCTATTCGGCCATAGGCACGAGGCCGCAGGCCGAGTGCCGTACTGAACTACCCAGAACACCCTATTCGGCCATAGGCACGAGGCCGCAGGCCGAGTGCCGTACTGAAGGCACTCGCAACCACCCAGAACACCCTAGCAACTGCTTTTTAAAAAAAAATTAAAGCAATATTACACTCGTGGCCTTGCGAAATTGCTCCATGCTTGTGCCTATTCGGCCATAGGCACGAGGCCGCAGGCCGAGTGCCGTACATAAGGCACTCGCAACCACCCAGAACACCCTAGCAACTGTCTAGCAACCACCCAGAACACCTAGCAACTGCCTAGCAACCACCCAGAACACTCTAGCAACGCCCTAGCATCCACCCAGAATACCATAGCAACTGCCTAGCAACACCATAGCAACCACCCAGAACACCCTAGCAACCACCTAGCAACGCCCTAGCAACCACCAAGAATACCCTAGCAACTGCCTAGCAACCACCCAGAACACCTTAGCAACTGCCTAGCAACACCATAGCAACCACCCAGAACACCCTAGCAACCACCTGGCAACAGCATCTTGTTAAAAACATGCTGGCAACATGCTAATCAAGCTAGCATCATGCTAGCAACATGCTAATCAAGCTAGCATCATGCTAGCAACATGCTAATCATGCTAGCAACATGCTAATAAAGCTAGCATCATGCTAACAACATGCTAATCAAGCTAGCATAATGCTAGCATCATGCTAATCAAGCTAACATCATGCTAGCAACATGCTAATCATGCTAGTATTATGCTATCAACATGCTAATCAAGCTAGCATCATGCTAGCAACATGCTAATCAAGCTAGTATCATGTTAACAACATGTTATTCAAGCTAGCATAATGCTAGCAACATGCTAATCCTGTTAGCATCTAGCTAAAAACATGCTAGCAAAATGCTAATCATGCTAACATCTTGTTAAAAGCATGCTAGCAATATGCTAATCATGCTAGCATCATGCTAATCATGTTAACAACATGCTAATCATGCTAGCATCATTCAAACAACATGTTAATCATAGTAAATCATGCTGGAATGTGGTAAATCGTAGTAAATCATCTTAGAAATATGGTAAATCGTGGTAAATAATGCTAAAACGTGGTATATCATGGTATCACAACATGTTAATTGTGTTAGCATCTGCCCAGTGGTGAGTTTTGCCACTGCAAGCACCACTTCACATTTTCTTCAGGAAATGTACATTCTAGTTATTATTATTATTAGTGGTGCTTGCTGAAAGCAAGGCATCACTATTGTTCTCTTGCATACTTATTATTAGTGGTGCTTTTTTGAAAGCATCACTATTGTTATTGCTCATACTTATTATTCTTATTATTATTATTAGTGGTGCTTTTTTAAAAGCATCACTATTGTTCTCTTGCATACTTATTATTATTATTATTCTTATTATTCTGGACAAAGTTTGGCGCGTAACTCGCCCCGCACCGTTTGTCTCAGACCCCTGAGTGAGGTGTCAAATCGACCGGCTCATTGAGGAGAGGTGTGGTATGACTTTTCTAAGCGATCGGGTGTACGATGTTCGCACAGCGGACGAAAAAGCGGCCAAAAAAGTCCCATTGACTTTACATTGGGAGTTCTAAAAATATTTGAATCCCAACCGACGTTTTCACACACACACCACTCCAAAGGGCCTGACACCCCTGCGTCTCTCCCTCTCTCTCTCCCTCAGAGGATTTATATTATCAAGCAGCCAATAAGTAATGGCCTAAAATCTTCATAGCCACACCCTAGCAACCAGTTACAGCACCCTAGCAACCACTAAGAGCTCCCTAGCAACCACGCTAAACCAAAAAAAAACATTTTTTTTATTTTTTTTATTTTTTAAAGCAATTTTACTCTCGTGGCCTTGCGATATCGCTCCATGCTTGTGCCTATTCGGCCATAGGCACGAGGCCGCAGGCCGAGTGCCGTACTGAAGGCACTCGTTAGTAAAGATTTTAAGAACTCTATAAAAACTCCACAGTAACCATATTTGACAACTACCAACCACCTAGTAACACCATAGCAACTAACAAAAATATCTTAGCAACCACCCTGAACACCCTAGCAACGTCTAGAAATGCTCTAGTAACCACCAAAAAACTCTAGCAACCACCCAGAACACCCTAGCAACTGCCTAGCAACCACCCAGAACACCTAGCAACTGCCTAGCAACCACCCAGAACACCTAACAACTGCCTAGCAACCACCCAGAACACCCTAGCAACTGCCTAGTAATGCCCTAGCATCCACCCAGAATACCATAGCAACTGCCTAGCAACACCATAGCAACCACCCAGAACACCCTAGCAACCATCTAGCAACGCCCTAGCAACCACCAAGAATACCCTAGCAACTGCCTAGCAACCACCAAGAATACCCTAGCAACTGCCTAGCAACCTTAGCAACTGCCTAGCAACACCATAGCAACCACCCACAACACCCTAGCAACCACCTGGCAACAGCATCTTGCTAAAAACATGCTAGCAACATGCTAATCATGCTAGCATAATGCTAGCAACATGCTAATCATGTTAGCATCATGCTAGCAATATGCTAATCATGCTAGCATCATGCTAGCAACATGCTAATCATGCTAGCATTATGCTAACAACATGCTAATCAAGCTAGCAACATGTTAATCATGCTAACATTATGCTAGCAACATGCTAATCAAGCTAGCATCATACTAGCAACATGCTAATCATGCTAGCATCTAGCTAAAAACATGTTAGCAAAATGCTAATCATGCTAGCATCTTGTTAAAAGCATGCTAGCAACATGCTAATCATGCTAGCATCATCCAACCAACATGCTAATCATGCTAGCAACATGCTAATCATGCTAGCATCATTCTAACAACATGTTAATCATAGTAAATCATGCTGGAATGTGGTAAATCGTAATAAATCATCTTAGAATCATGGTAAATCGTGGTAAATAATGCTAAAACTTGGTATCTCATGGTATCACAACATGGTAATTGTGTTAGCATCTGCACAGTGGCGAATTTTGCCACTGCAAGCACCACTTCACATTTTCTTCAGGAAATGTACATTCTAGTTATTATTATTAGTGGTGCTTTTTTGAAAGCATCACTATTGTTATTGCTCATACTTATTATTCTTCTTCTTCTTCTTCTTATTATTCTGGACAAAAGTTTGGCGCGTAACTCGCCCCGCACCGTTTGTCACAGACCCCTGAGTGAGGTGTCAAATCGACCGGCTCATTGAGGAGAGGTGTGGTATGACTTTTCTAAGCGATCGGGTGTACGATGTTCGCACAGCGGACGAAAAAGCGGCCAAAAAAGTCCCATTGACTTAACATTGGGCATTCTAAAAATATTTGAATCCCAACCGACGTTTTCACACACACACCACTCCAAAGGGCCTGACACCCCTGCATCTCTCCCTCTCTCTCTCCCTCAGAGGATTTATATTATCAAGCAGCCAATAAGTAATGGCCTAAAATCTTCATAGCCACACCCTAGCAACCAGTTTCAGCACCCTAGCAACCACTAAGAGCTCCCTAGCAACCACCCTAAACCAAAAAATTTTTTTTTTTTACATTTTTTTGTATTTTTTAATGCAATATTACACTCATGGCCTTGCGATATTGCTCCATGCTTGTGCCTATTCGACCATAGGCACGAGGCCGCAGGCCGAGTGCCGTACTGAAGGCACTCATTATTAAAGATTTTAAGAACTCTATTCACCTTATTTTCCATGACAACAAGGGCGACGCCATTACGCTCATTTTGTCATCTTACTTCCGGCTAAGCGGGACTTCAACTTCCGGCTGAAAGGACCTACGCTAGTTTCTAGCGTAATTCTATAGTTGTAACGGTAAAATATGTTAAGTATTATATGCTCAGTTAGGGGCTGACATAACAATTGGATTAAGAGGATAGAACAATTTAACCAACGGTGTTACGAACACAATGTAGGCTAAAGCGATCGGAATGTTGTGGTGTACTTTACGATTTACACGAGGAGGAGCACCTGAGGCAATGGCGGAAGGCGCTAAACATGCTCACCCAAGCGCGGTGTGTTCGTACCATGTGTGTTAGTACCATGTGTGTTATGTGTTATGTGTGTTCGTACCATTTTATGGACGGGGAGCAGACTGACGAACGAACACCCTTACCCCGAGTAAAGGCTCGGCTACGATGTTCTGGTAAAGAAGTCCCGACGGGTGCTGAACAGGTTGTCAGATTCAGGTAAGCTAACTTACCTAACTGTTGTTTTCCTAACTTACCTATCTATGTGCTTTTTAGCCTAACGTTAGATGAAGTCCGTTCTATGAATACATTTAAGATTAGTAACGAGCCGTTCACAAAATACAACGAATCTTGCATGATTACCATTGGCCAACTATATGTCATATTTCTTATATTTCGTTTACTTTGTGATATGTCGACCTAAGGGTCTGAAATAAAGAATGAATGATTATTCACGATAGTACAATATATTACGGTACATTACAGTCTTACAATAGCTCACATTATTCCTGTAAGGAGGCCAGCTAGCTACATCTCTTATTCAGATATTGATATTGACCTACATAGAGTTAGGAGATTGTGTGCATACTGTCTCGTTTTTAATGCATCTCTCTTTTTCACACTGTTCTAAGTATGAGTGCCATCATAAATTAATTAATTCTCATTTTAAGTACTAATTTAAATCTAATTTAAAAGTACTATTTAAATCTATTTTAAGTACTAATGTAAAAATGTTTATGGTTCTATTATTTCCATAGATCATCGATGAGAGTCAGTGTTGCAGTGGACAACTGTGAGGAGGATCACAGCCACATGCCCCAGACCTGTGATGCAGAAACACAATGGGAGGATCCATCTGTCTCTGACCACAACTACGCTCCAAATCTCAACTCTGCTGAGAAACGACCACCTTTGTCAGCTCTACACAGGGTCGACATTGATGCATTCCACTCAGTTGCCGAGCACCTTACCAATTCATACACCAACAGCTTTCAGCTACACACTTGGGATCAGCTCCTGATGACTCTGATGAAGCTGCATCTTAAAGGGTTAGTTCACCCAAAAATGAAAACTCTGTCAGTTATTACTCTCCCTCATGTTGTTCCAACCCCGTAAGACCTTCGTTCATCTTCGGAACACAAATTAAGATATTTTTGATTAAACTGAGAGCTGTCTCACTCCTCCATTTTTTTTATTATTATTATTTTTTTTTTCTTAATTTGTGTTCCGAAGATGAACGAATGTCTTACGGGGTTGGAACAACATGAGGGTGAGTAATTACTGACATAATTTTCATTTTTGGGTGAACTAACCCTTTAATTAATTAATTTATCTTGCTGAAAGGTTTGGTGTTTCTCAGTTCATTGTAAGCAAGGTGATTTCGCGTTGGCTTGACATCATGGAGGAGAAGTGTTTCAGAGAGCAGTTTCCAAACACAACATGTAGAGCACAATATATCAAAATATCGCAAATGTATATATCGCAATATGCATACTTTTTTTTTGCTTTAATAAGCTTTAATCAGTTTATATAATTCATACAGTGAAAAACTAAGCAGTGTTTTACTTTTACATTTGATTATTCAGTTTCTGTTGTTAAATAGACCTAATGTAGGATAACCTGCGCCCCGTGGTTTACACTGATGTTAAAATAACATGTCTTATATACAGTAAAACACTGATGTTCACTTTCACAAGTTGAAGGGATGTTTTCTTGTTACAAAAAGAATGTGAAACACATATGTAGGTTATATAATTTTAAATCTAATTTAAGTTAATTTTATATACTTTAAGCATTATTGTATCGAATATCGCATTGCTTAATGAGTTATCGCATTTTTCTTCAATATCGTGCACTTAATAACCTTGTCCAGGTGATGAAGTAATGGCAGACAGGCTTCACCATTACCAATCTCCTCTATGAAAGGAAGGTCAAACTTGTCCTCCTTGTGAATCTTGTAAAACAGATGTTACCTGTTATGAATAGTTATTTGTATAAACCTTTACAATGTGCCCAGATGTTACCTGTTATGAATAGTTATTTGTATAAACCTTTACAGTGTGAGCAGATTTTACCTGTTATGAATAGTTATTTTTATAAACCTTTACAATGTGCCCAGATGTTACCTGTTATGAAGTTATTTTTATAAACCTTTACAGTGTGAGCAGATTTTACCTGTCAGTCATTTATTATAAAACAATATAATGTGAGCTCTGTAGATTCCCCTTAAAATTTAAATGAATCAAGTCTTCTAGTTAGAAGGAATAAGTCACGTCAAGTTTGCAAATGAATACCATCTTGGTTTATTACTTATGAAATTTAAATGGTGAAATGTATCTACATGAAGGTCAGTAGAAGGTGTCTCTAGCTTCCTAAAAAAATCAAACACTTCTTACAACTGATTTTATACAACTTATTTAATCGTTCATATTTAACCAATTACCTAATCTCCTATCCTTAACCCTAAATATTCTCAGTACTTATTATTTACAAATAATTTTTTATTGCTGCTCCATCAACTCCTTCTGACAGGACGTAGTTAAATATTCCCATAGGTTAACGTTACCTCTGGCCACGTCAATGACGATGAATGGGACAATATGAGACCAACTGATAGTCGTACGAAGTTTTCTCCGTGCTCCCAATTTAAAACATTTACGGTATTAACGTTATTTGTCATTTTGATAAAGTTTTGGCTAACTATAAACAATCTTCTAACTACTGAAATAGCTACCGGATGTGCCGTGTCAGTTTAGCGGAAGTCGGATGACAAAATGCGGAAGCGCGAAGTATTAAAAGTGGGCGGGGCGGAATAAGGTGAATAAAAACTCCATAGTAACCATATTTGACAACTACCAACCACCTAGTAACACCATAGCAACTAACAAAAACACCTTAGCAACCACCCAGAACACCCTAGCAACGCCCTAGCAACCACCAAGAATACCCTAGCAACTGCCTAGCAACCACCCAGAACACTCTAGCAACTGCCTAGCAACGCCCTAGCAACCACCCAGAACACCCTAGCAACTGCCTAGTATGCCCTAGCATCCACCCAGAATACCATAGCAACTGCCTAGCAACACCATAGCAACACCCTAGCAACCACCAAGAATACCCTAGCAACCACCTGGCAACCACTTAGAACACCTTAGCAACACCCTAGCAACCACCCAGAATACCCTAGCAACTGCCTAGCAACCCCCAGAATACCCTAGCAACCGCCTAGCAACACCATAGCAACCACCCAAAATACCATAGCAACTGCCTAGCAATGCCCTAGCAACCACCCAAAATACCCTAGCAACTGCCTAGCAACCACCCAGAATATCCTAGCAACACCATAGCAACCACTCAGAACACCTTAGCAACTGCCTAGCAATGCCCTAGCAACCACACAGAATGCCCTAGCCACCACCTAGCAACACCATAGCATCCACCCAAAATACCCTAGCAACTGCCTAGCAACATTGTTAATGTGTGTTCATTTTTGTTTGTTTGTTGTTGTTTATAGTATTTAATGATTATACACACATTAAGCATGATTAACCAATTCAGTCGATGAAACTACAAAGGTGGCACAGAGGTATATAATTACAAAATAAAGTCATCACGATTGTTATTAATATTATTTTATAAAGTAAGTAACATGTAAGATAAAAGTAGTTTAATCACGTGAATACCTGTGACGAAGCCGTTTGTGTGACAGCTCGAGCTCTCCTACGCACCGTGTATCAGTGTCCGAATTCACGCACTTCATTAGTTCATTCCTAGCAGATATAGTGCACTTAAATTCCACACACTGTATAGGGATTAGTGAATGAGTGAACGAGTGAGCAGTAACTGGATAATCCCGAGTCATAGATTTGTTTACAATGAACGAATCTTTCATGACCGATTCATCACTAGAAGGTGATTCTATTGGTTATACAATCAAAGCTCGCCGCTGATTGGCTGCGAGATCGACTTCACTGGAGCAGAACTGGTCAACTGCCCGCAGTATTCTCTTGAGGTAAGTGGAGACGGTTGTTTTCAAATATGCTGTTTTATAAAGCCTTGTATTGTCAAATGCAGCTCTTTGTTTGAATTAAATGTAGGTAATATTATTTGTATTGTAATGAGTTGTAGTTAATATCGTTTTTTTTTGCACTACAACTTTTTCTCTGTAAAGAGGGTAGCTGCTAATGTATGATACGTGATGTCTACAGCTAACTGTTACACTTAAATCTTTGTGTAAAAACATAACATGTTGTGCGTCTGATGGATATTATGTCCTTTGGTTTTTGTTGTTTGTGTGGCTTACAATAGCTTAAATACTGCGTGAGGAGTGTGTTATTTTGGCGCTTATTTTTAAGCTAAAGCATCCTGGTAGATTATGGTAATGTAGAAGTATACTTCTGGCACTCGCCGTTTGTATTTTACACGGATGCATATGGACGCAGAAATATTATAATGAAAATTGTCGATTGATGCAGGTCGCTTGCGCTTCATGTCAAAGGCAGCGTCTAAGTTTCCTCATGTAATCGAAGGCGGTTAACGTTAGATTAGTCACCGGTGATGAAATCCGGAGAACCGATTTCAGTGCGCGCTCACTGAAAGAATTCATCATAAAACACAAAGTGTAAATATATTGTATAACAAATTATTTTTTCTCTGTATTTAGCTTTTAATATAACGGGAGTTCCATGAGTGTTTTACTGGTATTTTCTCAAGAGTGAGCTGATAACCTAGCTTTCGCGCCTTGCGGTCACGTGCTTCATGTTACACAAATCCGCGTTTACAATCTGTTTGAATGGGTTTCAAATAGGATAGAGACGCCAGCTTCACTATTGCAGCATTTTTTGTTAATATTAAAGCATGATGTGACGCATAACGCATCGATTACTATGTTGACGATAATCACAGTATTTTTGAGGAGTGATGAAGAGGCAAAATGAATGTTTTTCTTCAGATATTCCTTAGATTGTTGGTCAGCCTCAAAACCGACCAAATACCTTGAGTGTAATTTTTATCAATTAAAAATAAATTCACTATATTTTAGTTAAGTTATATTTAGAATATATTTTATGGTAATAAAGAATTATGATCAAATAATGTCGACTGGTTCATGTCTATCAAATGCAGTGTTGAGCACTATAGCCAATCATACGCGTTTCTGCTGAGTTTAAAAATACAACGTCCAATCAAAGGCAGTTAGATTAGTCACCGGTGAAATCCGGTGAGAACTGCTCCGTCACAGATTTCTCTAATCATAAACCACAAAGTGCAAATATAATGTATGTAAGAAATTATTTTTTCACTGTAGATAGACAGCTTTGTTTCTGGGTTTTTGTTCCTACATTTGGCGGCCGCCGAATCGAATTTTTGTCCTGCCAGAGCCTTATTTGATCGGTGAGTGATGACTGCTCTACTGCGCTTGTGAGAGAGAGCGAGAGAGCGAGCCCCGGCGGCGCGCGCGCGCACTCTCACGTCTTCAAAGCGATGTCTTGCTCTCTCTCCCTCGCGCAATATATTAAAATCAAATGACACGATGGTAAACTGTTCAATGATGAAATATGTTCTGTGTTGACACAATCTTGTGCGATGTCCTAACTGCTGGATAATCACTCAACGCGTACACGTCCGACTCGCAAACTAATGACTCTTTTGAACCGATTCTTTTTTTAATGAATTGTTAAAACAACTGCTCTGTCCACCACCGAACTCACAAGACGTCTGAATCATAGACCGGTAGCACTTTACAATAAGGTTCCATTTATCAAACTCTTGTTAACTACATTAGTTAACATTAACTATTAATAAACTATTAATCTTTGTTAATGTTAATTTCACCATTTACTAGTAGCCTACATTATTGAAATCAAAAGTTGTATTTGGTAACATAGTAAATGCACTGTGAAGAAACATGAACAAACAATGAAAAGCTTTATTTTTATTAACTAAGATTAACAAAGATTAATAAATACAGGAACAAATCTATTGTTCATGGTTAGTTCATGTTAGTTAGCTTAATACATGAACTAATGTTAAATCAAACCATACTGTAAAGTGTTACAAACATAATTTACTCAGAACTCAGAAGTGCTTACCCCGTTTTTTTTTATTAATAGTGGTTAGCAAGATTTCACCTTAATAGACTACAGTATTTTTAGGTTATTTATATAACAATGTGTAGGTTTTTGTAGAAAATGACATGAGGTGAACATTTTCAGCTTTTTTTCCAGTGTTATTATTTGCAATGAAAGTTCAAGTTACATGGTTTGTGAGTGTGATGTTGAGTTTTATGACACTCTTTTTCTCTGTTTCAGAATACTGTTTTCACACGCATTCCTTACTGCATTTCAAAGGTAAAGGTTTAATTAGGGACATGGCCACAAATACAAAATGCTTCAGATTTGGCTTGTTGATAAGTAAATCGTTATAGTTTCAAAAATGATCAAGAATATAAAAGCTATTAGAAAAAAATTGTTTTGTTTATGCCACAAATAATTAAGACTACATTTACATACCAATTCATCCATTCTCCAAATCACTTATATAGTATATAGTCCTATAAAGTAAACCTGCTGGATGGTTGGTCCATCACAGATTTTTGGGCCGCATATTTGACATAACTCGGCTTCTAGAAAATATTAGAGTATATAAAAAAAAAAGACTTTCTTGAGATAAATTCCTAAAATTATCTGTATTCTTCATATAGATAAAATATAAAGTATCATAATCATTATCATAAAGTCATATTTGATTATGTTGTCATCATTTTTTTTCAGACTGACTGATCAGAGCACAACCTGCATTTTCTGCTGCACTTTTCTCTCTGGTTAGTATTACTATTGGTTCTTAAGCTGTATTATGGTATTTTCATCCCATCGCCATAATTGTAGTCCCTGTGCCTTAATATGTCTGTTTTTATATCTTTTTCAGGTTCCTTGGGTTTTGCCGTTTTCTACAGAGAGCAGTTTATTTCATTTCTTACCCCACGTCCTCTACCTTCACCACCCACCCACCACCTACCTCCTCCACCTTCACCCCCACCACACGACCTACCCCCTCCATCTTCACCCCCCCCCCTCAACCCACCACCAACAGCCCCCCCCCCCCCCCCCAAAAAAAAGCAAAAAAAAACTTTATTGCAATTTACAAGTTTACACAGTGTCCCTTTTGTTGGTCTTGTTTAACTGTTTGTTTTCTTCCTGAGAGTACTACAGTTTTTCTCTTTCTAGGCTCAACAGCTGTTACATCTGGAGAACGTTCAAAGTATGTGCCTATCTAAGTGAGAATGTCCAATTAAAATAAATTTGACTAATTCATAAGTAATAAGTGCATTTAAATATGTATTACTTTTGAGTATAAAAAATAAATCTATGGCTACTTTTTATGATTTGAGTAAAATCTCTACTTTTAAAAGTTACTTAATTCACTGAAATTAGTGAGTTAAACAGATAAATTTGTCAAGAATCATTTTTTGTCATTTCTTTTTATCTCTTCATATTTTAAAGGATGCCGCGGAAAGGAAAGAGATCTCAGGCTCAAAAAATTCGTTGGAGAAAGTTTGACCTGGAGGATGACCAGACCAGACCCTCCAGGATTAACCAGGTACTATTGATATCTGTGTCTTGCAACATGCTCATTTCAGGGCACCTTAATGTTTGGGACTAGGGCTGTCACGATTTCACAAATGCGACCACATCAAATTTTAACTCGCAAATTCTCAAAAAATGGTCGTATATGACGACTTTTTTGGTCGCAGCCTGGAGCCCTGCAATGCTAATCATAATGACTTTATCACTCTATACAACACTTTAAAATAATATAATTTCTGCCTTATTCTATGATTTTCAAATACACCTTTTATAAGTGACTTAAATTTACAGTGCTTGCAGAGATGGAGTAGCATTTACTGTGAACCGGTCGATCCGCTTTGATCTCAGTGCTGCGCATAGAATTATTTAATTAAAATATTGCAATTTTTTAAATAATCACTAAGTCAAATTGTGATTTCGATTTAAGTTCTGTTAATCGTGCAGCTCTAGATAAAAATAATAAAACAACAATGCCCACTCACTTGCTATAAGTATATGAATATCACTAGATTGCCGATTGATAATCTCCATTAGGGATGCACCGATACCAGTATCAGTATCGGGCCCGATACTGAGCTCATGTACTCGTACTCGTAAAAATGCTCTGAAACCAATAAGCAATACCAGGCAGCGTGTGTAAGCTACAGTACAGTGTTTGTGTCCAGACAAAGAAACACTGACAACAGAGGGGATAAAAAAGAAGGCTGTTTATGAAGTAAATGTATCTTATTAGTGGAATATTTAACTAAATATAATAACACATAACTGTGGCACACGAGCTGATCAGAGAAAACCATGCAGTGGATTAAGAGCACAGCGGCACAGCTGTGCAAGCTGGTCGAGCGCATCCGTTTGTCACAGACGTCAGTGGAAAGTTTGTAGTTCAGTCGTATGTTAATGGCAAAGAAAGTAAAACGAGGCATGTAGCTTATTATTAACGTTAACTGACCAGAGAGAGAGAGAGAGAGAGCATACTTCTGTTGAATGTTA
Source organism: Vimba vimba (assembly GCA_022828995.1). NCBI lineage: Eukaryota > Metazoa > Chordata > Actinopteri > Cypriniformes > Leuciscidae > Vimba > Vimba vimba. Next base: position 23,796,138 of record CM040821.1, on the reverse strand, counting down.
ATCAAACAAAGGACAAATAAAGTACTCACTGCTGTTGACTTAATATGTGCTTTAGTATTAAATGAAAGATAAAATATGATAGAGCAATAGAATGAACAGTATATATATATATATATATATATATATATATATGGAAAAGCTGATAAAGACACATAAGCCGTGTTTACATTTACATATTCGTATAGCACATTTATTACAATGTAAATTGTTAAATTTAATCACTAATTAATCAAATAAGTTAATTAATCTTTTAAATACCTTTTCTTTTGTTTTTTAGTTTATCTTTAATACTGTTTAGTGAAAATGTCTTCGTCCCAAACACTATGAAGTGCAATTTAAAATTTAACACAGATTCTATAACACTAATTTTTACCGACAGCCTAATTCCATGTATGATGATTTACAGGTTGAACAGGCAAGCACCAGTGCAGCTGTAGCTCAGTTTTCGCGTAGAACGTATGCAGAAGGTGGTGATATTGCACCCAGGGTTTTGTCTGTGCAGGCATCTCATTGTCAAGGTGATGATAGGTATGAGAGTTTCTCTAGAAATCATCAGTGCACGTGTGTAGCGTTGACTTTTTTAGCTAATCAGAGTGAAGGGATTACGTTCAAGATGCCTGACCTTGATAGAGTTTTAGAGGAGGGAGATGCGTGTTATGTCTATATTAAAATGCAGCTTATTGCTGAAGGGAGGTTTAAGCGCAACCATCTGACAATGGAGGAAGTACCGTTGAGCGTTGAATCATTTCACCGGACACATAATGTGCTGAAGTCAGGAGTGATGTTTGGATACCTCAGAGCCACAGGGACCCCTGGCACTGAAGAGTGGTGGATTCCTCTCACTGAAAGGCTACAGTGTCTCTCCACAGATGTCAGACATGCTTTGCTCCTTGTCGCTCCAGAGTGTATTGCTGTGTTCAGAGACAGATCTGGAAGGTACGGATACTTTGATTCTCACTCGAGGACTGCTGCAGGCTTGCCCCATCCTACTGGTCATGGAACTGCTGTCATGTTGACTTTCACCCACCTGAGTGACATGACAGACAGAGTTCTCAAGATCTTCCGGGATCGTGGTGATGAGACCAGCTATGAATTCATGCCTGTGTCTTTTGAAACAGAGCAACAGTCTGTCCAACTGCCTTCACCATCTGTTTGTGAACCGGTATCACAAGTGATTTCAGCTCTACCAGAACCAGCAACAAATGTTGGAGCCAAAGTAAATTTTGTTGGCTCAGGAGCTGAAAACCAAGATGTAGATAAAACGAATAAGCACAGGAGAAGAAGAGAAATGCGTAAAACATTTAAAATTTCAAAACAAGCCGGAGAATCTAAGGACACAGCTGCATCTTATGCCACCAGGAAACATAAAAAAAGGGATTGTGAGAGACTGAGGTATGCCACTTCTTTGCAATACCAATCAAAGAAAAAAGAAGCAAATAAGATAAAGTATAATCAAGATGCTCTCTTCCGAAACAAAGTGAAACAGTATATAGTAAGAAGATACAGCACAGATACTGTCTTCCAGAGGAAGATGAAAGAGTATACGAAGAAGAGATACAGCACAGATGCTCTCTTCCAGAAGAAGAAGAAAGAGTACATTAATAAGCGGTACAGCACAGATACTCTATTCCAGAAGAAGAAGAAAGAGAACATTAAGAAGCGGTACAGCATGGATGCTCCCTTCCAGAAGAAGAAGAAAGAGTACACGAATAAGCGGTACAGCACAGATGCTCTCTTCCAGAAGAAGAAGAAAGAGTACATTAATAAGCGGTACAGCACGGATGCTCTCTTCCAGAAGAAGAAGAAAGAGTACACGAATAAGCGGTACAGCACAGATGCTCTCTTCCAGAAGAAGAAGAAAGAGTACATTAAGAAGAGGTACAGCACAGATACTCTCTTCCAGAGGAAAATGAAGGCATACATGGTTAAGAGATATGCTTGTGACCCAGAGTTCAGAGCACATCACATTCTGCGATGTACGCTGCGCAAGACCCAGAAATGTGCGGGTGATGCTTCATATCACGTTCTTCATCGATTGCAATGCGCACTGCGGATCAAAAATAAATATAAACCATACATCCGTCCCAGCCAGGAAACACCCCAGCCTTGTGTTAACAAAGTGATGGAAAGTGCCATACATGCATTCCGGTGTAAGATTCAGCATGGCCCTACACATGTCTGCACAGTCTGTCACAGAGCCCTGTTTCCTAATCAAGTCAAGGTCTGTAATAGAACAAGTTATTACAAAAACGTTCATGTTGCAGCGTCTTGCCTAACTGGGAAGTATGTTCACGCTTGTGATAATGCCTGCTCAGGTTCCTGCGTAGTTCCGGAAGAGAGAAGACAGGAATGGATTTGCCACACTTGTGACAGCCACCTCAAGAGAGGACAGATGTCTTCAATTGCAGCAGCCAACAAACTGGAGTTGCCACCAATCCCTGCGGAATTGGATGAATTAAATGTCCTTGAACGTCAACTCATTGCAAAAATTTTACCATTTGCAAAAATAGTTGCATTACCCAAAGGACAGCAGAGAGCAGTACGTGGTGCCGTCGTGTGTGTGCCCTCCGAGATGGAGAAGACTGTCAACTCTCTGCCAAGACCAAGAAGTGAGGCCCAGCTGCTGCAGGTGAAGCTGAAGAGACACGTTAAGTTCAAAGGATACCAGCAGTTCCACACGGTGAACATGCATAACGTACTTGCAGCTTTATCGAAGCTGAAAGCCATGCATTCGGAATACAGGAACATCTCCATAAGAGAAACGGCTATATTCGAAAGTCCCATAGATGAGGAAGCTGATGTCTCTGAAAGTCACCTAGACGAGGAAGCTGAAGTCTCTGAGATGCAACAAGAAGTCGATGTTGCTGAGCAGGATGAGCAACACGTTAGTGTCGAGGAAAAGGATGAGCTTCGACCCGGGCTCACATTAGACACGTGCATGCAGCCGCCCGACATCGGACAGGAGATCTTGTCGTACGGTGAGGGAATATTTAGTATCGCACCTGCACAAGGACAAAAGCCTGTTGGATTTTTCAAGATCCCAAAGCTGGAAGCTATGGCTTTCCCTGTTCAATTCCCCACTGGACAAAATTCCATTGATGAGGAAAGACAAATTTCAATATCTCCCAGTATGTATTTCAACGTGAGATTGTTCAGCGTGGACACGCGTTTTGCAAAAGATCAGAGTTATCTTTTCTTTGCACAGTTTGTAACAGAAACGCAACTGGCTAGAAACAGCATGTCTATTCAGTTGCGAAAAGGCAAACCTCTCACAAGAGATGGCCGAAGAATTTCTAACAGACTGCTTCAAGACAACCGGGAGATTGAAAGATTGGTACACAACAGAGACGCCACGCGGTTCATGCAACCACTGAGAGGCTCTCCATCGTATTGGGAGAAAACTTTGAGGGATCTACAGGCTATGATAAGACAGTTAGGAACCCCTACGTTTTTTTGCACATTCAGTGCAGCCGAAATGAGATGGCCTGAAGTAATTACAGCAATCAAGGCCCAGCAAGGTGAACACGTCGACTTTTCCGAGCTTGACTGGACGACAAAGTGTGAAATCCTCCGAAGCAATCCGGTCACTGTCATGCGTATGTTTGAGAAGCGGGTGGATGCGCTAATGACTCATCTGCTTTTGTCGCCTGCCCAACCCATTGGTAAAGTTGAGGACTACTTTTACCGAGTGGAGTTTCAAGCTAGAGGAAGCCCACATATCCATCTTCTTGTTTGGATAAAGGACGCACCCGAGTTTGAAAAGGACTCTGATAAGGATGTTTGTGACTTTATTGACCGCAACATAACCTGCCAGTTGCCCGATCCCTCGGCTGATCCTGAGCTTCACAAGATCGTCACAGAGGTCCAGCTTCACAGCAGGAACCACTCAAAGTCCTGTAAGAAGGGAAATCTATTGTGTCGATTTGGGTTCCCCAAACTACCGGTGTCTAGCACCACGATCACTCGTCCGCGACCACAGCGTCCTGAAGAAGAGGATGACACGGACACTTCTCCATCTGGAAGCTGCATGTTTGCATCTAAACAACCACAGCGTCCTGAAGAAGAGCATGAGAAAGAGCAAAAGCAAGCAGACAGAAGAAAGTTGAGACGGGAGGCTGCTCAAAAGGCAATGAGCGAAGCCAGGACAAAACTCAAGCCGGTGTGGGATCTGTTGAATGACCCCCAAGCCTCTTTTGACAGCTTGTCAGACCTACTGACAAAGAGTAAGTTGTCCATCGATGACTACAATGAGAACGTCGAAGCATTGTCCAATGCCAACGTGATTCTGCTGAAGCGTGATCCAAAGGAGTCTTGGGTGAATGGATACAATCCCGATTTGTTGAGGGCATGGAACGCTAATATGGACATTCAGTTCGTTCTTGACGCTTTTAGCTGCGTTATGTATATGCTTTCGTATATTTCCAAGCCGGAGCATGAAATGGGCGATTTACTTAAGAACGTAATCAAGAGTGTGCGTGAGACGAACGTTAGCGAGGAAGATGAAATGAAGCAGATAATGCAAGCCTACTCAAAACACAGGCAAGTTAGCGCTCAGGAGTCTGTGGCACGAACATGCAGCTTACCGTTGAAGAAGTGTTCACGAAGTGTTGTGTTTCTACCGACGGACGATGACGCGCTTAAGATGAGTCTTCCCCTAAGCGTCCTACAAAACAAAAATCCTGATTCGGAGGATGTGTGGATGTCAGGGATGATAGAGAAATACAGAGCAAGGCCTCAAACGCGTGACTTTGAGAAGATGTGTCTGGCAGAATTTGCTTCGGAGTGCCGCATCGTGTACGGTCAACAAACAAAAGGCAAGAATGTTCACCAGCTGCTCTACGGCATGGGCTTTTTTCAGAAAAGAACTGGGAAGGCTGCAGTTATTAGGTATGCACGTTATTCGGAGGAAAAACAACCCGAAAAGTTTTACAGTAGATTACTTAAGCTTTATATGCCACATCGAAGCAACGAACAGCTAAAACCGCCTAGATTTCCGACATATGAAACATTTTACAAGAGTGCAAAGGTGGAACTACCCTGGACAACCCCTGGTTTGCTTTTCCCTGTCTGCGCCATAGTGCAAGCACACAAGGAAAAATTCGAAAAACACAGCGACGAGGTGGATAAGGCATTCGATCAGCTGCAACAGCAAGGGCCACCCGAGAACGCATGGGCCGCCTTTGCACCAGAGATTGAAGTGGATCGTTTAGAGTGCGTTGCAGAACGACAAGACATCAATCCAGATGATGAGGATGTACAAGATGATGTCCCAGAATTTCAGATTCTTGAACATGGAGATGGAGTCGTGCCACAAATAGAGGCACCGCAGATGAGCATCGAATTTGTCAGGAGGTTGTTTAGAAGTCTAAACGAGACGCAGGCAGCCATATTCTACACGGTCTGCCAGTGGTGTCAGAAGCGTGTGTGGGGTCATAATCCGGAACAGTTTTTCTACTTCGTGTCAGGTGGTGCTGGTTGTGGCAAATCACACGTCATCAAGTGCATATACACGGAAGCGACCAAGATTCTGCGACAACTGCCTCGACTACGAGAGGAAGGAGATCTATCCGTGCCTACGGTGCTCTTGAGTGCGTTTACTGGAACGGCAGCGTTCAACATATCCGGTAAAACTCTGCATTCCATCTTGAAACTTCCAAGGAATCTGAAGCCACCGTATCAAGGACTTGGAAATGCCCTAGATGAACTACGAGCAAGACTACGCGACGTGGAGATTCTTATCATCGATGAAGTGTCCATGATTTCGAAGGATCTTTTTGCCTACATAAATTGGAGATGTCAGCAAATCAAAGGCAGCAAAAAACCTTTCGGGGGAATCTCTGTCCTCGCCGTGGGCGACTTTTACCAACTGCCACCTCTGGGTAAAGCCAAACCACTCTGCGTGTACGAAGAGGATGTTTTGGACTTCTGGAAAGACCATTTCCAAATGATTACCCTCACCGAGATCATGCGTCAGAAAGAAGACCTGGCTTTTGCCCAACTTTTAAACCGCCTACGGGTGAAGCAGAAGACCGACGATCTCGCCGAAGAAGATAGAGCTTTGCTACTCCAGGCAGTGAAGGACCCCAAAGACTGCCCGTGTGATGCACTGCACATATTTGCCACAAACAAGGAAGTTCACGAACACAATACGAAAACAATCCATGCTCTTCACACTGACATCATTACCATCGATGCCGAAGACTACAGGAAAGACCCAAGAACAGGAGGGATGAAGAGACAAATGAAGCCCATCACCGGAAAAAAGGATGACTTGCCTGACACCATACAAATTGCGTTGGGAGTACGCATAATGGTGACTAGGAATCTGGATGTTGAAGATGGAATTGTCAATGGGTGTTTTGGAAAGATTGCAAACATTGTCAATAAGACAAAAGATGGAATCAACACCGTGCAAATGTTAGGACTTCAGCTTGACAATCCAAACGCAGGCAAGAAACACCGCAAAAGGGTGCAAGGTGAAGAAGACGACTTGGTTTACATCGAGAGATCCGAAGAAACTCTTAGGAAAGGGGCAGTTCGTCGACAATTCCCCATCAAGTTAGCCTACGCCTGCACAGCTCACAAAGTCCAAGGCATGACGATGGAGAATGCCGTGGTGTCACTGAAGAAGATTTTCGAGCCGGGAATGGCCTACGTTGCACTCAGCAGAACGACCTCACTTCGTGGATTGCACATCACAGACTTCAATGAGAAGAAGATATATGCTGATCCTTCAGTAACAGCCTCATTGGATAACATGACCAGAGCAACATTCGAAGGAATCATGCCACTTTTGCAGCAGGTGAGGGAAACCAACATGGATCAAACGCTTAAAATCATCCATCACAACACAGAAGGACTGTCATCCCACATTGAAGACATCAGATGCCATCATGAACTGCTTCTATCGGATATTCTTTGCATGACGGAAACTCACCTGACCGGATCATTCACTACACCTCACGTCCAATTGGATGGATACAACATGTTTCTGCGTAACAGACATGTCTCCTACTCGACACACCAAGAAATTGCACAGAAAGCTGGCGGTGGAGTCGCAATCTATTGCAAAGAGCATATATCAGCTCAGGCTAGGCAGTTTATTCAAAATGTGACTGATCTGGAGTATGTCGTCATCAAAGTAGATAGCCCGATCAAAGCAACAATCGCTGCTGTCTACAGGCCACCACACTATGGATTCGAAGGATTCCTGGAAAACTTGAAGAGTCTGCTGGATTATTTGGACATCGTGGACGAACATCCTGTAATAATCTGTGGAGATTTTAATGAGGATCTCTGCGCAGGGAAAAAAACTGTTCTGGAATTGTTTCAGTCTAAAGGATACACGCAACTGATCACCACAGCAACAACCAAAAAGAACACTCTATTGGATCATATTTACATCTCTCATCCGGATTTGTGCCTTCAGTCAGGTGTCTTGCATAGTTATCATAGTTATCACAATCCCGTGTACTGTATTTTGCGTAAATGAGTTTTTGTGATGGACCGGTATTGTTGTGTGTTGCGGTAGGTTAGTATGCCATACGGAACCGTTTGCCACTGCTAAAACTGCTTTATAACGCTCCAGTGGGGCTTCGACAGCCTTATTCAAACGGTTGGGCGCGTATGGTCGTGTTGCGGTGAGATTGTGGCGTTAGAGATTGTGGTTAGGAGATTGTGGTTAGATGATGTCAGGGGATTTATGCCACTGAGCTACAAGGAAGGAGCAACCTCAGCAGCAGAAAGGATGGAGGAGTAGTGTGACAGCTCCAGGGAGGACACAGACAGTCAGAGCAACAGTGGCAGTAAGTTATAAAAGACACAGCAAGGTAAAGGGAGAAGCAGCAAGGCACCATTGTAATGTATTTGATTTGATTTGTTTTGATTTTGACATTATAACATTGTACCTTGAATTTATGTTCAATTTATACAATTTGTGACAATCTGTACGGGATATGCATTTCTATGATTTTCCCTGCTATTCTCTGATTGATCTGTGCCCTTCTGTAAAGTTGCAGGAAGAATTGGGAGACCATAGCAGTCCTGTCCGGATATGAGTGTGCAATATATCTTCTAAAGCTAAGTGTTAAAAGATTTTTCTTCAGTCTGTGTACTACTGCTTTTCATAACCACATTTGAATGGAAATGTTATATTTTAATCTAATTTTAAATTTGATGTTTTTCAGGAACCAGCCAATTGAAGTCAGATTATCTGAGAAGATCACGTGTGCTACTACAATGATTATGGCAAGCTGGTGTTCATTTCTTTCCGTAAGTTTTATTTCTGAGTACTTTCTTGCTTTTTTTAGTTTATTAGTACTGATGTATGTAGTAATTCCATTATTCATTCATGCCCAGAGGACGGGACCAACTGTCTATGACATTGAGGACAATGTTGAAGAATAAAGAGGCAGAGAAAGAAGTACACTGAGGTAAAGTTTGTCAATACTTCTGGTAAGGTCTAGTGTTTCAGTGCATTTTATTATACAATGGTTTTAGGGTTTTTCCTGGGTCAAAAATGCAGCAGTCATCTACATCACTCGTAATAAATCTCAATAACTGATCAAATAAGGTTTTTTTTATTTTTATTCGATGCAGGAAAAACCCTGGGGTTTGTTCAGAGACATGTGATTTGATGTGAAAGCTTAGATTTTAAAGTGTATGATGGTTCTCAGAAGTGAGAGAGGAAAAATTGTCTCTTGCAAGAAACTGTATGCTCCATAAGTCTTGGAGAATCAGAAAAAATCAATCACTAACATTATCATATCTGTCATATCTGTCTACCTCAGGATATCCAGCCTGTATGCAGTGTCAGATCCAGCGGCTAGATGGCGGGAGATTCTTCATTAGACCACTGATTGCATCTCATCATTGGATGCACAATTAATTTTAATATATTTATAAATGTTTTTTTATTATATTTAATAATTGTTTTACATTTCAAGATATAAATCATATATTAGCTTGAATAAGAAAGTTATTAATATTATAATGTGTACGCCATGCCATAGGAGGATGGGCTTCCCCTGCTGAGTCTGGTTCCTCTCAAGGTTTTTTTTTATCTCCCTTAAGGAGTTTTTTCCTTGCCACTGTCGCCATTGGCTTGCTCACTGGGGGTGTTGTGCCAGGTCCTGTCCCTCCCGGGTCTACCGACCAGGGTTGCCAAAAAAAATAATATATATATATATATATATATTGACAGATATTATCATTTAAATTATAAAAATGTACATTTGATTCATTTTACATCAAAATTAAATCATGTTATAGCTTAGTCACTTAAAGCAGTAAGCCCTGTGAAGCCATTGTATATAGCGATTTCAGAACAGCTTATGGGCTTTGTTAAAATGTTCTGAAATCAGTGTAGATCATAACTTCACTGGGGTTATGGTCTTACTCCTTTTATAAATACGTTCGCAGCAATAGACCGAATATAGTAATACAGAATATTTTAAAATGTACTTTTGTGAGTAGAAACATTTACCTTTATTCTGCCAAAATTAAAGTTTGAGGGTTAGAAATGATAAAAGCAAAGAATTTAAAACAAGAAAATTAAAAGTGAATAATTTAAAACAAATGTTAGTATTGTGTAAAATAAGTTATCAAATAAGCTTTTATAAATTATAAATTGTATTATTAATTGCAACATTAATGCCTTCCATTTTTATAATCTTAGGGGTAATGCTGTAAATATAATTTTAATATAAAGTATATCTATATATAACTAGTAGAATCTAATCTAATAGGATCTAATCCATTTGCTGGGTGGGATTTGGCACAACAGGCGTTTAAAAAATCTTTTAAATAAACATTTGGTTAATTGGGACATACTGTGTTTTTGTCTTTATTGAATTTTATTGAAAGTTACTCATTGGCACATTAAGAATATTTTCTTGTGAACTTCAGAGAAGATCCAGGTATATTCACAGATGGTTCTTTAAGATGGTAAGAGGGTCATTTAAAAGCTTACATTTAAATGAGCTTCATATACTCAACATTTATAAAATCAAGACCACAACATGTACAGGATATCAACGATCAATTAATATTGGATGCTTTGAAAAGAATAACATGCATTCATATTCAGACAAGTCTGTCTTCACACAGCTTCACTGAACAACTTTTAATCCAGAAGTGTGCATAATTGGAGGAATATTGATACATTTAGAAGTTTATTTCATTTATTTAGACAAAATCATTTCTTCATATTCCAATAAACTATGCGATCTGATGAGCATAAGTGGCTGCAGCGATCGCTGTTATGACCAAAGTGTGGTGTTGTCATATAATTTTCTCATTCCGTAATTCTAAACTTTACAGTACAGTTGTTTCAACTATTCAACTATTTTTTTGGGGGGGAAAACAATAAAAATGAACTACCGTTTAACACACCTGAATGATTAGTTCAAACAAACAAAAAAAGGAAAAATGTGCAGTGCGATCGATGGGGTGTCAGAGTTAAGTGCCTTTTATAAAGTAACTGCGCATGATGCGTCCTCTACTTGGGTCCTTCACACAAACGAGTCTGCCGTTTAAAATAATACAAATGATGCACTGTTGCTTAGTATTAAGTTATAGCTTGGGCTGTATGATTTTTTATTTGCTGCCAGCTGCAGGATACACAAGAAGCTCGTGCAGGGACGCACAACCGTCTGGGTTGTCGTGGTAACGAACACAATATAAACCTCTTGCGCGTCTGTGCTGAGCTTCCGGTGGAATAACAACAAAATGCACACTGTTTGATATGTACGGAAGCGTATTGCATTCACTTGAGGAAAAATAATCTACTCTGTTTTTATGAATTAACGAGTTTATCTCAGAATTACGAGATAATTTTTCATGAATAAAAAGTTTTTGCTCTGTTTTTCTGAATTAATGACTTAACTATCTCATAATTATGACATAATTAAGTCATTAATTCAGAAAAACAGAGCAGATATTTTTATGAAAAATTATCTCATAATTTTGAGATAATTAAGTCATTAATTAAGAAAAACAGAGCAAAAACTTTTTATTCATGAAAAATTATCTCGTAATTCTGAGATAATTAACTCGGTAATTCAGAAAAACAGAGTAGATTATTTTTCCTCAAGTGAATGCAATACGCTTCTGTAGATATGCAACCACTAATGTGACTATTCTGTTTGGTTAGTAAAAAAATAAAAATAAATACTGATTGCGGATTAGAACAGAGAACCTCTGACATCCGTGGCAAAAACTCGACCACTGGCCCAGTAATATATAGAGACAAATGACGCGGATCTGCATTTATACACGTGAAAATTCTTGCCATTAATATACTAGTAGATCTCATTAAACGATAAATCCAACCCAATGTACTGTTTCTAGATTTCTGGACATCGTAAAGTTATTTAGTTTTAAAAAAACTGTTATTACAGGCAACCATAAACCATATTACCATATAGACACTGCAACGTAAACATTAATTGTCACAAATCATAAATATTAGTTCATAAGCAATCAGTTGGCATAAATGTGCAATATAATTCATTGATTGTTCAGAAGTGCTGTTGGGTGGAGCCTGTAGAATACGCAACAACAGCCAATCAAACCTGCAGCACTCATCATAAATACTGGCGGTAAATCGCAGTTCCCGCACTCTTCTTTGAGATGGCACCACCACGAGTTTGGATTGTCGGTAGCTCTATTATTCGCAGGCTGCATTCTTACGTATGTGAGCAGCACCTCGATGAGAACCTTGATCTGCGCTGTGAGATCACCTGGGATGGCAGAGGAGGTAGACTCTGGGAGCAGCTGCTTCCAGCTCTGCATTCTCTTTAGGCAAGAGCTCCAGCTCCGGATATACTGATTATCCACCTGGGTGGGAACAGTTTGTGTCGCGGGGGCCGCGATCGTCTGAGTTTCCTTCGGGAAATAAAGCGTGACCTGGCCACATGCTTCATGATGTTTCCCAGTACTAGGCTGGTGTTTTCCCACATTCTCCCTCGTCTGATTTGGAGAGGTCAGAGAGCCAGGACTGGCTACGGCGTGGAAAAGGGCCGGCGCTGGATCAATGGGAAGGTTACCGGCTTCTTGGCAGGGAGACAGATGCGGGCCATTCGCCAAAGAAACATCTGCCTCTCTCATCTGTGCAGAGATGGAGTCCACCTGAACCCAGCAACATGCTAATCATGCTAGCATCATCCAACCAACATGCTAATCATGCTAACAACATGCTAATCCTGCTAACATCATTCTAACAACATGTTAATCATAGTAAATAATGCTGGAATATGTTAAATCGTAATAAAACATCTTAGAAACATGGTAAATCGTGGTAAATAATGCTAAAATGTGGTATATCATGGAATCACAACATGTCAATTGTGTTAGCATCTGCCCAGTGGCGAATTTTGCCACTGCAAGCACCACTTCACATTTTCTTCAGGAAATGTACATTCTAGTTATTATTATTATTATTATTATTATTATTCTGGACAAAGTTTGGCGCGAAACTCGCCCCGCACCGTTTGTCACAGACCCCTGAGTGAAGTGTCAAATCGACCGGCTCATTGAGGAGAGGTGTGCTATGACTTTTCTAAGCGATCGGGTGTACGATGTTCGCACAGCGGACGAAAAAGCGGCCAAAAAAGTCCCCATTGACTTTACATTGGGAGTTCTAAAAATATTTGAATCCCAACCGACGTTTTCACACACACACCACTCCAAAGGGCCTGACACCCCTGCGTCTCTCCCTCTCTCTCTCAGAGGATTTATATTATCAAGCAGCCAATAAGTTATGGCCTAAAATCTTCATAGCCACACCCTAGCAACCAGTTTCAGCACCCTAGCAACCACTAAGAGCTCCCTAGCAACTACCCTAAACAAAAAAAAAACATTTTTTTATTTTTTTTATATTTTTTAAAGCAATTTTACTCTCGTGGCCTTGCGATATCGCTCCATGCTTGTGCCTATTCGGCCATAGGCACGAGGCCGCAGGCCGAGTGCCGTACAGAAGGCACTCGTTATTAAAGATTTTAAGAACTCTAAAAACTCCATAGTAACCATCTTTGACAACTACCAACCACCTAGTAACACCATAGCAACTAACAAAAACACCTTAGCAACCACCCTGAACACCATAGCAACGTCTAGAAATGCTCTAGTAACCACAAAAAACTCTAGCAAGCACCCATAACCCCCTAGCAACTGCCTAGCAACCACCTAGAACACCTAGCAACTGCCTAGCAACCACCCAAAACACCTAGCAACCACTCAGAACACCCTAGCAACTGCCTAGCAATGCCCTAGCATCCACCCAGAATACCATAGCAACTGCCTAGCAACACCATAGCAACCACCCAGAACACCCTAGCAACCACCTAGCAACGCCCTAGCAACCACCAAGAATACCCTAGCAACTGCCTAGCAACCACCAAGCATACCCTAGCAACTGCCTAGCAACCACCCAGAACACCTTAGCAACTGCCTAGCAACACCATAGCAACCACCCAGAACACCCTAGCAACCACCTGGCAACAGCATCTTGCTAAAAACATGCTGGCAACATGCTAATCAAGCTAGCATCATGCTAGCAACATGCTAATCAAGCTAGTATCATGCTATCAACATGCTAATCAAGCTAGCATCATGCTAACAACATGCTAATCATGCTAGCAACATGCTAATCAAGCTAGCATCATGCTAGCAACATGCTAATCATGCTAGCATTATGCTACCAACATGCTAATAAAGCTAGCATCATGCTAACAACATGCTAATCAAGCTAGCATAATGCTAGCATCATGCTAATCAAGCTAGCATTATGCTAGCAACATGCTAATCATGCTAGCATTATGCTAGCAACATGCTAATCAAGCTAGCATCATGCTAGCAACATGCTAATCATGCTAGCAACATGCTAATCAAGCTAGCATAATGCTAACAACATGCTTATCATGTTAGTATCTAGCTAAAAACATGCTAGCAAAATGCTAATCATGCTAGCATCTTGTTAAAAGCATGCTAGCAACATGCTAATCATGCTAGCATCTTGTTAAAAGCATGCTAACAACATGCTAATCATGCTAGCATCATCCAACCAACATGCTAATCATGCTAACAACATGCTAATCCTGCTAGCATCATTTTAACAGCATGTTAATCATAGTAAATCATGCTGGAATGTAGTAAATCGTAATAAATCATCTTAGAAACATGGTAAATCGTGGTAAATAATGCTAAAACGTGGTATATCATGGTATCACAACATGTTAATTGTGTTAGCATCTGCCCAGTGGTGAATTTTGCCACTGCAAGCACCACTTCACATTTTCTTCAGGAAATGTACATTCTAGTTATTATTATTATTATTCTGGACAAAGTTTGGCGCGAAACTCGCCCCGCACCGTTTGTCACAGACCCCTGAGTGAAGTGTCAAATCGACCGGCTCATTGAGGAGAGGTGTGCTATGACTTTTCTAAGCGATCGGGTGTACGATGTTCGCACAGCGGACGAAAAAGCGGCCAAAAAAGTCCCCATTGACTTTACATTGGGAGTTCTAAAAATATTTGAATCCCAACCGACGTTTTCACACACACACCACTCCAAAGGGCCTGACACCCCTGCGTCTCTCCCTCTCTCTCTCAGAGGATTTATATTATCAAGCAGCCAATAAGTTATGGCCTAAAATCTTCATAGCCACACCCTAGCAACCAGTTTCAGCACCCTAGCAACCACTAAGAGCTCCCTAGCAACTACCCTAAACAAAAAAAAAACATTTTTTTATTTTTTTATATTAATTTTACTCTCGTGGCCTTGCGATATCGCTCCATGCTTGTGCCTATTCGGCCATAGGCACGAGGCCGCAGGCCGAGTGCCGTACAGAAGGCACTCGTTATTAAAGATTTTAAGAACTCTAAAAACTCCATAGTAACCATCTTTGACAACTACCAACCACCTAGTAACACCATAGCAACTAACAAAAACACCTTAGCAACCACCCTGAACACCATAGCAACGTCTAGAAATGCTCTAGTAACCACAAAAAACTCTAGCAAGCACCCATAACCCCCTAGCAACTGCCTAGCAACCACCTAGAACATTGGTTCCCAACCTGGGGTCCGCGCCCCCCTTAGGGGGGCGCCAGAGTTCACAGGGGGGGCGCGGGAGCGGATATGCTTTGAGGTGAATTTCAATTACAATGTCGTTATTTCAAATGTATAGGAGCGTTGCGCGTGCAAGCGCGCTCATAATGTAAGAGACGCCGGCGCGACCACAACATTGCCCAATATCAAATGGCAAACGTAATGCAAGCGGAACGAAACTGCTCGTTATTGTGTGGTTGAAGGACCGTTTATCAGTTTGGACCAGTGCAGCGCGTGCCGATCGTGATCATGCGACACTGTTACTACACAGCGCTAATAAGAGATCCAGTAAATAAAGCATTTCAAATCGCCACTGAAGTAATAACATCGCTGCGAGATCTAGTGAGAAACATTCACATTTCTCCGTTATTAACGGATCAAACAGCGATGACGTGGAAACCTGGAAGAAACAGTGTCCACAGATCTGCAACATTCACCATGGATTTACTGTAGTAACACTAACTGCACCCATGGAAGTTTGACAGGAATAGGCTATAATGCCTTCAAGTAACATTACATCGGTTTTATTTTTACATCATGAATACAATTGCTGCCCTCAAATGTTAATCTGAAATAAAATAAACCTTTGTTTATAACTACTACAATATTACATTTAATTTTTTCCAAGGAGCTGTTTTGTTTTATATGCTCATAAGAAGAGTGAATTATAGCTCTAGAATTGCTCAAAGTAAAAAAAAAAATCATACTTTATGATGTTAGTTTTATTTAAAAAAAAAGAATTAAAAAAATGAAATTTCTCTGGCATTTCTTTCTTTTTGCTGTATCAAAAACGTACCGAACCGAGACACAAGTGTATCACATCGAACCGAACCGTGAATTTTGTGAACCGTTACACCCCTAATATATATATAGGGGGGGGTCACGGATTGTTAAATATGTACATGGGGGGGCCCCAAGGAAAAAGGTTGGGAACCACTGACCTAGAACACCTAGCAACTGCCTAGCAACCACCCAAAACACCTAGCAACCACTCAGAACACCCTAGCAACTGCCTAGCAATGCCCTAGCATCCACCCAGAATACCATAGCAACTGCCTAGCAACACCATAGCAACCACCCAGAACACCCTAGCAACCACCTAGCAACGCCCTAGCAACCACCAAGAATACCCTAGCAACTGCCTAGCAACCACCAAGCATACCCTAGCAACTGCCTAGCAACCACCCAGAACACCTTAGCAACTGCCTAGCAACACCATAGCAACCACCCAGAACACCCTAGCAACCACCTGGCAACAGCATCTTGCTAAAAACATGCTGGCAACATGCTAATCAAGCTAGCATCATGCTAGCAACATGCTAATCAAGCTAGCATCATGCTATCAACATGCTAATCAAGCTAGCATCATGCTAACAACATGCTAATCATGCTAGCAACATGCTAATCAAGCTAGCATCATGCTAGCAACATGCTAATCATGCTAGCATTATGCTACCAACATGCTAATAAAGCTAGCATCATGCTAACAACATGCTAATCAAGCTAGCATAATGCTAGCATCATGCTAATCAAGCTAGCATTATGCTAGCAACATGCTAATCATGCTAGCATTATGCTAGCAACATGCTAATCAAGCTAGCATCATGCTAGCAACATGCTAATCATGCTAGCAACATGCTAATCAAGCTAGCATAATGCTAACAACATGCTTATCATGTTAGTATCTAGCTAAAAACATGCTAGCAAAATGCTAATCATGCTAGCATCTTGTTAAAAGCATGCTAGCAACATGCTAATCATGCTAGCATCTTGTTAAAAGCATGCTAACAACATGCTAATCATGCTAGCATCATCCAACCAACATGCTAATCATGCTAACAACATGCTAATCCTGCTAGCATCATTTTAACAGCATGTTAATCATAGTAAATCATGCTGGAATGTAGTAAATCGTAATAAATCATCTTAGAAACATGGTAAATCGTGGTAAATAATGCTAAAACGTGGTATATCATGGTATCACAACATGTTAATTGTGTTAGCATCTGCCCAGTGGTGAATTTTGCCACTGCAAGCACCACTTCACATTTTCTTCAGGAAATGTACATTCTAGTTATTATTCTTATTATTCTGGACAAAGTTTGGCGCGTAACTCGCCCCGCACCGTTTGTCTCAGACCCCTGAGTGAGGTGTCAAATCGACCGGCTCATTGAGGAGAGGTGTGGTATGACTTTTCTAAGCGATCGGGTGTACGATGTTCGCACAGCGGACGAAAAAGCGGCCAAAAAAGTCCCATTGACTTTACATTGGGAGTTCTAAAAATATTTGAATCCCAACCGACGTTTTCACACACACACCACTCCAAAGGGCCTGACACCCCTGCGTCTCTCCCTCTCTCTCTCCCTCAGAGGATTTATATTATCAAGCAGCCAATAAGTAATGGCCTAAAATCTTCATAGCCACACCCTAGCAACCAGTTACAGCACCCTAGCAACCACTAAGAGCTCCCTAGCAACCACCCTAAACCAAAAAAAAACATTTTTTTAATTTTTTTTTATTTTTTAAAGCAATTTTACTCTCGTGGCCTTGCGATATCGCTCCATGCTTGTGCCTATTCGGCCATAGGCACGAGGCCGCAGGCCGAGTGCCGTACTGAAGGCACTCGTTATTAAAGATTTTAAGAACTCTATAAAAACTCCATAGTAACCATATTTGACAACTACCAACCACCTAGTAACACCATAGCAACTAACAAAAATATCTTAGCAACCACCCTGAACACCCTAGCAACGTCTAGAAATGCTCTAGTAACCACCAAAAAACTCTAGCAACCACCCAGAACACCCTAGCAACTGCCTAGCAACCACCCAGAACACCTAGCAACTGCCTAGCAACCACCCAGAACACCTAACAACTGCCTAGCAACCACCCAGAACACCCTAGCAACTGCCTAGTAATGCCCTAGCATCCACCCAGAATACCATAGCAACTGCCTAGCAACACCATAGCAACCACCCAGAACACCCTAGCAACCATCTAGCAACGCCCTAGCAACCACCAAGAATACCCTAGCAACTGCCTAGCAACCTTAGCAACTGCCTAGCAACACCATAGCAACCACCCACAACACCCTAGCAACCACCTGGCAACAGCATCTTGCTAAAAACATGCTAGCAACATGCTAATCATGCTAGCATCATGCTAACAACATGCTAATCAAGCTAGCATCATGCTAACAACATGCTAATCATGTTAGCATCATGCTAGCAAATATGCTAATCAAGCTAGCATTCATGCTAATCAAGCTAGCATCATGCTAGCAACATACTAATCATGCTAGCATTATGCTAACAACATGCTAATCAAGCTAACAACATGCTAATCATGCTAGCATTAAGCTAGCAACATGCTAATCAAGCTAGCATCATACTAGCAACATGCTAATCATGCTAGCAACATGCTAGCAAATTGCTAATAAAGCTAGCATAATGCTAGCAACATGCTAATCATGTTAGCATCTAGCTAAAAACATGCTAGCAAAATGCTTATCATGCTAGCATCTTGTTAAAAGCATGCTAGCAACATGCTAATCAAGCTAGCATCATACTAATAAAGCTAGCATCATGCTAACAACATGATAATCAAGCTAGCATAATGTTAGCATCATGCTAATCAAGCTAGCACCATGCTAGCAACATGCTAATCATGCTAGCAACATGCTAATCAAGCTAGAATAATGCGAATCAAGCTAGCATCATGCTAGCAACATGCTAATCATGCTAGCATTAGGCTACCAACATGCTAATAAAGCTAGCATCATACTAACAACATGCTAATCAAGCTAGCATAATGTTAGCGTCATGCTAATCAAGCTATCATCATGCTAGCAACATGCTAATCATGCTAGCATTATGCTAGCAACATGCTAATCAAGCTAGCACCATGCTAGCAACATGCTAATCATGCTAGCAACATGCTAATCAAGTTAGCATTATGCGAATCAAGCTAGCATCATGCTAGCAACATGCTAATCATGCTAGCATTAGGCTACCAACATGCTAATAAAGCTAGCATCATGCTAGCAACATGCTAATCATGCTAGCAACATGCTAATCATGTTAGCATCTAGCTAAAAACATGCTAGCAACATGCTAATCATGCTAGCATCTTCTTAAAAGCATGGTAGCAACATGCTAATCATGCTAGCATCATCCAACCAACATGCTAATCATCTGCCCAGTGGCGAATTTTGCCACTGCAAGCACCACTTCACATTTTCTTCAGGAAATGTACATTCTAGTTTTTATTATTATTATTATTCTGGACAAAGTTTGGCGCGAAACTCGCCCCGCACCGTTTGTCACAGACCCCTGAGTGAAGTGTCAAATCGACCGGCTCATTGAGGAGAGGTGTGCTATGACTTTTCTAAGCGATCGGGTGTACGATGTTCGCTCCAGGGGCGAAAAAGCGGCCAAAAAAGTCCCCATTGACTTTACATTGGGAGTTCTAAAAACATTTGAATCCCAACTGCCGTTTTCACACACACACCACTCCAAAGGGCCTGACACCCCTGCGTCTCTCCCTCTCTCTCTCCCTCAGAGGATTTATATTATCAAGCAACCAATAAGTAATGGCCTAAAATCTTCATAGCCACATCCTAGCAACCAGTTTCAGCACCCTAGCAACCACTAAGAGCTCCCTAGCAACCACCCTAAACCAAAAAAATTTTTTTTTTACATTTTTTTGTATTTTTTAATGCAATATTACACTCGTGGCCTTGCGATATTGCTCCATGCTTGTGCCTATTTGGCCATAGGCACGAGGCCGCAGGCCGAGTGCCGTACTGAACCACCCAGAACACCCTATTCGGCCATAGGCACGAGGCCGCAGGCCGAGTGCCGTACTGAAGGCACTCGCAACCACCCAGAACACCCTAGCAACTGCTTTTATTTAAAAAATTAAAGCAATATTACACTCGTGGCCTTGCGAAATCGCTCCATGCTTGTGCCTATTTGGCCATAGGCACGAGGCCGCAGGCCGAGTGCCATACTGAAGGCACTCGCAACCACCCAGAACACCCTAGCAACTGCCTAGCAACCACCCAGAACACCTAACAACTGCCTAGCAACCACCCAGAACATCCTAGCAACTGCCTAGCAATGCCTAGCATCCACCCAGAATACCCTAGCAACTGCCTAGCAACACCATAGCAACCACCCAGAACACCCTAGAAACAACCTAGCAACCACCCAGAACACCCTAGCAACCACCTAGCAACGCCATAGCAACACCAAGAATACCCTAGTAACCGCCTAGCAACCACCCAGAACACCTTAGCAACTGCCTAGTAACACCATAGCAACCACCCAGAACACCCTTGAAAAAGCAATATTTTTTAAAGCAATATTACACTCGTGGCCTTGCGAAATCGCTCCATGCTTGTGCCTATTCGGCCATAGGCACGATGCCGCAGGCCGAGTGCCGTACTGAAGGCACTCGCAACCACCCAGAACACTCTAGCAACTGCTTAGCAACCACCCAGAACACCTAACAACTGCCTAGTAACCACCCAGAACACCCTAGCAACTGCCTAGCAATGCCGAGCATCCACCCAGAATACCCTAGCAACTGCCTAGCAACACCATAGCAACCACCCAGAACACCCTAGCAACAGCCTAGCAACCACCCAGAACACCCTAGCAACCCTATTTATTTAAATGTAATCATAATGGTCGCCTGAGGGCGCTCAACGACCATGTCATCTGTGAGTGTGAGTTTCTAACAAACTAAAAAAACCTTACAATAAATACATTGCATAATTTACCATTGTTAATGTGTGTTTATTTTTGTTTGTTTGTTGTTGTTTATAGTATTTAATGATTATACACACATTAAGCATAATTAACCAATTCAATCGACGAAACTACAAAGGTGGCACAGAGGTATATATAATTACAAAATAAAGTCATTACGATTGTTATTAATATTATTTTATAAAGTAACATGTAAGATAAAAGTAGTTTAATCACGTGAATACGTGTGACAAAGCCGTTTCTGCGACACCTCGAGCTCTCCTACCGTGTATCAGCGTCAGAACTCACTCACACTTCGTTCATTCCTTGCAGATATGCCATACACTATAAGGATCAGTGAATGAGTGAACGAGTGAGCGAGTCATAGATTTGTTTACAATGAATGAATCATTCATGACTGATTCATCACTAGAAAGTGCGATTCTATTGGTTGTACAATCAAAGCTCGCCGCTGATTGGTTGCGAGATCGACTTCACTGAAGCACAACTGGTCAACTGCTCCATTATTCTCTTGAGGTAGGTGGAGATGGTTGTTTTCAAATATGCTGTTTTATAAAGCCTTGTATTGTCAAATGCAGCTCTTTGAATTAAATGTAGGTAATATTATTCGTATTGTAATGAGTTGTAGTTAATATCGTTTTTGTTTGCACTGAAGCTACCTTTTTCTCTGTAAAGAGGGTAATATATGATATGATATGTCTACAGCTAGCTAACATTACACTTCAATCTTTGTGTGAAAACGTAACATGATATTTTTTGTGTCTGATGAATATTACGTCCTTTGGTTTTTGTTGTTTGTGTAGCTTACAATAGCTTAAATACTGCGTGAGTAGTGTGTTATTTTGGCGCTTATTTTAAGCTAAAGCATCCTTAATGGTAGATTATGTGGTAATGTACACGTATACATATGGTACTCGCCGTTTGTTGTATTTTACATTCATGCATATGGACGCAGAAATATTATAATGAAAATTGTCGATTGATGCACGTCGCTTCATGTCAAAGACAGCGTTGAAGTTTCAAAGGCGGTGAGAGAACCGATTTCAGTGCGCGCTCACTGACAGAATTCTGTAATCATAAACCACAAAGTGCAAATATAATGTATGTAAGATATTAATTTTGCTCTGTATTTAGCTTTTAATATAACGGGAGTTCCATGAGTGTTTTACTGGTATTTCTCAAGAGTGAGTTGATAACTTTCGCGCCTTGCTGTCACGTGCTTCATGTTACACAAATCCCCGCTTACAATCTGTTTGAAAGGGTCAGTAGGATAGAGACGGCAGCTTTACTATATTTGCAGCAATTTTGGTCAATATTAAAGCATGATGTGACGCATAACGCATCGATTACTACGTTGACGAGATTCACAGTATTTTGAGGAGTGATGGAGAGACAAAATTGTTTTTCTTGTGTTTAAGTTAACCTTCAGATATTCCTTATAGATTGTGGGTCGGCCTCAAAACCGACCAAACACCTTGAGTGTAACTTTTATCAATTAAAAATAAATTCACTATGTTTTAGTTCAGTTATAGTTAGAATATATTTTATGGTAATAAATAATTATGATCAAATAATGTCGACTAGTGCATTACATCAGTGTTCATGTCTATCAAATGCAGTGTTGAGCACTAACTTATAGCCACGCACCCCGGCGGCGCGCGCGCATTCTCACGTCTTCAGAGCGATGTCTTGCTCTCTCTCCCTCGCGCTATTTATCAAAATCAAATGACACGTTGGTAAACTATTCAGTGATGAAATGTGTTCTGTGTTGACACAATCTTGTGCGATGTTCTAACTGCTGGGATAATCACTCAACGCGTACACGTCCGACTCGCAAAACTAAAGACTCTTTTGAACCGATTCACTTTAATGAATTGTTAAAACAACTGATCTGTCCAACACTGAACTCACAAGACGTCTGAATCGGTGTATAACAGACTGGTGGTAACACTTTACAATAAGGTTCCATTAATCAAACTCTTGTTAACTACATTAGTTAACATTAACTATTAATAAACTATTAATCTTTGTTAATGTTAATTTCACCATTTACTAGTAGCCTACATTATTGAAATCAAAAGTTGTATTTGGTAACATTAGTAAATGCACTGTGAAGTAACACGAACAAACAATGAAAAGCTTTATTTTTTATTAACTAAGATTAACAAAGATTAATAAATACAGGAACAAATGTATTGTTCATGGTTAGTTAGCCTAATACATGAACTAATGTTAACAAATCAAACCATACTCTAAAGTGTTACAAACAACTAATTTACTCTGAACTCAGAAGTGCTTACCCCATTTTTTATTATTAATATTGGTTAGTAAGATTTAACCTTAATAAACTACAGTATTTTCAGGTTATATATATAACAATGTGTAGATTTTTGTAGAAAATGACAAACATTTTTGTAGAAATCATTTAGGTGAAGGTGTGAGTGAGGTGAACATTTTCAGCTTTTTTTCCAGTGTTATTATTTGCAATAAAAGTTCAAGTTACATGGTTTGTGAGTGAAGTTGTTGGTGTTGAATTTTATGACACTCTTTTTCTCTGTTTCAGAATACTGATTCACAAGCATTCCTTTACTGCATTTCAAAGGTAAAGGGTTAATTAGGGACATGGCCACAAATACAAAATGCTTCAGATTTAGCTTGTTGATAAGAAAATCGTTATAGTTTAAAAATGATCATGAATATAAAAGCTATTAGAAAAAAACTGTTTTGTTTATGCCACAAATAATTAAGACTACATTTACCCATCCATTCTCCAAACCACTTGTCCTATATAGTAAACCTGCTGTATGGTCGGTCCATCACAGGTTTTAGGCAGCATATTTGACATAAACTCAGCTTCTAGAAAATATAAGAGTATTTCAAAAAAAGACTTTCTTGAGATAAATTCCTAAAATTATCTGTATTCTACATATAGATAAATAAAATATCATAAAGTATCATAATCATTATCATAAAGGCATATTTCATTATGTTGTCATTATTTTTTTCAGACTGACTGATCAGAGCACAACCTGCATTTTCTGCTGCACTTTTCTCTCTGGTTAGTATTAATATTGTTTCTTAAGCTGTATTATGGTATTTTCACCCCATCAGCATAATTGTAGTCCCTGTGACTTAATATGGCTGTTTTTATATCTTGTTCAGGTTCCTTGGGTTTTGCCGTTTTCTACAGAGAGCAGTTTATTTAATTTCTTACCCCACGTCCTCCACCTTCACCACCCACCCACCACCTACCCCCTCCACCTTCACCCCCACCCCATCACACGACCTACCCCCTCCACCTTCACCCCCCTCAACCCACCGACCCACCACCTACTCCCCCCAAAAAAAAAAAAAAAAAAAAAAACTTTATTGCAATTTACAAGTTTACACAGTGTCTCTTTCTTTGTTCTTGTTTAACTGTTTGTTTTCTTCCTGAGAGTACTACAGGTTTTATCTTTTTAGGCTCAACAGCTGTTACATCTGGAGAACGTTCAAAGTATGTGCCTACCTAAGTGAGAATGTCCAATTAAAATGAATTTGACTTAACAAATAAGTGCATTTAAATATGTATTACTTTTGAGTATTAAAAAAGAAATCCATGGCTACTTTTTATGATTTGAGACTTGAAAGTAAAATCTCTACTTTTAGAAGTTACTTAATTCACTGAAATTAGTGAGTTAAACAGATAAATTTGTCAAGAATCTTTTTATCTCTTCATATTTTAAAGGATGCCACGGAAAGGAAAGAGATCTCAGGCTCAAAAAATTCGTTGGAGAAAGTTGGACCTGGAGGATGACCAGACCAGACCCTCCAGGATTAACCAGGTACTATTGATATCTGTGTCTTGCAACATGCTCATTTCAGGGCACCTTAATGTTTGGGACTAGGGCTGTCACGATTTCACAAATGCGACCACATCAAATTTTAACTTGCAAATTCTCCAAAAATGGTCGTATATGACGACTTTTTTGGTCGCAGCCTGGACCCTGCAATGCTAATCATAATGACTTTATCACTCTTTATACCATGGGCTGTTTAAATACTCGATTCTGATTGGCTGGAAGGTGTGCAGTAAAACCGTTTAATGCACAGGTAGTTCCAGTCAGTTTGATTACAGTTCGAAATTAATCCGCTACATTGGTAACCATAGTAACACAGATACAGTTGCAAGCAGAGTGAGAGGCGCATATAAAAACGTTTATTTAGGTAGGCTAAATGGATGAATTTTTCATATCGTTTAATTTGTATGGTGAATATGGCAACTCTGAGAAATGGGCCCAGGCACAAGACGAAATAGAAGACTTGGAGAAGACGTTGAATGACAAAAAGCGGCACAAAGAATTAACAATAAATAAATGACATGATTAGTTCAAATAAAGATTGCCTTGTCACTGTCAGTGTTGCCTGTCATTCATAAATAATTGTAATAAATCCATTAAAGAATCATTAAGTTAGCTATATTCTTAAGCAACGAGGGGACGTTAGCTGATAGACTTTAAAGAAGAGACACACACAGGTAACTCGCGCACGCATCTCTCTCTCTCTCTCTCTCTCTCTCTCTCTCTCTCTCTTCCTTCTCCTTCAGTTCTCTGTCTCTCTCTTTTAATAATGAATTTAAATAAATGTGAATTCATTCAAATAAAAGCAATCCGATGGCTCTACTTTATTTAAAGCGGTCGGAGTGCAAGAACTGACGAGCCTTAACTTAAGAAATAACCGTCATTTTTACACGTCTGTTAAAAAATGTAAGTATAAGTAAGTATATGAATATCAGTAGATTGCCAATTGATAATCTCCATTAGGGATGCACCGATACCAGTATCAGTATCGGGCCCGATACTGAGCTCATGTACTCGTACTCATAAAAATGCCATGAAACCAATAACCAATACCAGGCAGTGTGTGTAGGCTACAGTACAGTGTTTGTGTCCAGACAAAGAAACACTGACAACAGAGGGGATAAAAAAGAAGGCTGTTTATGAAGTAAATGTATCTTATTAGTGGAATATTAAACAAAATATAATAACACATAGCTGTGGTACGCAGCCTGATCAGAGAAAAACATGCAGTGGATTGAGAGCAGTGCGAGCTGGTCGAGCGCATCCCTTTTTCACAGACGTCAGTGGAAAGTTTGTAAAAGTTTGTAAAAGACACATAAGCCGTGTTTACATTTAAGTCTTCACAGTTAGTTTTGTACATGTAAGCAGCTTTCTCTACCATAAACAAGATTATAATGTTATGTAATTTTTTTCAAGTAGTGCAATTCAACAAGATTTTTTTAAAAAAAACATTTGTCATTATTTTACTTCCATACAAGCGGTTCTGTCTCACACACATGCAAATCCGTATAGCACATTTATTATAATGTAAATTGTTAAAATAAATTAATTCATCTTTAATTTTAAATGCCTTTTCTTTAGTTTTTTAGTTTATCTTTAATAATGTTTAACAAAAATGTCTTTGTCCCAAACACTATGAAGTGCAATTTAAAATTTAACAGAGATTCTATAACACTAATTTTTACCTACAGCCTAATTCCATGAATGATTATTTACAGGTTGAACAGGCCAGCACCAGTGCAGCTGTAGCTCAGTTTTCGGGTAGAACGTATGCAGAAGGTGGTGATATTGCACCCAGGGTTTTGTCTGTGCAGGCATCTCATTGTCAAGGTGATGATAGGTATGAGAGTTTCTCTAGAAATCATCAGTGCACGTGTGTAGCGTTGACATTTTTAGCTAATCAGAGTGAAGGGATTACGTTCAAGATGCCTGACCTTGATAGAGTTTTAGAGGAGGGAGATGCGTGTTATGTCTATATTAAAATGCAGCTTATTGCTGAAGGGAGGTTTAATCGCAACCATCTGACAATGGAGGAAGTACCGTTGAGCGTGGCATCATTTCACCGGACACATAATGTGCTGAAGTCAGGAGTGATGTTTGGATACCTCAGAGCCACAGGGACCCCTGGCACTGAAGAGTGGTGGCTTCCTCTCACTGAAAGACTGCAGTGTCTCTCAACAAATGTCAGGCATGCTCTGCTCCTTGTTGCTCCAGAGTGTATTGCTGTGTTCAGAGACAGATCTGGAAGGTACGGATACTTTGATTCTCACTCGAGGACTGCTGCAGGCTTGCCCCATCCAACTGGCCATGGAACTGCTGTCATGTTGACTTTCACCCACCTGAGTGACATGGCAGACAGAGTTCTCAAGATCTTCCGGGATCGTGGTGATGAGACCAGCTATGAATTTATGCCTGTGTCTTTTGAAGCAGAGCAACAGTCTGTCCAACTGCCTTCATCTGTTTGTGAACCGGTATCACAAGTGATTTCAGCTCTACCAGAACCAGCAACAAATGTTGGAGCCAAAGTAAATTTTGTTGGCTCAGGAGCTGAAAACCGAGATGTGGCAGATAAAACAAATAAGCACAGAAGAAGAAAAGAATTGCGTAAAACATTTAAAATGTCAAAACAAGGCAGTGAACCTAAGAACCCGGCTGCACCTTATGCCACCAGGAAACATAAAAAAAGGGATTGTGAGAGACGGAGGTATGCCACTTCTTTGCAATACCAATCAAAGAAAAAAGAAGCAAATAAGGTAAAGTATAATCAAGATGTTCTCTTCCAAAACCAAATGAAATGGTCTATAGTGAGAAAATACAGCACAGATGCTCTCTTCCGGAAGAAGATGAAAGAAAACATGAAGAAGAGGTATAGCACAGATGCTCTTTTCCAGAAGAAGATGAAAGAAAACATGAAGAAGAGGTACAGCACAGATGCTCTCTTCCAGAAGAAGATGAAAGAAAACATGAAGAAGAGGTACAGCACAGATGCTCTCTTCCAGAAGAAGATGAAAGAAAACATGAAGAAGAGGTACAGCACAGATGCTCTCTTCCAGAAGAAGATGAAAGAAAACATGAAGAAGAGGTACAGCACAGATGCTCTCTTCCAGAAGAAGATGAAAGAAAACATGACGAAGAGGTACAGCACAGATGCTCTCTTCCAGAAGAAAATGAAAGAAAACATGACGAAGAGGTACAGCACAGATGCTCTCTTCCAGAAGAAAATGAAAGAAAACATGACGAAGAGGTACAGCACAGATGCTCTCTTCCAGAAGAAGATGAAAGAAAACATGACGAAGAGGTACAGCACAGATGCTCTCTTCCAGAAGAAGATGAAAGAAAACATGACGAAGAGGTACAGCACAGATGCTCTCTTCCAGAAGAAGATGAAAGAATACAGTAAGAAGAGGTACAGCACAGATGTTCTCTTCCAAAAGAAGAAAAAAGAGTACATTAAGAAGAGGTACAGCACAGATACTCTCTTCCAGCGGAAAATGAAAGCCTACATGGTTAACAGATATGCAGGTGACCCAGAGTTCAGAGCACATCACATCCTGCGATGTACGCTGCGCAAGACCCAGAAATGTGCGGGTGATGCTTCATATCACGTTCTTCATCGATTGCAATGCGCACTGCGGATCAAAAATAAATATAAACCATACATCCGTCCCAGCCAGGAAACACCCCAGCCTTGTGTTAACAAAGTGATGGAAAGTGCCATACATGCATTCCGGTGTAAGATTCAGCATGGCCCTACACATGTCTGCACAGTCTGTCACAGAGCCCTGTTTCCTAATCAAGTCAAGGTCTGTAATAGAACAAGTTATTACAAAAACGTTCATGTTGCAGCGTCTTGCCTAACCGGGAAGTATGTTCACGCGTGTGATAGTGCCTGCTCAGGTTCCTGCATAGTTCCGGAAGAGAGAAGACAGGAATGGATTTGCCACACTTGTGACAGCCACCTCAAGAGAGGACAGATGTCTTCAATTGCAGCAGCCAACAAACTGGAGTTGCCACCAATCCCTGCGGAATTGGATGAATTAAATGTCCTTGAACGTCAACTCATTGCAAAAATTTTACCATTTGCAAAAATAGTTGCATTACCCAAAGGACAGCAGAGAGCAGTACGTGGTGCCGTCGTGTGTGTGCCCTCCGAGATGGAGAAGACTGTCAACTCTCTGCCAAGACCAAGAAGTGAGGCCCAGCTGCTGCAGGTGAAGCTGAAGAGACATGTTAAGTTCAAAGGATACCAGCAGTTCCACACGGTGAACATGCATAACGTACTTGCAGCTTTATCGAAGCTGAAAGCAATGCATTCGGAATACAGGAATATCTCCATAAGAGAAACGGCTATATTCGAAAGTCCCATAGATGAGGAAGCTGATGTCTCTGAAAGTCACCTAGACGAGGAAGCTGAAGTCTCTGAGATGCAACAAGAAGTCGATGTTGCTGAGCAGGATGAGCAACACGTTAGCGTCGAGGAAAAGGATGAGCAACACGTTAGCGTCGAGGAAAAGGATGAGCTTCGACCCGGGCTCACATTAGACACGTGCATGCAGCCGCCCGACATCGGACAGGAGATCTTGTCGTACGGTGAGGGAATATTTAGTATCGCACCTGCACAAGGACAAAAGCCTGTTGGATTTTTCAAGATCCCAAAGCTGGAAGCTATGGCTTTCCCTGTTCAATTCCCCACTGGACAAAATTCCATTGATGAGGAAAGACAAATTTCAATATCTCCCAGTATGTATTTCAACGTGAGATTGTTCAGCGTGGACACGCGTTTTGCAAAAGATCAGAGTTATCTTTTCTTTGCACAGTTTGTAACAGAAACGCAACTGGCTAGAAACAGCATGTCTATTCAGTTGCGAAAAGGCAAACCTCTCACAAGAGATGGCCGAAGAATTTCTAACAGACTGCTTCAAGACAACCGGGAGATTGAAAGATTGGTACACAACAGAGACGCCACGCGGTTCATGCAACCACTGAGAGGCTCTCCATCGTATTGGGAGAAAACTTTGAGGGATCTACAGGCTATGATAAGACAGTTAGGAACCCCTACGTTTTTTTGCACATTCAGTGCAGCCGAAATGAGATGGCCTGAAGTAATTACAGCAATCAAGGCCCAGCAAGGTGAACACGTCGACTTTTCCGAGCTTGACTGGACGACAAAGTGTGAAATCCTCCGAAGCAATCCGGTCACTGTCATGCGTATGTTTGAGAAGCGGGTGGATGCGCTAATGACTCATCTGCTTTTGTCGCCTGCCCAACCCATTGGTAAAGTTGAGGACTACTTTTACCGAGTGGAGTTTCAAGCTAGAGGAAGCCCACATATCCATCTTCTTGTTTGGATAAAGGACGCACCCGAGTTTGAAAAGGACTCTGATAAGGATGTTTGTGACTTTATTGACCGCAACATAACCTGCCAGTTGCCCGATCCCTCGGCTGATCCTGAGCTTCACAAGATCGTCACAGAGGTCCAGCTTCACAGCAGGAACCACTCAAAGTCCTGTAAGAAGGGAAATCTATTGTGTCGATTTGGGTTCCCCAAACTACCGGTGTCTAGCACCACGATCACTCGTCCGCGACCACAGCGTCCTGAAGAAGAGGATGACACGGACACTTCTCCATCTGGAAGCTGCATGTTTGCATCTAAACAACCACAGCGTCCTGAAGAAGAGCATGAGAAAGAGCAAAAGCAAGCAGACAGAAGAAAGTTGAGACGGGAGGCTGCTCAAAAGGCAATGAGCGAAGCCAGGACAAAACTCAAGCCGGTGTGGGATCTGTTGAATGACCCCCAAGCCTCTTTTGACAGCTTGTCAGACCTACTGACAAAGAGTAAGTTGTCCATCGATGACTACAATGAGAACGTCGAAGCATTGTCCAATGCCAACGTGATTCTGCTGAAGCGTGATCCAAAGGAGTCTTGGGTGAATGGATACAATCCCGATTTGTTGAGGGCATGGAACGCTAATATGGACATTCAGTTCGTTCTTGACGCTTTTAGCTGCGTTATGTATATGCTTTCGTATATTTCCAAGCCGGAGCATGAAATGGGCGATTTACTTAAGAACGTAATCAAGAGTGTGCGTGAGACGAACGTTAGCGAGGAAGATGAAATGAAGCAGATAATGCAAGCCTACTCAAAACACAGGCAAGTTAGCGCTCAGGAGTCTGTGGCACGAACATGCAGCTTACCGTTGAAGAAGTGTTCACGAAGTGTTGTGTTTCTACCGACGGACGATGACGCGCTTAAGATGAGTCTTCCCCTAAGCGTCCTACAAAACAAAAATCCTGATTCGGAGGATGTGTGGATGTCAGGGATGATAGAGAAATACAGAGCAAGGCCTCAAACGCGTGACTTTGAGAAGATGTGTCTGGCAGAATTTGCTTCGGAGTGCCGCATCGTGTACGGTCAACAAACAAAAGGCAAGAATGTTCACCAGCTGCTCTACGGCATGGGCTTTTTTCAGAAAAGAACTGGGAAGGCTGCAGTTATTAGGTATGCACGTTATTCGGAGGAAAAACAACCCGAAAAGTTTTACAGTAGATTACTTAAGCTTTATATGCCACATCGAAGCAACGAGCAGCTAAAACCGCCTAGATTTCCGACATATGAAACATTTTACAAGAGTGCAAAGGTGGAACTACCCTGGACAACCCCTGGTTTGCTTTTCCCTGTCTGCGCCATAGTGCAAGCACACAAGGAAAAATTCGAAAAACACAGCGACGAGGTGGATAAGGCGTTCGATCAGCTGCAACAGCAAGGGCCACCCGAGAACGCATGGGCCGCCTTTGCACCAGAGATTGAAGTGGATCGTTTAGAGTGCGTTGCAGAACGACAAGACATCAATCCAGATGATGAGGATGTACAAGATGATGTCCCAGAATTTCAGATTCTTGAACATGGAGATGGAGTCGTGCCACAAATAGAGGCACCGCAGATGAGCATCGAATTTGTCAGGAGGTTGTTTAGAAGTCTAAACGAGACGCAGGCAGCCATATTCTACACGGTCTGCCAGTGGTGTCAGAAGCGTGTGTGGGGTCATAATCCGGAACAGTTTTTCTACTTCGTGTCAGGTGGTGCTGGTTGTGGCAAATCACACGTCATCAAGTGCATATACACGGAAGCGACCAAGATTCTGCGACAACTGCCTCGACTACGGGAGGAAGGAGATCTATCCGTGCCTACGGTGCTCTTGAGTGCGTTTACTGGAACGGCAGCGTTCAACATATCCGGTAAAACTCTGCATTCCATCTTGAAACTTCCAAGGAATCTGAAGCCACCGTATCAAGGACTTGGAAATGCCCTAGATGAACTACGAGCAAGACTACGCGACGTGGAGATTCTTATCATCGATGAAGTGTCCATGATTTCGAAGGATCTTTTTGCCTACATAAACTGGAGATGTCAGCAAATCAAAGGCAGCAAAAAACCTTTCGGGGGAATCTCTGTCCTCGCCGTGGGCGACTTCTACCAACTGCCACCTCTGGGTAAAGCCAAACCACTCTGCGTGTACGAAGAGGATGTTTTGGACTTCTGGAAAGACCATTTCCAAATGATTACCCTCACCGAGATCATGCGTCAGAAAGAAGACCTGGCTTTTGCCCAACTTTTAAACCGCCTACGGGTGAAGCAGAAGACCGACGATCTTGCCAAAGAAGATAGAGCTTTGCTACTCCAGGCAGTGAAGGACCCCAAAGACTGCCCGTGTGATGCACTGCACATATTTGCCACAAACAAGGAAGTTCACGAACACAATACGAAAACAATCCATGCTCTTCACACTGACATCATTACCATCGATGCCGAAGACTACAGGAAAGACCCAAGAACAGGAGGGATGAAGAGACAAATGAAGCCCATCACCGGAAAAAAGGATGACTTGCCTGACACCATACAAATTGCGTTGGGAGTACGCATAATGGTGACTAGGAATCTGGATGTTGAAGATGGAATTGTCAATGGGTGTTTTGGAAAGATTGCAAACATTGTCAATAAGACAAAAGATGGAATCAACACCGTGCAAATGTTAGGACTTCAGCTTGACAATCCAAACGCAGGCAAGAAACACCGCAAAAGGGTGCAAGGTGAAGAAGACGACTTGGTTTACATCGAGAGATCCGAAGAAACTCTTAGGAAAGGGGCAGTTCGTCGACAATTCCCCATCAAGTTAGCCTACGCCTGCACAGCTCACAAAGTCCAAGGCATGACGATGGAGAATGCCGTTGTCTCACTGAAGAAGATTTTCGAGCCGGGAATGGCCTACGTTGCCCTCAGCAGAACGACCTCGCTTCGTGGACTGCACATTATGGACTTCAGTGAAAAGAAGATATATGCAGATCCTACAGTCACAGCCTCATTGGGAAACATGACAAGAGCGACGTTTAAAGGAATCATGCCACTTTTGCAGCAGGTCAGGGAAATCAACATGGATCAAACGCTTAAAATCATCCATCACAACACAGAAGGACTGTCATCCCACATTGAAGACATCAGATGCCATCATGAACTGCTTCTATCGGATATTCTTTGCATGACGGAAACTCACCTGACCGGATCATTCACTACACCTCACGTCCAATTGGATGGATACAACATGTTTCTGCGTAACAGACATGTCTCCTACTCGACACACCAAGAAATTGCACAGAAAGCTGGCGGTGGAGTCGCAATCTATTGCAAAGAGCATATATCAGCTCAGGCTAGGCAGTTTATTCAAAATGTGACTGATCTGGAGTATGTCGTCATCAAAGTAGATAGCCCGATCAAAGCAACAATCGCTGCTGTCTACAGGCCACCACACTACGGATTCGAAGGATTCCTGGAAAACTTGAAGAGTCTGCTGGATTATTTGGACATCGTGGGCGAACATCCTGTAATAATCTGTGGAGATTTTAATGAGGATCTCTGCGCAGGGAAAAAAACTGTTCTGGAATTGTTTCAATCTAAAGGATACACGCAACTGATCACCACAGCAACAACCAAAAAGAACACTCTATAAATGAGTTTTTGTGATGGACCGGTATTGTTGTGTGTTGCGGTAGGTTAGTATGCCATACGGAACCGTTTGCCACTGAACCTTGCTTTAAATGAGACAGTGGGGCTTCGACAGCCTTAGTTGAACGGTTGGGCGCGTATGGTCGGGTTGTTAGGTAGGCCATACGGAACCGTTGCCAATGGACCTGGATACATGACATCAGCGGGGTTTCGACAGCCTTAATCAAACGGGTTGGCGCGTATGGTCGTGTTGCGGTTAGATTGTGGTTAGGAGATTGTGGTTAGGTCATGTTTAGGGTTTATGCCACTGAGCTACGAGGAAGGAGCAACCTCAGCAGCAGCAGGAAGAACGGAGGAGTAGTGTGACAGCTCCAGAGAGGACATAGACAGTCATTGAACAACAGTGGCAGTAAGTTATAAAAGACAAGGGAAAGAGAGAAGTAGCAAGACACCATTGTAATGTTTGATTTTGAGCTTATAACATACATTTTAACTTGAATTGATTTCAATCTACACAATTTGTGACAATCTGTGCGGGATATGCAGTCCCCTGCTATTCTATGATTGATATGTGCCCTTCTGTAAAGTTGCAGGAAGAATTGGGAGACCATAGCAGTCCTGTCTGGATACGAGTGTGCAATATATCTTCTAAAGCTAAGTGTTAAAAGATTTTGCTTCAGTCGGTGTACTACTGCTTTTCATAACCGCATTTGAATCGAAATGTTATATTTGAATCTAATTTTGATTTTTATGTTTTTCAGGAACCAGCCAAATGAAGTCAGATTGTCTGAGAAGATCACGTGTGCTACATCAATGACGATGACGAGCTGGATACCAGATTACGTGCCAATTTCTTTCTGTAAGTTTTATTTCTGAGTTTCTTTCTTTTTTTGTTTATTAGTACCGGGTGTATTAGTGATCCCATTGTTAATTTATTAGTTTCATGCCCGGAGAACAGGTCCAAATATCTATGGCATTGAGGACAACGCTGAAGAATGAAGAAGCAGAGGAAGAAGCAGACTGAGGTAAAGTTTGTCAATACTACTGGTAAGGTCTAGTGTTTCAGTGCATTTTATTATACAATGGTTTCATTGTTTTTCCCGGGTCAAAAATTGTCTTCTTTGGTGGCCAACAGACACTGCTGTCCTATCTTTCCCTCTTTTTAAAAAAAGAGCAGCTTTTACCACTGGATTTCATAGTTTTGTAAGATAAAATTATAATTTTGTTATATTGATATTAAAAAGTTAAACTAAAAAAAGAAGCATCAAAAGGTTTATTTTAACTAATAGTCTTAATTTTCTACCATATAGCTAACAATTGAATAAAATTAACAGGTAGCTAAAACAACTTGCTTTGCGCTTTATGATTTTAATCACTCCAGTATGAAATTAATTTTATTTATTTATTTTTGACAATGTTATTTATTTTGAAAACTGCCGTTCAATGTTTATTCATGTTAGTTCACTGTATTTACTAATGTTAGCACTTACAACTTTTCATTTTAACAATGTACCGGTATAAGTAAATGTTAAAAATCACTAACAAAGATTAATAAATGCTAAAAAAAAACATGGGTTTTGTTCAAAGGTGTATGATTTGATGTGAAAAGCTTTGATTTTAACGTGCATGATGGTTCTCAGAAGTGACGGAGCAAAAATGGTATTTGGCCAGGCTTACATTTGACCAATCAACTATGCTGCTCAATAAGTCTTGGAGAATCAGAACAATTCAAATAAATTCACTAACATTATCATATATGTTTTACCTCCTCTGCCCTCAGGATATCCAGGGAG
Source organism: Vimba vimba (assembly GCA_022828995.1). Lineage (NCBI taxonomy): Eukaryota > Metazoa > Chordata > Actinopteri > Cypriniformes > Leuciscidae > Vimba > Vimba vimba. The sequence continues at coordinate 23,760,627 of CM040821.1, read as the reverse complement.
ACAGATGCGCGCCATTCAGCATAGAAACATCGGCCTCTCCCATCTGTGCAGAGACGGAGTTCACCTGAGCACAGAGGGAAACCAGCTTCTCCTGAGCAACATCAGAGAATGTCTGCGGGTGGAACTCCAAAGTTGAAGCCAAATGTCTTTTTAAAGGCAACAACGGCTCTTTTCAGAGCTACCCACTCATTCAACTAAAGAGCATTTTTACAAATGTATTCACAACTAGGGCTGAACGATACATCGAATTTTCATCGTCATCATAATATGAACTTGCGCAATGAACACATTGCAACAGACAGCCTGACACGATGAATAATGCCTGGTTCAGATTACAAGATTTTTGTGTCTGTTAAGATGTCACAGTGTCAGATTACACGATTTTGACTCCTAAAATCTTGTCGTGTCATGGACAAGAAACATGTCAGACTACACGTTGCTTTCCGACCAGTCATCGCATGCCGTCACACGCACACATTCACTCACTCACACACACACACACACTGTCCCTCGCTCACTCACTCACTCACTCTCTCACACACACTCGCGCACACACACACACACACACACACACACTGCCCCTCACTCACTCACTTGCGCTCACTCACTCACTCTCTCACACACACACACACACTCGCTCACTCATGCACACACTCGCGCACACACACACTCACTGTCCCTCGCTCACACACTCGCGCACACACACACACACACGCTCACTGGCGCACACACACACTTACTGTTGCTCGCACTCTCACTCTCGCTCACATACTCAACCCGTCGTGGAGGGCCGTTAAAAAATTAAACATGCTAGTCTTTCTGTCGTGATGTCCTGAAGCATCGCAGAGGTTGTCGCCCACTATGACACGCTATATGCTATATGAATCTTGCGTCCCGACGCCCATAGTCATTTACGAATCCCCACGACAACCTATGTCAAACGAGTCATGCCAAAATCGCGCTAAAATCGTGTAATCTGAACCAGGCTGGTAATAAACTTTTGACCTAACACGCAAAGAACCTATTAAAGCACTAAGACATGGGAACAGTATAGCTAACATTCACATTTAGGCTAAACTAGTACATAATTTAAAAAAATGCTTTTTATAATCTTAGGGGTAATGCTGTAAAGATAATTTTAATACAAAGTAAGAACTAGTACAACACTAGGATCTAATCCATTTGCTGGGTGGCAAACACAACAGGCGTTTGACACAACAGGCGTTTAAAAAATCTTTTAAATAAACATTTGGTTAATTGGGACATACTGTGTTTTTGTCTTTATTGAATGTTATTGAAAGTTACTCATTGTCACATTATGAATATTTTCTTGTGAACTTCAGAGAAGATCCAGGTATATTCACAGATGGTTCTTTAAGATGGTAAGAGGGTCATTTAAAAGCTTACATTTAAATGAGCTTTATTTACTCAACACTTATAAAACCAAGACCACTACATGTACAGGATATCAACGATCAATTAATGTTTGGTGCTTTGAAAAGAATAACATGCATCCATATTCAGACGCACCTGTTAATGTGTCTTCACACAGCTTCACTGAACAGCATCCAAATGGCATTTTAATCCAGAAGTGTGCATAATTGGAGGAATATTGATACATTTAGAAGTTTGTTTCATTTATTTAGACAAAATCATTATTTCTATTCATATTCCAATAAACTATGCGATGCGATCTGATGAGCAGAAGTGGCTTCCAGCGATTGCTGTTATGACCAAAGTAGGTACAGTAGGTGTGGTGTCATATTATAATTTTAAACTACAGTACAGTTGTTTTTTAATTCAACAAATGTTTGCATAACAAAAAACAATTTTAAACAATTATTTAAAAAAAAACAATAAAAATGAATTATAATTTAACACTTGAATGATTATTTTAAACAAAAAAAGGAAAATGTGCAGTATGATCGATGGGGTGTCAGTTAAGTGCCTTTTATAAAGTAACTGCACATGCGTCCTCTACTTGGGTCCTTCACACAAACAAATCTGCCATTTAAAACAATACAAATGATGCACTGTTGCTCAGTATTAAGTTAGATTGTGCTGTATAATTTCTTTTAATTTGCTATGAGCTGGATACACAAGAAGCACGGTAGTCGTGGTAACGAACACAGTATATAGAGATGGGGGTTCGTTTATATTATTCGTAGTGACAAGAAGCCTTTGCAGTTCCATCATTGACAGCTGCCAAGCAACTCTATAGCAACCAAACAGAGTACCCTAGCAACCGTTTATCAAGACCCATGTCTCTGCATCAGAACATCGTATAGAGATGGGGGTTGGCTCTTTTGTTTCGGTTAGGAAACAGTCTGTAAATATCACCATGGTAACTGTGTATTCACACCCTAGCAACCGTTTAGAGCCACCTAGCAACCATATTGCAACATACAGAAGCCATATTTCAGCTCCACAACATCGTACAGACATGGTTGTTGGCTCGTATGCAATCATGTACAACACCATAGCAACCGAGTGGCGAATTTTGCCACTGCAAGCACCACTTCACATTTTCTTCAGGAAATGTACATTCTAGTTAAGTTGGCTTGAGAGAGCCAACATATTGAAATCCTATTTAAACTTATTAGTGGTGCTTGCTGAAAGCAAGGCATCACTATTGTTATTGCTCATACTTATTATTCTTATTATTATTATTATTATTATTATTATTATTCTGGACAAAGTTTGGCGCGAAACTCGCCCCGCACCGTTTGTCACAGACCCCTGAGTGAAGTGTCAAATCGACCGGCTCATTGAGGAGAGGTGTGCTATGACTTTTCTAAGCGATCGGGTGTACGATGTTCGCACAGCGGACGAAAAAGCGGCCAAAAAAGTCCCCATTGACTTTACATTGGGAGTTCTAAAAATATTTGAATCCCAACCGACGTTTTCACACACACACCACTCCAAAGGGCCTGACACCCCTGCATCTCTCCCTCTCTCTCTCCCTCAGAGGATTTATATTATCAAGCAGCCAATAAGTTATGGCCTAAAATCTTCATAGCCACACCCTAGCAACCAGTTTCAGCACCCTAGCAACCACTAAGAGCTCCCTAGCAACTACCCTAAACCAAAAAAAAACATTTTTTTATTTTTTTAATATTTTTTAAAGCAATTTTACTCTCGTGGCCTTGCGATATCGCTCCATGCTTGTGCCTATTCGGCCATAGGCACGAGGCCGCAGGCCGAGTGCCGTACAGAAGGCACTCGTTATTAAAGATTTTAAGAACTCTCTAAAAACTCCATAGTAACCATCTTTGACAACTACCAACCACCTAGTAACACCATAGCAACTAACAAAAACACCTTAGCAACCACCCTGAACACCATAGCAACGTCTAGAAATGCTCTAGTAACCACAAAAAACTCTAGCAAGCACCCAGAACACCCTAGCAACTGCCTAGCAACCACCTAGAACACCTAGCAACTGCCTAGCAACCACCCAAAACACCTAGCAACCACCCAGAACACCCTAGCAACTGCCTAGCAATGCCCTAGCATCCACCCAGAATACCATAGCAACTGCCTAGCAACACCATAGCAACCACCCAGAACACCCTAGCAACCACCTAGCAACGCCCTAGCAACCACCAAGAATACCCTAGCAACTGCCTAGCAACCACCAAGCATACCCTAGCAACTGCCTAGCAACCACCCAGAACACCTTAGCAACTGCCTAGCAACACCATAGCAACCACCCAGAACACCACTAGCAACATGCTAATCAAGCTAGTATCATGCTATCAACATGCTAATCAAGCTAGCATCATGCTAGCAACATGCTAATCAAGCTAGCATCATGCTAGCAACATGCTAATCATGCTAGCATTATGCTACCAACATGCTAATAAAGCTAGCATCATGCTAACAACATGCTAATCAAGCTAGCATAATGCTAGCATAATGCTAATCAAGCTAGCATCATGCTAGCAACATGCTAATCAAGCTAGCATCATGCTAGCAACATGCTAATCATGCTAGCAACATGCTAATCAAGCTAGCATAATGCTAACAACATGCTTATCATGTTAGTATCTAGCTAAAAACATGCTAGCAAAATGCTAATCATGCTAGCATCTTGTTAAAAGCATGCTAGCAACATGCTAATCATGCTAGCATCTTGTTAAAAGCATGCTAGCAACATGCTAATCATGCTAGCATCATCCAACCAACATGCTAATCATGCTAACAACATGCTAATCCTGCTAGCATCATTCTAACAGCATGTTAATCATAGTAAATCATGCTGGAATGTAGTAAATCGTAATAATCGTAACATGGTAAATCGTGGTAAATAATGCTAAAATGTGGTATATCATGGTATCACAACATGTTAATTGTGTTAGCATCTGCCCAGTGGTGAATTTTGCCACTGCAAGCACCACTTCACATTTTCTTCAGGAAATGTACATTCTAGTTATTATTCTTATTCTGGACAAAAGTTTGGCGCGAAACTCGCCCCGCACCGTTTGTCTCAGACCCCTAAATGAGGTGTCAAATCGACCGGCTCATTGAGGAGAGGTGTGCTATGACTTTTCTAAGCGATCGGGTGTACGATGTTCGCACAGCGGACGAAAAAGCGGCCAAAAAAGTCCCCATTGACTTTACATTGGGCATTCTAAAAATATTTGAATCCCAACCGACGTTTTCACACACACACCACTCCAAAGGGCCTGACACCCCTGCGTCTCTCCCTCTCTCTCTCCCTCAGAGGATTTATATTATCAAGCAGCCAATAAGTTATGGCCTAAAATCTTCATAGCCACACCCTAGCAACCAGTTTCAGCACCCTAGCAACCACTAAGAGCTCCCTAGCAACCACCCTAAACCAAAAAAAAAATGTTTTTTAATTTTTTTGTATTTTTTAACGCAATATTACACTCGTGGCCTTGCGATATTGCTCCATGCTTGTGCCTATTCGGCCATAGGCACGAGGCCGCAGGCCGAGTGCCGTACTGAACCACCCAGAACACCCTATTCGGCCATAGGCACGAGGCCGCAGGCCGAGTGCCGTACTGAAGGCACTCGCAACCACCCAGAACACCCTAGCAACTGCTTTTTTTAAAAAAATTAAAGCAATATTACACTCGTGGCCTTGCGAAATTGCTCCATGCTTGTGCCTATTCGGCCATAGGCACGAGGCCGCAGGCCAAGTGCCGTACATAAGGCACTCGCAACCACCCAGAACACCCTAGCAACTGTCTAGCAACCACCCAGAACACCTAGCAACTGCCTAGCAACCACCCAGAACACTCTAGCAACGCCCTAGCATCCACCCAGAATACCATAGCAACTGCCTAGCAACACCATAGCAACCACCCAGAACACCCTAGCAACCACCTAGCAACGCCCTAGCAACCACCAAGAATACCCTAGCAACTGCCTAGCAACCACCAAGAATACTCTAGCAACTGCCTAGCAACCACCCAGAACACCTTAGCAACTGCCTAGCAACACCATAGCAACCACCCAGAACACCCTAGCAACCACCTGGCAACAGCATCTTGCTAAAAACATGCTGGCAACATGCTAATCATGCTAGCAACATGCTAATCATGCTAGCATCATGCTAGCAACATGCTAATCAAGCTAGCATCATGCTAGCAACATGCTAATCAAGCTAGCATCATGCTAGCAACATGTTAATCAAGCTAGCATCATGCTAGCAACATGCTAATCATGCTAGCATCATGCTAGCATCATGCTAGTAACATGCTAATCAAGCTAGCATCATGCTAGCAACATGCTAATCATGTTAGCATTATGCTAGCAACATATTGATCAAGCTAGCATCATGCTAGAGACATGCTAATCATGCTAGCATTATGCTATCAACATGCTAATCAAGCTAGCATAATGCTAGCAACATGCTAATCAAGCTAGCATCATGCTAGCAACATGCTAATCAAGCTAGCATCATGCTAGCAACATGTTAATCAAGCTAGCATCATGCTAGCAACATGCTAATCAAGCTAGCATCATGCTAGCAACATGCTAATCAAGCTAGCATAATGCTAGCAACATGCTAATCAAGCTAGCATCATGCTAGCAAAACATGCTAATCAAGCTAGCATCATGCTAGCAACATGCTAATCATGCTAGCATCATGCTAGCAAAATGTTAATAAAGCTAGCATCATGCTAGCAACATGCTAATCAAGCTAGCATCATGCTAGCAACATGCTAATCATGTTAGCATTATGCTAGCAACATATTGATCAAGCTAGCATCATGCTAGAGACATGCTAATCATGCTAGCATTATGCTAGCAACATGCTAATCAAGCTAGCATAATGCTAGTAACATGCTAATCATGTTAGCATCTAGCTAAAAACATGTTAACAAAATGCTAATCATGCTAGCATCTTGTTAAAAGCATGCTAACAACATGCTAATAATGCTAGCATCATCCAACCAACATGCTAATCATGCTAGCAACACGCTATTCATGTTAGCATTATGCTAGCAACATGCTGATCAAGCTAGCATCATGCTAGAGACATGCTAATCATGCTAGCAACATGCTAATCAAGCTAGCATAATGCTAGTAACATGCTAATCATGTTAGCATCTAGCTAAAAACATGCTAGCAAAATGCTAATCATGCTAGCATCATCCAACCAACATGCTAATCATGCTAACAACATGCTAATCATGCTAGCATCATTCTAACAACATGTTAATCATAGTAAATCATGCTGGAATGTGGTAAATCGTAGTAAATCATCTTAGAATCATGGTAAATCGTGGTAAATACTGCTAAAGTGTCATGCTGTCATGTATATCATGGTATCACAACATGGTAATTGTGTTAGCATCTGCCCAGTGGCGAATTTTGCCACTGCAAGCACCACTTCACATTTTCTTCAGGAAATGTACATTCTAGTTATTATTATTATTATTATTATTATTCTGAGCGTAAAAATTTACAACTCAAACTCCTCCTAGAGCTTTAACTCCACATACTCCAAACTCGGCACAGACACTCAAACTGATCTGACTCGGTGTGCTATATCTTTTCAGACTGATCCGACTTACGGTTTTCCTAAAAATGACGATCAAAACTCGAAAAAACTCATTCAAAAACTCCCATTGACTTGCATTGGGGAGTTCTAAAAAATTCAAATTTAGATTCAAACTCACCAACCGACGAAAATTCAAATCAAAATACCTTGAAGACTAAACCAAACTGCCGTTCTATATACTATATGAGCCAATGAGACTCATTTAAACTAATGAACTCTAAACTCATACACTTATAAACTAATTAACTTATAAACTCTTGAATTCATAGACTTCTGAACTCTTAAACTCATTTAAACTTATAAACTCTAAACTCATTAAAACTTATAAACTCTAAACTCATTTAAAACTTATAAACTCTAAACTCAAAAACTCTTACACTATAAACTCATCAATTCATACACTTATAAACTCTTAACTCATAAACTCTGAGTGTGTGTGTGTGTGTGTGTGTGTGTGAACACACACACACACACACACACACACACACACATACACACACTCTAAACTCATTTAAACTTAAACTCATTTAAACTTATAAACTCAAAACTCAAAAACTCACAAACTGTGTGTGTGTGAGACAGTGAGCATGTGTGTGTGAGTGTGTTAGTGAGGGTGTGTGTGTGTGAGTTAGTGAGGGTGTGTGTGTCTGAGTGAGTATATGTGCGTGAGTGAGTGTGTGTGTGTGTGTGTGTGTGTGTGTGTGTGTGTGTGTGTGAGTTAGTTAGTGTGTGTGTGTGTGTGTGAGAGAGAGTGTGTGTGAGTTAGTTAGTGTGTGTGTGTGTGTGTGTGTGTGTGTGTGTGAGAGTGTGTGTGTCTATGTGTGTGTGTGTGTGTTTGTGAGAGAGTGTGTGTGTCTATGTGTGTGTGTGTGTGTGAGAGAGAGAGAGTGTGTGTGTGTCTGTGTGAGAGCGAGTTAGTGTGTGTGTGTGAGTGTGTGTGTGTGCGCGTGTATGTGTGTGAGAGAGAGAGTGTGTGTGTGTGTGTGTGTGTGTGTGTGTGTGTGTGCGTGTGTGAGTGTATGTCCGTGAGTGAGTGTATGTGCGTGAGTGTGTGTGTGTGTGTGTGAGAGAGAGTTAGCGAGGGTGTGTGTGTGTGTGTGAGAGAGAGTGTGTGTGTCTATGTGTGTGAGCATGTCTGTGTATGTGTGAGAGCAAGTTAGTGTGTGTGTGTGTGTGTGAGACAGTGAGCATGTCTGTGTGTGTGTGTGTGTGTGTGTGTGAGTTAGTGAGGGTGTGTGTGTGTGTGAGTTAGTGAGAGTGTGTGTGTCTGTGTGTGAGTGAGAGTATGTGCGTGAGTGAGTGTGTGTGTGTGTGTGTGTGTGTGTGTGTGTGTGTGTGTGTGTGTGTGTGTGTGTGTGTGTGAGAGTGTGTGTGTGTCTATGTGTGTGTGTGAGAGAGAGAGTGTGTGTGTGTGTCTGTGTGTGAGCGTGTCTGTGTATGTGTGAGAGCGAGTTAGTGTGTGTGTGTGAGTGTGTGCATGTGTGTGTATGTGCGTGAATGTGTCTGTGTGTGTGAGAGAGAGAGTGTGTGTGTGTGTGTGTGTGTGTGTGTGAGTTAACGAGCTTGTCTGTGTGTGAGTGAGTTAGTGAGTGTGTGTGTGTGTGAGAGAGATAGTGTGTGTGTGTGAGAGAGAGTGAGAGTCTGTGCATGCGTGCTTGTGTGTGTGTGTATGTAGAAAATTTAAATCTAAACACCTTGAAGACTAATCCAAACTGCCGTTCTATATACTATATGAGCCATTGAGACTCATTTAAACTAATGAACTCTAAACTCAAAACGTGTGTGTGTGTGTGAGAGTATGTCCGTGAGTGAGTGTATGTGCGTGAGTGTGTGTGTGTGTGTGTGAGAGAGAGTTAGCGAGGGTGTGTTCTTGTTTCTCTATCCCGGTGGGGACTTCAACCTGAATGCACACAGACTCGTGGGGACTCGTGTCACCGTGGGGACCTAAATTGAGGTCCCCACGGGCAGAGCCCCCTAGGCACCTCCCAGACAGTGTCTAGACACGCCCCATGCAGTTTTTTCTGAAGTCCTCATGAAGACCGTTTTCAAGACAAAAATCTGTGTGAGTGTGTATCTATGCGCCCCTGGTGGTCACACAGAGTATTGCCGTCCCCACGAGTCACATTGTTCTGGAAAAGTGTGTCACTCTCTAGCGCCCTATTGGGGGTATTGGTCAATAATGAAATTAAAGTATTTTCACTAAAGTAAGATAAGTTAATAGGGTTTTTATTTGTATATATTTATACTAGATATTAGTATACTATTTAGCTATTTATATTACTTTATAAAATAAACAGAATTAAATAAATTTACTGTTGATACACTAGAATGAGAATTCTGGATAGACTGAGCCACAAACAGAATATTATTTTTTTAATTTAGCAAATTCTTTGCTATATTTACTCATAAGGAATCAAATGATTAGAATATAACAGATCTGTTAAAAATGCCATTTATGTAATTTATCAGGGATCTTTCTATATTCATATACTCATTATTGATGACAATAGGAAAGAAATCAAACGAGGTTTGCCAACTCCGGGGTTTCAGTCTCGCCTCTGCGTGGACTGTTGTATGGGGGGATTATCTACTAAATCAATTAATTGTCAGTTTAGGTTAAAAACACTCCAAAGTGATTTTGTTAAAGTACTTATAATACATTATTATATCATTCCTCTTATATGTAATTATCATTTAATTCTAATCTAATTAAATCATGATCAGTAAATGATAATTCAGTCTTTCCACTCTTGGATACCCTTCTGACAGAGCCTTTCTGCATTCATTAAACAGAATCAAAGAGTTCACGTTCAACAGATCACTAATAAACTTGAATATATATATATATATATATATATATTAACAGGCCCTGACAATATACAATCTTTGTTTCTAAAATTGGCAGCTGCTGTTATTTCTAATCTTCTGGCTTTCTTTAAATATATCACTACATACAAATAGGATTCATATTTTGGTCTGTTTTTGTAATTCCTTTGCACAAATGGTGTGATATTTGATAACTACAGACATTCTGCTCTCTCAAAAACCTTAAAAGTGAACTACTAACACACTATTTTTATGCCTTTATTTTCTGGTAAATACTAGCCGCTAGGCTAACAGAGCAGCACATTACAACCTCATCATACCTCATATCTCACAGTTTATCAGTAGTCTTCCACACCCTGTGCTTTACTAGATGCTGTGAGCTAACAAAGAGAGAGAGAGAGAGAGAGTCTTCTCATGAAGCTAAAGGAAGTGAACAGCACAGAGTGTGAGATAAACAGATGTAGAAATACTGATCCAGCATCCAGATGTGCTGCTAGTAAAGCAGAAGTGGGGCAATGATCGCTTGCTAAGAACATGGCTAATGCCCCTGTGATGCTGATGTAAGCATGTGCCAGCTTCTGCGCTCCCGTTCCCAGTGTCACAGCAGGAGCAGCAGGAACAGCAGGACAGCAGGAGCGGCTAAAGGCCACAGTGGAGGACTGACCATCACCAGCAGTCGTGTTAGCAGAGCAGATAATAGAGCCAGCAGGGCATGAAGCAGAGGTGCTATCAGCATCTGGATGTGGTGGATCAGTACCTCTCCCAAACCCTAACCCTAACCCTAGCAGCACATTGACCTCTGGGTCCAGATGTTGGTGAACACAGGTGCTCAATCATTATGGCTACTCTGACAAGGTGAACTCAGATCCTGGAAGTGATGAGCACTGTGTCATAATCACTAGTCTAACACACACCAGTGTATGCACATACATGTATGCAGTACACATGCAAACGTTAATGTCTACAACACACTCTCATTTCTGTTTAAGTTAGGTGTTATTGTAAATAGTTTCATGTAATTGTGGGAGAATCTGTACCAGTGCTGAGCCAGAAGGGTTCCCAGTGTGGAGAAACCGCATCATCGTTTGATTTATTTTTACTATGTGTTATTCTTACCATAAATTAAATCACGTTATAGTATTTTTAACTTGACTTGACAGTTAATTTATGTAGTTTGCAAATAAAGTCTTTCTCCATTCTCCTCTACCTGGCGAACTGCTGCTTAGGTGAGCGTATTTACATTTACATTTATTAATTTAGCAGACGCTTTTATCCAGAGCGACTTACAAATGAGGAATACAACAAGCAGTGTGTCTGGAGAGAAAGCAGTAGCAGGAGAAGTGCAATACATGGTGTCAGTCATTGTGTTGAACAGTATGAGCAAGGAGAGCACTTTCTGTGAAGATGTTTGTTGTTATTTTAACAGTCGTGAGGAGAATGATCAGTTAAAGAGTTTCAGAATCAGTATACACAGTTTCTAAAGGACGTTAGCGTGTGTGTGTGGATGCCTCGTATCCAGAGTGTGGTCTCACTTAAGACAAGCCTCACTTCTTTCAAACCTATTTTACTTATTTGATCTCCTCTCAGAGGGTCAAAATAATATCTGTTCTGTTGATTACAAGGGCTTGTAATAGTTTATTTTTTATTTTTATGAATGTCAATCTTTTTGTGAGTTGTTTAATAGTTCCAAATTGGTTCCATTCATTAATGTGTTGTTTTTTAATATTACATTTAATGTCTTTTAACATCTACATTCTGTCATTTTATTTGTAGCTACTTAAAAAAAAAACATTATAGGCTATCTGAATTTGATCAGAAAATGTATTTCTTTTATAACAGCATATCCTATACACTATATAATCAGAGCATATATGTGCATACATCATTTTTTAAAAGAATACAAAAATCGCACAAGAAAAAAAAAGCGCGGGTAATAAACATAGCTATATATATATATATAGTGCGCCGAGCGAGTGTCAGTAATGGCTGACAGACACAGATCACACAGAACCTGAGGTTCGAGTCCCCACCGCGACCGTCCCCTCCCCCACTCTCCTGGGTCTCACCATAGAGAGTCTCACACGAGCGAGTGTCAGTAATGGCTGACACAGATCACACAGAACCTGAGGTTCGAGTCCCCACCGCGACCGTCGCCTCTCCCCCTCCCCCACTCTCCTGGGTCTCACACCTGCGACACACTCAGAGGCTCGAGAGGCAGGGATGCGACGGACACGGCGAGACACGGAGGAGACAAGATGTCCGACGAAAAAGTAAGTTTTTGACTTTTTGTACTCAAAAAAGGTTCTCAAAATAATATGGTGCTGTTTATTTAACTTGCATATTGTTTGCACATATCGTAACGTAAATGTCACGTCATTTTATTTTCTATAGCGCTTTTCACATTAATCATAATCTCAAAGCGGCTTTGCAGAAAGTATAGATTAATGTACCAAAATGAAAATAATGATAGTCTAATAATAATATATCCATTAGGGCTTTAGATTCCTAAGAGTCTTAAGCTCATGTTTTAAGGCCACAGTTAGGTTGCATAGGTGACTGCATTTTTAGCGGTAATCCGCTTTAAATCTTCGTCTAATTTAAAATGTTGTTGTATTTATGTTACTTCTGAAAGACATATTTTGCGTCCCTGTAACTTCACTTAGATGTTTAGCTCACTGTTGATAACATTAATGTAAGATGGCCAGGAGTTGCATCTTTTGCGGCCTACACGTGCAGCCATGAGGAGTCTGAGGCCAAGCCTGAGATTCATGCGTTTTATCACACTAAACATCAATAATGGGTTTCAAAAAAGCAAGAGGGAAGTTTAATAAATTCAGAACAATTTTTTTTCTACTTCTGTAATGCAGTTTTCAAGACCAGACAATAAATGGCATTTATTTTCAGTCAAAATGATATTGTTTTGGTTTATGTTACAATGTCAATTTCTTTAATATATTGCCAAATTGTACCATTGCAGTTTTAAATACAATGTAATGTGATGTTTGACCATGATGTCTGACTGTCTATGACACTTGTGCTTGCAGACTAATGTTACGAATGGCAGCTCTGGATGCACAGGTGAGATGATGAGAAGATAGTAGGCTACAAAACACATTTTACTCATTTGTGGTATGTCAAATTGTAGTGCGTCACTTATTACTTAAAATAGCCTAATTATTAAAGCTTATATATGTATTTTAATGAGACAGAGTAACCGAGGTTTTTAAAAGCACAACCTTGGAGAAAAAGAAATATCCAACATAGCCCCCCATGCGCCCTCCTTTCATTCTCTTGCAACACCAGGCCAAGTTCATGGATGTGCATGAAATTCAATCTTTTAATCTGCTATCTTTTGTTTATAGGTAAATAATGTTTTAATTAATAACCGGTCAGTTTAAATAGAAGTTTAGAGGCCACTACATTATCACAAAGTAATTAAGGGATGATTGTAGTAATTAATACAATCTAAGGTTGATTTTTGTAAACTTAAATTTTTTGTTATAACTTGATCTGTACATTGTCTTTATGGTTTAATTAAAAAAGAAAACAGATCATCTGTTAGAAATCAAGGCAAGTAGGTGATTAGCCTATATCTGCTTATTTTAGTGAAAAAGTTCATTTATAAAAAACATTTCAGTATTTTTACTTTTTTGTTAAACATTTGAAATGCTTTCAAAGGACAGAAGATTTGGTATTGTGACATTAAATAATATTAATATGTCTAGCCATGATCATGTTATTGTGAAACCAAAAGTGTACTTTTCGTGTTCAATATAAAGATAAAAAAATTACCTCGCTGATATCTTAAAAAAATGTACTTTACATGCATTCATCGTTGGTGAAAATTAATTTCTGATGGCTAAATAAATTTGGCCAATTATCCCTAAAATCTGACATGTTAGTAATGGTTCAGTAACTGGACATTGATATAATAACTTAACTGTACGTTTTGAGTAAATACAACATGTTGTCCTGTGTACTGTCAATTTCAGTGGATACTGTAGTTAAGTCTGTTTAAAAACTATTTTGTTCGCTACTTGTTAATTTTACCTGTATGTTTACTGTGTTTTATAGAGAGAGTACTGATGGACAGTGATGGTTCTGACTCTGAAAATGAGACTGGAAATGGTGCTTCACCTTCAGATTCAGCAGGTATGTAGTCAGCTACTGAAAGGGAATGATGGGAAAGCTAGAAAAGGCTTGAATATTATTGGAAGAAAAATTTGAGTGTGTTTACTCTAGACATGTGCCGGTATTCGGTAATGCGATAAACCGCGGTAATGAATATGTACGATATTGTTATCGCGGGCACTTCAAAATACTGTGAAAAATAATAGATCAGAATTTAGATTTATAGAACGTGCATTATCTTATTTTCCATCAACTGCTTAAACACTGCGTATATGCTGCGCGAAACACGTGCGCACTGATGTTGTTTTAGAGAAAGGACCACAGGTGCTTAGGAGGCTATAGTTCTCGCCCTGCAGCGTCGGTCGAACGCAGGACAGGAGGCAGAAATCAGTTTAAACATTTTACTGAATTATCTTCGGCAGCACAGACACATTACACACTGATTACAGATGCATACTTGAATGAAGTAGTTGCCTCTCAGGTCAGATTAACAGGAATGGTATGTTTACATCAGGTATTGGAGGGTATGAATGCAGTGTAGTGTATGTAGTGTAGCTGAAAGTAAAAAAAACAATAATAAATATAACATTGTATAAAGTAATATTATAGATGAAGTCTATCCATCATCTTAGCATTATATCTAACACAGTACACCAATTTAAACATGTGAATTATAACATGCGAGTCACCATTCCTTAACATAATTGCTACAGAACAAATAATGTAAATGTAATGTAAACAATAATGATATATCTTTTTGTATAATACAAGCACAAAACTGAAATCAGTTACAAATAACATGCATCAGCATTCTACAATGATGTTCACTCTGTTAACTACACGGCATGACTCGTCATTTCTCTCGAGTGGATTTATGACCCAAATACTCGATTATTCCTAGATATTTACATATATAATCAATCTTAAACAAGTAAAGAATAGATGAAACTCACTTTTCTCGCAAGGACGTACACAGTTATTATTTTTCAACACGAACACCGCACCGTGACTTCTATAACAGTCTTCCTGAGGAGAGCGCAGCTGTTATTCTTCACACGCATTTCACGTACGCGATCACTTCCCATGCATGCACTAATAGCCACTAGTTGGCGCCTTGCCTGAGCCTGAGCTGAAGACCAGGTAAGTAGTAGCGGATGAACTTGGCCCAGAAATGATCCACCAGTATCTGACTTTGTCTCCACCGTCTGCGACTTAAGCGTTCAGAATCTTGATAGACAACTTGTGGCAATGAACTACTGGGCCACCCCATCAAAAGATGATTTGGTGTTATTGGGTCAACATCTGAGATGTTAGCTGACACATACCCCAACGATTTGGAATTCAAGATCGCCTCCACTTCAATTAAAACCGTTCTCAGTACTTCCTCAGAAACGCTTTGTGCTCCAATTGTGGTGCTAAGTGCTGCTTTTACAGAGCGAATCTCTCACTCCCACACTCCTCCAAAGTGTGGAGCTGCTGGAGGATTAAAATGGAAGTTGATCTGCTGGAGGATTAAAATGGAAGTTGATCTGATGTTTTGCCAGTAACCCTTGCAGGTTAGGATTCATGACAGTGAAAGCCTCTCTCAACTCTTTCTCTCCCCCTTTGAAATTTGTCCCCTGATCAGAGTAAAGTTCAGCAGGGGTACCACGACATGCTGTAAATCTCTGTACTGCCATCAAGAAGGCATCTGTGTCGATAGAGGTAAGTACATCAAGATGCACTGCTCGAGTGGTAAGACACTTGAATATGATGCCCCATCTCTTTTCTGTACGCCTACCAATCTTCACATGGAATGGCCCAAAGCAGTCCATCCCAGTGGAATAGAACGCTGGCTTGAACAAACGCAGTCGTGCAGGAGGCAAGTCAGCCATCTTCGGTGAAACAGGTTTGGATCTTAACTTCCGGCACTCCAGACAAGCATATTGATGCTTCCTAACAGTCTCACGCCCTCTCAATATCCAGTACAACCGTGGGAGTTCAGCGAAGACTTGCTCTGGTCCAGGATGGCATAATCTCTAGTCGAAATCCTGGATTAACAGTTTGGTGATGCAGTGGCTCGGATCCAGCACAATAGGATGTTTGAAGTTAGAAAAAATCCCCAAATCCTCTGCTCTTCGGAGGCGTCCACCAACCCGAATGACCTCTTCTGTTGCATCAAACTCAGGAGCCAGAACAAGAAGGCGGCTACTGGAAGGAACTGGTTTATTGGCTTTGAGAAGGTTATAGTCCTCTAGGAAACTGTCGAGCTGGTCTGTTTAAGGAGGAGGGAGACTGCCTGCTGATAAGTTCTTGCACTAGATGGAGCAGCTTGCTCCGCTTTCTCCTGCTGAAGGGTGCTTGCTGTGACCTCCACTAGTTCACTCCATGTAGCATACCTGCTGGGATCAGGGACATACCTATCAGAACTTGAGATGTAATGGCAGAACAAGGAACGTCGTAGCTCTGTAGGGTCTTCTCCAACTGTTCCTGCTGGAGCTTCTGGCCACTCATCAGGGGTTCGTAAAAGGAAAGATGGACCTTGACACCACCTATTCGGTTGTGCTAGTTCCACCAAGGATTTACCCCTGGTCAGATCATCTGCCGGGTTAAGTGTTGATCTCACATACCTCCATGCCCGCCGATCTGTGAGTGCTTGGATTTCAGCAATCCTGGTTCCCACAAAGACCTTGGATCAACACGAGTCTGACTGGAGCCATGTCAGGACAGTGGTCGAGTCGGACCACAAGATGATTTTCCTGATCGGTAAGGTCTGGTGAGCTCACTGATTATCAGCTTTGCAAGTTGAGCTCCAGTGACTGCTGCACAAAGCTCCAGTCTGGAGCTTTGAGATCTGGCCATCAGGAATGCCAAGTGAACACCACCTTCAGTGTCCTCAGAGCGTAGGTAGGCCACTGATCCATATGCTCTCTCAGATGCATCACAGAACACATGGACATCTCGTATCACTTCTGGCTGGTCCATAGTTGTGGGAACATAGCAGCAAGGTAAGGTGATGCGAGATTATTCAGGCAGATCTGCTACCCATGTATTCCAGGCTTGGAGCAGCTCCTCAGGCAGTAATGGGTCATCCCATTATCTGTAGGGCAGTGCCATCTTAGGCCTAAGGTAGACTCTTGAACATCAGAAGAATCTTGGGTGAGCCACATTTCAACCTTATCGGAGCATGATTCTTGAGGGAGATGCCTAAGGATGTCGGGGTGTTGCTGGCCCATTGGCGGATCTCGAAGCCCCCAGATGCCAACAGTACACGTAATTTATCAAGCAAAGCTTTGGCATCAGCTTTTGATGACAGACTCAGTAAACAGTTGTCTACGTAGAAACACCTGCCTATGGAATTCCTGACATCTTCTCCCTCTGTGCTGTGATCGTGCACATGTTTTTGGAGGGCGAAAGTGGCACAACAAGGAGAACATGTGGTACCGAATGGCAGAACCTGCCACTCATAGACCACAGGAGGCACATGACGGCAGAGATTTCTCCACACAAACCGATGAAGGGGCTTGTCCTCAGACAGAAGGCATACCTGGTGGAACATGACCTTTATGCTTGTTGCTTATCTTATTATGCTCAACACGGATCGTCTTACTTTCCAGAAGTGAAAGTGCCTCTTGATCCTCTCGTGATCGATTTACCTGTTTATCTGACTTGAATGGTAGCGTGTCCACCTGCCACAACTTCTCCACATTCCTCAGAAGTTCAGCTGTTTCAGTGTTTATTGAGGTCAGGTAACAGTTCTGAGATCTAAAATGCTGTGATAGACCTCTAGCTGGGCCCTGTAGCGTCCACCCTAACCTGGTCCGTATCGCGACCGGTCCTCCTGGTGGTCCATAAAGCACTGGTGCTATTGGAGTGATCAAATGGGACTGGCCAGCTCCAAAGAGAAGAAGAGGTTGAACTTTATCAAAGGGCTCAAGTGGCAAGCCTCTGAGGTGCTTGTACCTTTTCTGCAAGACGGCTAGTTGGTAGGAATGATCAGCCAGTCCCAGACTCTGAGCAGTGAAGGCTCCACTAATGTGGTAATTCCGTTTTGGCTGTGAGGCAGGGGAAACACTGAAAAAGACAGATTCTCCTTGAAGTACTTGGGTTTCTTGCCTGATTGTTCTCAAGGCCAGTTCCTCAGGAATTCCACGCAGGCCAAGCTTATTTGCTGCCTCGCATAAAAGTATGGTCCTCTCTGAACCATCGTTGAGTACAGCATAAGTCTCCAGAGCTTGTTCATGATACTGCAGACGAACTTTTACCACCTTCAACAATACATGGCAGCAGTCAGTGGGTCGATTTAGATCAGCAGTGCCAACTGCGGAGCTCAACATGCATATGCCCTCTTTACTTGACTTAGAATTTACTGCATGTAGTATCAGGAGGTGTTTGTTTTGACAAATACTGCAGGGTTTCTTGAGAGTGCAGTTGGTAACAGCATGAGGACGACCACATCTTATGCACCTCTCGTTCTCAGTAATCCACTTACGGATCTGCTGAGGAATAAAAGTCTGGAAAGTAGCGCACTGACTTGATGTTCAGAGCTTTCGCAATATGGACAGTATGGTTGCACTTTCCCTCTTTTCTTGCGTGAGGTGAATGCTTTAGGTCCTGGTTCTGGGCTCTTCGACTCTGAGGCAGCTTTGGCACCATGGAGGATAGTGGCTGGTCTGGTGAAGCGTGCTGGCTTTTCCCGGCTTTCATAAGTTCGTTTGTTGGGAGGTTCGGTATAGCCCTGACACCATGCTTCATACTGGAGCCACTTGGAGAATTCAGGTAATGTATACACTGAATCAGACTGATAATATAGGTGTCTGCGAAAGTCTGCGCACAAATCTGGAGGTAGTTTACCAAGCAGTCTGGTGACGTGTGAACCACATTTTAATTCCACTTCTCCCTCTATGCCAAGGGTTTTCAGCATCCCAACAAGAGCTCTGATCTGCAGTGTGAATCTTTGGAATGCCTCATGATCCCCTCGCTTGATGTCAGGAGCATCCATGACCTGTGCTATCCTTTTAAGTGCTAACTGATGCGGCTGACCAGACCTCTCATTTAAGGCTGTCATTGTGTCAGAATATGGAGTGACAGAGTTCAGGTAAGAGTCAGCGATAAGGGAGGCTTCCTCTAATTTAAGATGGTCCACTAATATTAAATATGTAAAGAGCTCGGTAGCAATTAGATTCTCCAATGACATCTTCAGCCTGGCGAACTCCGCAGGGTCTCGATGAATCAACATGGGAATTCGTGGTTTGGGACCTAGATAGACTTTCTCCTGTGCTGGCAGCGATGAGGGAAAGATCTCATAAGGCTGGTGTTGTGGCTGATTGTATGGCATTTCTGGGTCTGTAAGCCATGGGTCACTCTGCTGCACTGATTGTGGAGCATACACAGTTTGTTGCTGAGGTGGCGAAGGAACATCCAGCCAGGGTGCAGAATGAGGCGTTAAATATGGAGCAGTAGTAGGAGGGCAGGTGAGGGAATGATATGTTGGACTGCCCTGACCCTGTGAGGCCTGAATGATTGATTATGGAATGCATTTTCCTTGACTGGAGCATGCTGTCCAAAATAGGGCTGTGCTACTAATCTCTCAGCTGCTAGTTTCACTGGGTTTGAATAACTAACAGAAGTAACGTAAGTGACTGGGAATGCATGCTCTTTCCTAGCTCTGTAAGGGACATCGTCACATACTGGAGGTGGTGGTTCAGGCCATGACTTATCCTCTTGAGGACTGTCCACTGTCATTTTAGGTCTCTGTGGTGTTAGATGGGTAACTGAATGGGACTCAGCCAAGGACGCCGCTGATACCTGGGACCAGAGTGGTGAGACTTGGGGTGTTGCAGAGAAGGAAGCTGATGAGGATAAGTGAGAAGGGTGTGAAAGTGGCTGCCTTGCTTCAGGAAAAGAGGCTCGGTCATCTCTCAGTGATAGGTGAGTATCTGCACTTGAGGTTTCCTCCAAAGTCCCACGGTATTTGGATAACACATGATGGCGCACTTGATCACGTAAACTTTGTATGAGATTATTGTCTTGGCCAATTTGAGCTTGAATGTCCTCTAATTCAGTATAAAAGGCTCCCCACTTATCTCTTTCTACATACCGACTTCAAGGTCTGGCCATTGCTGAACCTGCTTTGTACCTCGTTCTGGCAGTTTCATCACTCCCTGCATTGTACTCCTCTTCGAGTCTAAATGTATTCTGTGCTGCAGTATCTTCTGTATTAGAGGAAGTCAGTTCTCTGTGGCCTATAATATTCACTTGGTAGTCTGACAAATAGGCCGGCAGTCTGACTTGCCGTTTTGGACGCACAGATTCTGAAAGGGCTTCACTCATTCCTTTAGAAGTAGCCATTCTTAACCAAGGTAAGCACTGATATCCAGCTCATTTTTCACACGCTCTCACGCCTCATGCCACACATCCATTTTCTCACGCAGAGAAAAATCGCGGAGCAAATAGGACACTGACACCGACAGACTAGACAGAGCAGGTTACTTATGATATGAAAAAAATTCTCAGCTCTCATGTTCTGTCCATTTTATTACGAAGTTCGGACGATAAATACCGTTTTGGCACTTGTAAATGTGACTTGACAGATTGCTGTAGCGCCTCAGTTCAGTTTTTATTTAAAGATGCAGTACAACTTACCGAAAGGTATATATGCCTCATACATACCAGTAATATCGATCCATTTCGTTTTTTAGACATGGAAAGAGGTCAATAAAACTGCAGGTGAACAATTAGCCTATGTCACAGAACATTACCTTTACATCAGGAAAGCCAATTAATGACCATAGCATGTTAGTTGACTAGAAAAAATATCTATAGAGAGGAGTATTTTGCTATGTGTGCACTATATTACATTTGTATTATATTTTTACTTGTGTCATAATTGTTATTATAATGAAAACCAAATTATATTTAAATTAATTTAATTTTTAACCTAATACCAGCTGACAGCGCTGTCTGTATGTTTACAGCATTATGTGAGATATATTTTTTCTTAAGAAAAATTAACATTTAGTCTATCTACTGTAGCCAACTTAATATTTATCCAGAGTCAATATTGAATCAAGATTGAAATCAAATCCCAAGAATTGAACTGAAATCGTGAAAATTGTGTAAAATTCTGTTTAGTTATCAAATGTTTTGACAATCACAATTATACCTATTGTAATGCAAGTTGTTTTTTTTTGTACATCCCCCCCCGCAATCCATCCGTTTCTCTTGAACAATTAAAATATCGTGATAATTCCGTACACCGTGATAAAAGCTCAATCAATTAATCGCAGCATGAAAATTTGATACCGGCACATGCCTAGTTTACTGATATTTAGGAGTGCTTGTTGAATATTCTTTTACTAAAAGAGAGCTATTATGTGTCCCGACAAATCAATGGAGTTCACTAATGAAGTTGAACAACACAATCAACAACCATCCAAAGGTAATACGATTTAAATTTAACAGGAGGATTATGAAGACTTCTGATATTGTTTTACTTTTAAAGATCCAGTGCTCTATGATTTGCATGATTTTCACTTGTTTTTTTTTTTTTTTTATATCCTAGATAATATATATTCTTAAGATAATTTTCTCTTATACATTTTTCTAAAAATAGTATCTTTTATTCTGTGTGTACCAGCAGAAAAAGAGTACTTAATTGCACTCATTGCCCTTTGCTAATATTGGCATTATTGGTTAATCTGAGAAGAGAAAGAAGTGAAAAGACATTTTTGTTATTTGAGCTTTTGATCTTTTGTTCAAAAGTATAAAAACAATCCCGTTCTAACAGTTAAGCCCCGTTCACACTACAAGCGACTTTGTCGCTGCATCTCGCCAGTGGCTGGCGGTGAGGTCGTTAGTGGGCGTTCCCATTACTGGTTGCCTAGTAATGTTTGTGAGTGACATTCACGGATGTTACTCCACGTTGTAGACAACAAATCTCTTTTCTTGTTGGGACAATGATACTTTGCATTTATTTCTATTTATTAAACTGTAAATACTTTGTGCATGTCTGAAACTTCACTGAATAAATGCATTTAAAAAAGAATCACTCCAATACAGTTACATAGTTTTTAGATTAAGCAACATGCAGCATATTCTCAATGTTTCTTGTTCTTCTGCTAATGTTATAATGTTATAAAGTGCTGCGATCTTCAGAGATCTGTTAGTGTTTAATGGTCTGTTGGGGTTTAAAGGGTTTGTTCTGTCTGAGTTTTGTGCTGAAGAACAGAGCCTGTGCTTCAGTCCAGCAGAAGAAAAGAAAAGAAAAGGGAAAGGTCCTCCTGTACAAATTTACTTCTTCAATTTCCCAAGCAGTATTTATGGTTAAGACAAATAAAACCTGAATATTTTGTCATGTTTGGCTTGGTCCATTTTCGGCCCAGGTCTATTACACATCTTAGATAGTGACTAAATTACCAGCAATATTTTTGTCAAAATAGTCCTTTTTAATACAGTATCACTGTTTATATTGTTGCTAGGTATCATGCTTGCAAACATGTGCCAGAATTTACAGATTTTCAACCATGTGAAATAGATTTTAGCAAAAACGCATGTATAAAACTGTAAAACAATGAGAGAAATACTGAAGATCATGTATTTATTTGATATGTTATTCACGTTCATGTCGTGTGGGATAACAATTACTTTTATCCCAATCACAATTACTAATATTTATTTTTATTTTATTCAGTATCTTCACAAAACCCACAGAGAAAGTGGTCTAAAGAAGAGATCCAGGCTGTGGAAAAAACTCTGATGGACTACATCTATTCTGGGAAGGGTCCTGGTAAAGCCCAGTGCATGGACTGCACTGAAAGGTCACCAGCACTTCGGGGGAGAAGTTGGGGGGGGTGAAATTTTTGATTTCGTATTGATGCCTTAAAGCCTTTGTTTGTTTAAGGCAACAAGTTCAAAATGTGTTTCAAAAGTTAACGTACTGATACGTTAAATAAATGTTAAAGAGTATTAAGAAATCGTAGATTCTTGTTTTTGTTGTAATTTCCCAAATATCCAAACTTTCCTTGGGGACGTTTATGGGGGTCGTATATCAAATGTCTTCTACTCAAAAGAATTCAGTGTGGTCCAAAACTGTGGCACATTTGCATCAAAAAACGTATATTATTATATATTATATAAACTTATTATTTAATGTCTCCAGTCTCGCTAGCAAAGCTTCAAACTGAGCCGCTGACATCCTGAAGTAAACCTCGAATCGTTCGGGATAATCCCGCAGTAAACTCTTCTTCCTCTCTACGATCTCAGAATTGTTGGATGGACCCTATATTTCTTTTCTTTTTCTCTTTTTAAGAAGAGAGGACAACAAAATCATCCTCACTCCTTAAAGATTCCATTTTGTATTGTTTTGCGAATTATTCCGCAACGCATTAATACACATCGCACTCATTGGGTTTTATAGGTTTCTGTGCGTGACAAATTTTTAGGACAAAACACAAATAGCAATATATCTTGCAACCCTGTTGAATGCCAGCATGTGCTCGTGTTTTAATTCAGAGTTGATTCAGCAAACACAATGATACCCGTGAACATTTCCTTCTTGTCATACAACATGTCTTATTTATCAAAATAAATAAGTGGACCTTTTCAGATTCTCAGTTGAAGAAAAATGGATTCCTGTTAAACAGGAAGTGAGGTGAGGCTGTTGTCACTGCTTACATCCATACAAATGGTCTATTCAAATACAAGAGTTTATGGGAATTAGTAAATTGTAAAATAAAGTAAAAATCCATAAAAATACAAATATAGACAATTCTCCCTTTTAAACGACTCTTTAATGATTATCTTAACTTAATATGTATTGTTAATCTGGTACAGGTTTAAATTTGCATTAAAACTAGATAACCTACAGCTAACTCATAATAGCGCCCCTCGGTGGTGGTTTGGGGTAAGACACAATAGGCAGGTCCCCACCGGAATAGAAAAACCTGACAAATATTCACTTTTCTAAAATTAATAATTTCTGATAATAAAGTTGATTTTTGGGATTCAAAAATTCCCCCAGACACTTCTGTGTAAAAATTATGGCTTTATTGTATTTAGAAATTGGTGTCCCCACGTGTACCCTTCTAGTCAGGAGTCCCCACGACGTAGCAAAAACAAGTATGTGTGTGTGTGTGTGTGAGAGAGAGTGTGTGTGTCTATGTGTGTGAGCATGTCTGTGTATGTGTGAGAGCAAGTTAGTGTGTGTGTGTGTGTGAGACAGTGAGCATGTCTGTGTGTGTGTGTGTGTGTGTGTGTGTGTGTGTGTGTGTGTGTGTGTGTGTGTGTGTGTGTGTGTGAGTTAGTGAGGGTGTGTGTGTGTGTGTGAGTTAGTGAGTGTGTGTGTCTGTGTGTGAGTGAGAGTATGTGCGTGAGTGAGTGTGTGTGTGTGTGTGTGTGTGTGTGTGTGTGTGTGTGTGTGTGTGTGTGTGTGAGAGTGTGTGTGTGTCTATGTGTGTGTGTGAGAGAGAGAGTGTGTGTGTGTGTCTGTGTGTGAGCGTGTCTGTGTATGTGTGAGAGCGAGTTAGTGTGTGTGTGTGAGTGTGTGCATGTGTGTGTATGTGCGTGAATGTGTCTGTGTGTGTGAGAGAGAGAGTGTGTGTGTGTGTGTGTGTGTGTGAGTTAACGAGCTTGTCTGTGTGTGTGTGTGTGAGTGAGTTAGTGAGTGTGTGTGTGTGTGAGAGAGATAGTGTGTGTGTGTGAGAGAGAGTGAGAGTCTGTGCATGCGTGCTTGTGTGTGTGTGTATGTAGAAAATTTAAATCTAAACACCTTGAAGACTAATCCAAACTGCCGTTCTATATACTATATGAGCCATTGAGACTCATTTAAACT